>JAPDEJ010000005.1:0-1200000 GCA_027569045.1 Aspergillus biplanus | reverse complement strand
CCAAGCGGCTCAAACAGCTCCAGCTCCTATCCCCCCCGCAGAGCCATTGAGCGTGTTTGCCCATTTTCTCGTAAGATACACGTCCCCTGTTTCCAAACCCAGTTGTTGACCATGGCCACGAGTATGCTAGGTTGGTGTATCAGGATCCATGACTCAAACTCAATGGGAGTCGGATATCATTGACGCCCAGAAATCCCACATCGATGGGTTCGCGCTGAACATTGCCCCGCAAGATGGGTTCACTGATCTGGTGCTCCAGAAAGCGTACGAAGCCGCCGAGAAAATCGGTAACTTTTCCCTGATTATCGCCTTTGATTACGCCTCTGGAGGACCATGGCCACCAGACCGGGTCGCCTCCCTCATCAACCAGTACAAGGACCGCCGTGCTTACTACCGCTACAAGGGCAAACCGCTAGTGTCGACCTTCGAAGGGGTGGGAAATGCAGATGACTGGACCACCATCAAGGAGCGCACGGGCTGCGCTTTCATTCCGTGCTGGACCAGCGTCGCCCCTGGCGGATTGCACACCCATCTCAACAAGGTTGACGGGGCCTTCAGCTGGGATGCCTGGCCCGTGGGTGCGGAGGACAAGAACACGACCAGCGACGTGGATTGGATGAAAGCGTTGTCGGGCAAGCCGTATATGATGGCCGTGTCGCCCTGGTTCTATACCAACCTGCCGCAGTGGAATAAGAACTGGCTCTGGCGCGGTGATGACCTGTGGCATTATCGCTGGAAGCAGGTGATCGACTTGCAGCCGGCTCTCGTACAGGTATGCATGATGAGTGTGCTTCACACCTACCGTTGAAGACCTTGCTAACCAACCGCTTTGCTCGCTACAGATCCTTAGCTGGAATGACTACGGAGAGACTCACTACATCGGCCCCATTCGCGAACAAGGCATCCCCGAAGGTGCTTCCCGGTACGTTTCAGGCCATCCCCATGATGCCTGGAGGACCCTGCTCCCCCATTACATCGATGCATACCGACGACGGAACGCAATGCTTCGCCGGGATCCGGACGGATATGCCCCAAAGCGCGCAATTTCATACACGGACAAGATCGTGTACTGGTATCGCCTGAACCCCGGTAACTCGGGCAGTTCCAGCGGCACCACAGGCAATAACCCCCAGATGGGCCAGCCCGAGCTGAAACCAAACGATGTCGCACAGGACCGGGTGTTTGTGAGCGTCCTGGTGACGGAGCCAAGTGAGGTGTCCGTCCAGATCGGACAGGCAGCGCCGACGGTCCTTTTCGCCCCTGAAGCTGGTGTGAACCATTACTCGGTGCCATTCCAAGGGCAGACGGGCCCCGTGAAGTTCGCGATTATGCGGGAGGGGCGAGAGGTGGTGTACACCATGGGGCCGGCGATCACGGAACAGTGCACGAATGGGATTGTGAACTGGAATGCGTATGTGGGAACGAGCGACTAGATGTAATGACCTGTTTTGTCTATTCTTGTAGTGCGATGAATGCGATTGCTGTGTTCCTCCC
Organism: Aspergillus biplanus; assembly: GCA_027569045.1. Lineage (NCBI taxonomy): Eukaryota > Fungi > Ascomycota > Eurotiomycetes > Eurotiales > Aspergillaceae > Aspergillus > Aspergillus biplanus. Next base: position 1,198,506 of record JAPDEJ010000005.1, on the reverse strand, counting down.
AGCCACTGTGTTCCATGTAGATCATTTGCTTATCGGGCCCGATAAGCACGTCACGGGTGCTTCCTCCGCTTCTCCTTCGTCTCCTCATCTCATCTCCTCATCTCCTCACGTCCCCTCTCTCCCCTCTGCATCACCGCTCTGTCTCGTTTTCATCTTATTTCTTTGCTCGTTTATCTCGTAGCCTTTCCTGAACCGGTTATCTCTAGCTTCTAATCGACAGTATGGCCAAGAAAACCGTAATTGGTTTCCGTGAGGCCAACATGGCTTATCGTGTGACCGGCCAGCTCCCAGAGGCGCTGCACTACGAACCCTCTCCCCAGCCGGTACCAGCTGCTGCAACCACCCCGAGTGTAGCCAAAAATGCCGATGCCGCCTCGGTGGACCCTTCACGCTACTCTCTACCCTACTGCGATTTCATGACCAACCACCCGACCATCTTCCACGCCGTCGCCGGCTTCACATCCGAGCTTGAAGCCACCGGCTACAAGCCTCTTTCCGAACGCCAGTCCTGGACTTCGCAGCTCACCCGTGGCGGCAAATACTACGTCACCCGCAATGGCAGTGCCTTGATTGCCTTCTCCGTCGGCAGCGATTACCAGAGCGGCAACGGTATGGCCATCGTCGCTGGCCACATCGACGCACTCACTGCCAAATTGAAGCCCGTGTCCAAGCTCCCATCCAAGGCAGGCTACGCCCAGCTGGGTGTTGCGCCATACGCAGGTGCCCTCAACAAAACCTGGTGGGACCGCGACCTCGCCATCGGTGGAAAGGTTCTGGTCAAGAACGCGCAAACGGGCAAAATCGAGTCTAAGCTTGTCAAGCTCGACTGGCCAATCGCGCGCATCCCAACGCTGGCAGAGCATTTTGGAGCCCCCGCGCAGGGCCCGTTCAACAAGGAAACACAGATGGTGCCCGTGATCGGAGTGGACAATTCGGATCTCTTCAAGGGCCAGACCCAGGAACGGGCCGAGGATGGAATCGAAGCGGGCACATTTGCCGCCACGCAGCCACCTAAGCTCGTCAAGGTCATTTCCAAGGAGCTCGGAATCCAAGATTACAGCTCCATTCTCAGCTGGGAACTCGAGCTATACGATAGCCAGCCCGCACAACTCGGCGGACTCGAGAAAGATCTGATCTTCGCCGGCCGCATCGATGATAAACTCTGCTGCTTCGCGGCTCACCAGGCCCTCCTCGCATCATCCGATGATACCTCCCCATCCTCCGTGAAGATGGTGGGGATGTTCGACGACGAGGAAATCGGCAGTCTCCTCCGCCAGGGCGCCCGGTCCAATTTCATGAGCAGCGTCATCGAACGCATCACCCAGTCTTTCGCCCCAAGCTATGGACCCGACCTCCTGGCCCAGACCGTCGCCAACAGCTTCTTCGTCTCCTCGGACGTCATCCATGCCGTGAACCCGAACTTCCTCAACGTCTACCTCGAGAACCACTCGCCCCGTCTGAACGTCGGCGTCACCGTCTCCGCCGACTCAAACGGCCACATGACCACCGACAGCGTCAGCTACGGATTCATGAAGCGCGTCGCGGAGCGCTGCGACTCGACCCTCCAGGTGTTCCAGATCCGAAACGATTCACGGAGTGGCGGGACGATCGGCCCCATGACGAGTTCGCGGATCGGAATGAGGGCTATCGATGTTGGAATCCCACAACTGAGTATGCATAGTATCCGTGCGACGACGGGGAGTTTGGATCCGGGCTTGGGGGTGAAGATGTTCAAGGGGTTCTTTGATTATTTCGAGGAGGTGGATAAGGAATTTGCTGATTTCTAGTTTTTTCCATTGTTGCTTTCTTTTTGTTGTTGCATAGATATATACTCCATCATATACACTAGCGGAACCTCTAGTACTACATTATAACCAGGTCTTGTTTGCTTCTTTTGAAATATACGCTGTAGTTGGAAGAGTCGGAAAAAGTATATCAATTGAAAATGAAACCATAAAGCCAGCTAATATAAAAGAACGCTCCAGACAACTAAATGTCCCACTATCGAAACAAAGTACAAAAAAGGATATCAAAGCGACACAAATCAAACTCGCCCCTATTCAACATCCACCTAATATTAATAAAGAGGGAAATAAAGAAGGAATAGAAAGCAAAAGAGAGAATTTCAGGTACTCTCTACTTCTCCAACATCCCCACACTCGACCCCTCACTCGACGAAGACGAAACCGTCTCCCTCACCTCTGTCTTGATATCTTTCTCCTTCTCCTTCTCCTTGGCATTTGCATTTGCATTTGCATTTGCATTTGTATTCCCCTCCTCAATCCCACCCAGCAACACCTTAGCATTCGCCTTCGCCTTCGCCTCACGAACATGCGCATGTCCATATCCATGCCGGTGTGACATGAAGCGGTCCGCGTCGCCCGTGCAAGTTCCGTACTCCAGATCGTCGATGTGCGTGGTGATAGTCGTGGAGACGGTGCCGATGTTCACGCCGCCGCCCCAGTAGGTCGGGGTTTGACCGCGGGAGAGGGGCGTGTTGCCGTAGCGGTCTGGGTGGGCGTTGCCAGCGCTGAGGGAGGAGAATATGTGTGGGACGATGCGGGAGATTAGGGGGCGGAGGGTCGGGAGGCAGGCGCAGATTATGCCGACGTTGCATTCTATCGCGGACCAGGAGGCGGCCCCGACGTTATCGTCTGTTTGGTTGGTTAGTTGAAGTTGGGTTAGGGTTAGGGTTAGTTAAGGTGGAAAGAGGGGGGATGTACAGGTTGGGTCAGAGGAGTCGGAAATCTTTTTGAGGGCGACGAGACGGCAAATGCTTGTTACGCAGACGCTGGGGTTCTGTTAGCTTTTGTTTCTTTTTTTAATATTGGGGTGGAAGGGAGAGAGGTACAATCCACCCAAGGCAAAAACGGATATCAAAGCCACCTTCTGTCGTCTGGGTAGTTCCAATGCGGACAATGCTGGGATTGGAATGATGAGGATCGCGAGGTCTGTGGCGATGTGCATAGATGCGTTGGAAAACCAGAGGCCCTTCTGACTGAGACAGTAGCCTGGGACTGTGGGATCCCAGAACTTCGCAACGGGGATGCAGTTAAGAAAGGCGCTGAGGACTGCCCAGGATCCGTATGTTGCGAGCAATCCAATCATGATCCAGCAGGTGTGTCTCATGCCTCGGGAGGGGAAAACGCGGAAGTATTGCATCAGGATAGAGGCTTTGGCACATAGAAGAGCGGCGTTGTAGAATGGGATGGTGATCCAGAAAGACTGTGCCATTTCATGTTAGTTAATTTGGATTGGAGCCAAACTGGTTACCTTGAGGAGGGCTTGCCTTCATTTGTTTGAGAAGAATCGGCTTGGGAATATCAGAGGCGTGCATTCCCATGCCATTTAGGGCTTCGACAATGTAGAAGGACATGAAAACGAACGATAGCACCTATTTTCGTTAGTTTCACTATCAGACTCAGAATTTCCTAAGGTTACGGTGCATACCAGTGCAATGACAACCATCCAGTCATTAGCCTCCATTCGTTTCATCAACTTGGTTCGAGTATAGACTCGGGCAAGCACGAAACAGGAGGCGAGACTGGTAAACACAATACTGATGGCCATCCCCCTGACGCCCCCGGAGGAAAGATACGACTTGTGTTCTTCCTCGCGGGGATGGATAGGATGAAAGTAAGAGGTAGAGGTCGGCATGGTTGAATTTCAAGGATAGTCGGCGAGGGACACTAGTTTACAAAATAATAAAAATGAGCGCGTAGGTTTTGAGAGTGTATATAGACACGAATTTAGGGATCGAACATAATCCCGGACATCAATGACAGCCACAATGAACGAATGGCGAGGCACGGCACCCAGGTAGCATATCAAAGAGAAAGAAGAAAAGGGAGCGCGAGGCGGCGACTCAAGGAATGGATAGAGTTATAAACTCTCGATTATCTAGACAACCAGATATAGTCCTGAGGAGGGGAATCAAGCAAGAACATGGTTCGTGTTTCTATTGTTTCCCCGGATTGGCTGATCGATACTCGAATCAGACAGGAGAGAGGTAGTGAGGTACCATGGTGGACGGGAGATGCAAGCAAGGGAGGAGCTAAATAAGCAAATGATAGCAAGAAGCCACAGGAGCTTTGGTCGAAGATTGGTTCGAGACAAGAAATGGTGCCTTTTTTTAAATTTATTTAAACTTTGGCAGGGCCCAGATGGACGGTTCCCTATAACAGTAAACTGAAGCGTTTTCTCGGCATCACGAAAGGGCTAGCGATAACGTCAATTCAATGATCAACGCTAACGACGTCCCACTGCTCGTCGACTGTTTCGGAAACCAACCCGGGCCACTCGAATGACGTTTTTGGTGGAGGGGGGAAGAACACGGCTCTAGGATCAACGATGTATCGAAACTTTCCTCATGCACGGACAGAGATCTTGCCATACTTACATGGGGGGGTGGATATCTTTCCATGTCTGAATGCACACACGTCTACCGATGAGAGTTTATCGTACTCGCGGTATGAATCTCGATGGGCGTGCATCCTCCGGGATTTGCCAGAACATCGGCGACAGATCGTTTCAGGCTGTAGTTGGGACAGAGGGTTGTCATTGCGGCGAAGAGCACAGAGTTCCCGTTCGGCCGCAGCAAGGAAACACCCGATATAACTTCTTCTACCATTGGGATCGGATTGATATTTTTGTCTTCACCCCTGGAAATGAGGTATGTTGTACAAACCCCGATGGGAGCACCGACGCAATGGACGTGCCCAAGAGCAAGGGGTATCCCTCAAGTCACCCTTTTCTTGTCGTCCGGGAATACCAACGGACTGGGTGACACTGACACACAAGTGCTTGGTATGGTCTTTGTGTATTTTGTCAATAACAAAGTACTTTTGACGAAATTCTCCAGCTGATTCTGACCTATCACTTTTCGCTTCCCTCTCTTGTCCAATGCTCTTCACGGGCCAGTGTGGTGACACTGTTCAGAGCCACATTGGATAACGGCTATGCAGGGGGGCTAAAGTACCGGACAGATGAAGAATGAGAGTCCTATTCTTGAATTGGGAGTCGGGTGTGTGGTGGTCAGTGGCTTGGATCGAGTGGTGGAGAAAGATTGATGCATCATATTTATCTTCCTCACGGATCTCTGGCCGGTTCCCCCCCTGGGAAACTATCCAACTAACCTATAAGCGGACGAAGCCACGAAAACTACCAGGAAAGATTGATCCAATAATTGATATCATGGTTTCAAATGATCGATTATCGAATGCGAAAAATTCTCCGTGTTTCCCCACTCCCTCCTGTCTGCATATTGGTAACTGCTCCGAAAAGCATGCAAATGCTCATCTATCATGAACCTCCTTGACACCCCTGGTACTAGCGCCAATCGTGGGAAACAATTATAGAGGCTGATCGATGCTTATCATCGGTTGTGGTTTGACGTTCAACTCCAGATCCGGTTCCTAATAATGTCACTCAAGCCATCACTCCCAGGACAGCCCGTATATAATATGGCCAATACTCAGCCAGCCACCGAGAGCTTAAGGAGAGCACAACACTTTTGACAGAAACTGTGACGAAAAGTATAATAATAGCCAGAAATTGCGTTTCGAAGTGTGTTCTCAACGCAGATGTGTCATTAGACTTTTTACACGTAGAAAGTACATGGGCAAGGGAAATGCTAGGGAATCTTCAGTTATATTTATTTTACTTGCCTTTTGATATTTTCATAATGGTGACTTCGGTATATCTGGGTGTGATCAGGGGGTATTGATAAAGGCAAGTGTGAGTGTGGAAATACGATAAATCCGACAGAACTTGTGCAATGTGGACAGAGTCACGAACTGAACTGACCTTTTTATCTCCAGGACAGATAGGTCAATTACTCAATGAACCTTCAGGGCCACTGATGTGAGAAAAAGTGGATCTGCCACGAGCTCATCGATGAGATTTTGACTTGCTATGGCATCATTCGAACTCGGTGTTGTTAGTACAAGACGTCTTCACGGTGGAGATTTCTGCGAATGCCCAATCATTATCAACTGTCAATTATTCCTTGCCGATGAACCGAGTAAGGCCGGAATATTAGGAGCTGCGTCCGGAAAGCCGCCTTCCAAGAAAGGACCTTTCGGAGAAGGTGATCGAGCTTTCATCGCGGACTTGGCTTGAAAAGCCTGTAGGCATTAGTAACGTTCTGCGAGATGGTCACTCATGTGGCTAAGAGCCTGAAAAGTAATTCGTATAACGGGGAACCCTCAACACTGAGAGAACTTTTGACTCTTCTGACCAAAGATGAAGTATAAAATTGCCTGCCCAAACTGTCTTTGGGTTGCTGGTGTGTTTAAGCAAAGGGAACGTGAGGGTAAATTGGCCTCTTTTAAATAGTATTTTTTATCCTAGATAAAAAAAAAAAAAGAAATAGGAATAGCCAATGGGATAGATATTATAAAGATCCATATCACCATGTTTATGCACAGAAAAAGTCCAAGGCAAGTTAATTCCAGGCTGATAGTAAATTTGGCGATAACGCTAAGATAAGTATAACGCACAGACCAGCCAAAAATCCACCAGAAATTCATGATCTCCTCCAAAACCAAAAATCCCACCACCCCTACCATATAGCCTCACCGGTTTCTCTGGATCGCTATTCTAACCTGAAAAACACTCTATCTTATCGGCCTGACTGAGCTGCCCAATATGGCAGACTCCACCCCCACCAAACCAGTGCACACCATCGTGCTCGACGCCGGTCCCATACTCAAAAACACCCCACCTCTTTCTTCTCTACTCGCACAATGCGAAGAGATCCTAACCACACCGTCGGTGGTGAACGAAATCCGCGACCCCGATGCGCGCCAGCGAGTCGAGACCCTCTACCTGCCGTTTCTGAAGCAGCGCACCCCGTCGCCGAAGAGTTTTGCGGTGGTGAGCGAATTTGCGAGGAAAACTGGTGATCGGGCCGTCCTAAGCAAGGTAGATGTCGAGGTCATGGCGCTTGCATACGAAGTCGAGTGCGAGAGAAACGGAGGGGACTGGAGATTGCGTAGCGTCCCTGGACAAAAACAAGTGAATGGCAAACCCCCCGTGAAAGAGGCGGAGAAGGAACCAGAGCTTGAGAAGACAGAAGAGACGGCCGAGAAAGTGGAGGGCGCCGAGGTCGATAAAATTACTGAAAGCTTGGAAACTGCAACCCTGGAAAATTCGGAGCAGGGAAAATCCGAGGATGCGCCCTCTGCGAGTACGGATGTAGACGGCGAAGGCGAGCCTAGTCAGGTTAGCCCGTCCACCTCCGAGGAGGCTCAGCAAGGGGAAGAGGATGATGGAGCGGCATCCGAATCTGACGGCGAGGAGTGGATTACTCCTTCGAACTTGAAGAAACGACAGGCCCAGGACGAGGCTGGTTCGGCGACTGTGGCTCCGGAACCCAAAGTGATGCAGATTGCGACTATGACTACTGATTTTGCGGTTGGTGTTTTGCGTTCATGTTGGGAATGGAGAATTAACTTATTGCTAACTTTTTAACACAGTGTCAAAATGTGCTGCTACAGATGAACCTGAATCTGCTTTCAACGACCACTCTACAGAGGATCAAGCATCTCAAGTCCTTTGTAAAACGCTGCCACGCGTGTTTCTCTACAACTAAGGATATGAACAAACAATTCTGTCCTCGTTGCGGAGGAGATACGCTCACCCGCGTTTCGTGCACTACAGATGCCAACGGACAGTTCAAGATGCATCTGAAGAAGAACATGCAGTGGAACAATAGGGGAAACCGGTATAGCGTACCGAAGCCCATCCATGGTAGCGCTAATGGAAAGTGGAAGGGTGGTGGTGGAAAGGGTGGTTGGGGAACCGAGCTCATCCTTGCGGAAGACCAGAAAGAGTATGTTAGGGCCAGCGAGGAGCAGGGCCGAAGAATGCGAAAAGAGCGTGACTTGATGGACGAAGATTATCTTCCAGGCATTTTGACTGGAGAAAGGAGCAAGCAGACCGGCCGTATCAGAACTGGTGCTGGCCGACATGTGAACTCGAAAAAGCGATGAGCTCTCCGTTAATTCTTTTTCTTGCGTATTGTGGGATCGGAGTTATGGTATAAAAGTGTCCTAATTGTTATCTTTCTTTGATGGTATTACGACAATGGCTGGCTTGCGAATTTTGATAGACAGTATGCACATCTCTAGAGAGGAACGAATATAAACGAATTCTCAAATTTCAGAAAGTGTCATCGCTCTTGAATACTAACCGTGCCACTGATCTTCAAGATCGCACTGGCCCATAGTTACGAATAGATGATTGGCATTGTATAGGAATCAGGCAAAAACGTTCATATTGTCTAAAGCATAGAAAACACCATTCGCCTATAAAATGACATGAAACCCCTTTTGGTATAAACACCCTAGTTTAATCTTTTCTGCTCAGTGCATTATAGCTGCGCAACTTCCTTCTCTATAGAATCAAATATTAGCTCCCCGACCCAAAATTTACAAGAGAAGTGAATGCCATACCAAGTTGCTGAGTGAGGAGAAGTCCGTATCTCTTCTTGAGGGTCACACGGTGGCTATATCATTTGGGTTCCGTCGTTAACGCTAGTTCTCAATCCATGCGACGGGATTGGGTATATTATTCGGAGAATATGAGACGTACCGAGAGTACTTGTCATCAGGGGAGAAGCGAGCGGGGTGGGCACTCTTGGTAACCTCTCCAGAGGGGTTCACCTTCTTCAATGTGTAGACCCTCTTTCCATCGTTGTCCAAAGTGTACTGTGGTAAAAAGCTTGGTTAGTAGCTGCTAGGTAAAACCAATTCGTCAATCCACCCTAGAGCACTGGAATGAAATCGAATATCTGAGGGCGACTCCTCCGGAATTATGTGGTCGAACCATGTGGGTGGAGGGCATCAAGGACTCAGGAAAATTGAACCTACCATGAGATGCATCCTGAACAAAACAATGTTAGAAATTTGCTAACTTAATAGGTATAAATTTGGCAGAAACTTACTTGGCTGACTTTTTGTTAGTATCAACTTGAATTTGGGTCCGTTCGTTAAAGCTGTCGCTGTTCTGATGGAGTTCGAGGTAGGATTTTTTTTTTCGGTGATCGGAGATGCGCACGGGCCAAAGCGGTGTCTGCTTAGTCACCACAACCGCCTTTTTAAACACCACAAAATCTAAAAATTTTGTTTCCGCACTCTCCAAAAACCACAAGAGTGGGATGATGCAGATATAATGATGAAGCGCATCCAGATTTAGAACTCTTGACTTGAGCTTATGTGCTCACTGTGACACATTGCTAACTCTTATCTAATCACGGACAGCTGCCCACACTGTGTGCTCGCTTCGGACTTGATCCCCAGGAAGAAAGCTTTTCTGGTAAGCTTCAGCCTGTAACGACTTCAGTCTCAAGAGAAGTGATTGCAGTGCGTCTCCGGTGATGACACTTTATATTCAAAAGCTTAGGCAATGGCGCTTGATTTCTTTGCTATTGTCGATGACTGCTTTTTTCAGACTACAACGGTATCTGAGGAGAATCACACCACTGCATCACTTCTTGTAGGACTTGTTTTGCTAGTAATGAAGAGATCCTGACTGACTCTTCACACCCCGTAGTGAACTTTTGGATAGTGAACTTGGAAATCAACTCTGCTATAATTTTTAAATATGGACTCTCAATCAAATTCAGTCATGCCTCCACCCTCAGAGCCCGCAGTTGTACCTCCTAAACGAGGGCCTCCCCCCAAAAATTCTCGCCCCCCAAGGCCTCCGAGGCCTAATTACAGGCACATCCATCGGTTCCCTCTACCTCTGAGCGTCCATCCTCTTCCTCCTCTAATTCCGCATAATCCTGTCTCCGTCATAAGCGTGTTGCTCTCATACCTCACGTACTTCATTGCCCCCCCCCACCATGAAGTCTATTCGGCGTACTTCGATTCGGCTACTTCTTCGGTCCACGTTACGGACGAGAAGACAATCCGAGCGCTCTGGGAGATGGGTTTTTTTGGCAAGGGTATCCTCAGTCGAAGCGAGCCGAGTTGGCTAGAGCGGGAAAAAAAAAGGCGCGGGCAACTCGGGGGTGTAACGAGTGAAGATGCTACACGTCAGCGAAGGACCGAGCGTCGTGAATTAAAACTAGAGAGGGCAAGGATGGAGAAAGCGGCTATTGAAGAAAGACTCCAGTTGGAAGCCGCGGTGAGGGAAGGGCGTACGCCACCGCCCGGAGAGCCCTCGCTGTCGGTATCCGCGAATGGTGGCACCAATCGCACCGTCCCTGCCGCCGATAAGTTTTCCCTCAAGAAAGCTAGAGAAGCCAAACTCCTTGAGTCACGGCGCTCAGGGGGAAGGAATAGTGATGAATCCACCCGAGACCAAGCTGGAGAACACGCGACGCAGTCTAAAGGCTCTTCCGATGCAACTACTTCAAAAGCATTAGATTCTACTACAGCTGGCACTATACCAAATGAACAAGAGGCACTGCAGAACGAAGAACATCTTCAGTTGTCGAACGAAGAAGCGTTTTTCCTCGTGTACGGACTTGGAGCGCTCCAAATATTTGACGACAAGGCAAAGACTATTCTCTCTGCCCATTCCCTCCTCCCCCTCCTTTGTCACCATTCATATAGCCCACCTCGGGCTCTTTCCACAGATTTCAAAACCGACGACCCGTTCCTAATTTCATATGCTGTGTATCATCATTATCGTTCCTTGGGATGGGTTGTGCGCTCCGGCGTGAAATTCGGAGCGGACTATATCATCTACAACCGGGGCCCTGTTTTCTCACATGCTGAGTTTGCCGTCATCGTTATCCCATCATATGATCACCCATACTGGTCCGAGAATGCGGAGCGTCGAGCCCAGTGTACCAGCAAGCAAGCGCGCAGTTGGTGGTGGCTCCATTGTGTGAACCGCGTTCAAGCACATGTCAAGAAAACCTTAGTGGTATCCTATGTGGAAATTCCACCACCAGCAGCCCAAAAACCCGACTCCCCACAACTTAAGACCGATGATGACATTGGAAAGTTGCTCAGTCGATATAAGATCAGAGACCTGGTGATCAGGCGTTGGATACCCAATCGCACCCGTGATTGAAAAATAGAGGACCCTGATATCTTGTACTATATTCCCAGACTACCTAACTATCTATCTACCTATTTCTCCGAGATATGCACCTCTGCTGTCACTCCATGTAATGATCTTCCTCTCCCGGAACTCTATTTATAGGCAGAAATTAGAGACCGAATGGCTATAATACCTTGTCATCCCTCTTTCCATAGGCCGTTTTTAGGCCAAGAAATATTTATCTCTCGCTTTGATATATTTTCTCATCGTTCTATGGTGTATAGTACCTAGTAGGTGCAGTGTGCCACTGAATCTGCCCTAGTCCAAGAGTGGTAATATTACAAGTCACGTGGTACACGCGTTTCGCGTTGAATGGTTCCGTCAGTGCGAACATCCTTCAAAATTACAATTCCAGAAGCTCTGTGGGAGACTCTGTGGGTTAAGGGGAGCAAGCAGACAATGAATGTATTAAATGCGAGAGTGTCAGAATCTGTGGGCTGAAAAGAATGATGGAGACTCAGGAGGACAGCATCGATATCGCGAGGCTGCAACGCGTCGCGCTGGGCTTAGTGAGTATCGGATTCGTTGGTTTGTGGCAGCGATCATCGCCCTAACCAACACCAATCATCTTGATTCAGGAATCTGCAACATCCCAACCCGATTCAAACGGTCCTGCCTTGGTTGAAACTATCGTTAATTATGATGAGCAGCCAGGTCAACTGCAACCGAATCAGAACCCATTGATATCGGATACCAAGAGGGTTTCACACAGAATACAACGAAAGAACCTGAAAGAGTGGGAACGCAATGCTACGGATTTGCTAAATATAAATCAACTTCCACCTGAAAGGATAGCAGCTGCCCCCCCTGTTTTACAAGCAACAAAAATGGCTTCTGCGGACGCACTTCCTTCGGATACGCAAGTCATCTCGCAGTCGGTCTACGATGAGATTCTCCGACAGAATAAAGAAGCTGGAAATAATGAGGCAGAAGGTAATCTTGGAGACCGTGGTACTCTCATGACGCTACATGAGGGTGATAGCGGCCACATTGATCTGCTCTCTGGATTTGATGGCGCCAGCGTTCATGCTGCAAACACTGATGAAAATGAGGAGCACCACAGCTCCAAGCTAGGTGACTCGTCTCCCCTCGTTTATGAGCCAAACCTTTTTCCGGAATCTCAGCGATTTGTGGCGAAGACACCTGCGACGGTAACCAAGCAAGGCCAGGTTGAGGCAATTGCCACAGTATCTCCCCTTGTCTCTCGAAACCCTCTCGCGTCCGATCTTGACCCAGGAAGTGGAATCATGGCTCTAAGCCAGGTATTCAGGGCGACGCAGGCGCCGTCCTCCCCTCTTGTTAATGGACTCCAGTCGGATCTCCTATCTGACAAACCGTCACCGAATATCCCCATTCAAAGCCGGCTCCTTGCCCCCGCCCTCTCCTCCCCATACAACACCCTCGCAGCAACCTTCCCACGAGATTCGTCAGAGTCACAACTCAACTATGTTACCATGAAGGAATCACAAGCGAACAGAGAAAGCATGGCTGGCGAAAGAATGACACGCTCGGCGGATCATATCTACTCAGAAAACCAGAGTGACGGGGAGTTCGAGAAGGAACCCAGCTTTATTGCACGTATGAGGCGCCAAAAGAAAATCAATGAAGAGGCTACGGCACAATTTGCTGTTCTTGGGGCTCCAGCGAGGCCCTCCAGTCGACACAAAAGACAGGCAGATAGTAGTATCACCTCATTACCTGGGAACTCCGAGCAAGGAGACTTGACGAGCCCTTCTAAACCAATTGTCATCGAAGATGAATCGCAAATTGAAGGTGCTTCCGAATTCAATAGGGGGCAAACTAGTGAGGAGGAGACAGAACAGGAAGAAGACCTCCAGCCTCCATGCCAGCCCCAGGAGCTCAACTCTTCAACTGAGGAAAATAAAGAAAATTGCCATGACTTGTCTACAGCGAGTTTTTCTCATGCAGCAAGCGCACATGACCGTCTTTCTCAAGCTCTCTCCTTGCATGAGAGTCCACACAGCAAGTCATCAATGGAGATGCTCTCAATCCCGCGGTCACCCCCCCGCAACCGAGATGATGAGCCTGTGGATGCTATTGGATCATCACCGATAATGGTTGTGAAAGATTCTCAAAGGTCTCCAGGGCGAGGGGATGATGCGTATAGCGAGATAAACAACGCCTCCGATGCATTGAATAAGCCTCAGACATACCACACTGGCTCACAGCTACAAGGGAAGTCCTCAGCTAACTCGAAGAATGGAACTCCATCGCCAGCTAAACAAGTGCGTATACAGTCTTCGCCACCAGCTTCTCAATATGATGGGCCTTCATTCCTCCCTAGTAATAATGGGGCTCCAAGCCAAGCAGGATCATGCTCTGCCAGCCCCAGTGGCCCCCAAAGCCAACCTGCGAGGGGACCTTCAGAACATCAGATCAATGTTCTTCAATCCAGCCACTCAGCCATCGAAAGCCAAATAGGCAAGGGAACCAAAGCCCCAACAGTTGATTCTCGTGATAAGTCTTCTTCAATGCCGTCTCGTGTTTCTGAGACACCCGTGCATCAACGCCCAAGACAGTTTGGCGAGGTGGCGCAAATGACCACAATTCCAGAGACAAGCCCCAACCATTTTCAAACTCAAGGTTGGTTAAGCGATACGAATAACGAAGCTGCGGATCAGGATGATGATGACTTGCCTCCGATTTACTCAAGGGCACAGGAGAGGGCCACCCAATCTCAACCGATTATCACCGACAGCTCCTCACCCATCAAACCCCTATTAAATTCAAAAATACTTTCAAGCCCAAGCGGGAGACAACGCAGGGCGTTGACTGAAATAGCCGCCGACGCTTCACCTCAAGTCGGAGGGGGAATTTTTGATGTGGATATAAATATCCTGTCCGCTGAAGACCAAGAGTTCAGATCCGCTATTGCCATGTCCCCTATTCCGCCAAGAAAAAAACGACGAGGTAATGACGGTCAGCAAATATATGCCTCTGATCCAATACTACCTGTTACCCCTCGTCCAACCGCTCGGCTGGCGCCACTTCGAGAGGTAGAAGAGACTGCCCCGGGTGCTGAGGCGCAGCCAAAAGAACAAGCAACCAAGCCTAACACAACTCTCAAAGGGCAACCAAAACCTCCAAGAAGACCGGAATCCATATGGGACGTCGAAGACTCACCCAAATTTCGGGTATCTAAGAAGGAAAGGTCAAAAATTCTCGCTCGTTCCCTTGAACCAAAGCGTCGGCAACCAACACCACCTCCACTACAGCAAGCCGAACCACCTAAGCAGGGCCATCAGGTAACGTCCCTTATTGTCGAGGAACCCAAACAAGCTTCTCCTGTCCCCGTTGAACCAAGAAGTGATGCCCCAACCCTGGAGGAAAACCCAGGTGATGGAAACCAACCTGTTGCTGAAAATCTCCGAATTGCGTGCAACCAGATCTTTGCCCCCTGGAGTGGCTCTAAAAGGGCCTATTATCCTGCAACATGCTTTGGCAGACCATTTGGGACTTCGCAGACCCGGTACCTGGTTAAATTCGAGGACAGCGCTCCGGTAGAAGTCCCCGAAGGCGGCGTTAAGAGACTTGAACTTCGCGTTGGTGATGCCGTGAAAGTAGACATGCCGAACGTTCCTAAGGTCACTCACATTATCCGGGGCTTCACTGACAAGCTCAGTGAGGATGATCTTTCCAGGGAGATCTCCAAGGGGATTATTCCTGTCACTGATGTGTACGGGTACTCTACTCTTATCTTAGGACCAAAGCAGCGCAAGAGCCTTCCAAATACGAGTATAATTGACCCCGAAAATGGGATCAATGTCGCAGTATCCCGAATATACTTAGATACTATCCTATGGAATCAGCTTAAAGATCGATCATTTACCTACAATTCCGGGCCTGCGCCTTCGGATAGGCTTCAAACACCTTCCGACAGATATTCGACACCTACATCTCCAGGCACCCGGATCTCTCGCAGCTTTCGATTTTCAAGGGGCTTGTTCTCCGGGATGATATTCGCTGTCTCCTACGGGGAGAATAACGAAGCCAAGTCTCGCATAACCAAAATGATATTGGAAAATGATGGCCGGATTCTTGAGGATGGATTCAACGAATTATTTGAGGTGTCATTGAACGCTCCCCTTGCCACGCCAGGCAAATCTCCCTCGCGAGAAGCAGCCGAAACAAACAGGCATCTTCGCCTCGGGAGTGGTGTTGAAGACATGGGCTTCGCCTGCCTTATTGCTGATAGACACTCTCGTCGCCCAAAATATATGCAAGCATTGGCCCTTAACCTGCCCTGCCTTTCAGACCGTTGGGTGGAGGACTGTGTGGTCAAGGCCCAGGTTCTAGATTGGGAAATGTATCTGCTTCCCGCCGGAGAGTCGTCTTACCTCAATGGAGCAACCAAGTCGAGGATCCTGACGCCGTACCCAGCCACCAAGGCCAGATTGGCCGAGACAGTCGCAAGCCGTCCTAATCTATTGAATGGCCAATCCGTGCTTCTTATCACCGCGCGCAACGGGAAAGCTGACGAAGAACGGAGGAAGGCATACCTTTTCTTAACGTATGCCTTGGGGGCTTCGAAGATCGAGAGAGTGCCAGACATTCAATCCGCCAGAGCTGTTCTCAACGAAGCAAGAGCGGAAGATACTCCCAGCTGGGACTGGATATATATCGATGACGATGAAAAGGCGTCAAAAGCTGGCGCCCTTGCAGTTTCGTCATCTCAAGCCCTTACATCAAAGAAACGAAGGAAATCCAAGCTCATGGAGTCTATCGGCGGCAATGATCTCGGTCTGAACACCGATATTCGTATTGTGGGGAATGAGTTCGTCTGCCAGAGCCTAATTCTGGGCCGGTTGGTTGATCAGTAAAGCCGGGCCGAAATACTTAAGCGTCGTCATGAGTTTAAGAGTTATGATTATTATCTCTTTGTTGTTTTTTATTTGGCTATGGAGGGAAGTGAGCGCGGAAAATGTTTGGGAAACGTGAAATTTTCGGTGAAAATACGGCGAATCTGTTTTTATCACAAAATATACCCCTTCGGCCGGATATTATCTTCCTATATTTTCGCTCGATAGCTCTGGACTCGAATATAGTTTTTTCTTAATCAAACACCTCATTATACAAGTAAAAAGTATATTGCACAAGTAGCTTGCCATGCAGCACCTTATAATACAGAGAAACACCTTGCAACCCATAACAAAAGAGTAGTGATGTTTAGGTAGGAGGAAAAAAACCAGGAATTGAATCGATCTATAACTCCTCCCCCAATTTACCTCTTCGCCTTCTTGGACGCCTTCTTCTTATTCTTCAAGCTTTTCATCTGAGCAGCCTTCTCAGCCCTGGCCTCTCTCTTCCTCCATGCCAACCACCGATTCTTCGAGCTATACTCCTTCGCCGTGATACCAGCCTTCTCAGCCGCCCGACCAATCTGCCAGTTCGCCTCACGGTACATATATCCAGGGCGCAACCGGGCGCCAGCCTCCTCAACTTCCACCTCAGGCGCAACCTCAGCAGTCTCCGGAATCCGCGGCACAGCAACACGGTTCAGCTTCCGTCTCGTCGGGGCGTTCCTAGGCGAGGGCAGTTTCCCCTCCTTCTCAAACACGATCCCAATGTACTTCCGGTCCGGGTGTCGCTGCGGGTCAAGGTAGTAGCGCACATATCCGGCTTCCGCAGCGTAGATGGTATGGTCCCTACCCATGGCGCAATTTTCGCCGGGGAACCATTTCGTCCCGCGTTGGCGGAAGATAATGCAACCGGGGACGACGTACTCGCCGCCTGCGCGCTTGGCACCGAGGCGCTTTCCTGCGGGGTCGCGTGAGTGTCGGTTGGCGGTTCCCTGGGTGGCGTGGGAGGCGTGACGGACTTGGGAGAAGGGGAGAAGGAGGTTGTTCTTGGTGGCATTGGAGAGGATTGCGGAGTTGGTTGTTCGGGGGGGAAGTAGGCCTTGTGAGGAGGAAGTTGATGAGGATAATGGGAACGGTAGGCGTGGGATTGGGTGTGTGGAACGGGCAATTGCTGAGCCCAGGGCGCGGAGGGGCGCGAAAAGCCTAGGTTGTAGCATCATTGTCTGGTTTTCGTTTCTGTGTTTCTCTGTGGAAAAGGGAGTTCGCCGGCCTGGGTTGGTGATGCTTTTTTTCTCGTCGGGATGATCAACGGGTCTTGGCGTGGTCACGTGCGATGTAAATGAACAAGGTGGAAACTGGCATCAACGAAGTATACAACTTTCAGATTGCTTCCTATTTCACAACCAACAGTCGGGATTTCCTGATTTTCCTTCTTATTTACGATTTATTACTCAGGGCGCGGAGCGCAAGCTGCTCAATTTTTCTTTTTGAAGCCTTTAATCTCAACACTACGAGTCTTGCGCTTCCAGTTTTCGCTCGACTTCCACAATGTTGTCTAGCTGGGTCAGGACCCTTGGAGCTCTTCTCTTGCTAGTCTCTGTAGCAAGTGCTCAATTCCAGTTCTTTGAACAAATGTTCGGAGGAGGGGGCCAAGAACGCCAGCAACCTCAGAATGTCCCCAGCGATAGCTCTCGGTATCAGAACATGTGGGAAAACGGTACGAGTCCTACTGCTGTTATTATACCTTGGTTTTACTCCTGGTCAAGATATGGCTGACCATTTTTCTAGCGCGATGCGACAAATACCTTTGCCCCGGAACCCTGGCGTGCGTGCACTTTCCCCATCATTGTCCATGTCCCCACCCCGATGTCGAAGAGAAGGTGGAACTAGGTGAAGGAAGCGCTGTCTGTGTGTCGAGAGGCGGGTATTCTGCCGGCGAAGCGGCGCGCAAGATTGAATTGGCTCGAAAGGGACTGCTATGATTGTGAAAATGAGATAATTGTGTCGTGCTTGGGGGTTTCTTTTTGCTGTTCAGTTGGGTGGGCTAGAAGCTCTACTCTCAGATACGAAGTGTGTACCTTAGCATTTGGGGTTTGAAGCTTCCCTTGATTGAGGAGGGTATTCCTTTTAAAAAAAATAGATGTCTATATTTCATGATCCTAAGCTTAATGGGCGCCGTAGGTGGATTCGTCGCTGGTTGTCCTAGACTTGATTCTCTGTTTCTGCCGCCCTCTTATCCCCGCTTATATCCGCTACCCTCGTCATTTTGTGGATGATCGCCGACGAATTCAATCCTCTTTCCAGCACCATCTCGTTGGCTATCAGCCTCTTCCTCACCACCATCTTACCCACCTTGCCCTTTTAACCCATCTGCTTCACCTCTTCGGCTTCTCTATTGGCACAACATCTTCTGCCATGTGGAGCACAAAACTCCGAATCCTACCAACACGGTGGATCCAAGCTCCTGGGCGACCACTCTACAGCTCTTTCACCAGGGGACGACCGAACCCGCGAGGTCCTAGAAATTCCATTCGGAGGCCAGAGCCCATCCAAAAAGATTCAACCCCTGCTCAACAACCTGCTGCCCCAAACCCAGATGCAAGCGCTCCGGTTCCGAACTATGACCCCGCCCAAAACACCCTCCTCGCCCCCGTATACATACCAGAAGACCCAAATGGTGTGTTAAAGGAAAACCACCCTGCGACAGCCATGCTGGCAAATTCCGGCTTAGTTGTGCAACGGCAGCTGGAGCTGATGAATGTAATGATGTGAGTGATAACGTGCTTTTTGCTTTGATTTGAGTGGTGGTGGCTGACTCGTCGGGCAGTGGATTTGAGCAAGCGAACAAGTACGTGATTATGGATGCAGGCGGGAACCATATTGGATATATGGCCGAGCAAGAGAAGGGAATGTCAAATATGATGGCGCGACAATGGTTTCGCACTCATCGGAGCTTTGTGACCCATGTGTTCGATCGCCACGAGAATGAAATATTGCGGGTGAGCTTTTGAGGTGGCATAGTTCGATCGATAATGTTTAGCTAACTTTCACAGTTTCATCGGCCATTTTCATGGATTAACTCTCGGATCCGAGTATATGATCCCCTTGAAGTCGCCAATGAAGCATACTCCTCTACTACCTCTCTACAAAACAGTACCGCCTCCTCTCTTATTCAGGCTTCAGGAACCTCGAATGCGCGAATATCGTCACTCGGGATCGGCGAAATGCGAGTGATCGGAGAAGCTCAACAGCAATGGGCTCCTTTACGGCGAAAGTACAACCTTTTCACCTATCATCATTCTCCAAACTCAGCGGCAGAGATAGGAACTCACAGGGTTCCTCTTGCGCAATCCGGTCTATCTAACGCCCAGCAAATGCAATTGGCCAAAACTGCGCAAGGAGAACAGAATCTCGGGGAATACAGCCAATTTGCCTACGTGGATGAACCTTTCTTGTCGTGGGACTTTTCTCTTCGATCTGCGGACAGCCAGCTTATCGGCTCAGTCAATCGTGACTTTGTCGGATTTGCTCGCGAGATTTTCACAGACACCGGTGTATATGCTCTGCGCATGGACTCCGCTGGCCTCGGCGATCCACAAACAACCAGCCAGGCTAGGGCAGTCACCGGGATGACCCTTGATCAGCGTGCCGTTATGCTGGCCACTGCCGTTAGCATAGATTTCGACTATTTCAGTCGCCACAGCAGATCTGGTGGGATGGGCTTCCTTCCGATCTGGATCCCCGGGGTAGGTGGAGAAGTAGCAGCGGGCGGCGCAGCTGCTGGAGAAGCTGGTGCTGTTGGGGAAGCGGCTGCTGGGACTCTCGGCAGGGCTGGAGCCGCTGGGGGTATCGCTGAAGGCGCAGCCGCAGGTGCAGCCGGTGCCGGGGCGATGGCCGGATACGATGCGATGTCTAGAGGGATGCGTGGTGAAGGCCATCCGGAAACTAGCTCTCCAGATCAGCAAGCGCCTCCAGGTGCACCAAGATCGCCGGAACAGGGACAAACCGGCCCATACGGGGATACCTGGGCACCGGAACCAGAAGAGCCAGAAGATGATAATCCATGGAATGCACATGACCCAAGCGATGGAGGCGAAGGCGGGGGGGCTGACGATTTCGACTGGTTTTAGGCTTTCTTTCATGATATCCTGCCTTGTACCATGGATAAGATGCAGACATTGCTACGGCAAGTCTTGATGAGGATATGACGGGTATAGCCCTACTGTATATATAACCCTGTATTATTAATATTTTTTATAGATAGAAGAAATTTTAAAGCCATTCCCCAATCATATTTCAAGGTTGCTTCTTTTGACATTTTTGCCTCAGGCATCGCTATGATCCGAGGTTCGACACCGCAGTGGCAACAGCAATTCTTTTTCCGTCGCAAAATCAGTATTTAAATCAAATCATTATTCCCTTACTATTACCTTATTCTATTCAAAACTTCACGAATATCTAGTTCTCGTGTATTCCACCTCCAGCACCCCGCAGCCTCCGAGTCCCAGCTCCGATTATCAGCAGAAACCCCCCACTCTTTCCTCCCGCCCCAACCCCGAACTTAACTCCGCAGTCAACCTCCCAAATCCCCAGCAGCACACGACCTCCCAAACACTCTCCTCCTAAACCAAACAAAAAGAACCCAAAATAAAAGAGGGTAAAGGATAATATTCCAATATCAAAAATGTCGTCTATGACCCAAAACCGTCTCTTCCGCGAATACAAAACCCTCTCTACCAACCCACCCGATGGCATCACCGCCGGGCCCGTCACGGAAGACGACATGTTCCATTGGGAAGCCCTCATCCAGGGCCCAGAGGGGACACCCTTCGAAGGAGGTGTTTTTGCCGCAGAACTCAAATTTCCCAAGGACTATCCGTTAAGTCCGCCGACGATGAAGTTTGTGGGTGGTGGGGTTTGGCATCCGAATGGTGGGTTTTTCTTTCTTACTTTTTCTGTTCTTCTTTTTGCTGTTCTTGCTTTCGCTGGATTTAGTGAGCTGGAGGGGGGAGCAAATAGGAAAACGCTAACATAGTATATCAGTGTACCCCAACGGAACGGTGTGTATCTCGATCCTTCATCCCCCCGGTGACGACCCGAATCATTACGAACATGCCTCGGAGCGATGGTCGCCTATTCAGAGCGTGGAGAAGATCCTTATCTCGGTGATGAGTATGCTTGCGGAGCCGAATGATGAGTCTCCGGCCAACGTGGAAGCGGCGAAGATGTGGAGGGAACGGAGGAGTGAGTATGAGCAGAAGGTGAGGGATGAAGTCAGGAAAGGGTTGGGGTTGTAGGTTTTCTCTTTTTTTTTCTTCCGGTTTATTCGACAGTATATACGTTTGATTCTTTTCTGATAGTGTGAAATTCTTTTTTTTTTCTATTTCTTTTTTTTCTCCTTGTGCTTGCGAGTGCATAGCCCAGCCGTGGTATTGAGATGCATTTTTTCTTTCCTTTGCTTCATTCAGTTGAGAAAGGCGTTAGGAGGATGGTTTTTCGATTTTTATATTACCCCAAGAAAAATATATGTGGTTATCTTCATTCCTAACCTTTTGCGTACCTTATCAACCCAATGAATAGAATTTGTCAAGGCAATGCAACGACCTACATTTCCCTACAACATAGGAAAGAAGGAGATATCAGCGACACCCCAGCATCTGTCGATCAATCCAGCCCTCAAGACCTCCGTTTCTATCGTAGAGTATCTCTGTCTCAGCCTTAACATTCAGCATGAGCATCCGTTGCAGCTCAACACGCCACTCCTGCTCTGGACCGTCCTCCGCCCAAATAGGGCTCTTAGCCAGCATGTTCACGATTCTCCTCCGGTCTCTCCGTGTCAGATAAATTAGGGACTCGTCCTCGCTGCCTAAGTCATCTGTATTCCCCCCGGCTACGTCCGAGGTTCGCAGTCCCATCCAGCGAAGGGCGGGGATATTAATTTGCCCATTTTGAGCTGTGTGGGCCATTGAGCCGTATTTATACGTAGACATTATCGCCATGCCATCTGGATCATTGTCAACCAATGCGTAGAAGCGAGGCATGGCTGTATTGGTTTGTGGTTTTGTTTCGAAGACCTTGCGCACGAATGCGCGCGTGCCTAGGTCTGGGTAGCCTTTTCCCTATTTTAAGTGGTCAAGACACGGGATTCGAATGAGAGAGATAGAATGAAGATGAAGGGCACGCTCACTGTGATGAGGATGCCTTTGCCTGCGGTAGCGTGGAGGTGGTAGCCGCTTCTTGCGAGCCGACGGTACACAGCCTACATCAAACTCAGCTACACTCTTGCTGAAAGGATATATGTTGGATAGGGTGGTTTACCTCTTTCTCCAGGATTAGAACCCAAGAAACGCCGGAAATGTCAATTCTATCTATGTCTTGTACTCTTGGGATCAGGGAGTCCTGTATGGATTGGTAAGCTACCGGGATACAGAGATACTCCTTGTGCCCATACCTTTGTGGATAGCCTGGCATCAAGTACTTCGTCTGTCGTGGTGATCAATTGATAATATCCCACTACAAGCCCCTTCGCAGCCGCTTCCTATGTGATGAGAAATATAAGCAAGAATACCCCCATCATTTCACGGAATACAGGGCTAGCCTACCACGCTCAATGCCGAGCGGTCCACGCCAATTGTTAGGGCGAAGTCGTCAACCAGGTCATCTACCACCCTCTGGGATCCGAAGCAGACGGGATCACTGTAATATATGTCTCTTCGCGTCGATTCAGATTGTTAGCCAGTGTAGACGATGGTAAGAAGCTTGTCGAAGTAAATTGGAGTACCGTTTAGAAATCACCAACCCGCTATGAATAGCCTCTGCAATGGCGGAGAGAACCTGGAACGCCACCGCTATTTTGATAAGTATGGTTAGCTATAAATTATGTTTTAGGAACAAATCCGACTCCTTACTAAATCTCCAGGCTTCGTAGGCGTCTTTGCCGGGCCATGTGTAGATTGCATAGTCCTCCGTTTCCAGGGCTTCTAGGGCTCCGTTTTGCGGGTTGATATAGAAGGACGTATTTCTCGCTCTTCTCTTTAGTTTGATACATGGCTGGCCATCAGCTAGCGACAGTTGATCGAGTGCAGCTGCGAGGGTCTCGTCGATGTACTTCTGAACCAAATCTCTGGGGGCGTGGGCAGAAGTATTGGTAGAGATGGATGGACGAGAGGTAGAACTTGTCTCATCTGGCTGGTTTTCCATTGAGATGGGTTGTCAGTGTACGAAGCTCTCGAGGATGGATGCTAGGTAAAAAAGGATACTTAAGTTTTCAGTGCAAGACTTCCAAACCTGGGTGGTCACGTTCATATTACTATAAAGGGGAGTATACAAGTACAGGATTTCCTCCAATGCATTGATATTGACCAAATAACCAGCTAGCCAAAAATGTGTTTAGCAACCAAATTGGTCATAAATGGCCATTTATCTAGAAAAGGGTATTATTATTAGCTGCACCTCGATGAACACCATGCGCTCTAATAACCGGCAGTTGTCCATATGCTACCACAGCCTATAAGTCTAAGAACACGCCACGGCCTCCGTTATTTTCAGGGAAATAAGTAGTATCACAAAAGCCTAAACCACGCATCTCTACTAGTACTTGTACGGAAATCAAAATAGCTGTACTTTTCCTTGGTAATGCTCCGGAAATGAAAAATTCAGCTAAATGAGTGGCATCTTCCGAGATGTCTTCACCCTCGCGACAGCGGGCTCCTTCATGATGCCGTTCCCTAAGCGAGTTGATCAAGAGGCAGAAGGTGCCCTAGGAACGTGCGGAGATTTGAGCACTGACTGAAAGGGATGTGAGACGAAAGAGTCAAGGGCTGAAGGGCGCCGAAATTGCGATGGAGAGGCCCCAACATCGTCATGCCATTACAGCTATCCTTAACATTAGCGTGATTTAATGCATCATCACGAGAGCATACTTGGGTTCGTAGATTGTTCATAACGGAATTGTGTTCTCCCCCAATATATACTATTAGGTGTAACAAAGACCCACAGACAGACAAGCGGGAAGATATGCAGAGATAACCCTAGTCTCGAGTGACTTTGACCAATAATATCTATCTAGCACAAATAAGGTACTAGAGAACTTAGAACCTAAATTTAAGGGACAGACCGTCTAAAAAGATGGGATTTGGTGGCTGTCGAGCACGTGGCATCGTTTGATATGAGGTTTTTGAGCTTGAAGCAAAGACAGGAATTACTCAAGAGCAGATCATGTCCTCTCAAAAGACCGACCTTCCTCGGCCGCGGCAAACGCATCGCTTTCCGCCATCGACTCACATGCAATGCAATGATCTAAGCGATAATCTAAGCGCTGTCACCTTGCGATCTACTCTTGATTCCGTTAGCTGTGCAAGATTCTACACGCGTATAGTTGAGTATAGTTACTCGATGACTAAGCATTGTGTTCCCCCAGGTTTTCCACTGATCTCCTGATTGATGCTGCCTCATTCCATCGCGAGGTCAACTGCAGCTTTCCCTGTGTAAATGTAAATTTGGCCGAAAAACTTTTGGAGACAAATTACTCTTCCTCCGGGGAGAATCTGCATACAATGCCTAACAGCCACATCGCCTCGTGGCGTACCGATGCTCAGGGCCAACTTGCCCCTGACGCTAAGGGTGACCCCAAAACAGACTACTCCAGATGGCGATTACTGGACGACGACGGCCGTCAAACATGGCATTATCTAGAATCCGATGAAGAGAATGAGAAATGGCCTCAATCGGTTGCGGATAAGTATTTCCTGGGTCTACCCACGGTATTTTCCACTTCCTTTTCCTTGAAACCTCCATTCCTAGCTTCTTTAACCCTTTTTTTTTTAAAAAAAAAAAGAAGTTCCGAAGTTCCCCATCTTCGCCCGCAAAACTAATTCACTTTGTAGGGACTTCCGGAGCTTCCCAAGGGTAAAACACCCATGCAGTGTGCTGAGAATGGTCTTGAATTTTTCTCCAAATTGCAGCTCCCCCCAGGTAACTGGGCGTGTGAATATGGCGGGCCCATGTTCCTGATCCCTGGTTTAATTATCACATACTATGTGA
Organism: Aspergillus biplanus; assembly: GCA_027569045.1. Taxonomy (NCBI): domain Eukaryota; kingdom Fungi; phylum Ascomycota; class Eurotiomycetes; order Eurotiales; family Aspergillaceae; genus Aspergillus; species Aspergillus biplanus. The sequence goes on along the minus strand of JAPDEJ010000005.1, from coordinate 1,173,583 downwards.
CCAACACTCCGATCCCCCCCGAGTATGCCACTGAGATCACACGGTATCTCTTTGCCCGGCAACACCCTGAAGATGGTGGCTGGGGTCTACACATCGAAGCCCACAGCTCTGTCTTTGGCACCTCTATGAACTACGTCGCCTTGCGCTTAATTGGTGTTAACGAGGACGATCCTCGCATGATCAAAGCTCGGGGGCTACTGCACAAGTTTGGTGGTGCCCTTTATGGACCCCATTGGGCCAAATTCTGGCTCAGCGTTCTTGGTGTCATGGAATGGGACTGCGTGAATCCCGTTCCCCCAGAGATCTGGTTCGTAATGCTTACGCTACTTTCTCCTTCGGAACTGAATATTAATAGTTCTATCTAGGCTTCTCCCTGACTGGGTCCCATTTGCTCCATGGCGCTGGTGGATTCACATTCGCCAAGTCTTCCTCCCCATGTCCTACCTGTGGTCCAAAAAGTTTACCCACCCGTTGAATTCTCTCACCAAGCAGTTGAGAGAAGAACTGTACACGCAACCATATCACACCATTAATTTTGCTAGCCACCGCAACTCAATCCACAAGGCCGACAACTATTACCCAAAGACGTGGGTGTTGAACTCGATCAATCAGCTGCTCGTCAGTGTTTGGAACCCCTTCCTTCGGGTCTCCGCAGTATCTAAACGCGCCGAAGATTGGACATGGGAGCTAATCCGAATGGAGGACGAGAATACTGACTACGCAGGCTTGGGACCTGTTAGCAACCCGATGAACCTGGTTGCCTGCTACGAGCACGATGGTCCGGACAGCTATTCCGTGCGTCGTCATCGGGAGCGTCTTAACGACTACATGTGGATGAAGCACGAAGGAATGTTAATGAATGGCACCAACGGTGTCCAGGTGTGGGACACTGCTTTCATTACCCAGGCAATTGTTGTTGCAGGATTTGCCGATGAGCCGAAATGGCGACCCATGCTCACGAAGGCTTTGGAGTTCCTTGATGCTCACCAACTTCGCGAGAACGTTCCTGACCAGGACAAATGTTACCGCCAACACCGAAAAGGCGCATGGCCTTTCAGTAATAAAACTCAGGGTTACACTGTAAGTGATTGCACAGCTGAAGGATTACGCTCGGCAATTCAACTTCAGGAAATGCATGGCTATCCCAAACTCATCTCAGAAGAGCGCCTTAAAGATAGCGTGGATTGCCTGCTTCTGATGCAGAACCCTTCAGGTGGATTCACTGAATATGAAACTACCCGCGGATCACCCAAGATTGAATGGCTCAACGCCGCCGAGGTGTTTGGCGGAATTATGATTGGATACGACTATCCCGAATGCACCACTGCCTCCGTCACGGCGCTCTCCCTTTTCAGCAAATACTACCCTGACTATCGCGCAGATGAAATTAAGGCAGCAAAAGACAGAGCTGTGAAGTATATTAAACGTGTGCAAAGACCGGATGGCAGCTGGTATGGGTCCTGGGGTATCTGTTTCACTTACGCCGCTTTGTTTGCTTTGGAAAGTTTAGCGAGTATCGGCGAAACTTACAAGACGAGTGACAATTCTCGGCGTGGCTGCGAGTTCCTTCTCTCTAAGCAGATGGAAGATGGAGGCTGGGGAGAGTCGTACTTGAGCAGTGAAAAACACGTCTATGTCCATCATGAGAAATCCCAGGTGTGCCAGACCGCTTGGGCCTGTATCGCATTGATGGAAGCCGGCTATCCGCACAAAGAGCCACTCCAGAAGGCGATGAAGCTCATGATGTCCCGACAGCAGCCAAATGGTGAATGGTTACAGGAGGCTATTGAGGGTGTTTTTAATCAGTCCTGGTAAGCCCTAAATTTCTTTTTTCCTCCCATCTCTATAAGGAAAAAAAACACAATGGAGACTAATTGAGATGTAGTATGATTTCATATCCTAACTACAAGTTCTACTGGCCTATTCGAGCCTTGGGCCTGTACAGCAAGAAATTCGGAAATGAGGAGCTTCAATAGACAAGACTCCCTTTTGCTTTTCTTGACTTCTCTTTATACGCTCCAGGTTCTCCAACGATTGAACCATACTAATGAATGTATACCAACACCACCACTCTCATGATAATCTAATATTCTAATGAACAAAAGAATGTTAATTAATACACTATTAATATAACCCAATTCAAGCACTCTCCATTGTAATTGGTCCCTTTAAGACAGTTTGTTCACACTAAACACAATGGTGCCTACCTGCCTAGCTCTGATGACATAATCAGTCCCCCGCATCTCCAAAAGAAAGCGCTGGAATCAACTTGACTGTCTGTTTTTATTTCTTTCTTCCTTTGTGATTTCAGCTACAAAATACAGTCCCAGTTATTCTCAAAAAGAGAAGATCTATTTCAGAGTTAGATTTTTTTTCTCTCTCTCCTCCCTCAATTTCTCCTATCTCTCCCTCCATCCTATCGTTTCCCCCGTCCACACCAAAGTCTATTTCCCACCCATCATAGCTCCAACAGCTAGCTAGCTAGCTTGTCCACACCACACCACCAGTGAAAAGAAAAAAAAAAACCGCACCTTAAAAAAATGAATGCCGCATCGCAGGGCGATACTGCCCTTGCCAATTCTGACTTCGTTAGCGCCATCCAACATTACACCCGTGCCCTCACTGAACTTCCCCGCGCCCCACCATACTACATCAAGCGCTCAACCGCCTTCACTCGTCTGAAGCCCAAAGACGGCGGCCCCAACTTCCAGGGTGCGCTCCGTGATGCCGAAATCGCCTTGACGCTTGCCCGGGAGCGAGCCAAGCGCGACCTCATCCTCTCCGCGCAGATGAGACGGGCCGTAGCGCTGTACCAGCTCGAACGGTACGGGGATGCGGGATTCCTGTTTGAGCTTCTGGAGAAGAAGGTCGTCGCGGGGAAAGAGGATGGGGAGGCCGATGCGGCGGATAAGGTGAAGGATGTTATGAAGGGGTCTGGGCCGGCGAAGGGGCTGGCGCAGGAATTGCCTATCTGGTTGATTAAGGTGAGGGGCAAGTTGAAGGGATTGCAGGAGGGGGATGAGAAGATGAAGGTTACGGTGGAGGAGGTTCCAGTTGGTGTCAAGGTTCCGACGGAGAAAGACTTGAAGGAGCAGTTGAAGGGATTCAAGCAGGGGGGAATTGGGAAGGACCAGGGTGCCGCCGAGAAGGTGGAGAACGCGAAGGAAGTCGTTGTCAGGGGTGGTGGTGGTGATAAGGGGCCTGCTGTTGAGAGTAAAGCTCCCGCAGTCCCTGCTGCACCTGAAAAGGTCCGACATGAGTGGTATCAGTCCAATGAGTCGGTTGTTGTCACCCTTTACGTGAAAGGTGTGCCGAAAGAAAAGGTGGATATTGAGCTCAAGAGTGATTCGGTATGGTTTCAACCCCCGCTCTTATACAAATTCATTTTTATTAACCAACATGGCACAGGTATCTCTTCAATTCCCACTGCCATCAGGCGCTGAATACGACTTTACGCTTGACCCGCTATTCGCTCCGATCGACGTGTCGCTCTCAAAGGTCTCCCCATTCTCCACCAAGATCGAGCTCGTATTGCGCAAGCAGAACCCCGGGCAGAAATGGAGCTCCCTCGAATCCACTGCAGTGGATGTAAAGCTCGCTGATCGCGAGGCCGCTACCACGGCCTCTGCCTCTGCACCTGCTTACCCTACTTCCTCCCGCCACGGGGCCAAGGATTGGGATAAGGTTGCATCGACCCTCACAGCTAAGAAGTCTAAGGGCAAAGCCAAGTCCAGCGGTAAGGCCAAAGACGAGGATAAGGCAAAGAATGACGATGAATCCGGTAACGAATCCGATGGAGCTGCATCCGTTGACTCAGACATGGGCGGTGATCCAGTCGATGGGTTCTTCAAGAAACTCTACGCAAACGCGGACCCTGATACTCGTCGTGCCATGATCAAGAGTTTCACGGAAAGCCAAGGAACTTCTCTGAGTACAAACTGGAGTGAAGTTAGTCAGGGCAAGGTGAAGACTCACCCACCCAGCGACTGAAAAAATTTTGACTCCTTTTTTCACTGTTGTTTGCTAATATTCTTGGATGAATGAATGGAATGCGTCAATGGAGTTTGTACAGGAATTCTTTTTAAATATCTTAGTACCTTCAAGCGGGTGTTTAGTGCTACGGTTGATTTCCCATTCACCTCCCCTTTTTTTTCTTTTATTTTCTTTGCTTCTTGTAGGTACTTGTCTCATCCGAATAAGCGGTGTTCTAATGAGCCTTGCTGATGAAAACCTTATACTTTCCATCAAGTCCAAGTAGAGTAGAGTAGAGTATAGATTTATCTTTCTAAGTCTCGAATCCCGCTAGCAAGCTACATAGCCAAGCAGAGTTTACTTTTTAAAATGATCACAAACCAATCCCGGACGAAATGCTGGGCATGGCATTGAAGCCAGCAAAGGCACAATGCATAACCGCGAGCCAAAATAAACGTCCGATCAACAGCTCCCCATACCCGCACAAACACCTTGATACAAGAAAAACTGAATAAAAATAACCATATCCAAAAATAACGTCCCAAAACTACCAATCAACCACGACAAATTCACTAGTATATACCTCGCATAGAGCTCTTCCACCTCTCCCGGCCGGCACTTGAACCCCTCACACACCGGCGAGAAGGCCAGAATGGAAAGAACATAGGTTAGGTTGCCGATACAGGCGAAGAGGAAAAACAGGAGGGACACGCCCTCTGTGGACTTTCGCCTGTAGTTGAGGAGGATCTGGGGAAGGCGGGAACCGAGATAGAGGATGGCGCAGAGGTAGCCAAAAACTTGGCCGAGGGGGTCAAAGGTGAGATCGGTCTTGCTGTTGTGGTCGGGCTGCTGGTGCCGGTGTTTGGGGCTGACGTACCAGCCTAGGACTCCGGCGGCGCAGACGAGTCCGACGGCGCAGAGGTTGAAGAGGGCTGTTTGGAGGGTGGAGACGGGTCGCGGGGGTGCTGGGGGTTCTTTGGTGCTGGGGGGCTCTATGAAGGGCGTTGCTGGAGAAAGATGTGTGCCGTCGACGGAGGGATGGAGGAAGGAGGATGCGGAGTGTCTTCGGTGGGTATGGGTGTGGATGTGAGGGTGAGGGTGAGGGTGAGGGTGAGCGGGCTCATGATGGATGACTGTATTCTGGGATGGTGACGGAGTAGTGCTGTCGTACGATTGGCCATTTTGAGCCGACGAGAGGAGGGAGGTGTGCTCTGTTGGCTTCCTGGATATCACTGGGGAAGGCGTTTCAGTATCTTGGAAGTAGTCTTCCTCTGTACCACCGCCGTTGGCAGCGGGTGAAGGTTCATCGCTAAGAGTGAATCCTCGGTAGTAGAAACATTGGCCCAGCAGGACAATATCGGCGAGAGTGTAATACACGGCAAGAATTATCATCGTGGGCAGGACGCCCTGGAGGACGGCACCGAGGATGTTGAACACATCGCCTGCCAGCCAGACGACGAGGAAGAGAAGAGAGAGGCCATCTGCGGAGCCACGACGGAAATTTTCGATGATCTGGGGAGAGAATACCACAACCCAACAAGCAATCGAGATGGATCTGGGAAGGTTAAGTTAGCAAAGCAAGGCCCATTCCTATGTCTGGGAAAAAAACCACATACCCACATATACCGCTCAGGGCTTCGAGATCTATATTAAGATTTTGCGAGGGGAACATTTCTCTTAACGAGAAAAGGATGAGCTGGGATGAATTCCCAACCCAACTCAGATCAGCCCACGACTGTTTGATGCTTGGGATTGGAGAAGAACCGGGGATTCAAAGTTAATAAACGATCGAACCTCATTTTCTTTAGGGCTCATGACGTAACTTTAATCCGGGTCGATTACGTGAGGATCCACACTCCACCATCCACACGTTTTATAGCATGGCATAGTACAGAAGAATGTCCGGCACAGGTATATCGAGTAATATATTAGTGAGGCGATGATTTCATTTAGTGAGGCTCTATCCGAATCTGTCAATGGTGCGCGTCGGAGGATGTTGGATGTGGTGAAGAGTATAGGCGAAACAACGCCAGAAAACCAAGCACGTGAGAGAACTCAATGCTTCCTATCCTATTTAAACTACTATAGAGCTTTTGTTTATATTAGTCTTGTTTTTTTCGAGATAACGGTCACTCATAGCAGTTGAATTCATTGCAACTATTATTATATCAGGCTAATTCACCTTTTCGTTTCATGATGTTTAGCTCCGCCACTATAGCGCCATCAAATGATCAAGATTCTAATTTCTAGACAGCCACTCTATCAAACCTATGCATCTAACAATATAGTGTCCAGTACCTAGCGAAGCTGAACCTCTTCCCAGTTATCAAGCCCCCCTTTCCTGTTCCTAATAATGTAACCCGGATGATATATATTCATCACCACCATGGTGGCGAACATCGGTAGCGTGTCGAATATATAAATAAACGACTCATGCGTCATAAGATAGCCCCCGTACCCGTCAATAAACTCAATCAACCGGAAAACAGACCGGACAAGAATAAGTATGCTGACGATATACAATGCTACCAAGAGTGAAACCCAGGTTTTGGCCTTCCAGTTCCCAGTACCGTAGGCTTCACGCGATCTGCCTGTTGGTGATTTCGTGATGCGCACGTGGAAGACGATAGCCGTGATAAAGAAAAAGCCGAAGAAGAGAATCTGAATGACGAGTGCTACGATGGTGAGGTTTGTGCCGAGGGTTCTAGAACCAGATGAGGCCATCAAGCCGCCTCCTGATTGAGCATCGTAGTTAGTTATTTGAGAATTATGTATCTGAACGGGGGGGGGGGATATTGGGATGGATGGATGACGAAAAAAGCTTCGCTTACCAGCACACTGGGTAAGGAATGAGATGACATCGCCGGTCACGAACACCTTGGTCATCCAGGTGACTCTGATGAGACTGTGGTGCTCTGCTTGGAGGTAGGAGATTAATCTTCCAAGAACCATGTAGATGGAAGCTGCGTAGAGTGCAGGAGCTAGGAGAATGAGTAGCGTCTGGATGGCGTAAATTGCAGTTGAATCGACGTTGCTATGGCCGAGACAACGAAATACATATCCAAAAACTTGAACTATTTACCGGGGGGAAAGAGGATGAGTTTAGTTAATGAGTTCCCTTCCAGAGGTAAAAGATTTAAACCCTTACATGCTCCACCAAGTGCAAACGGAATGAAATACAAGGCTCGGGCTTTGACTAGCTGGAAGACATGACATCCAGTGGTGGCAGCGAAAAGAAGTATAAAAATTACCCCAGCTGGAATGGAGGGCTCGTAGCCGTAAATGTTATGTCCACTGTCGCTCGCCATGATGTGAAATGTAGGAAAGATGATAATTAGATTCAACTGACTGAGGATTACTCTGACTCGACCTTTAATAATGTAGCAGGCTGTATCCTATACATCTCCCGTTATACAATTTTATCCCTTCTGCACCGCCTCAGTTCAGTCAAAACAAACCTTTCCTGTATAGATTAGTAGTGCTGACAGACCCGCATCCACCTCGTTTTCGTACTCGCTCTCGTATTCGACTGTGGATCTGGACCTTGCTGAGAAAACAAGCATCCACCTTTTGGATGCGATTGCTTGGATTACTCCTGCTCGGCTTCATCCGAACTGACTCGCCTGGCTCCTTATTCGTCGCTCTTAAGCTCCGAGCTGGGGCGCACTAACATTTCGTTTCGGACGGAGTATGAGGCGCCCTATCCTAAGATGGGCAGACGTGCAATTCGAAGCGAAACCAGCCAGGTCAAAATTGCTCATAAAGGATCTGTCTGGACTTTCAAGCTCCATAGCACTTAAAGTAGTAGGCCCGATAAGAATAGGACCCAAGTCTTGCGGGTGAAACAATCCCATTGAGAAGGTACAGCCACATTTAGGTACCCGAATTAATTGTGAACAAGAGAATTCCCATCTTAACCCCTTCGGCATTGCAGCTTTAGCTGCGTGAGTCTCATTTCGCAATGGCAAGACATTGATTGTTTGATTTACGAAATTGCTAATTGTGCTGGGTTTCAGCAAAAACCTTCCGGTTCAATCTGAGTCTTTTGCGCCACAAAGAAAACCGGCTGGAATTGGAAATATGAAACACTCTTAAATGATGGTTTCATAATTTCTTTCGGACGGGACTCAATTATACCTAACATTTGTCTAGCAGAAAGTGTTTACGAATCGATCGAATAAAAAGGTCGTCTCCCGGTTTTTATATTGTGGGGAGGATGGTCTGAAGAGAAGCATAACTTCAATGCCAGTGGTGATTACGGGAGGATAACCATGGATTAGTCATCAACAGCTTGACCTGTGATGATTGTCTTCAGTCTCCAGTGTCAGATCTCTCAATGAAGCCCCTCGCTGATTGAACAATTCCCGAACCGGTTTTCTGATTCCTGACAGGCTGCCTGTGACCCCTGTTAAATATGTGGCTTCAATGACGACTCCAGCTATTCGAATCCCTTTCACGGGCCCGTTACCTCCGCCAATAATTGTTCCTCCCTCCGCTGGCACGGTTTCCGGAGCGATCGATGCCTTGCTATCATTCTTTACGGCACCTCCGTCACCTTACCTCCGCGGTGTTGATGTGGGCAGATTTTCTCAGACAGTTCTCCTGACCGGGGCGGGGATTTCGGTTGCCTCCGGATTGTCCGATTATCGCGGTGAGAACGGCACATATATGACGAACAAGGCTTATCGGCCGATCTACTTCCATGAATTTGCGGCCCGCCATGAGTCGCGAAAGAGGTATTGGGCTCGCAGCTTTGTGGGTTGGCCGGGTCTTGTAAAAGCGAATCCGAATTCCACGCACTGGGCCATCCGGGCCCTTGGCGCCAAAGGGTATATAAGCTCTGTGGTGACACAGAATGTTGACTCTTTCCATTCCGTAGCACACCCCGAGCTGGCTACTCTGGAGCTACATGGGTATTTGAGATCTGTTGTCTGTTTGAGCTGTCGGAATCAGTTTTCCCGGGCTGAATTCCAGACATCCCTCGAGAGGCTTAATCCGGCTTGGGCGGAATTTCTAGCTAAAATGGTCGACTTGGGGGCTTTGAATACGGACAATCCTGAGGAGCAACGGCGGAAAGGCCTAAAACTAAACCCAGATGGCGATGTTGAGCTACCAGAGGCTCCGTATTCCACCTTTCGCTACCCGTCTTGTCCCACGTGTCTGGAGAAGCCTCCGCGGCTTCCGGATGGGATGCCGGCTCGTGTGGAAGTGGAAAGGGACGGAGCATGGCTCCCGACCTCTAACGCTGGAGTCCTAAAGCCTGCGGTTATCATGTTCGGAGAAAACATCGATCCTGCGGTGAAGGTCGCTGCGGAGGAGGCGATCGATGATGCGGGGAGATTACTTATCTTGGGGAGCAGCCTAGCAACGTACTCGGCTTGGAGATTGGTGGAACGAGCGTATAAGAGAGGCATGCCCATTGGGATCATCAACCTCGGGGGTGTCAGGAACGAGTCAGTGCTCTTCGGAGGGGTTGAGCAGGATTCTCATTTCGCATCCCAGCATGTTCGCTGCAGTCTAAGCTCCGAATCCGTCCTACCCCCTGTTACCTCCCAGCTTCCAAATCTTACACATTAAGCGGGTTTCAAGTATACATCTATGTGATATCATGACGATAGAATTGTGTACATATAGTAATTAGAAAAAAACAGAAAAGAAGGAAAGAACGGGAGAAATGCAAAGGCGGTGATGGTGAAGATTCTAAACATAGTAAACCGCCACCAAGTAACCGGAGAGTATAGATCGAGCAGTTCTATGGAGAGTATTTAGCCGCCCGTTAAATAAGAACGATCCTGTTGCAAACCCTTTCGTGGTTAAAATCGAGATAAATATAGCCAAATCATTATTCGAGCCAGTAGCCACAGCAGCCATAATTCGCCATTCGGAGGCCCAAGCAGACGACTAATCCATCGGGTAGCCGCCGACCAGGCGGGAGGGCGGGCTTCTCGGCGTGGTGGTGGATACCGTCCGTAGTGCAACTGTCCCAAGGACGCGGGGCTCAACCAGACCAGACTGGGATGGTTTTGATCAGCGCCAAATGGACATGGACTCTCACAATAATACCTCTTCCTTAAGACTACAAGCCGGCCCTCTTTTGCAGCTCACCTCCTCTTCGTATTCGAATATTGTCTCAACTCTTGTTTCTCCCAAATCCTTCCTTTTCAACACTCACCGCACGAATCCTTCTTGCCTTCCCCCCTCCCGCTCGCTCACGATGGACAAGCAGCAACCCAGCTCTTTCCAGCAGCTCGAGAAGGTGCGCATTCATGTTCTTCCAGATTAATTGATAGCAAAACGTGCTCGTGGGCAGAAGAATGACACTAACTTTGCCGTTTTTGCTTTTTTCCTTTAGCTTGGAGAAGGAACCTATGCCACCGTACGTTGAATGAGTCCCCCGCCCTTCCGTTAAATTCAAAAACCTATCAAGTCCCTTGTGTGGATGGATTCTGATATATGAACTTTCTACAGGTATTCAAAGGGCGAAATCGACAAACGGGAGAGCTAGTGGCCCTGAAAGAAATCCATCTCGATTCCGAAGAAGGAACGCCGTCGACCGCCATCCGAGAGATCTCGCTTATGAAGGAGTTGAAGCACGAGAGTATCGTCTCCCTCTACGATGTCATTCACACAGAAAACAAGCTTATGCTTGTATTTGAGTACATGGATAAGGATCTAAAGAAATACATGGATACCCGGGGTGATCGCGGCCAGTTGGACCAGCCAACGATCAAGTCGTTCATGCACCAGCTGCTCAAGGGCATTGCATTTTGCCACGAGAACCGAGTCCTCCACCGCGATCTGAAACCCCAGAACCTCCTCATCAACAAAAAGGGCCAACTAAAGCTAGGAGACTTTGGTCTTGCTCGCGCCTTTGGTATTCCTGTGAACACATTCTCCAACGAAGTCGTGACGCTCTGGTACCGTGCTCCTGATGTCCTCTTAGGCAGCAGGACATATAATACTAGCATTGACATCTGGTCCGCCGGCTGCATCATGGCGGAACTCTACACGGGTCGGCCCTTGTTCCCTGGAACTACAAACGAAGATCAATTGCAGAAGATCTTCCGGCTCATGGGAACGCCTTCCGAACGGTCGTGGCCCGGCATCTCCCAGCTTCCGGAGTACAAGCCAAACTTCCACATTTATGCGACTCAGGATCTCGGCCTCATTCTTCCCCAGATCGATCCTCTCGGCCTCGATCTCCTGAATCGCATGCTTCAGCTCCGACCGGAAATGCGGATCAGTGCCCATGATGCCTTGCAACATCCGTGGTTCCATGACCTTGCACAAATGCAGGCGCAGTTGCAGCAGCAACAGCAGCAGCAGCAAATGGCCGGAGCATATGGAGGAATGGTTCCCCCCCAGCAGGCGTATTGAAGGATTGCTTAGATGATTCATATCACTATTCACTCAACCCCTTTTCTTTTCTTCTTGGGTATTATTTTCGTTCCTTTTACCGACTCTTTCTGCGCTCTCTTATTTTTGGCCCTGAACTTTTTTTTTTTTTTACGACTGTCTGCTGACACAAAGAAATGACGTGAGATCCGGTTTCTAGATAGGGAGAGTACGGCGTTGATCACGAAATTAGGGAAATAAATTAATACTCTATTCTTTTTTTTTTCATTCGTTTATTCGTTCATCCGTTCATTCATTCATTCTTTTGAACAAGTTTCCTAGTCAGGAAATAGGTACTTTACCCTCTCTTTGGACTCAAAGAGAAGGAGGGAGAAACCGATCAACTCTATCTGACCATATTAACGGAATGATCGACCGTACAGGCTGCATGGACCATATGTCAATCCATGCTCTGCTCCATAATGATTCTTGGCTCGCCCTCAATATTAGTATTTAATATTTAATATTAAATAATAGTTGAGCAAGGGTTCCAAGAAGCCACATTGCCCATATGAGAGAGGATAGGCAAGGGAAGATATTAAAAAGGAGAGTGTTGATTTGCCACTTTGTTGCATGAAGGGGCGAGAGCACAGGGCATGTTAAAATCACCCGTAGCTGTGCGGAGAACTGGTGTCCTTCGTGGAGCAATTTTATCCCGCGAATCATGTATTTCATGCGATCTATGCCGACATCGTTGGTGGGTGTTAGATGAGCCCTTGAGGCCTTAAATCTCGAATTCCTTGAAGACAATGCTTAAGAAAGGAAAGTGAAGGGAGAGGGAGCGGTGGGAGAACTCTCAATAATCAGACGGGGAAGTGAATCCTTCAAAAGAGCCATCGGGTGATTTGAGAGGGTAAATATCAACCAACAATATGGTCAAATGCTCCCACTACTTGGTACAGCTTACCTGTGGCAATTTTGTTAGTTGGAGGAGGTAAAATGATACAATCCAATCCGTGAAGACTGATCATTTTTTCAACTGAGAGAAGTAAAAGGCAACTCTCGCCTTGCTTTCCTTTGACTTTCATTTTTTTTTTGCTTTTTTTGGTTGAGATCTAATTTTTTAGATCCCGTTGGCTGGACTGAGGCATCACATCACACCTTGCCAGTGTTGGTCATGGACGGGTGTTTGTTTACTGGCAACCTGGCGTTCATATTTGCTGGGTTTTTTTCCCCTCGGTTGGCTTGTGTCGCCCAAGATTGCCTCAGCAACCTTTGCCTTCTAGATAAATTAACCCCAGGGCTTGCTTTGTTTCATACATCATTGAACATTGAACAGAAATTGGCCAAGAGCTGGGCGGGGAGTTTGGTCCCTGCCTGGAGTATAAGACAAAACTATCTTGAGTGCTCGCGTTTCGGGAGGATCTGGGTGAAGGAGTTGCGGCGGGGGGGTTTCCCTCTCTCTTTTACGAATTCAGTGTACGGAGTCCTCTCAATGAAATAAGGCAAGCGATGGATCAATAATGATGAACAGAAGAGAAGAGCATCCCGTCAGTTCGTCAGTTTGTGAATAATGCACAATGAGAATGACCAAGTCACCCAGAAAGGAAGAATGGCAGACAATTTCTGGTGGCAGATTTTTCTGTTGAACCTTGTTCATCCCGTGTCAACATCTTCAATATTTATTTTTATTTCTGCCTCGTATTATTTGCCAGCTCAACTGCTATATTAATAAAGAATCATTCGTATCGGTGTTTACCAACTCGGGGCATTGCATGCGAAACTCAGCTAATTCTCCGCATTTCTTTTTGCCCCCGTTGGATTTGACAACTAAGAAGCTCAGGGCTAAGGTTTCCCCATCATTTGATTTCCATAAATCCAATCAATACCAGGCTCTCTGTTTGTTGGTTCGTACAGCCTCGACCAGGGATTATTATTGGGAGTTGGCTTCCCGGTAAATCCGTGACCCTTCCTTTCTTTTTTTTTACCCTTTCCGTCTTGTATGGGCCACTAAAATCACTCTTGAACTGGCCATACAGGGAAGAGATGGCTGATCCAAAATACTGGGCTAGGAGCTTTGAAGTTTGGACCCGTGGGTGGTAGCCTATACTTTCTTATATTAAGAATGGTAGGACCACTTGTCGGTCAAAGAACTGTAATTTCGAGCCCTCCTCGACTTTTTTTTTTATTAAACATTATTTCCTTGAGTGGTAATTTTTCTTCTTTCTAATTTTAAGTATACTCTCTATGGCCAACCTTTGGTCTCTTCTGCCTTCCTCTCAGATCATGTAAACACACTCTCGGTTGGGGAGTCAACTTCGAGACCTCACTACTACATGGATGCTCTTTTTTCTACTAACAAGAGCCTTTTACTTCGTTCTCAAGGACTTGGGAACACGCATCCTGAGATTAACCTTTTAGCTCCGCGGGTCCTATCGAGTATTCCCTCCACTTCACCCGGTCACCTCCTCTACATCCTACCATCATGCCGTGATGTCGTTGTCGGTGACTCAACTCCATGCCATCTCGGCCACAGAACGCACATGCTCCGCCATCTCTCTCATCGGGACCAGCATCATTGTCGTCTCTTTCCTTACCTCGCGGTCTTTCCGAAAGCCAATCAACCGCCTTGTTTTCTACGCCTGCTTCGGCAATATTATGGCCAATGTCGCTACTTTGATCTCACAGGATGGTATACACGCTGGGACAAACAGCAATTTATGCCAGTTTCAGGCATTTTTGATTCAATGGTTGGCTATACCCTGTAGATCCCGTCACATACCTACTTCTTGTGCATGTGCTAATACTCAATAGGTTCATGCCCGCTGATGCGCTATGGACTTTCGCAATGGCTTTCAACGTCCACCTTACCTTCTTCCGTAAATATAACTCCGATCACCTGCGGCGGCTAGAGTGGAAATATGTGGTCTTGTGTTATGGTCTGCCTTTTATACCTGCGTTCGTGTATTTCTTTATAAAAACTAGGTCTCGGGGAAATATATACGGGTCAGCGATCGTAAGTAGCCCTACCCTAAAGTGCCTTTTATATACATCCCTCTTTCACTTCAGACGACATTCTAAAGCAATAGATTTCAGCTCTGGTGCTGGGTTGCACCATCCTGGGACTTTCTACGTATCGCCGTCTTCTACGGCCCAGTGTGGTTTGTTATATTCATGACACTGGCCATCTATATTCGAATAGGGAATCTTATTTGGCGACAAAGACGACAACTTCGAGAGGCTGGTGGCCTCACTACCATCGACATCGGCACATCATACGAGCCATCTTTCACCAAAGTCACAGAAATCAGCATTACACGGGAGCCTGCATCCCCATCTGCAGCATTCATCCGTCCATCGACTGACGAAGGCCCTAGTTACATCCAACAAGACTACTATAATCCCTACTCCGTCTCCGTTGAAGGAGGTGATATCACATTAGCAACCGATGTCCCTCTTGCATCAATACAGCACGATAACGCTGAAACCACCTCCCAACCGGCGCCAGAGCCAGATGCCGACCAGTCACAATGCCACGGCTCCGGAACCGCAGAGGTCAACTCGGCAGCTTGGGCCTACACTAAATATGCAATGCTTTTCTTCGTCGCATTGCTTGTTACCTGGGTTCGTACTATCTAGCTCAACTCCCATACTTATCCATTCATTGGTCTTTTCCTTTCTCTCGCTAATCTTTGATACAGGTTCCATCAACAATAAACCGAGTATACGCCTTTATTTACCCCGATAATCTCAGTTTCGGCTTGAATTACGCCTCAAGCTTTGTCCTCCCCCTCCAGGGCTTCTGGAATAGCCTCATATACGTATCTATATCATGGCCTGCGTTCAAATTGGCATATGCCGATTACAAGGAAGGTAGGCTACGTCGCACGGGTGCAACGTCTCTACATCGCCACCATGCTGGACGCGGTGGCGTTATTCCCCGACGCGCTTCGAGTGGACACGACAGCACTCGGAGATTGACGGTTTAGTTTCTTTTTTCTCTTCCGATGCCTTGTACTTAGCGTGGAGTTTGGTGGTGGTCAGGTATTCATCTTGGCTATTTATATAATGAAACCTAAACTAGGGTAGCACATCAATAAAATCAAGTATATGCCTTGCGATATATAGTTAAAAAAGGGGTTCGAGATTGAATTATGCACACAAAGCAAAAGCCATGTCGGTAATTGTATACAAAGCACGTGACACGGTTTTCCTTTCTATACTTATTTTCCGCAAACCCCAAACAACACCCATCAACCAACGCCCTTCAAAATCCTCTCCCACCAAACCACCATCCCTGGGAAAAAACGCTACCAAAAAGAGGGAACAACTGCCAGGAATAAAAGAAGCGAAGGAAAAAGAACACAATGACAGAACCAACAAGAAGACAAACCCACGCCGCGGCCTCGCCCTCCCCTCCACCCCCCGCCCCAGTCCCCCTAACACCAGGCCCGCGCGTCTCCCGCCTAACCGAAATCTACGAACAGGCGCTCGCACGGACAGTCCGCGCAAACTCATACGCGAACTTCTCGGCCTGTTTTCCGACACCTGCAACACACGTCCCTGCGAGCTTGGAGAGTGTGTGGAGACAGTTGAATGCGAAGTTGGAGGAGAGCGCGAAGGCGGAGTTTGAGGATATTTTGAATGAGAGGGATGCGGTGAGGGGGTTGAATGAATTAGATCGGTTAGTGGGGGAGGCGAGGTTTAGGAGGGATAATGATAATAATGAGGGGGAGAGTGTTGTGTAGGTTCTTTTCTACCCGACCCCCTTTTTGCACGGGGGATTGTGTTTGGGCAGGTACTGATGGGGATGGATTTAGGCCGCATACGTTACCGCCAGATGAATTATTCCGGGCGCATTTGATTCCTCAATTGGAGAAGACGAGGGGGGTATTGGATGCGAAGATTGAGGCTACGCAGGGGGAGAATGAGGAATTGGCGAAACAAGTCCAGGCGCAGAGGCTGGAGATTGAGAAATTGATGTCTGGGTTGGAGGCGGTTGTTGCGGATGTGGAGGGTGCGGCTGCGGCTGCGACAAGTTTCGGGGAGGGGCACAGTCTGCGGAAGGAGGCGTTGCAGATGGATGGAGAGGTAAAGGCGAGGTCGGATATATGATTTTTGGGTGCTTGGGTTACTGGACGAAGTTTCGCCCTTGAAGGTGTGATTGTTTTTGTTTTTGGGGTGGTATGTGATCGATATCCTATCTACGACAGCAGGGCCTCCATATCACTGTGGGCCATCCATCCATCCTCCACCACGTCCTCCGCAACCGCCATCAGTTCCTTTGGTGCCGTGCTCTTGAGCTGATCTAGTTTTGCCTTTTGCCCTTCTATGGCAGCTGCAATGGCTTCTTTACATGTGCCATCCCGCTCTTCATCAGCACCTCCGTCTCTGCGGGCTAGAGCCGCCGCGCCTCGAAAGTATGTCTGGGCGTTCCGGAGAAGGGTAGGGCCATTTTCCTGGGCCATGGCATATTCCCATGGAGATAGGCCGAGCCTCCACCTTCCCATCTCGGCATCGCCCCTAGCGAGGTGGATCTTGGGCAGGTTTTCGGCGTCAGGGAGCTTGGAAGCCTTGGTTAGGGCATCGAGGGCAACGGACAAGGACTGCCATCTCAACCCAAACGATTTTCCGAGTGCCTCAGGATCATGGTACGGTGGTTGTTCTGTGGTCGCCGTGTTGAATGATATCAGTGCGTCTGCTTTGTTACAAAGTCCTTCGGGGTCTGCGGAGATGTCGAGCTCTGGGCCAAAGGCGCTTGCGATAGCCCCATAGTATGTCTCGACTTCTATTCGGCCGCTTCGGTAGAGCACCTCATTTAGTGCGCAGGCGAACTTTGCGCGGGCCAGGGATGCTTCATAGCGCCGATTAGAGCCCTCGACGTATGCGCAAATCTTTTCCTCGAGAAGCTCGGAAGAGTACTCTTCGACCCAGTTGAGTCCCACTCCTGGATCATAAGTGAGCAGGTTACAGAGGGTCGTTAAGGCGTCTAACTGTGCCACGGCCGTGTCCACGAGTGTGTCTTTTGTAACTGGTTCAACAACAGCCGCCCATTGCTCCTGTTGCTCCGTCTCTTTCGGTCCCTCGATATCCATACTCTCCTGGATGCCTTGCATTTGCTCTTCTGGCTGCCCCACACCTCCCGATTCCATCTGCTTTATTTGCTCCTGCATTTCGGTATACCGAAGCTCCTGGAGAATCAGACAACGCTGGAATAGCTCTATCGCCTCTTGGAGGAATTTGACCGCTTGGTTGAGGTGTTCCTCGGAAGGGCGCTTAGAATCGGTGATTGTTTCGGCCAAACTCGTCAGCACTTGGGCGGTGTTGAACAGCGCGTCGGCATTGTCTTGCTCCAAGCTAAGTGCCTCTCGGTGCGACTGCAACGCCGCCTGCAGAATATCGACCAGGGGAGCGGACAGCTGGGCGGACAACTTGGGGTGCTGTGTGATCTCATATTGGACTCTTGCTCTATCGGTGGTTCGTTGTTTAGTTCGAACTGTCCTACTCAGGACACTTGCGAAGCAGACGAATACATAGAAGAATACGACTTACTTGTTGTAAGCTAAATCAAATGCATTTGTGTGCCTCTGAAGACCCTCATCATAGGTGGCGATGGCGCGCATAAAGAAGCGAAGAGACTTGGCGGCATCCCCTGCACGCCATTTCTCACCAGCCTCTTCTTGTTCGACTCCCACTTGACAATAACAGTTATTAGCGAGACTCCGGCCAATTTAGAAAACATAAAACCCCTCATTCAAATCAAACTAAATATAGATGGTAACCAAGCAGCAGGGGGGGGGAAAGAGCATACCAGCCAAAAATTCATCAGCGGTTCTTGGAGCCTATGAGTCGAGTGTGAGATAACCCATTCCAGCGCCAATTGAGGGGATGTAAGTAAAAGGTAAAAACTTGAAGAAGTACCACCCACCTGTTGTGTCGTTTTTTTCTTCGACTTGGTCTCCTTGAGAAAGAATTTGGGCTTCGGCATTGCAAATTGTTCAAGTTATATCTCCAAGGTCTAGATTAACAATCCTGGATGATTTACTACCAGTAGAAACAAACAAACATCTCTGGTGGGGTACTTTCTTAGTCTCCAATTTTTTTGTGTCCAGCTTGTGATTGTATCAATGACGTTTTCAAGTAGTTACATCTTGAACAAGTTAGTAATGCCGATCTTGTATTCACCGCTTTGTGGACCGCTTTATCCTCACCCATCAGCCCAACTAGATCCGGAGGAGCGTGGGAATCTTGAACGACCATTTTTCTTTCGGAGAGAGATAAAATGAGATGTTCTCCGTACTATAGGACTTATCCAATCAAGATCCACCATTTTTGTCTGCCTATTTTGTGGATACTGAGGGTTGCTGCCTCGGAGCAAATAACTACTTATAGTACTCGTGTGTCGATTCGAAACCAAAGGAGTGTTTCATAACTCTCTGTTTCTCCATATATCAGGCTTTCATCTGCATATTTCGATGAGCCTACCTTTGGAGGGGAAGATGCAGAGAACAAAAGAGAGACAATGAAGGGAAAACCTGTTTCTCTTCCAGCCTTTTCCATGACTGATGCCAAGAAGCCCGGTGCGAGCGACGTCGACCGACCGACCGAGCGATTCTGCCTTAACTTCGAGCTATTTTAGTTTTTGTTCACACTAAGTCATCCGCTAAATACAAACCCACCCAGTACCCTTATTATTGCCCCCCGTCTCGGGTGTGTCAACGGTGGTGGTCCTGGCTAAAAAAGCTCGTCCTTGGCGGGTTCTTTTCTGCTGAATCCAAAACCTAATCTTCAATGTCACACGAACGCCGGCAGGGAGGGAGTCAATAACTTGTTAACTAGGTTCTTCCAGGAAAAAGCAAGTAGATAGCTATGTTCTGCAGATGGTGATAGTCACAGCGCCATTCTGTGATTGACGACGGAGTACTCACCAAAGCTAAAGGTACCATTCCCAAGGGCTTGTTATCTCAGCCAAGTGACCAGCAAAATGACGATGGGTGAGATGGACTGTGCAGAAGTACCTTTCGCTCCTTCTTTCGCTCTTATCTTCTTTTCTTTTCTTTTTTTTTCCGTCAAAGTCTCTCCCACAAGGAGAATCCCTCGTATCCCTCGAATTCACGAAGAAAGTTGTGCGCCTGTGAAGGTAGCCTGGCCTTTGGGCTTCGGAGATGAGGAATGGCATAAACATACATCATCCTATTTGCCACAAGAGGGGTGTGGGAACTGGGGCCAGAGCGAACCAGGATGATGCTAAATTTTTCTTAACTCCTAAACGGGTTCAACAGGGTTTCTCGTTCCTTTTACCCCCCGTACCCCCTCCCAATCCAAAGGGATCAACTCGCGTGGCTTGCCGGGGGGGCCAGACATTATTTGTCCTCCGGCACGTGGCAGGTGACGAGTACGAAGAGTTCGCCTGATAATTGGGAACAAAATCAACACCACTCCGTTCTCGATTATTAGAGGAGGAGGAGGAATTTTGATTCCCTAGCTTTGGGGGACCACAACTCTAAATGATTCTATCGACCTGCTGCAGGAAGTATAGCCAAGCCAGGGTCGAGAATTGCTTGACTGCTGTGAAGTAATTTGGAATGTGTCTCTGGAGTGAAAATGAAAAAAAAAAGAAGGAGAAAAAAGGGAATAATCCAATGGAAGAGGTCGTATGGTATGATGCACGCACCCACTTTTTTGGTCTTTCTTTTCGGGGTTTCCAGTTTCGTCCTGTCCTAACGGCCCAGGAAATTCGGCTGTATTATTATATCATTGGTATAGGCGTTTGACTTGTGTCACAGACTCACAGGCTAGGTCGGACCTCATCATTTTCAGTCGAGAGGGTCAAATCGCACCCAGCTTCAGGACGAGGAGTTAGTCCTCTCTTGAGCTGAAAAATGTGCTAATTAGCACAACTTACGGAGTACATATTGGAAGCGAGGCTATTTCTCCTCCCTCCCATCATTATAGTACTACTACTGGTACTCCGTAGTACTTCCCCAATGATACGTAAGAAACAGGAACCCAAGAGGCCGGATTCCGTATTAGCTTTGGGGGAGTTAAACATTCATTGATGAATGAAAGAGCAAGCCAACGGTCAGCCATTAATTCCCGCCCGTCGTTCTTAATCCGGGCCACCAATCCCTCGCTGCCTATCCTCCGAGCTTCTCTGGTTGCGTTGGCGCTATGCCACTTTGCTCTTTCTCTGACTGCTCCCCCTCCGACCCACCCATCCGCTTCCTTCGTCCCCGGCCTCTCCTGAATCCTAACCTGCATGTCACTACTGGGGCTAGTCCGTCAGTCTCGCCGGCATTCTCTCCCACTTTTATTAATATATACCCTGGTCTTCTCTGGGTTCTTCACAAATTCAAACTACTCTATCACTGATTTTTTCTAACGTGACGTGCAAGCCCCAAGGTAAGAATAACCCAAGGGACCTTTTCTTCTTTCAGCTCCGGTTGATAGTCGCTGTCTGCGTAAATTTGGATCCCTTTCCCCTTTTCTTCTTCCCTTTTTTTTTCTTTTCTTGCAGGATTCCAGGCTGACGGGCTGTCTTTTATCTTGTTTTATTTTCTTTTTCTTTCCCTTTGTTCCATTTACATATTATTCTTTTTTTTTTTTGCTCTTTTCTTCCTCACTGGCCTATTTCGTGACTGGATCTCAAATAAGCTGCAACTGCTAAAATATCCTCCCGGCATCTATAGATCCCGATTTCCCTCTATTTCTCAAGACCAAATACCACGATCCTCTACGACAAGAAAATATACCCTACAGAAGCGCATCCACACAACTATGGCGAGACATACTTCCCTAGATTCCGAACGACCTATCATGGCCCCTTCCGTAAGTGTATTTTCAGCTGCCTAGGGTTCCTGCTCGCTTCGAACCTGGCTCAAACACACGAGACAAGAAAAAAGGCTTTTCTGACGGGCATTAGAACCGTACATCAAAAAGATTCTCCACCGTGAGCGGCAGCCCCTCGATTGCTTCTTCGGAACGAACTGTGGGTAGCCTGCCTAGTGGTGACCCCAGACTGGCTGAATTCCATAACCTTCGCGACGGGTTGGAGCGTCTGGAAAACAAACCCCTCACAAAGCAGCGTTTCGTCCCTACTCCCGAGAAAACCGATAATCTGAGCAAGCTGGCGCTGGGCGCTAAGGTCGAACGCGCTCTCGGAAGGAGGATGACCAGCCAGGATGCCGTCATGCGGAGAAAGCCTGCGCTAGATGAGAAAACCGCCATTCAGGCCCAGGCATCCGCATGAGATAGAGATACGTTATGAGATATTTTGCCTGAACGGCCCCGCATTCTCTTCGTCCATTTCCGGTCTTCTCGTGCGATACAATGCTTTCCTCTGTCAATGTGTTTCCTCCGGGCTTTTTATGTTGCATATTTCGCTGCCGTATTTCCTTGGTTACTTTTTCTTCCCCCTCTCTCCCCTTACCTCCCTTATGCTGGATACTGTGACAAGTTTGATACCTCTTTTTCTTCTCATCTCATCTCGATCATACCCCCTTCTCTCAACTTAGCCATCTATCAGTTTTTTTTTTCTCTCTTTAGGTTTATGACATTCTGTGATTGCTTATAACCTACAAGGCGTCTATCAGTCTTGACTGTCTCATACTCTTCTGCATATTCATCCTCTTCTTGTTTGGTTTGGTTCTTCCCTTGTCTTTATAAATTTGGTTCCTGTCTTAACTAGTGTATCTAACGTTTTTTTTTTTTTTTCTCTCTCTTTATTATGAAGAAGCCTGTAAACCCTGAGGCCCTTGTGACATGGCTCTCACAAAACTGCAGATGCTGTTTGAAAAACCACTTCATTTCTACCGATTGCCTGCCAAAATCCGCATATCCTGCATGTATCTTACAAATCTGGATCATCAGACCTGGTTTGTCTATTTTATTTGTTCTACAGAATAAAAGAGAGGTCGTTCCGCATCAAAGGAACAGAAGAAAAAGGTAATTCGAAGCAATTGTAAATTTTTCGCATACTCGGTAGCATCGAGGAAGATAAAAGTTAAAGCAGACCTCTATCCACGATCCGGCCCTCAGCTGAGTTTAGAGAGTGTTGCGAATGAGGGGAAGCTCCGACTGAACCCAATGGCAACGGCTGAAATTTGGATTCTTCAGGCAGAAACTCCAACCCAAGAGCCGGGCTGAGGCAACTCCACGACCGGATCGGCAGGCGGTGGGCAGAAACCGCCGCACTGAAACATGGCTAGCGTGAATCAAAGAAAAATAATGCTTGGGGAAACTTCACTTCTGGGTTTCGCACCCGCCGGAATCCCAGTCAGGTAAGCCAATTTGCGAACCTACCTTGCCTTTCCCTCACCATTCCTGCTACAATTGACTGTCGCCTCTCTTCCCAGACCACCACCCACTTTCTTCTTCTTCTCTTAATTATTTCCCTTTGGTCTCAATCCACTCTGTCGTATCAGACTCCTTTCAGACACTTATTTCTTCTGTCTTATCCTTTTCATTGATCCCTTTTCTTTCCCTGTTCTTCCCGCTCTTCCCTTTCTTCATTGAGCCCTTCGCAAATTTGATCCAAAATCGCACAAGAATCTTTTCTCTCTGCTCCTAACATCCACCCACCTCCACTCGAGATCTTCAAACACAACACCTCTTTTTATTTACTATACTTCTTTTATTTTAAACATCTTTTGTTCGCCTCACAGCATTCTTCGGGATACCTATTTTTCTATTTTTTGATTTCTCCCATTGATCGTTGTGGGTAATTCCCTTCCTCCCCTCTAGTCCGTATTTGTCCGTATTTCATCATGACTATCTTGGCCTCCTCAACTTACATATACCCATGACACACAGGCTAAAGAGGAAAAGTTCTTTTTAGACCTCATCTCCTCGTCCTCTTATTGTATAGAGGTTTTTTGATTGTCCATACATCGTTAACTTTCGACCTCGCCTCTCGAGCCTTTGCAGCTTCCTTCAGAGTTCCTTTCTTTTGCTCTATTCGGCGTCGAAAAGTTCTACTCACTTCACAATGGCCGACACGACCCAAGCTCCCATCAACGGCACCTACCCTACACAACCCAATTACCCTGAATCCTTCAACCACACCCACACTGCTGTCAACAGTGCCGCCAACTTCCAACCCGCGCAGTCCACCACTCCCTCAAATGCCCCCGTCGGCGAGCCGAAGAACAATGGTATCTCCAAGGATGAGGTCGGATGGTATTTTGTTGAGCAATACTATACCAACATGAGCCGTAGTCCCGATAAATTGCACCTCTTTTACTCTCGACGGTCGCAGTTGGTGTTCGGTACTGAAGCTGAATCGGTCCAGGTTGCAGTGGGTCAGAAGGTGAGAACCCTGCCAATCAGGCCTATCAACAATCGCACTAATACTAATACCTACTCCTCGATAGGCCATCAATGAGAAAATCAAGCAGCTTGACTTCCAAGACTGTAAAGTCCGTGTCTTGAACGTTGATTCTCAAGCCTCTTTCGACAACATCCTGGTGTCGGTCATTGGTGAAATTTCTAACAAACACGAGCCTTCTCGCAAGTTTATTCAGACCTTTGTCCTGGCTGAGCAGCCTAACGGGTACTACGTCCTCAATGATATCTTCAGGTACCTGGCCGATGAGGAAGAAGTTGCGAATGAGGACACTGCTCCCGCGGAGGAGCCCGAGCCTGAGGCACCGGTAGCACCTGTAGAGGCCACCCCCAGAGCTGCAGAATCGCAGGTGGATACCGAGGTTGCTGCAGAGAAGGTGGATGAGAAATTGGAAGAGACCTTGGAGGAGACCAGCGCAGAGTCCGCTCCCGCACAAGCTGCACTGCAGCCAAACGGAACAGAGCCAAAAGACACCGTTACTCCTGAAGTTGCGGAGGCCGAGGCCGAGGCTGAAGCCCTGGAGGAAGACAAGCCCGCTAGCCCGGAAACAACCCCAGCAGAGCCCGCCCAGAAGGAAGCTTCTGCCCCTACTAAGGAGACCGCACCACCAGCCAGAGCTCTCCCCAAGACCTGGGCTAACATCGCATCCAAATCGGGCGCTGCCGCTCCCGTTGTCCCCGCCATTCCGGTTAAGCAGCCCACAGCCAACCCTGCTCCAGCTCCGGCCGCTGCTCCTGCTGCCGTTGCTGCTGCCGCCGCCGCCGCTACCAACACTACTCCTCAGCCGGCCGCTGCTCCTGCAGCTCCCGCTCCCGCTCCCGCCCCTGAAAGCACATCCAGCCAGCCTCCTTCTAATGACGGCTCCGGTTGGCAAACCGCTGGTCACGACCACAAGAAAACCCAGTCCCGTGTTGGAGAGGACCAAAACGTTCTTGGCTACATCAAAAATGTCACTGAGAAGGTTGACGCAAACCTGCTTAAACAAACCCTATCTCGCTTCGGTAAACTTAAGCACTTTGATGTGAGCCGTCAGAAGGTATGTGTAGAGTGCAATCCCACCTGTATCCCGAGAAAGCCCCCCCCCCAGCTGACAATTTCACTTTCAGAACTGTGCTTTTGTTGAGTTTGCCGATCATGCCGGCTACCTCGCTGCAGTAACCGCCAACCCGCACCAGATCGGAAGCGAGCAAATCAATGTCGAAGAGCGCCGTCCTCGTGCGAACGCTTATGGAAACTCCAACTATGGCCCTGGTCGTGGCGGTGCTGGCCGTGGTCGCGGCGAGCGCCCAGGCAGCCAGGGTCGCGGTGGCTTCCAGCGTGACGGACGTGGAGGCTTTGCTCCTCGTGGCCGTGGCGGAAACGTCAACTCCAAGGGCCGCAACCAAACTCAAACGGCTTGATTCTACCCCTAATGCCGAACATGAAAGGAAATTTAAATGAGTTTGTCACCATGACGCTCTTTTTCTTTTTCCTGGTTCTTCGATTCAGCCCTTGAACCTGGCCCGTAAGAGGCATCCAGGCTTTCAGGTGCTTACGATAATCCAGGACTTGTATTACTCCCTATTTACTGATAATGACATGTGTTATGTGACCCTTACCCTGTCACAATGCATATTAGCGGTTGGAAAAGTTACATTTTCATTTTCTAGCTGAGGTTTCATTGGTACATTTCATGAATTTTGTTTCTATCAATGTGTTGTCACGACCTACTTGATTTGTTTTTTCCTTACTTCTAGCATAGCGAGCTTAATGCCCGTATTTCTATATTCCTTTTCTTCCATCCTCCAACCTATCTGCTCACCTCATGACTACATCTATCTCTGTGCTTTTCCTTGTCCATTTTTATTAATTGCCCTAGTCATAATCATTCCTTGTTCTCTGTTGAATAAGCTGATATTGGACGGCTTTGCTTCTAATTCTTTATCTTATGCCCCATTTGTTTTTTTTTTTTTGAGCGGCTCACTCTCCGGGGCGCCTGCAGGCTTCTATCAGAAGGCGGGATCAAACCCACCCGATGTTCAAGACCGAGGGTAGAGAAGTGAGAAAAGGAAGTGCCGTGAAATACCAGGGAACTTGCAGGTGCAAATATCGATTACCAAATAGAGACAAAAAGCGCAAGGGAAAATTAGGGAAAGAAAGAAAGAAAGAAAAATATCTCACCAGAAGCCCAAAAAATGGAACAAAGCAATATAACATATTTCTACTATTTCTGTTTTATCTCTTTATTTTCCTCTTTCTCTTTCTCTTCCAACATTCACCTTTGGTTCTTGTATGGTGTTCAGAATAGCTTTTGATTTATATTATCCAATGGTTAGCCTGGTCGATCACTACGTACTCCACGCAAGGTCCTCAACCCTCGTCGATACCGTGTGGTCGTAATCATATCTCGTGGTACCTCGAGGGAGGAGCTTATCGTAGCCGCTAGAATGCTCCTCTCGAATCCCAGTGGCAACCTGAGCCTTGCCCTGGAAGAAGGGGCGCCTGCCTGGATGGAAACCCGAAAGTTTCGGCGGAGGTTGAGGCGGAGCGTCGCAGCAGCAACCATGGAAGGTTCCATTACCAAAGTATGGTAACGGGATTGGCCGCTGCTGATTGGCCCCGCGAGGTGTGGTGGAGCGGAACGTTCTAGATTGGAGGCCTGAGTGTTCAGGCATCAGCACATTTTTCCCCTTCGGGTTGATTTGGGGACCCAAAGAGAGAGATGAGCAAAGTTAAAATGGAAGGCTAAAACTTGCAGGCGAAGATAAAATAAATTGATCTCAAAAGAAAAAAAAAAAAAAAAAAAGAGAGATGAGGATAGGTTGTTCAGGGAGAGAGGCTGGGCAAACCCAGGAGCGGTGACAGAGAGTAAGCCCTGCGAGGCTGCGAAGTCGCTCCAAGGTAGAAGAAAGCGCTGGAAGATGGAAGGGCGGAGAGCGTGGAAGTTGCTGGATCGTCGTAGAAACCGTAGAAACGCCGCACCGAGTTTTTGTGACCCTCAGCCCAGAGAACATTAAGGTCCGCCCCATCGCTTCTTTTCTTTCTTTCTTTCTTTCTCCTTCACTCTCTCCTCTTCTCCTTCCCTCTCCTATCTATAAATTTAAGTCTGCTGCTTTCCCTGCGCAGGTCTTTTCTTTCTTGATCAACTATCAACTCACCCCACTTATCACCACCTTCCCCTCTTTAACGACTTCCTTTACTCTTTTCTCTCTGTAAGTACGGCCTCGCTTGAGCTCTTGGGCCCCTCCATCACTCTCTGGATCCCTGAAGACTATCTTTACTTTACCATCTCCTACTGAGGTTGGTGAGCCCGTTGCAAAGTGCATCGTTTTTTAGAGCTCCGTTAAGAAAAAGTTTCTGGGGCTTTGACGAATATTCTGTCCGATTTTTTTTTTTTTTTTTCACTCCCGTCTGTGTGTGCGGGGTGGGGTGTATATGTGGGATTGACTAACACCACCTTTGTTCCGACAGAATTTCACCCTT
Organism: Aspergillus biplanus; assembly: GCA_027569045.1. Classification (NCBI taxonomy): domain Eukaryota; kingdom Fungi; phylum Ascomycota; class Eurotiomycetes; order Eurotiales; family Aspergillaceae; genus Aspergillus; species Aspergillus biplanus. The sequence goes on along the minus strand of JAPDEJ010000005.1, from coordinate 1,146,471 downwards.
CCATATCTCTCACCATGGCCGAGACCTTTGAGTTCCAGGCTGAGATCTCTCAGCTGCTCTCGCTGATCATCAACACTGTCTACTCCAACAAGGAGATCTTCCTGCGAGAAATCATCTCCAACGCCTCTGATGCTCTCGACAAGATTCGCTATGAGTCTTTGTCTGACCCCTCCAAGCTCGACTCGGGCAAGGATCTCCGTATCGACCTCATCCCCGATAAAGAGGGCAAGACCCTGACCATCCGTGATACCGGTATTGGTATGACCAAGGCTGTAAGTTTGCCGCGCATCACTGTTGGTAGCTGACATCGTGGAATTGGGAACTGACTCGTTCACTATTAGGATCTCATCAACAACCTGGGTACAATTGCCCGCTCTGGTACCAAGCAGTTCATGGAGGCTCTCTCCGCCGGCGCTGATATCTCCATGATCGGCCAGTTCGGTGTCGGTTTCTACTCTGCCTATCTGGTTGCTGACCGTGTCACCGTTATCTCCAAGCATAACGATGATGAGCAGTACACCTGGGAGTCCGCCGCTGGTGGTACCTTCACTCTCACCCAGGACACTGAGGGCGAGCCCCTTGGCCGTGGTACAAAGATCATCCTGCATCTGAAGGAAGAGCAGACTGACTACCTCAACGAGGCCCGCATCAAGGAGGTTGTCCGCAAGCACTCTGAGTTCATCTCCTACCCCATCTACCTCCATGTCCTGAAGGAGACCGAGAAGGAAGTCCCCGATGAGGAGGCTGAGGCCAAGGAGGAGGAAGACGAGGAGAAGAAGCCCAAGGTCGAGGAGGTCGATGATGAGGAAGAAGAGAAGAAGGAGAAGAAAACCAAGACCATCAAGGAGAGCAAGATCGAGGAGGAGGAGCTCAACAAGACCAAGCCCATCTGGACCCGCAACCCCGCTGATATCACCGAGGAGGAGTATGCCGCTTTCTACAAGTCCCTCTCCAATGACTGGGAGGACCACCTTGCCGTCAAGCACTTCTCTGTCGAGGGTCAGCTCGAGTTCCGTGCCATCCTCTACGTTCCCAAGCGTGCTCCCTTCGATCTCTTTGAGACCAAGAAGACTAAGAACAACATCAAGCTCTACGTTCGCCGTGTCTTCATCACCGACGATGCCACCGACCTCATCCCTGAATGGCTCGGCTTCATCAAGGGTGTTGTCGACTCTGAGGACCTTCCCCTCAACCTCTCTCGTGAGACCCTGCAGCAGAACAAGATCATGAAGGTTATCAAGAAGAACATTGTCAAGAAGACCCTCGAGCTCTTCACCGAGATCGCTGAGGACCGTGAGCAGTTCGACAAGTTCTACGCTGCCTTCAACAAGAACATCAAGCTCGGTATCCACGAGGATGCTCAGAACCGTTCTACCCTCGCCAAGCTTCTCCGCTACCAGTCCACCAAGTCTGGTGATGAGGCCACTTCCCTCGCGGACTACGTCACCCGCATGCAGGAGCACCAGAAGCAAATCTACTACATCACCGGCGAGTCCATCAAGGCTGTTGCCAACTCTCCCTTCCTTGACAGCCTCAAGCAGAAGAACTTCGAGGTCCTGTTCCTGGTTGACCCCATTGATGAATACGCCTTCACTCAGCTGAAGGAGTTCGATGGCAAGAAGCTTGTCGACATCACCAAGGACTTCGAACTTGAGGAGACCGAGGAGGAGAAGGCCGAGCGCGAGAAGGAGGAGAAGGAGTTCGAGGATCTTGCCAAGAGCCTCAAGAACATTCTCGGCGATAAGGTCGAGAAGGTTGTCGTCTCGCACAAGCTCATCGGTGCTCCTTGCGCCATCCGTACCGGCCAGTTCGGTTGGTCCGCTAACATGGAGCGCATCATGAAGGCCCAGGCTCTCCGTGACACCTCCATGAGCTCCTACATGTCTTCTAAGAAGACCTTCGAGATCTCTCCCAAGTCTCCTATCATCAAGGAGCTCAAGAAGAAGGTTGAGGCTGATGGCGAGGGTGACCGCACCGTCAAGTCTATCACCCAACTTCTCTTCGAGACCTCCCTCTTGGTTTCCGGCTTCACCATCGAGGAGCCTGCTAGCTTCGCTGAGCGCATCCACAAGCTCGTTTCCCTTGGCCTGAACATCGACGAGGAGGCCGAGCCTGTCGAAGAGACGCCCGCCGAGGCTGCTCCCGCTGACGCCACAACCGGCGAGAGTGCCATGGAGGAGGTTGACTAAACGGTTAGCCAAATATAATCAAGATGGAAATGAAATTTAATTGATTTTTTTTTATTAACGACTCGAAAGCAATACTTTGACTCTAGGATCATGAGTTCTAGGGCCGGGGGGTATTGCTTCGTGATAATGGAAATGGCGGGAGAAGGATTTTCTTTTGTTTTTTTCATGTTTCCCAAGTGACGATGTCAATTGCACTGGCGTTTTGAGCGTTTCCTTACCAAACTAAATACATCACGGTCTGATTCTTTGAAATCACTCTTCTCTTTCTTTTTTCATCCCCGCTGGGTGAAGATCGAGAGTTGTTTCAGACAGGTAGATTATTTTAAATTTCAAAAACCTTTACTGTTCACACCATCCCTTTTCTAGGCCGAATTATCCTCTCGGCTATCCCTGCAGCTATAATGTAATTGTAGCTGTAAATCCTGCACATCCGCCATCCTGTGCCAGGTCAAGATCATTCTCGTTGTGTAGTAGTCCACGCAGGTACTCTGACTAGCCGTGGCGTAGGTATGGGGTAGACCAACCGGTTAGAGACATTTTGTATTGCTCTTATCATTTTCTTCTCTCCCCTTGCAAAAGCCAATTCATTTCCCAAATTTTTAAATCAAGGAATCTACCGTCACAAGGACACAGGAGCAGATACGATAGAATAGAGTGTGGGATGAGAAGATCGATTCAACTCCAGAGTATGTTGCGTACATCAGAAAGGGGAGAATGATGGCATTGCCTGACATGTACCTAGCTCAACAGAACGCTTGAGAGGAGACCAAAAAAGAAAGGGGGTAAACGAATGAGAACGCCGAGTGAAAATGTATGCATATCATCTGACGCCGATCCCGGGTGTATCCTATCGTAAACATAGTAAAGATCGTTCAAAGAAAAAAAAAAGATAATAATAAATAAGAAAAATGATGACATCACCCATGGTTCCTTCGTAACTTATACCTAATAAGGAGATGGATAAAAATGGAGACGAGGAGAGTGCAAAAGCAAGGCCAGGGCAAAGATGAAGATCTATGCAGAACTTTTTTGTACTCTAATCACTGGTGCAGGACCAATCAAAGCGCCATTCAGATAAACTGCGTGAGGACAGCCCCCAGGTTTTTGCAAGCCAGAGGGCTAATCCTCCCACAACACCAAAACTCCCAACGATCTGGATGATGGCCCAGCCACGTCGCTTGAGATCTTCCGACCACCGGACAACACCTAGCGGATCGAGAAAACTGATGTTGGCTATGTGATATTCCATTTTCTGGCCGTTTTGAGTCCGGACCAGAACGCCCGCACCTGTCTGTTCCGATTGCACTCGAAGGCCACGGAATCCGGGGGTTTGAGTAATTGGGACCAGGGAACCGTCTGCCACACACTCTCCCAGCCGTTCAGTGAGCCAGACAGCTCGCTCACCCCTGGCCAAAGCTGCATATCTCTCTCGTTCATTTTGCAGGCTGCGTTGTAAGTCAGATGCCCATTTAGCCAGCTGCACTTGGGCTACTCTTTCTTCCCGCTTAGTATAGTCAGAAACCCGGGCCGTTGTATAGTCGGGCGTAATCCCGTATGGGTTGGGAGAGAAGGAGAAAGAGCCAGCCTGCAGAGGATTTGGCTCTCGATGGGGTTGCAATCCTTTTTGTCGCTGCGCCAGCTTTCTGGCGGCAGAATGCCTCAGGCAGGCGACATTTTCACGATCAAAAAGCTTTTCGACCAAACCTGTGATCTCGGACGGCACTAAAGGTTGAATGTAGTCTGGGCTCATCAAAGTGCTAGCGTCCATGATAGAGTCATCATTGGCCTTTGCTGAGGATACCGCAAACGGTGGCTGGTCAAACCCGGAAGAGGTATCCCCAAAAAGGAAGACAGGCTTAATGTCGGCGGCCTGGGCGTGTTCGTGGAAAGAGGATTTCAGAGACGAAACTTGATCGGAGGTGAGAAGGTCTGACTTTGATATAATGGGGATGACGTTGGTCCAATCATTGAGTTTGCGAATACATTCGATGTCCTTGGGAAGTGTATCTAGAAGCATATAAGCGGCGGCGCAAGAGATAAAAAAAGATAAATTTTCATGACACGTGTCCTACCTTGGGAAATGAGATACAGAAGAGCATCTACTTGGGGCCCACCATTGCCTGCGAGCATGTTCTGAAAATCAGTATTGGCACAATCGAGGGCTGACTTAGCGCGGAAGAGCTGCTGGTTCATGTACTGTATAACTGCATCGGTCTGACCGGCACAGCTCAATCGACTTGCAGGGGTATCCACGAAGCAGAGATTGCGCTCGAGGACAATCTCACCCACACTTTTCCGCCGTCGTAGGACTCGAGAATCTTCCAAGTCAGACCACCATGTTGGATAAGGCTTTGAACTAGCGTAGATTTCTGAAACAGCAGTTGATCGGCCATGAGATTGGGAGGGTCGTGATGACGTCCGGGAGGATCGTCGTGGGTGCGCCAGAGACAGGGGATGGAAAGATTCATCGAATGGATCAACATGCACAATGTCCTCGCAAGCCTGCACAATTGACTTAATAAGGGACGTTTTCCCAGAACCTAGGAGTCAAATCAGTTAACTAAACCCTCTCTGCACGGTTGAAGCGAGGCCCCCCAAGTTCAATCTCCTGCTCGGTCAGTGTACTTACCAGAAGCACCAGCAAAGAGTAACTTCAAGCGCCCTAGAGCCAACCCCCTATCCGTAAAGGGCCGCCGGGTGGGCATCTTGATACTAGGCATGATCAGTTGAGAAGAGCTGTCGGAGGTCATGTTGAGTGCCGGACGAGGTTCATTATCCTCCTCGCCAGACGCGACTGCCTGGCTGCTCAAATCATCTGCGATGGAGATGTCATCGAGGTGCCTCATAGATCGGTTGGTGATTGACTTGGGACTGCTGGGGAGAGACAAAGGGTCATCCGGGTGGCAGAAGTTGAGCGGGGTCGATGGCATGGGGGATGTGATGTTGGATGCTGGTAAGGGAGCATCCAGCTGACTAGGATGAACGGGGTCGAGAGGTTTAAGGGTTGGCTTCCTCCGTGGCCTGCGGATGGCATCGTCCATGTCCCCGTCCGAATCCTCATGGTCTAACGGTTGAGCCTCAGCAGATGCAGCCCTTGGAGACGTGATCAAGTCACTGCTGGAGGACGAGTCGGTCTCGGGTTGGGGCGCACCGAGGCTTACGTTAGAGTGGTGAATAGATTCATTCAGGCTGTATACGCCATACATGCTATCTCTGGAGTTGTCCAAGTCATCTGGAGAGAGCTCGTCGTTTGGTGTGTGACTGCGGGCCAGGAAGAAGGCGGAGGGAGCGGCGGTGCGGGGATCGACCCACGGCTGGTGCTCAAGGAAGGAGGACTTGCGGGACCTTGACCCAGCAGCCTCCGGTACGGGGGGTCTCATCGTAGACACTCGTCAATATCCGATAGGGTTGAAGAGAGGCACGATGCATCGAAGGGAGTAATAAAATAACAATAATGCTCATAAACAAAGGGTTGGTCGTCCCTAATAGCGGACAAAACAGCTGATCTTACAGAGTGAGGGAGTGATGTTGTCATGTCACGTCCTGTCACGTTACTCACAGGTCACACTGAAAACCCCTCCAAAAACCCCGCATTATTGCTTTCTTCGAGTCTGCTCTCATCTACCAGTATTTTGCTTGTTTATTTAATTCTGATGGCATCAAGAAAGGGGAGAGGTACATGAAAAGAAAGAGTGTGTGAGTATGTGACAGGGGCTAACTACACAAAGTAATTGAAGCTGAGCTCACGATCCCCGTCAAGACCCATATTGCTTATTTTCGCCATGGTCTTGATCGTAACTAGGTACGAGTATTATTTTCTTTTTAACGCAACTTCGCTCCAAGGCCAAGACGAGGATATCAGGCAACAAAGAACCTCAGGTGGTCATGGGCAAATTCCAGCCGAGTCGGGTGAGATTGCCGACGAGCAATGGATCCTGATTCCTGAGTCTCTCTCGCACCCACGAGATGGATCTCTTAATTTATCCTCTTCAGGTCGGCGAGGGACCGAGGATGAGAATGGTTAAGGGGCTTCCCTGGGAAATGAGTCCTCAAACCAGGAGCGCCGAAGCTACGTGAGACGGGCGCGGATTAGTGTAGTTGTTTTTTAGTGCTAGTCTTGCATCTTGCATACGTAGGCCGAGTCTGGCGCGCAGAAGACCGGGGAGCTAATATTTTCCTTGACACCCCGATGTCAACACCAGTTCCAGGCGAACCGGGAAAATGGGGGGCAGCCAGTTACGTAATTGGTATTTGATCGCCCAGAAGGATTTAGTCTTCATGACAGGAAATCAAGAATAATAATTTTTCATTTTGACTCTCAACAAACCTCTCAGGGTCTGACCTCGGGTTCACCAAGATGGGGATCAAACAATGGCTCACCTTGGAGGTGAACATTGGAAGTCAAATACGACAGGGAATGGGATGGAACCCGGAAAACAAAGTCAGATAAAAAAGCTTCTTTTTGTCCTGATATCTTTCTTGTGAGTACCTGGTACAAATCCACCAATTGCCTCCTACTGGTATCGACGTACCTATGTATGGAGGAATGGGAAAATTCCGACCCGACTCCGCAGCTCGGCTGTTGAGAACAATGAGAAGGAGGGATTTCAGCCTTTCAGGTTCCTATTATTTTGGTGAAAGTGGAGTTAGATCATGCCGACGACGTAGTACAGTTGCGACCATGAAATTAAGAATAAATAATGGCGACGGGGCAAAAAGCATAGAAAGTAGAGAAACAATTGATGACTTTCTTTGTGCCTTGAGCAGGCCGGCGGTACGTGGTTGGAGCCGGAGTTAAATCCCATCAATCCGGGTGGCAGCAGATTTTAAATGGATAAGCGCACCTGCCGCTTCGAAAACCGCCCTAGAAGGTTCGGATGCACTAGAAAGTGCCCTCCAGCAGGGAATCGGACGAGTAAGGTTTAGGATGAGGTTAGCTTTTTTGAAGGAAGAAAGGATTCATGATGAGCTGATGACCCCTCAGAAAGCTTCCTGTCTTCAAATTGCAAGCCTCTTCTTTTTTTTTTTTTTCCATTCTTTGGCTGTTGTTGTTGGACTGCTCTTGGTGATTTCTGTGAAAACCGGCTTTTGCAACTCTGATTCGCCACTTTGTTTCTCAGGGAATGGACCGGGTGGGGTCAAACTAATGCAATCGTTCAAGTCCCTGGGTGCCCAGAACGAACGAGACCCATATGACGCCCATGGGTGGAGTGAAACGGTGGACTTGGCTCTGATATCTGGCTCCCCTATAGGGTAAGAAAGCGAAAGACTGTTGGAAGAAAAAGGTGGAAATCCCCATCCACTTGATGAAAGTAAGGTTTTCTTTCGCTCTTCCTCTCTTTTTTTTCGATCCGTAATCTTCCAAACTCCTCCAGTTTACCCGGTTTTTCCCTAATTCCTACTCAAAGTACTTCGAGTTTCTCGAGGGGTTTGGCCGACCTCTTAAGCCTTTTTTTCTACACATCTCGCGACAACTGATTTGCTGGACGGTATTTTTAGAGCTCAAAAAGTACGCCGGATACAACCCTGCAGGTCAGATGTTTGCCATGGGTATATCAAGCCTCTTATCAAAGGTCATTATTTGCGTTAGCTCAACAGGATCTTGTGCTAAAAGCGCCTGGGAATAATATTGTGGAAGTTAGAATAATAATTCTTCTTGTTATTAATATTATTCCAATCCCTGGTGCGGTCGAGATGGACGATCTCTCACGGTACTGGGGCGAAGGAGGATGGAGGGACTATCAGGGTTGATTTTTATCTCGGCCAATGGCAAAGCAAAGAGCGAAGCGCAAAGAGGGGTCTTCGGGAGCCTTCCACACTCAGAAAAACCTCTTCCACCCAGTCATGATCGGGTGATGCTGATTGGTACTATCTGTAATTAATTCTCCTGGGTAAGGTCCTCCGACTCATGACTCTCGAAAAATATCTATCTGCCGGGCACACTAAGACGGAGACTGTCGAAAAGCGCAGTTCCTGTCCATCAGCCTATTCCTAGTTCAGTAGTGGAGAAGAAAGTCAATGAGGTGCCAAATTATTATTCTCTTGCGTTGCCGTTGCCGTTGCCATCGCCAGCCTCTGTCCACCACGATAGACGAGGTCTCACCCACCAGTCCAGGATCCTTCTCGTGTTCATTCCCGCTTCCACCCTTCTTCTGATCGTCTTCCCCACGTTTATCGCGCGTCTTTCTGGCTCTTCGATCTCCTCCATCCTCATACCCTTTCCACCCTCTCTTTCTATCACTCTTTCTCCCCTCCTTTTCGGTTATCCTCCACCATGCTCATCTACTCTCCCTGAGCTTTCGCCCCTCCACCCCGACTCTCCTTCTTTACAACGCAACACCTAGTTCCCTAACCGCTCGCTCCCTTCGTCTCTCCTTCCCGTTACTGGATTTACGGGTTTAGAATTCTCCAGGGCGCTACCGATTCGTCTTTGCCTCTAAACCTCGAAAACCATTCTCTTTCAGTTTGCATTATCAGGAAGATACGGTGCAACACCCAAAAAAAAAGAAGGGAAGACAGAAGGAAATAAAAAGGGGGGGGTTTATTTAACTGTTCGCCAAAGAAAAAAAATTCCTTTTTTTCTTTCTGTGAATTATCTATCATTTGTTCATCATGGAGCAGGATTCCACTTCGCTGTCCTGGTCAGATATCACCGCTCCGGGCGAGGATGAATTGCTCACCAACTTCCTCGAGTATGGCATGCCATTTCCCGATCTAGAGGGGCACGGACCGACCGATCACCTCCCTGCCCGCTCCCTTTCTCACCAGGTTTCAATATCCACCTCAGCCGCTCCCACTCAGGAACAACTCGCGTGCATGGATCCCGAAAATATCACCGCTGAATCTGCGTCGTACACCCAAATTATGAACGACTTCTCCGTCGACCTTCCCGGTCACAGCCAGCAAGGAGTACCAACCTCGTCCTACTCCAGCGCACCGATGACCCCAGCGTATTTCACACAAAAACCCCAGGTATTTCACAACGTTCAACAATCACAGCCGCCTCAACAATCGCCGGCGCAAAATATACCCCACACAACTCAGCCTTATATTCCCCACGGCCAGATGATGATCCCACCAACCCCCAATAGTATCGAACTCCAGGGTCATGCGGCACCGTATCCCCAGAGGGTGGACCAAACCCATGAGATGTACGACTGCTATCCTCGCATGAATGATGAACAGGTATGCAACCACTCAGATCCATCCTTGATCCCGCTGGGTTCACATGGCTAATGCACGCACCCGCCCTCTTCTATAGGCTCTGTACACACCTCTTGTTTCCCCCGCAATGACTCCTTTAGAAAATCAATTTCGAGCCCCCGAGTACACCAGGCCCGGAGAGTACTTCACCCCTTTAACCTCTCCAGCAATCGAGGCTCAGAATGCCAATGCAAACGGCTATCCGATGCACTCTACTCAACTTTCGGATATGGGTTTCATTCATTCTCCCATCGACCACGCCATCCCCACATCATCTGCCCCATCCTCCCCTGGGGTTGCACGAAAACACAGACGACGACCCTCGACCACTACCAAACTTCAGAGTCGCCTCAAAAAACAGCAATCGCCCTCCGTCCGCCCCCAGACGCGAACAAGGTCCCGCATGACAGAGGACGCTTTGAATAACGTCACCCAAGATCAGTCCATGGCACGCCCCATTAACGGCAGTGGGCTGCGCTATGGAAGCAATGAGAGCTCGGGGCAAGATTCAGTATCTCCAGAGCCGCTATCCGAACCACTGATGCCGCCGCCAGCGCTTCCTCCCTCACGAAAGTCGCCCGCGATCGCTCCCCAGATGAACCACACCAATGCCGCGCCTGCAACCCCGGCAATGTTGATGCGTATGCAGCGGTCGCCGCATAGTCAACCCACATCTAACGGGGCCACCCCGAATCAGTTGGCTATGCCTGAACCCCACGACGACATCATGGAGGATGTGGTCCTCCCCGAGGCTATAACACCATCGGCGCAACTCTTTCGACCACAGATGGCTCGCATCGATACAACTATCACAACAGCCCCCTCCCCAATCATTCCCGCTAATATCACATCTCATCCGGACCCCAAATCAGCGCCACCTTCAGAGAAGCACCCTAGCTCCATCGCTCCAAGCCCGCGCTCAGTCCCTATGGCTTCCCCCAGCGGACCTGTAGGGAAGAAATCCGATACCCCGAAGTTAGGGCCCATGAACAGTAGAAAGCGACAGAGCCTTAGCTCGTCACATCCCAGTCCGAGCTTGCGCCCCAAGATTAGTCCCAACATCCAACCCTCTGTGCGAGGTGATGGTTAGTACATCCCTTTATTTTATTCTTCCCTCCCTCTCTCCCTAATAGCTAATCATATTCATGATATAGCAATGGCAGGGGACGCATCTGCGTTGTATTTAGCCTCCAAGTCCAACTACCAGCACATCTTGGATGGCACTCTTCTACCCGGCGTGTCTTACCCAGACACATTAGCGGAGAATTTAAGCTCCAAGCGAACAAACCACAAGCTCGCAGAACAGGGGCGACGGAATCGTATCAACAATGCCTTGAAGGAGATTGAGGCACTTATTCCACCAGCATTTGTTCAGGTGAAGAGCAGCAAAGAGGCGGCAAGCTGCAACGGCAAAGGCACGGATAAGGAAAAGGAAAAGGTCGCAAACCAACCGATCAGCAAAGCAAGCACGGTAGAGATGGCCATTGACTATATCAAGTCGCTGCAGAAAGAACTTGAATTCACGAGGACCAAGCTGGTGGCTGCTGAGGCTAAATTGACGGACCACAGCTGCACAACTTTACTCAACGGCGAAGCAAAAGCGGTGGAAACCAACGAAGTTGCTAAGGCCAGGTTTGAGGAGACTGTTACCCCCGATTCGGAGAACAACCACGCGAAAGCATCTACAGCTCAAACATGACGAGCCGGATATTATGAATGATACGAGCAGCTTCATCTTCTCGAGTTGTGCTTATGTGACATGGATTTCCCCCTTCTCCCTTTTTTTCCCTTAACCTTTTTTCTCACGAAAGTATCCGAGTATTTATGCCGGAATTAGTGGTTTTTATCTGGGTGTATTATGACATGGTTCCTTTAGAATTCACAGGGTTGGTGGCTATCTGATTTTTACACATGTTTTCCATTCCCCTTTCCTGTCCTGTTTCAGTTTCAGTTTCTTTTCGCCCTCATGAATTCATGGTGTGGCGGTGGATCTTTGTGGTTTGTGGTACTGGTGTTGGTGGTGATTCTCTTCTTTTCTACCAAGAGCCCTAATTTCTCTTCTTTTTCTCTTTCTTCCGCCCCCCTTTTCTCATCAGTCATGGGCGTTTTTATCTAGGCGATGTAAATCGATGCATCCGGACTCCTTTTTATCCTGATGCCAATACATACTTTTACTTCCATATTTTTTTTTCCTTTTTTTTTTGCGCTGCAATGTAGATTTACCTGAATCAATTGTAAGTCAATCTGCCAATGACAGTGAAGGTTATTGTAAGTAGTCATATTTTTGTTGGCTTATTTACAGTACCTAGTAAGGTTAAAGAAAACTATGGAAAACAGTGTATAATACATAAGTACACCCTCAAAAACCTTGCCTTTTTTTATTCAAAATCATCACTCGTTAAACAGGAAGAGGGAAAGGAAACTTTTGCCTTTCCTGCTGAGTTTTTTTTAAAAGGAAAATAGTTAATAATCTCTCATCACAGCCACCATATCATCCAACCTAGCCACCTCGCCTAGCAACAACGCCTCCTTCGCCCTCCACTCGCGCAGTCGCTCCAGCTCGCCCTCAGATAAGTACCGCTCCTCATTCCCCTTAACATCGCTCCGCTCCGTCTTTTCGAGGAAGTCCTTCAGTCGGCCCCGTTCGAACCGCAGACGCTGCAGACACCGGGACATCGCCTTGTAGGTGTCTTCGAGGACAGAGTCGCGGATGCGGTCCGGATCGTAGTACCAGAGGAAAATAGTGCGGCCGGGCTGGCGCTGGGCGTCGCGTGGGACTTCCTGGAGGTCGACGAAACCGCCCGTCTGCATGCTGGCTAGGACCTGGCGGAGGTCTTTGAAGGGGAGAAGGCTGATTTCTTGGAGTCGCTTCTCCTCGAGTTTGCCCTTGGCATGAAGAACGCGGATGACGCGCAGGGCGACGTCGCCGTACCGCGCTTCAACCATGCGCTCTAGCTCTAGGTGCCGGAGTTTGCGAGCAAGGTGCCGGAACTCGACGGTCCAGGTGATCATCCCGCCGACGGTGCGTTTCGAAGTCAGGTTGAGAGGGGGTTGGGAGAGGTAGCTGAGGTGTTGGTCGATTTCGTAGGCACGGCTGCGGCCTGTAGATTGCCCGTTAACGGGGCCGTCGTCGTGGTCACCACCGTTGATGCTGTCGTCGAGCGGCCGCTTTCGGTTGGCGGAACTAGAGGGGACCTCCATGGGCCCCAAGGACCCAGCAAGGTCGAGGTATGGGTCTACGTCTTGAGTTATGTCGCTAAGGGCAATAGGGGCCGAATATTGTTCTCCTTCTTCACCCTCGCGTGGGATTTCGGTGGCGTCGCGACATTTTTTGGTCTGGTATTCGATGCGTCGGAGGAGATTGTCATAGACTTGCGCTGTTTCACGGGGCGTGTCACTCTCGGCTAGTTCGAGAAACCGGCGATTTCGGAGAGCAACATTGAGCTTCTCGTAGTTGACTCGAAGGGTCAGTCCGGACTAAGCACATTTTTACTTATCAGCATTTTTGCTTTTTTTTCAGTCCAAGCCCACGGGGCCGGGAGAAGAAAAAGAAGGTGGGGGAATTACCTCCATGGGAATCGTATCGTGGCCGAACTCGTCGTCTGACCACTCATTCTCTTCTTCTTCGTCTCCATCCTCGTCAATGTCGGCATAATTCCCTCGTGTCCGCTTGTTAGCCCCCTCAGCGCTCCCGCTATTATGTTTACGTTTGGCACCTCGAGGGACCCCATTGACCATCAGCCCATGTGTTAGGTCCCCATCCAACCTTTCCTTGAGCATTTCGAGCGTATGTTCAATAATTGCCTCTTCTAGCTTCTTTCCTTTCAAAGATTGCATTGATTCCCTTGATCTCAGGGTTCGTTCGATATCCAAAACATTATCGTCGTGGCTCTGCAGTTGTGCCTCTCGGACCCGAAGAACGTATCCATGAGCGGCCAAAATTTTGAGAGTTGGGTGTAGGAGTCCCGGCTGCTCCGGAGCATGGTCGCCGTTGAGCCCATTAACTTCACTTTCGTGCTCCTCTAGTACTTCATCCGCCTTTGCGTGGACCCCATTGGTATTGGAGGTTGCGGGTTTCAATTCCGGTAGCATCTCCAAGTGACTGACTTGGGCGTGGCCAAGGTACATGAGTGTCGACATAACAGTAGCAGCATACTTGCCTAGCCGGTCTTCGATGAACTCGATAATCTTTCCGGCGCGAACGAGATGGTATGCGGCTTGTATATTCGCTTTGTAGTAGGTAACGCCTTCGTCTAGTGAGGTAAAGTGGTATACGAGGTGGTGCTGGATCATCGCAGCAAGACCTGAGCGAAGTCGGGAGTCAGAGAGCTGAGCAAGGGCCTTCAGACGAGGCAGGGTGATTCGATCATAGCGTTGTAGGACCGAAAATATTCGCTGTTATTCGGTTAAGAAGAGTCAGCATCCAGAATTGTCACCTATGCGCGGGGGAAGCACTCGTCGGCGCAAGGCTGCCCGGGATGCTTGAGTCACGCCGAGTTAGAATCTTCAACATACCCCGAAAAGCTCTCCGAAGTTATCCTCAACAAGGAGAGTGCAAAGCTCCACAGCATACTGCAGTCCTACAATTAGCCATGGGAAGGAGGGGACTGGTAAGTTTGGAGAAGAGGGGTTCATGCATACCTGGGAAGCCATTTTTCTGGCCTTGTAAAGAATACTTCAATTCTCCAGAAGAGAGGGGGGGGCGGGGTAGCGGTCACCGTAGAAAGTACATGAGGAGAAATATAGCACGGAGTCCAACCAAACCCAACTCCGAAAATGCTCCGGAGGCTATACCATTCTCCATTTATCCCATCGTCTTTTTTTTTCCTTTGGCTTATCGCAAGCTTCATGGTGCTCACGTGCGATTATCGATCAGGTGACCTCATGTGACCCGGAGAGCAGGGAAAAGCCGGTTCCGCCCGTACTCGCGATTCTGGCCAATCAGGGCTCGAGTAATCAAGACAGCCGGCATCAACTTGAAGCTTTTCAGACATCGTTTAAACCCGTCCAACGACCGCCAGCAGCACCTACCCTCCCCCCTCACCACCCACCGCCTCAATTGCTATCAAGCCCTCACCGGCTTCGTACGCTCCTCTCCTCCTGCCGATTCTCCTACACACGCGATGATGCTGTCGCAATCTACTTTCAGCCGAAATGCGCCCCGGGCGCTCCAGACTGCCAGCCGTCAGGCCATGGCTTCTGCTGCTTCTCCCGGCCTCCAGTTCGATGTTTCTGAGGCTGCTGGTGTGAAGATTGCCAACAGGGAACCTGCTGGTCCTACTGGCACCCTCGCCCTTGTTGCGAAGGCTGGTACCCGTTATCAGCCCTTCCCTGGCTTCTCCGATGCCCTCGAACAGTTCGCCTTCCAGGTAAGCCCCCAGATCGCTTTTTCCCGATTGTGTCCCCTCTATAGGTAGTGGAATGTTTACAGCGGATGATTTCTAATGGTCTGACCTCCTTTTCTTCAACCAATTGATAGTCTACACTCAAACGGTCGGCATTGCGGATCACTCGGGAAGTTGAGCTGCTGGGCGGTGAATTTTCCTCAACACAATCGCGGGAAAACATCGTCCTCCAGACCAAATTCCTCGCCAACGACCTCCCTTACTTTGCGGAACTCTTGGCCGAGGTTGCCTCTCAAACAAAGTTTGCTGGTAAGCCTCCTGCTCCCACCGACCTGGGTAGAACATCGAAAAGAAAGATTGAGGGGGGAATTTCTAACAAATTTTGATATATAAACAGCCCATGAGTTGGACGAGGTCGTCGCCAAGCTCCTGAAGCTCAGACAGCAGGCCCTGGCTGCCAACCCCGAGGCTTTGGCTATTGATGCTGCGCACGGCGTTGCCTTCCACCGCGGTCTGGGCGAAACCGTCGTCGCCGCCGACAAGTACCTCTCCGTTGAGGCTCTTGCCGAATTCGCCCAGCAGGCCTACTCCAAGTCCAACATTGCCCTCGTTGGCAGCGGTATCAACTCTGCTGACCTTTCCAAGTGGGCTGGTAACTTCTTCAAGGGCCTCCCCACTGGCACTGCCAGCCAGGGTGCCGTCTCCAAGTACCACGGTGGTGAGCAGCGTATCTCCTCCAAGGCTGGCAACGCCGTTGTAATTGCCTTCCCCGGCTCCGGCGCCTTCGGTTCCTCCGCCTACAAGGCCGAGGCCTCCGTCCTTGCCGCTCTCCTTGGCGGCGAGTCTACTATCAAGTGGACTCCTGGCTTCTCCCTTCTGTCCCAGGCTACCCAGGGCTTCTCTCAGATCCGCACCGCTACAAAGAACTACGCCTACTCCGACGCCGGTCTCCTGACCGTCACCATCTCCGGAAAGGCTGACCAGGTTGCCACTGCTAGCAAGAGCGCCGTTGACGTTCTCAAGCAGGCCGCTGCCGGTGAGATTGTCAGCGATGAAATCAAGAAGGCTGCTGCCCTCGCCAAGTTCCGTGCTCTCGAGTCTGCTCAGGCCCTCTCGACTGGTCTTGAGGCTACCGGCTCTGCCCTCATCAGCGGTGGCAAGCCTTACAATGTTGCCGAGATTGCTCAGAGCATTGATGGTGTTACCGAGGCACAGGTTAAGGAGGTAAGTTCTTCATCTTCCACATATCCCCTCCGAAACGAAAGAAGAGAAAGAAATAAAGCAAGTCAAATAAACTCAATTCTAACCCTCTATCTTACTCTAGACCGCCAAGTCTCTCCTCGCCGGCAAGGCTTCCGTCGCCGCCGTTGGAGATCTCTTCCAGCTCCCCTACGCCGAAGACCTGGGCCTGACTGTTTAAGCAATGCGAAAAAAATTCCAATAAACAATCATAAACGCCGCAGGAGACCAATTCATCTCCCCAAACAAAACCAAATGTACACAATACATGTGCTATGCTAGAACAGGGTTGAAGAAGAAAAAGCGTCGCGCCCCTCTACAACATCCCAACTTTTTTCCTTTTCCCCCTCTTGTGCTCTCGTGTTGTCTAGAACAATCTCCGCAGATATTATCCATTTTTTTTTTGTCTGTATGTGCCTATTTTGTGATAGTGTCGTGTGTGGATGTAGTTGTGAACTGTAATACAATTTTTTGTACCTTATATTCAGGATATAAAGCTGCAGTCGTAGTCTTTCTCCATCCAAGGCTTCGCTTCCGGTATATAACTGTTTGGAACAGAAGGCGTCCATTTTTTATCCAAGGTTGTTTTCTCGGGTCAATTCTTAATTACACGCCCATGTTAACAGGATATAAACAACTGATAAGGACCTCAATTATCATACTCGTCACTCGGCACTAGCTGTGTAGTATTACTCGAAAAAACTCCCCTATTTAACCTTACTTGTTTTGTGCTACACCTCGGATAGGCGTGTCTAAAAAGGAGGGTAAAACATCAGTTAATACCTAAGCATGGATGGCTCAAAATATATTTCCTCTCTCGTACCCCGACTGCCACCTGTCGTACCTCCACCCCCAAATTAGACATAGGATAGGTTGATTGTATCGACGTAAAATGACTGAGTTGCTTGCTATTTTAATTGCAAAACTGGAATTCGGACATGCTCAATTTTATCAACACCCTCACCGCACCTTTTGGTGGTGAGATATCGCTTCCATCGGGATCCATTGCAAACGGAGGCAGGCGGGCACATTATTTGCCTTTGACAAATTGATCCTTCCTACTGTATGTAGCTATGTAGAAAATAGGTACGTGTAAGCTACTGTAAGCTGCTTTACTTGGGGTTGTTTACTCGGGTAGATTGGGTGCTGGGGGTGCTTTCACGCCCTTCAAGTGGCAACTGGGGGAAAATATTGTACATTTTCATGTGGAGGGCAGAGTTCAATTTGACATGTGACTTACGTAGCCACTAGCTTCCTACTGCCTATAAAGAGTGTAGACAGAGGGACTGATCATTTTGTGGGATAATTGGCTGGGTGATTCGTGACCATGGAACAAAGCCTGTAAAAGAGTTGATCTGATAATTACAGCCAAGAAAAGAATTAGCCGGTCACTTGCTGAAGGATGATGTCAATCCCTGGAGACTCAGGACGAATAATCCGAAGCAATTCCGAAAATCGGTGCATGATAGAATTTAGAACTGCCGGGTCAGGTTGCCTCGAGAGACTCCCAGACAAAAGGAAACAGGATGTTGGGTATGATGACATTGTTTTTCTCTATTCCGGAAAAAGAAAAAGGAAAATTGACAGGGTAAAAAAAAAAACAACAACAATAGGAACTAATTCTACAACTATAATCAACGCTTAACAAATATGTCGCTCAGAATCTGCACGACGGTGAAACACTATCCCAACCATCTACTCGTTCAAATAACCGAGACGGCTGCATAGTAGAAGGGTATTTCAAACCTTCTCCTAGTGCTTAGCGGTGACTTGGTCGCCTGTCAGTTTTTCGACTGCTTCCTTGGCCCTATATTCGGTGCAACGGAGACCCACATATTAGCCAAATGTCGCGCCTCGGTAATCACATGAAGGTCCGGGGAAAAGGGAAATTGAACATTCCATGTTTATTTATCATCGACCAAGAAAGACGATGGATTCTCAGGGGGGAGTAAAAGGAGAGGGGGTTTTAGTTCGACTTACATGTCACCAAGTGCCACCATGCAGACCGTCTGCCAGATTCCGAGACCGATCCGGGGGGTCACACCACGGTAGAGACCCTTGATACCGTTTGAGCCATAGATGTACTTGAAGGTCTTTCCGACGGTCAAATTCTTAGGCCGGTTAGGGTCCTCGGTCTTGCTTTGCATCTCGACACGGATGACCTCAATAGGCTGGTTCCAGGCCGAGAGACCACCACCCAGACCAGATGCAATGACCTTCTCGATAGCGCTGAGCCTTTCTTTCTCATCCTTGCCAGTGACGTTGCGGATTGCCTGCTCCGCCAAACGGGAGAGACCAAATCGGGAACCCCAGTTTGTAGTCTGACGGATAGCGACGGCATTGACACCTTTGTTGATGCCGCGGATACCTTCTTTGCGGTAGATGTCCATGAAAGTCGCGAAGGTACTCTGAGGCTTCACACCCGAAGCAGCCATCTTATGCTTGGTGATCTCAACCGTCTTCATGCAAGTACAAAAGCCCATAGTCGCGTATGCCTGAGCAACACCACCGGCCATACCACCCGAGATGCCGGCAAGGAAGTCGGGGGCGCCAAACACCTTGGCATAGTATTCCGCCTCGGAAGCGACGAAGAGGAGAACAGCGCCTTTGGTGGAGGCCTCAATCCAGGCCCACGGAATGAGACCTTGATAATCTGGAGGTTCATCGGGTGTTAGGAATTTGTTGTACCCCACACCTCGGAACACCGGGGGAGGAGGTTACTTACAGCCGAGGATCCCGCCACGACCCCATATCCGACCCATAGCGCCAGCGAAGCTGTCGCCCCGATTTGCGGCCATGGTTGTCTTGATCACCTCCAGCGGCTAAAGGAATGGGTCAGTAAAAAAGAGCAAAAAAGGGGCATGTTGGTTTTGTCGTTGGTAGCAATGCGAAAATGAAATCCGTACCTGTCCCAAGGTGGTAACCCTTAATAACCACGTTAGCATTAGATCGTCCATTTCTTTTTTACGTGAAGTAAACAACTTACTCGAACATGTTCAGCCCTGCACCCACTGTAGGGAGAAAAAGACAATATCAGAAACCCCATCCTTCCTCTGTTATTCTAGAAAGGCAATACATACGCAAAAGGTTGCTGAACTTGACGGGCTTCTTCTCGAGTGTTTGGCCAGTGGCCGTGTTAGGTGTAGCGGTAGACATCTCTGACCTTGGGGAGCTCTGAAAGGGGCCCTGACCAAGGGATGAAGGGGTTCGTCGCCGAAGGGATCACGAGGAAAATGTGAGGAAGTGTGAGGTACGACCAGAACAGTCGATGCTAATGCGGAGGCGGGATATAAAGCTCCGGGGAGGTGATAACCACAAGGGGGAAGTTGGAGTAGAAACGTGGGAAGGTACAAGGAGTGAAGGAAGAGGGAAGGGGAAAGGAAAAAGTAAGTTTAGTTGAGGGAAGACGAGAGGAAATATAAAGGATCAAGAAAAAAGCCAACAGGTGGGACAGCTTACGACCCAGACGCTGGAGGATACGCAGGGCCAGCAGGTTCTACTGGAACTAGGAGTCACTAATCCTTAGCAGGGACGGTAACTACACAGTAACTCTAGTCACTCTAGATCTAATGGCAGCCTCAGGCCCCAACTGCCCCTTCTCGGGTCTGATCAGTCCTAAATTCCTCATTCCATGTCTGGGACTGTGGCTCGCTTTGTCCAGCTTTCTGCTTTGTGAGGGGAGAACTAGAGCCGGGTCTAGTCCAAATCGGGTGACCTGGCGGCCCGTAATGCGCTAGTCTGCTCTGGGATGCTGGCGGTGGCAGCAGAGAACAGATGAGTCCGAGGGCTTTTCAGTTGAGCCACGGAGCAAACCGGGCATTCCCAACAATTCCGACAATGCGTTTCTTCTTCAAGAAACCGTTGAGGCTCGTCGTTGATGGCCCCCTGAATTCCTTCACGGAAAACGAAAAGTAGAACACAGAAAAAGAAGCAAAGAAAAAAAAGTAAACAATACCCACAGAAAATAAAATATAATAAAATCATCGCTGGTCGTTTACACAGGGGGTTATTTCCGTCATGTGAAATCAACCCCGGTTACTCCGTACATTTCCCGCGCTTTTCCCAATTCCCTTGCATGTCGGCCTCCGAGGAGGAAATAATCGCGGAGTTTTTTCCTCTCCATTCGGAACCGAGGTATCTGGGACTTGCGCAGAGCAGCTTGCTCGGTCCTCGATAGCTTTGCAATATTCCACTGAATGTCACTCTTTATTTTATTTTCCTTTATTTTTCCGTAGAACCTTTTTGACAGACTCAAAAGGCGATTTAAATCCTCCCGCCTACTCTACATAGGGAGAACGACCGCGGACCCCCACGTCAAATTCAACCATCGGCAATTACTTAGCACATAGTGGGACTAAAACTGCAAGTTGGACTTGGAATTAAAAGTGTTGTTACAAGGCCTGCTCGAACAAGTCCTATCATACATTAATCGAACTAACCCCAACACTTGATGTGTCCCAGTCTAAGTGAGTATGTTAAAAAAGTCAACAAAAATAATACAAGTGGCTGTCTGTTAGATCGTTAAAGATGTATACCTCCCCCGTCATTTTTCTTCCCATCCAAGAAATTTACAGCTTGGCTCCGACAATCTTGGCGTAAGCCTCGGTGCTGAAGCTCTTGGGGCGCTCGATGGGAGCTCCCAGAGCACGGTCGATGATCAGCTGGGGCAGGACACCCAGAGCACGGGAGACACCGAAGAGGACGGTGTAGTAGTTAGCTTCAGTCAGGCCGTAGTACTGCAGGAGGACACCGGAGTGCTGAGAGGAAGTTAGCAAATGCGCAGTCCGCAAAAGTAAAAAAAGGGAACAGCATATAGAAAATGACTTACAGCATCAACGTTGGGGTAGGGGTTCTTGGTCTTGCCGTGCTCAGTAAGAACACCAGGGGCGATCTTGTAAACCTGGCTGACGAGCTTGAACATGGGGTCATCAGGCAACTTGCGAAGGGCGAATTCACGCTGAGACATGTAGCGAGGATCGGTCTTGCGGAGGACAGCGTGACCGTAGCCAGGAACAACACGGCCACCGTTGAGAGTAGACCACAAGTAGTCCTTGATAGCCTGGTCGCTGAGGTCGGAGCCGATGACCTTCTTCATCTCAACAAGCCAGTTGAGCACTTCCTGGTTAGCCCTGTTGGAGTAGGTTTGTTAGTCGGATTTAACCGGGTGAAAGCAGAGACATGTGAATAAGGGAAGCAAGAAGCGTACAATCCGTGGAGAGGACCAGCTAATCCGTTCAGACCAGCGGCCAGGGAGAGCATGGGGGAGCTCAGAGCGCTACCAACAAGGTGGGTAGTGTGAGCGGAAACGTTGCCACCCTCGTGGTCGGAGTGGATAGTGAGGTAAAGGCGCATCAGCTCAACGAAGTCCTTGTTGTCACCGTAGCCGAGCTGGTTAGCCAAGTTGTAGGAGTAATCCTTATCCTTCTGGATAGCAGCGACCTTGCCATCCTTGAAGACGTTGCGGTAGATCTTGGAGGCAATGGTGGGGAGCTTGGCAATGAGATCCATGGAGTCCTCGAAGGTGTAGTTCCAGTAGTCCTTCTTGTTGACACCCTTGGCATAGGCCTTAGCGAAGGCAGACTCGTGCTCAAGAGCAGTAACAGCCAGGGAGAACTGAGCCATGGGGTGAAGGGTGCTGGGGCAGCGGTCGATGAGTTCCTCGACGAACTTGGGGAGATCGGAACGGGCAGCCCAGTCGGCAGACAGATCGCGAACCTGCTGTTCGGTGGGGACCTCGCCGGTCAGGAGCAGCCAGAAGAGACCTGTAAACACCATGAGCAAATTCTGCAGTACGTGTACCATGTTCGGAAATTATATGTACCTTCGGGCAGAGGCTCCTCGCCGCCGGGGGCCTTAGGAAGAAGCTTCTGGCACTCGGGGATCTAGATTATCGTGAGCATGTTTTGAATGGAAACACAAGCAAAAACCGGAGTCACTTACGGTAAGGCCACGGAAACGGATACCCTCCTCGGAGTCGAGAACGGAACCTTCCCAGACGAGGCACTTAATTCCACGGGCACCACCGTAGGCCTGGTCAAGAGTGACCTCGCCGATAACCTTGCTACCATGCTCCCTGTAGAATTTCGCCAACGCCATTAGCAATTGTCGCTATACGGGCGATCGAAATGGGGAGGATATGCGTACTTGCGGAGCTTCTTGACCTTCTCGAGCTCACCGGGAAGCTTGTCGGCGAAGGTCTCCTTCAGAGACTATATTTTTGGGGAAATACTATCAGCAACAATTCCCAATACCAACAATCAATACTAGGCCTGGGAGTGAAACTAACCTTAGACTTGCTGGAGTAGCAGCGGAGGCCATTGAAGGCAGCAGACTGAACAACCGGCTTGCCAGCAAGGGCGCTGGAGCGGAGAGCGGAGGTAGTGAGTCTGAATGTGGAAGCCATGTCTGATCAAACAACTGTAAAGGGGCTTGAGTGTTTGATGAGGAATGAGGGGAGAAGGGGGGTATATGACAAACAAGTGAAGGAAGGAAAAAGAAAGAGAGGATGAGGTTTCGGGAGAAGCTCTTTTTTTGGTCCCATCCTTTTTTTTTTTTCCCATCTGGCCGTACTAAGTACAGCCGGTACGCGAATCTTACAGTAACAATGGAAAATGACGCATGATAGTGGCGGGAGGAAGTACGGTACGGTAACCCATATCCTCTCACGGCCGGTCTCCCGAATACCAGCCCCAGGGAGACAGGAATCGGCAACTTGGTAGCTACACTGGAGGCATTGTTTGGCTGTGACGACGTTGAAGGAGTGTTTCTCACCCGCCAATTTCCGTGCAACGGAGCGGAGTACGGAGTAACTGAGATGGGTCTTCCTCCTGAGCATGACACCCGAACACTTCTGTCAAAAATAATAATAGATTTGTTTCTGATTGCCCTCTGGAGTTGTTGAATATTCAATGGCTCCTTTTTTCAATTATGATCGTGCATTTGAGATATCCCAACCACACATCATGGATAGGTCCATGATATGTGGGCTTTTCTATCATCGAAACTTTAGCCTCAGGACAGATGGTTGGCTAGCGATTTCGGTCCCCTTGCCGTCCACGGAGTCGATTCTTCCCCATTACCACTGCTCTGGCTAGTGACGTCGGCAAGTAGGAATCGTGAGTTCTTGGCCGCCAACTCGACCATGGAACAGCTTCATTATCCTTCTCTTCTCCAAAGTTGTTTTCAATTCATTGGGTACTTTGTGCTAGTATTGTGGATAACAATATAAATAGCCCCATTCATCCGAAGTAAAATCTGCCGAAACTTCCACATATGTACTCTGAGTATGGTAGCACTCTCCTACAGTTTCTTTCCTATTATCACCTTGTTTGTTATGGGGTGAGTTGTAATGCAGACAAGTTGCGAGCTCTTCAACTTGATGATGAGGTCAAAAATGCTTTTTTTTTCTTGTTGGGAGAAAGTCGCCATGCATTATATTATTATGCACCCCTGTTTGGTTCACTGGCCCTACAAAGTACCAGTGACTGAGTTAGGAAGTTCCCGATAAATCACGTGATCTCAACATACTGCCTCAGGCTTAAATATCACTGCCAGGTGATGAAACAGCCTTTTCCATTTGAGGACTAGTCGGCAATTTCATTTTTTTCCCTTGCCCTCCCCTCACATGACCTGGACTGCAGGGCTGTTGATTGAAGTTTCCTCCCTCGCAATTTTCCCTTCTCCTTCTTCGCCATCCTTTGTTCTATCTTTTTCATCACCCTTGACCACTTCCCGATTCTCACCGTTGTAATTTTTATCACTTTTTCACTCTTTCTTTCCTACCTTGCATTTTTCACACTAGGCCGTACCCTGTACACGTACTTTTTGACAAGCTACAAAAGGTCCTAGACACCACCCATCGCTTGGCTGTGTTCCAGCTGTAGGCGGAAGGCCCCTGGCCGTAGTGACGACCAGAAGTCAGTTTAGGAATTTTACCCTCAACGCCTAGGTTGAGATTTTTTGCGATACAGAGCGTTCTCTGGTCCTTACCTTTAAGCATTACAATATTTTACTACTATTGTACTGGATCTCCCAGTAGAGGCGACTCGTTAGGCGCGTGGCACACTACAACGATTTGCCGGATTTTCTGCTGGAGCGATAGTTGTCAAGACGCTCTTGGGTATCAGCCATTTTTCCCGTATTGGACTTTGCGCTTTATCATAACAGACACTGCCCGCAATGTCGTCAGCAGTAGCAGAGCTGGATAACTATCTCCAGTCCATGCTTGCTCTTAAACCACCTGGTGTTTCTGGCTCTAAGATCAGCGGTATCACATCACTTTGCACTGCCAACGTTCAGGTACCGTCACCCACGTTTTTTCTTCCACGCTCTTGTTCAACAGGAGAAAACCCTAGCTAACTTTTCGTTTTTCTTCACTTGCATGCAGAATGAGTCCGTCCTCATCCAAAAGATCTACACACATTTCAAGAAGGCTCCAGGTACACACAAGTTGGGCGTACTCTATGTCGTAGACTCTGTAACTCGACAGTGGGTAGATGCAGCGCGCAAGGCAGGGCAACCCTCTGGTAGTGCTGCTCCTGATGGAACCTTCGCCGCTGGTGTTAACAGAGTGACCGAGTTGCTACCCGTCTTGATGACGGATATCATAAACAATGCTCCTGAAGATCAAAAGGTACGCTCTACTAGATGCAAAATGCGAATCATCCCATTACCACAGGGGTTGCGGGCAAATATAAGGTCGATAAACAGCGATGATTCACTCTCGCAATGCCGTTATAAGATTTCACCCACGTATCCCCCGCTATATATCCCCTCATCCTGCATAGAAAACTATTTCTCTAGGATATCTCTTCCGTCGTGCCGTGACGAATAGCCTAACTTACGTATTCTGTTCATCTCCATATAGGAAAAAATCAAGAAGCTAGTCGACATCTGGGAACGTGGCTACACCTTCCCTGCCCCCATGCTCGCGTCTTTCAAGGAAAAACTAAATGCGCCTCCATCGCACAGTAAGCAGCTCCCCTTCCCTCCCCTCTCTCATGCCCGGACAGCTAGCGATTTCTTGTACCCCATCCCCCATTACGACACCTAAGGAGCCGAACTCGTCCGATATTTTAAGCCGGTCTGGGAATAAAAATTCTGATAAATGTTGCTCATTAGATTTTGAATCTACAACACCCGAAGGTTCTCCAGCGCCTAACTATAACCCGCTTGCGGGCCTGCAGCAGCAGCTACCCGCCAATGGTTCAGCTTCAGCCCTCCCGACTAATTCAGCACCGGATACTTCGAGCATATTGAAGGCTTTGGCCGATATGGCTAAGCAAAACACAGCAGCTCCCGCAGCACCAGCCGTGGCTGCACCCGCTAATCCCCTTAGTGCATTAAGCCAGCACAGTACAGTTCCACAGCCCGTGTCATCATCCGTAGACCAGGCTTCTCAGTCCCAAAATGGACAGGCTGGCGTAAATCCATATGGAGCCATGGCAGCGCCGTTCGCGGCTTTGAGTAATATGGCTCAGAACCCAGCTATGGTTCAACCGCAGAGCCAGAGCCATACTCCAAACCCATTAACTGCGGCTCATAACCCACTCGCTGCCCTTTTGCCGCAGGCCACCGCCGCCCCTGCACAGCTGCCTTCCGGTCTCGGGCCTGATGCTCTGCAGCAACAACTCCAGTTGCTCCAGCTACTGGCCGCTCAAGGAATCCCACAGGACCAGTGGGCCACAGCGCTCCAAATTCTTAGCCTTTCCAATAACAATGGCATGCCCAATCTTAATCCCGGACAGACCGCCGGATTTAACCTCCCCGGCCAGAATATGAATGCCTGGGGCGGCGGCCATCCAGACCCGCAATCACGTGACTTCGAGGCACATCAACGAGATCGGGACTATATGCGCTCTCCCCCTGGCCAGTACCGTCGTCGATCCAGGTCTCCCGGCTGGGATAGGCGCCGTGACGCATCTCCCCCTCGACGTCGTGACTCTCCCGTCTATGGTGAATACCACGGCGATTCCCCTGGTCGCAGGGGTGGCGATCCACGCGGCCGACGAGGTAATGATTATCGCCAGCGGAGTCCCCCCGGGCGTAGACGTCGTTCGCCCTCCCCTCGTAAAGACCCTGTTCTTCCCCCCCCTGGGCCCAAGTTTATTGAATGGGATTATTCCATTGGGCAAAGCAATATCAAAGGTTTGTTCTCGCTCTCCTCGTTTTATGCCTAATGTAATGTCCGTTAACCATCCCTATCTACAGTGTTGAGCAGAACTCTTTTCGTCGGCGGTGTAACGTAAGCATCCTCTTCTGTACAACTTTCAAAACCATTCGTCTCACAAGCTCGCAGGTCATCCGAAGCTCATCTGCGATCCCTCTTCGGCAAGTTTGGTATTGTGCAAACTTGCATCGTCAATATCGACAAACGGCATGCGTTCATCAAAATGATTAGTCGTCAAGATGCTATCAGCGCACGTGATGGAATGGAATCGTACAAAGCTGGAGATATGCAACTTAGGGTAAGCAATACTTCCTTCCTGACTTTTGCAGCTCGAGAGTGGCAGCTAACAGTTCCTATTTTCAAGACTCGATGGGGTGTTGGTTTTGGCCCGCGTGACTGCAGCGATTATCAGACAGGAATCAGTATAATTCCAGTTGAGAGGCTAACAGAGGCCGATCGAAAATGGATGCTCACGGCAGAGTATGGTGGTACTGGGGGAAGACCCATTGAGTCAGGCATGGTTGTTGAGGAGCCGGATATTGAGATTGGCGCCGGGGTATCATCGAAAGGTTTGTTCCCAGATTTTTTAAGTTCTTTTCACTTTTTATTTTCTTTCCTTTTTACTAACTCTATCCAATAGCCATCAGCAGACGTATCGCAACCGATACTGGAGGCAAGCGCGGTCCAGTTTCCTCGCGCACTCAGCAGGATCGTCCCCCCCGTCGGGAGCGTGAAGGACCCCCGATAAACATGGGGCCTGGAAGCCAGGTGGATCGAGACGTTTCGAATGCGAATAATGTTGGTGTCCCACCCGCAGTCCCTGGATTCGGTTTCCAGTTCCCTGGAATGCCCATGTTCCCTCCAGGCTTCATGATGGGAGGCGCCCAGGCTGGGCCATCTGGTGCTACACAGCCGCCACCTCCGGGACAGTGAGGCAGCCGAGGCTCCTCCAATCATTTCCCAAAGAAAGAAAAAGAAAATAGAAATACGACAGATACGATGAATGACTCTATTGTGTAGGTCGTGATATTTTCACCGTCATTATCATCATTCCATTCAGCTCTTGTCTTGATACCAAACTTTTTTTATATGACCCTATTTCACTTTAATTTCTTCTTCCTCTTAAATGTCTCTTTGCACATCCGCGTTGGGATTAAATACGGCGTTTGGACTTGCGGCAAGTCAGACGCACTACTACTACTAGTACCTTGTACCTAGGGACCTCCCCAGTCTCATACGGGCCCTGTCATCCTATCGCGTTCATCTTCCCCTCTTAGCTCTTTTTCTTGTCATTCTCAACCGAATCGCACTCGCACCATGATTGGATTCTGAGACAATAGATAACAAGGTCCAAGTTAAGCATGGGAGATGAGCGAAACGCGTTTACCCTTCTTTTTCTCTGCCTATCTTCTGTACTTTCTACCCCTTCTCAATTGTTTTGGTTTTGGGAAGTGGAGGATTGGGGCGCTTTTTTTTTATCTGCAGTTGCTGGGTTTCTGTTTTTTTTTTTTTTTTTTAATTTCCTAAAAGCCAGGGCCTGTCGTTGACTTTAACCTCAATTGTTGTTTGCTGCTGGGTATACTTCTTTTTTAGTAACCAGTTGTGCTTTCCCCCTCTTTTTACAGTACCCTACTTAACATGTCCATATTACATTCCAATCTATTGTGATTTCAACTTTAATTTCTACTCTATTTACTGTTAAAAATAGGCCTTATATTTACGGAGTAGTGCTCTCTCCAATGGGATTCACCGAGGGTGTGCTCATTCCCGATGCTAGACGAATCGCTCTCGTCGAGCCAGCCCTTGCCACACATATGAGCGAGTTTCACATGTATGAATCGGTTCGGGATTTACGCTGGGCACACAAAGAATATAGTGATATAGGAAACAAAACTACTAGGTAGGTACGTATTTAATGAAGAAAGTAGTGATTGATTGACTGGCTTGGCTCGGCTTAAAACTCCTCGCTAATCTATTGGGTATCCATGACAGACTTAACAGTTTCAAAAGATTGTTGGAAATCGGCAATGATATCAAGAATATGTTCTGTTCCGACGGAAATACGAATAGCGTCCTCTGTCACACCGGAGTCCAGCTTTTCTTGGTCGGAGAGCTGTTCGTGCGTAGTCGTCCAGGGGTGGATTGCGAGAGTCTTGGAGTCGCCGACACTGTGAAGAGGAATTTCCATTAGTCCAATTTCTTTCTTTTAATGGAGTTCATGACGTGCTGGAAGGGATAAGGGAGATTGGAGTGTGAGAGGAGACTTTACTTTGCAAGGTTGGAGATCAACTTAAAGTTATCAACCACTTTGCTACCAACTGCTGCGTCGCCCTTGACCCCAAAGGAGAGGACCCCACCGAAGCCGTTCCTCAGATACTGTTTGGCGGTTTCGTGGCTCGGGTGATCTGCCAGGCCGGGGTAAGAGACCCAGCTAACGTTTTCGTTCTTCTGGAGCCACTCGGCGAGGGTCTGCGCGTTGCTGGCATGGCGTTCGGCGCGGAGACTAAGCGTTTCGATACCGAGGAGGAGTTGTTGAGCAGCGAACGGGTTCAGAGCGGCTCCAAGATCGCGGAGAATCTCCACGCGCACGCGGATGGCGTAAGAAATGGCACCAAAGGTTTCCCAAAACTTCAGGCCATGGTAGCCCTCGGACGGCTCGGTGAATTGGGGAAATCGGGCAGCATTTTTGCCCCAGTCAAATTTTCCGCTATCGACGATGACACCAGCGATGGTGGTGCCGTGGCCACCGATCCATTTTGTCGCGCTATGCACCACAATATCGGCGCCGTGTTCAATGGGTCTACAGAAGTAGCCGCCAGCCCCGAAGGTATTGTCAACCTAGAGAGAAAAGGAGATTAAGGTGAGAGACCGCCTCTTCTTTCGCCGCATTGTGGAATTGTCTAGTCTGCTAGGCCAAAACTTACCACCAAGGGGACGCCCTTTTCATGGGCAACTTTTGCAATTGCTTCGAAATCAGGCACGTTGTAGCGGGGGTTTCCGATGGTCTCGACGTAGACAGCCTTGGTGCGGTCATCAATTGCCGCGGCAATATCCTCCGGCTTGTCTCCCTGCACGAACTTGGTGTTGATTCCTAAGCGGGGGAAGAGGACCTTGAGCTGGTTGTAAGTGCCGCCGTACAGATTGCTTGTGGCGACGATGTTGTCTCCAGCGTGTGCAAGGGCTGAGAGTGCCATGAATTGAGCAGCTTGGCCCGATGCAGCAGCAACAGCAGCTACACCACCCTCAAGAGCAGCAATTCTCTTCTCGAAAACATCGACGGTGGGCTAGAAGGGGATTAAGATGCCATTAACTATTGTTCTGCGGATCAAAAATACGAAGTTGATGGATCCACATACGTTCATGATCCGGCTGTAGATATTGCCGAACTCCTTGAGGCCAAAGAGCCTCGCGCCATGAGCGGAATCATTGAAGGTGTAGGACTATGGCAAGACAAGACCATTAGACTTTAGGAAGTATTGGTGGGTTAAAGCACTCCTACCGTGGTGGCATAGATCGGCACAGCACGAGAATTGGTTGCTGTGTCTGGTTCCTGGCTGCAAGGAGACTGTCAGTCAATAAAAGTGGTATAGATATTATGTGGGGCACAATTTACCCAGCGTGAAGTTGGAGAGTCTCGAAACGGGACTGAGGATTAGACATCGCGGTTTTTCAGGAGAAGCTTATAGAACAATGGCAATTATATCCAGTCAAGCGTACTTCCTCGCCCAACTTTTTGGTATTCTACTTAGGAATAGGAGAATAATAGAGTCGAAGTGTGTCTGGCTGGAGGCAAGCAGAAGGAGGGGTAATATATGCGGGGAAGGCAAAGAAAGTACAGCGAAACTCGGATCGGTGGAATGGCGTGATCAAGCCCGTGGCCCAATACAAATGGTAGAAATGCTCAAAGACAAAACGCCATAATAATAGCAAATCGTAATAGGAAAAGAGTAAAAAAGTTTATGGAGATGGTTGCTGCAAAAGTCGGTGGTTGAGTTGCGAGGTTACTCGATTCACAAAATAATATATGACATCAAGTAATCAAGGAAACCAATCGCAAGTAGTTAATCCCTTGCATTTCGAAATGCTCTAGATTCGAGATAGTTATAAGTATATGGATTACATGATATCTGGGAGACCGTCATCATTGGTTCGTTAGCTCAAAGTTTCCAGCGAAGTTCGTCCACCGTGATGCACTGGTCATCTCACGGCAACAGATCACCACAATCAGTAGTATGAGGTCCTCAATCAATATCCACCGTAGCAAGGTGTCTACGAAAAAAATAGAAATGCAACGTCATCTTTTCTTCTGCTGTCCTCTTCCTTTTCTTTTCCCCCAACTCTTCAGCCTCAGCTGACTCAGACAGGAACCAGGTCTGGGTGTGGAAGAACTGCTCGGTCAGAAGTTGGGGAAGCAATAGGCGACTGGGTGAGATTTCGTCGTGGAAACAAGCATTCTCAGGTTGGAAGAGAAAATGCACCGCGAAACCATTCGACACCCGGTTCGACACATCATCGAGGCTGAGGCTGAAAAGTGTGAAGACTGATTGATCGCTTTAATTTTCTTTTGTGTTCCTCCCCTTTCATTTCCTTTCCTTTCGAGCTTTGTTGGAGTTGGATCCAGACCGTTTTTGGGAAACCTTGGCGATTTTTGCGCCTCGGACGCTTCAAATTACTCATTCTAGATAAAACGGGTTAGTTTCAAAGTTAGTGGTGGTATTCATAGGCTGGAGAAGAAAAGCCCCAGCACAGCCCTACTCAACCCGATATTCCAGGCTCCAGAGTGGGGATTTTAGAGCTTGTGTCTGTGGACTGAGACGGGTATATCACTTCTATTTCGAAATACCTTCATCTGTTTTGGCTGGCGGCACCTCCCCCTCCCATTAGCTCTTGCTATACGGTCAAGCTGATATAGGGCCAGGACTAAGGCTCTCAACGTCGCTCAATCTTGTTCAGGGATTCGCAACAAGCGAGGAATTCGTCATCAGGTCCTCTTGGCTCCAATGTGGGCAAGCTCAGAGACTGACCTCGTGTTCAAAGTCGCCGAGCCGCTTGTGGTAACAAGGCAGCCGGATTCCTTCAATCACAAGCTCCCATTATGCGCACTAAAAGGGGCGAACTGGGTCTGGGACTCAAATTACGAGCGCCCCAGATGACGTCCTTGTTTTCAGAAAAATAAAAATAAGATGAATCCTTCAACAGCAGATCCTGGGTTAAACTTAACTCAGCTGGCGGTCTGTCCAACATATATTTGAAGCTCTAGCTCTGCGCCTGAGCCGCTCAAATTTCTGTGTTCTCCAATTCGCTTTCTTCTCTATCTCTCTCCAGCCCTTGCGGTTTTCTGCCTAAAGACACGGCTTCACGCTTGCAAAGTCTCGTTGAACAACGCCTCAGATTACAATAAGTGAGTCCTGTCCCTCTCTGTTTCCTGCTATAGATTCCCCCACGTCACAACCCTCGGACCCCCAACCGGGGCTCAAAGAGTGAGGGGTAGTTGGCTGTATATCGGAGGGGCCCTTGATAATCTTCTCTAAGCCAGCCCGATCGAGATATACTTCGGATATCTTGATATGCTGGATGCCCCATCCCTTCTGACCTCGCGCTTGCTAACCGACATATTGGCAGCTCAAGATCCACAACCCAAAGCTCTAAGAGAAAATAAAAGACCTAAAGCAGGTACCAACCAATATTCATAATGGGCATGGATTTTCCCTGGATCTACCCCGTGCGGGGCGTTCAATGGGTTTTCGGAATTATTGTTCTCGGTCTAGCTGGGCATAGTCGGTCTCACCACCCTACTTTCTCCCGGTAAACCCCTGGGGCTCCTGACCTATAGACTTTTACTGATATGGCTGCCAACAGTCGCTAGTGTTTGGAATGATTATGGTGGCAGCATTGACGAGGTTAACTTCATGGTTTTTAACGGTGTCTGGACCTGTTTCATCGTCATCCCCTACCTCGTGGTGGTACCTATGTTCTTCCCTGTCCTAGCCCATAAGTATGCCATCGTGGCGGTGGAGGCTGTGACCACAATATTTTGGCTCTCTGGCTTTGCTTCGACTGCTGCCAGGCTCCCCAGCGCCGAGCTTTGCAAACTCGCCGGCTGGTGCAAGGAAGGGCAGGCTGCCACTGTGTTTGGCGCGTTCCAATTGTAGGTTTTTTTCTTCCATTTTTGCCCGAATTCACAACCACGCACTTGCTTATACGATTCGGAATAGTATCCTTTGGGGAATCACCACGGGTTATAATGCATTGGTTGCCTTTCGATCTGGTAGCTCGAACCCCCCGGAGCAGCAGCCTCCTACCGCTGCTGTTCCGTAAGCAGCGTCCCTTTGAGTTGATGGACAAAATGTTTGTTTACGACAACATGCCCGCCTGTTTATGGAATTGACATCGGACTTGATGTACCGTGACGTCATTAGCACGCTTCCACCGTCCAAATCGACAACCTCGAGGCTCAATCAAGAGTACGGTAAGAATATTATTGATGGATCGGATTGAATTGGATTGGGTATAACTGGTTACTCTGCAAGGTATTATTCTTTATGCTTGGATATTTTTATTTTTTAATTTTCGCATGCTCGGCACTCTCAAACGAACCTCAGGATACCCCTTATATTTATGTTTGTATATAAAATCCCACGTGAGCATGCATGCCTGCTATTCTTTTCCCGCTCTTCTCTTATTCATATACCCTTCCTGTCTTACCCTACCCAATAAGAGCTTCTTCGCTTGGCCTTCGCCACAACTGCTTGGCTGTTTTTTACATGAATAATGAGATATTGATCCCGAAATTTAATTCGCTGATTACACCCAGAACTTTGTCGGAAAAAGGGTTGCTACCTAGAGAGCCAAGTTTTGCAGAACCATCTCTCGTTAATTTGCGGTACGTTCAGCCATACCCACCGTGGAACCTCGATTGTGCGCCCGATATCAGACATCGCCTCTCATCTGATAATATTCGCGATAAGGAGGACACGCATGGTATTAATGGGTTAATCGTAAGGTTAATCCTCAATAAGAGGAGTCACCATAATAGGTAACCAAAAAGAACAACTACGGAACCTCCGAAGATGATCTAGGTCCCCCACAGAAGTGCATCTATCCTCACAGTCTCCAGACCAATAATTTTATCTATTTTTTCAAAAAGCTTGGCTTATGGATCTCTTTGCCTTTGCCGAGCGTATCCGTACGGAAAGTGAGAGGGAAAAATTTTGCTGCTGATGCGGGAAGCTCCGATGCTGAACTCTGAACTTAACATTCTCAAGTCTGCCCGCCTTCGGCAACCCCTCAGGGAACCACCAGCAGGTGGGAAACTCCCGAAGCCATCGTGCTTGGCTGCTTCGAAGCCGGCCGAGACTGCAAGGGTGTGTTATTGTTCTATACTCGCAGTATAAGAAAAGAAGAAAAAAATCTTCTTATCGATTTTTTACCCGACGGGATCGCGCCACCGAGACCAAGATATGGCAACGAATGAAATTAATGTATGGTTATCAAAGCCCCTAAAATCGCAATCAACCATGGAGTGGCGGCCCCGTTACGAGAGAAAAAAAAAGTCTGCCCGAGACCAGCCATCCGCGCGGCCCACTTCCGGGACGAGGCCGAATCGCGCTGCTGGGAGATATTCGCCGTCAACAGTAACCAGCTTCTATTATCCGCCATGATTGGACTCATGGAGAAAGTGAGGAGAGTGTGGCACACACAGGGAGGAACGAAAAGGAAAAAAAAAAAAAAGAAAAGGTTGAGTCCTTTCAGTGGTTATGGTTATTACTCGAGTCTTGGTCGTTTCATTTATTACCTACTCCAGCGCATCTACTTACTACAATACAACTCTGACAGCGTTGCATCCATCGCAGTGAGGAGATTCCCACCCCCTCATCTCAACCACTTTTCTTTTACATAACTTTTTCCGATACAAAATACACAATCCTATTATTCTAGTTGCTCCTATTTGTCGGTGTCCTTTTGCTTTTATCTCTGATATGCTGGTTCGACTGCCAGGGTTGTCCTAGGCTCTGAAGTATAGTCGACTCCGCAACGTGAGCTGATCTTTTTTTATAAGAAGCTGGAGTGCCGGACCTCGCTCGAGTCGTGGTGAACTTTGAATGTGGTTTCGGTGGAGTCAGTCCTGACAGTCTGCATATTTTCTCTTCTTCGGTTCTCCACCTTTCTCGATACCTGGATCCCCTCTTTTCTTCATTCTTTTCTTCCATTTCCACCTCCCCTCTTCCCTCTCTCTCGCTCTTTCCTTCCTCCTCCCACTCATCTTCTCTCCCACCATCCCAGGGCCAGTGGACTGCTGAGGCCCCAGAATAATGGCCTTTGGGCGAGGCGACAAAAAGGCGGCTGAGGAAGGAAAGGATATGGCCAACGACGAAGCCATCCAAGTCCCTGCGACGAACCCTTCCCCCCCTCTCGACGAGGTGGATTGTGAGAAGCATGGCGCCACTCGCGAGTCGAACCCGCTGCCTGACCTCAAACGGAGGTTGAAGAGCAGACATTTGCAAATGATTGCCATTGGTATGCTTTCCCTCCTTGACACCCAGGAGGAGAGAAATTAAGGCGCGTGCTTATTTTATTATTCTCAGGTGGCACAATCGGCACAGGTCTTTTCATCAGTAGTGGCAGTGCCATCGCGACGGCCGGTCCCGTTGGTGCACTGATCGCTTATATATTTGTTGGATCGATTGTGTATTCTGTCATGACGGCGCTCGGAGAGATTGCCACCTACATCCCTATCCCCGGAGCTTTCACATCTTACGCTACACGCCTGATTGATCCCAGTTTGGGATTTGCCATGGGTTGGATCTATTGGTTCTCCTGGGCAATCACATTCGCCCTCGAGCTGACGGCAACGGGATTGATCATTCAATTCTGGGACCAGGATATCAATATCGCTATTTTCATCGCCGTCTTTTGGGTGGTGATCACGCTCTTCAATTTCCTGCCCGTGAACTTCTTTGGTGAGCTAGAGTTCTGGTTCGCCAGCATCAAGGTTATCACCGTTATCGGATTTATGATATTCGCCATTTGCGTCAACGCTGGTGTAGGCGATAAGGGTTACATCGGGTTCCGTTACTGGGTTCACCCTGGACCGTTCAACCCATACGACCATGTCACTCCTGATTCGACTGCCAAGTTTGTCGCCTTCTGGTCGGTCCTCATCCAGGCTGGATTTTCATACCAGGGAACGGAGTTGGTTGGCATCGCTGCTGGAGAGACTGAGAATCCTCGCAAAACGGTCCCCTCGGCCATCCGTAAGACCTTTTTCCGTATCCTCTTCTTCTTCGTCTTGACGATTTTCTTCATTGGAATTGTGGTCCCCTCGGATGATGACAACCTTCTGAAGGATGGTAATGATGCCAACTCCTCGCCTTTTGTCATTGCTGCTAGGCTGGCGGGGGTCGAGGTGCTACCAGACATCATCAATGCCGTCCTGTTGACTGTGGTGCTTTCGGCAGCCAATTCGAACGTTTACAGTGCCAGCCGTATTCTAATTGGCCTGGCGCAGGAAGGGTTTGCGCCCCGGTTTTTCAAGAAAACAACCAAGCAGGGAGTGCCGTATTTTAGTGTTGCGTTCACAGCGCTTTTTGGCCTGCTCGGATTCATGAATGTTTCCAGCGCGGGAAGCACGGTGTTCAACTGGCTACTTAACATTTCCAGTGTAGCCGGCTTTATCACCTGGGCTTCGCTGAATGCTTCTCACCTAGCTTTCATGCGCGCGTTGAAGGCCCGCAATATCTCCCGCGATCTGCTCCCGTACAAGGCTCTATGGCAACCATGGTACTCCTGGTACGGACTATTCTTCAACATCCTGATTATCATCACGCAAGGCTTTACCGCTTGGATCCCAACATTCAGCGTCACAGATTTCTTCATCGCTTACATCAGCGTGATTCTCTTTGTGGTGCTCTATCTGGGTCACAAAATCATCTTCCGGCCTTCGTTTGTCAAGCCGATCGATGCAGATATCGACACTGGCCGACTAGCCTTGGAAAATGAGTACTGGGAAACCACCACTCCCACCAAGTGGTATAAGCGGCTTTATAACATATTCATTGGTTAAGCTTGGTGTCAAACCCATTTTCTTTTCGATGTCCATTTTGATGTCGAATTTCCTTTTTGTATAATGATATTCACCCCCCCCCCCCCCCCCCCTTTTGTTTATATTGATTATATCTCCTTCGAAAGGATTATTTGATCATGGCCCACAGGGATGACTTTTTTTCCTTTTTTGCTGTTATGGATACTCCGGTTGTACAGTGTGTATTATATAGGACATATGTGTTGGTTCAAATTTTGAGAAGTCAGCATCGGCAAGGAGTTGGGTGATTTACAAATGCCACTGGCTTTTTTTTATCGAAATTTCCAATTCACTAGACTTGAAGTTTCGCCATAGAAATAACATAATTATTCATAGAAGTGATTCGAAGACTGGATCTTGAAGAGATTGAGGTAAATAAGGTTTATGACACAGGATTCGGGATTCGGGATGCGCCTGTATCCAGTTGGTCTGTGGCGATCCACCAGAAACAGAAAGAAAAGGAAAATTCCAAGTTCGAGCTTCCTCCTAGTTTTTGCATGTGGTCAATCATAAGTTCTTAACTTTGGGAATGCCAAATTCAATATTCTGGGGAAGTAAAGTGAATATGTGGAGCTCCGCAAATAATAACACCGCTCCTTTGAAAGCGTCCCATATTCTGAGGAAGTGATGAAAGTAAATTTCTGGAACTTCACATGTCTGATTTGGCAGGCAGTTCCTCCCCCGCACGTGCAAGTCAAGGGTCAAGAGGGAAAAAAAAAGGTGTCGGCGTCGATCCACTACCCTTCGTTTAGTTAATCATTTTTTTTTTCGGGGCAGACTCCCTTTCTTAGTTAATTACTAATAATGTAACTAACGGACAGTAGACTAACTCCAGCAGCCTAATCGATCCTCAGCCAATGCGGGTCACCAGCCCAGGCTTGGGCTCGGACAATCACGACACTAATGACTGAGGTTCGAAGAGAAGATGGGGAGCTAAATAGATTTAGGGGGAGATAAATAATTTTTTGGCTAGGAGTAAAAGAGCGTCGAAGAGAGGTGTCCTCCTATATTCGATTGGACTTGAGGTGGTGAAGAAGGGGGAAAAATAAAAGTGCATGTGCATGTGAGGGAAAAATCACAAGATCAAGTCTCTTTAGCCTCCTGGTCGTTTCTTTATCTTTGTTTCTTTCTTGTGATTGTGTGTCTTCCGCTTCAATGATGATAATAATATTATTATTATGAGGATAACTGTTCGCCATCCAGTTTCAGGATTCATTCATATGACTTCTGCCTGTTATTCATTATTGTCATTCATAAAACATTATGTTTCCGAGTCTCGAATATCAACTTGTGGGGGGAATGCCGATAATCCAAGTACCAGTGGAAGAAATCCCGTAAGGCCCGAAGGAGAATGTGTTCATAACTTCATATTATTGAAATGCACGATCTGGCATTTGATGCGCTCGTGCTACTCGGAGGATATGCCTAAATTGAACTCGGGCAGAATAGGGAAAGGGGAATAATGATAATAAATCATTAATGCCCTTGACATGTCTTTTTTGACATGACGAGTGCCATGGCCTCGGTACTTTGGGGAAATCTGCCAACTTCTCGTCTCAGCACAGGATGGACGATGTCTGTCGCCCCCCAAGAAGGCCCTTGTTACCCAATCGACGCACGAAAGACCCCAGACAAGAAGTGTGAAGAGCAAAGTACCGAGGCTCATCCGCAGATACGTAGTAGTGCATGGCGTGGAGCATGCGATGGTGTCTCGTCTGGATCAGCCACTCATCGGCTTTCCCGAATCCCCATAATTTCGGGCAGGCGACAATCCCGGGCGTCTGGACGACTGCCATTCAAGGAACCTGGAAGAAAATAATAATAATAAATCCAGAGGACGATGTTCTTTGGCCAACGAGACTGCGAGTTCCTTTCTGTTCCTCTCTCTCCGTTGCACCTTTCCCTCCTCTTCCTCTTACTCCGAAACTTCTCTGATCCCGACTCCTTTTGTAACTGCCAGCTCCCCTGCTGACCATCTTTAACTTTCTTTTATTTTTTTCCCTTGCCAACTTTCCCCTTCCTCTGTCCCTCCCTATAACGGCCCGCCCCTCCCGGATTTAGAACCCTCTCTCTTTCCCTTCTTTGTTTGCACACAGAGAGGTAGGCTCTTCCTCCTGTTCCCAAACATACCTTGGGGATCTCTCCATAGTAACATTAGATCCCTCAGCTATCCGCCACGATGTTCTTCTCGCAACAGCCTACGCATTTCACCCGCGCGGCGGAGCTTAACGAGGAACCCCCCAAGCGGGTTCCTTACTCCGTCGCCATTCCTGGCACCGAGCACCCGGGACGCAGCAAGGTCTACCGTGCTTGGAACACACAGAAGGAATTGGTGAAGACGCTTGATCCTAAGGTATGTTTTATCGCCTCCCACCTTCCACAATGCTTGTCTTGGTTGCGGCCTTGGTCGGAAATAAAGCAGGGAGTAACGATGTATCTTGATCTAGATCACTACTGCCCACGAAATGTTCGAATCTACCGCCACCCGGGTCCCGAAAAATCATTGTCTTGGATGGCGCGCCTACAACCCGGTCACGAAGACCTACGGGCCCTACCAATGGATAGATTACCAGGCGGTTCAGAAGCGACGAGCGGAGTTCGGTGCCGGTCTTGTGGAACTGCACAACAAGCACGGTTGCTCTCGTCCCGGCCAGTACGGTGTTGGTCTTTGGTGCCAGAACCGCCCCGAGTGGCAGATCACAGGTATGTAACAATCTTACCCCCTAGAGAAAGTGCAATTGGATTTGGGTTTGGATTGGTTGGTTAATTGAACTTTTCCATGGTAGATTTGGCATGCATGTCTCAGGGCTTATACTCCGTCTCAATCTACGACGTTCTCGCCTCCGATGCCACCGAGTACATCATCAACCACGCAGAGCTGAGCTGCGTTGTGACCTCCTTGCCTCACATTCCCACCCTGCTCAAACTGAAGCCTATGCTGCCTAGTTTGAAGATCATTGTCAGTCTCGACCCACTTGATGCCGGTGAGCAGGATGGCCACTCGAAACGGGCCATTTTGGAATCCATTGCTGCTGGACAGGATGTTGCCATCTACACTATGGATCAGGTGGAACAGCTTGGCGCTTCTGCCAACCGCCCCTATAACCCCCCCAAGCCATCCGATATCGTCACAATCAATTATACCTCCGGCACCACAGGC
Source organism: Aspergillus biplanus (assembly GCA_027569045.1). Lineage (NCBI taxonomy): Eukaryota > Fungi > Ascomycota > Eurotiomycetes > Eurotiales > Aspergillaceae > Aspergillus > Aspergillus biplanus. The sequence goes on along the minus strand of JAPDEJ010000005.1, from coordinate 1,107,086 downwards.
GCCCCGAAGGGTGTTGTTCTTACCCACGAGAACGCTGTAGCAGCGACCTCAGCTGCTTTGGTCACTATTCCCCAGGCCACCGGTGATACCTTGGCGTCCTACCTGCCATTAGCCCATATCTACGCTCGCCTGTCAGAGCATGCTGCTTTCTGGGCGGGTGCGCGTATCGGGTATTTCCATGGCAATATCCTCGAGCTGGTCGACGACCTCAAGCTTCTGAAACCTACGGGATTCATTTCTGTGCCCCGCCTGTACAGCCGCTTCGGAAACGCCATCCGTGCCTCGACCGTCGATGCTCCTGGCTTCAAGGGTGCTTTGTCTCGGCATATTGTTGCGGCTAAGACCGCCAACTTGAAGAACCCCGATCCTTCCAAGGCCACTGTGAAGCACGCCCTATATGACCGGATCTGGTCCAGGAAAGTCGCCGCTGCCATTGGCTTAGAACGTGCCCGTACCATGGTCTCTGGATCCGCGCCCCTGGATCCTTCTCTGCACAACTTCCTGCGCGTTGCAATCGGTGCCGATTTTGCCCAGGGTTATGGTCTGACCGAGACATACGCTATGGGCTGTGCCCAGTCCGCCAAGGATCTTACGGCAGGCAATTGCGGGCGCCTTGCCCCTTGCACGGAAGTCTGTCTGCTCTCGCTTCCCGACATGGAATACTCAGTCGATGACAAACCCTACCCTCGTGGTGAGTTGTTGATGCGTGGCCCCAATGTTTTTAGCGAGTATTTCAAGAACCCCGAGGAGACCTCCAAGGCGATCACTGAAGACGGGTGGTTCCGGACTGGTGATGTCTGTGCGATTGATGAGAAGGGTCGCATCATCATTATTGATCGCCGAAAGAACGTACTCAAGTTGGCCCAGGGCGAGTATATTTCTCCGGAACGATTGGAGGGTATCTGCTTATCGGAGCTGGGTTACTTTGCCCAGGCTTACATCCACGGTGACAGTGTCCAGACCTTCTTGGTCGGAGTCTTTGGCATCCAGCCTGATCTGTTTGCTCCGTTCGCCAGCAAGGTTCTCGGCCGGACAATCCAGCCTGACGACCTTGAGGGCATGAAGGCCGTGTTGAACGATGCCAAGATCCACAGGGCCGTGTTGAAGGATCTCGATCGAGTGGCGAAGAAGCACAAGCTTGCCGGATACGAGCGGGTCAAGAACTGCTCTCTGATGTTTGAGCCATTCACTGTTGAAAACAACCTTTTGACGCCGACGTGAGTTCTTTTATACCCATATATCCCGTGTTGATCAAGGATGCTAATTATCTCTTTTCTTTCTCCGCAGTCTCAAGCTTAAGCGTCCTCCTGTTGTGAAGAAGTACCGCCAGCTTCTGGATAAGCTGTACGCGGACGCGATTGCCGCAGAATCTGCTCCCAGGGCCAAGCTATAGAGGTTTTCTTGGTTTACTATTTTTACTCCTAGAGAGAAAGTAACTGCTGTCGAGTCATCGCGGCCGAACTCTGTACATACTATTGGGATACCGCCTGGTTCCTGGACTGTTGAGTAGCTCTGGGAGCGGCCGGCCTTCTCTCATTCTCCTTCATTCTTTTTTTACGTTCTGTATAAGTTTAGCCTTGTCTAGTGTATTATATCAACGGAGCTAGATTTTTGCAACTGTATGAATTTGTAGATTTGTAGTGGTGGGGCATGTGATTCCCACACGCCAAATCCGCGCTTGGCATTTCTTTCCGCAACATCACCAGCTTCATCCACCACCTCCCTCCCTCTCTCTTCTTCCCCTTCTTTCCCTCCCGCTCTCTTTCTCCTCCCATTTCGCCTTCTCTTTTTTATATTAGATATACCCTAATTTCGATATGAAACTCCTCAATCCCTCTCTCCTCCTCTTCTCCCTCCTCCCATCTACCGTTCTCTCCTCCCTAACAATCACAATCCCACCCTCAAGCATCCTGCCCAACCCCAACACCCTCCCAGCCGGCACTCACGCAACCCTCACCTCCTCCTCCTCCTCATCAACAAACAAAGGCGCAACCCTAACAGCTCCCTTAACACGCACCGCATCCTTCACCTTCGCCCATCCCTCCCTCTCCAGCCCAGGTGCAGCGGCTTCTTACCTCCTCGATATCCGTTCCCCAGAGTACGTCTTCGCCCCGTACCGCGTCGATGTCGCAGCCGATGGATCCGTAACGGGGATCTGGGAGACATTCCGTGGGAATCCGTGGGATAATCGGGGCGTGGAGAAGTTTGCTCCTTCGTCTGATTCTAAAGGGAGGGATGTTGTGGTTGAGGCGAGGGTTGTGGGTAGGAAGGGGCTGTATGAGGTTAGGCAGACGTGTATGTTTTCCCTCCCCCTTTCCCTCCCAACCTTTTTTTAAGAGGAGTTATGGAGATTTTGGTGGGGATGAGGCTAATAGGAGTGTTCTAGTCTCGCCATTGACATTGTTCAAAAACCCGATGATTTTGCTCGCCCTTGTGGCGTTGGCGTTTACTTTTGGCATGCCGAAACTTATGGAGAATAGTATGCCCCCAACCCCCCTTCCTCCCGCCCTTTTTCTATTTAAGCTTTCCTATGCTTTTTTTTTTTTGATTAAAACAGAAGAGGCTAATAAACATACAGTGGATCCGGAAATGCGCGCCGAATTCGAGAAACAGTCGCGTGCTTCGCCGATTTCGGGGGCTACAAATACCGCTATGGCCGGTGGTGCGCCGGGGAATTTTGATTTGGCGGGTTGGATGGCCGGAGCAAAGCCGAGGGAGCAGCAACAACAGCAGCAGGGGCAGAGTGGGGAGGGGAGTGGTAGGGCTCAAGCGGCGAGTGGGAGGGAGAATCGGGGGGCGAGGAGGCGGTAGGTGCATTTTCTTCATACAAAACCAAGTGAGTACGGAGGGTAGAGTGAGAGCGAGTGGGGAGATTGTATCTTATGGATGGATGTTAAATATACTGTACGACGGAGTAGAAGAATATTAGAGTGGTGGATGATTATCTTTGATAGCCTATCTGTATCTCTACGCTTCATTGTTAAAGAACTCATATAGCCGAGGAGAACAGTGAGTTGAATGAATCATTATGGAAACCAAAGCGCAAACGCCAACCGAACATAACCCATCATCTCTCACATGCTGATTCAATAATAAGCAAAATGAAGACATAGCTCGTGACCCAGTTCGGTCTAACTCAGCCAAAGCAAAGCAGAGCAGAGCAGAACGCATGGCAGAAGGAAAAACAAAAAAGAAAGATGGAAGGGTTTAGAAATCCCCACCAAAATCATCACCACCCCCATAGTCTCCTCCACAATGATCGTCATCATCCAATGCGTTCGCTAACAATGCCCCTCCAATCAATCCTCCACCCACACCCAAAGCTGCCGCCCCAGCCATCCCCATCCCACCTCCGCCCTGTCGTCGCTGCGGCTGCATCATCCCTTGCTGCGGATAATACCCACCCTGCGGCGGATAACCCCCATACGGATTATACCCTGGTCCAGGCGGAGGTGCACCGTAATACCCCCCGGCCTGAGGGGGATAACCATACGGCTGGTGCGGCTGGTGCGGCTGCTGGTACTGGTGTGTTTGCGGGGGTCGCACGAATGCGCTTCCGCTCCCACTACTGCCGCTAGATGATTTTCCCATGAGCCTACCCAGGAGGCCCTTTCCACGGGACTTTTCCTTGCCATTGCCGGTGGGGGTTCCCTGGATAGGCGAGGCGGAAGATGGTGTAGGCGTATTGTGGTAGCCAGCATTGGCACCTGGGGTGGAGCGTGCGCGGTCGTCTTCCTCTGCCTGTAATCGAGCGGCGAGCTCGGCGTCGCTTTCTCCCGCAGGGTTATGGGGTGCGGCGCCGTTGCTGCTCCCGGGGCCGGCCGGATCAGATGAAGGGTTACCACTGTAAGGGTTGTTGAAGGAGAAGGAGGCCGGACTCTTCTTGTCGCCGGCGTTGGCGACGACGGACGGATCACCCGGGCCAGATTCTTCGTACGAAGGGGGAGGGGGTGCTTCGTCTCCGGTCGCCGTCGGTTGTTGGGTTTGAGACGGCGGGGGACCAGCGGGTGGAGGAGGGGTGGCCTGGGGAGGTACCCATTGCGATTTACCAGTTGCGAGATTGATGTAAAACCTGTCAGGAGGAAAGAAGGCATTTGTGTTAGCGGTACACCCTGTCGGGTAACTAGTTTATTTGGGTTGAATGCGGAGAGCTCTACCATTGGTTGTAACGGTCATCAAACTGAGTTGTCCATCCCTCAGGGACAGACGGAGGAGGCGGACCAGGTGGCGGGGCGAAGGACATCTCGTTTCCTGTCGAGAGAATGACGAACGGGGAGTCGAGCAGGAATCACAGCCGACAAACGGTCAGAGAGCGAGGGGAAGAGGGATGGAAGACAGAGGGAGAGGGGTTGGAGAATGCCATGGCTATTAGTAGTTAAAATTACCCCTACCCCCAATAAGATTAGGTATCCTCGTTCGATCCATGGATGCTTCCTGTCTCGGCTGTGCCTTGTGAGTGGCTGCGTCTCCCGGGCATTCGGCATCGGCGGCCTCGAGCCCGCACTAATTCTTGACAAGTGCATTTAACAGGGAGGCGAACCATGCATTCCAGACCTTGTTTCAGGGAGGAGTCATCATCACGGAAAATAGAAGTCACTTGTTGATGCTGGTGTTTGGGGAGGCGCAGTGGCTGTGGAGTCTAAGCCACTGTGGCCTGGTCAACTGTCTTCACCTTGGTATAAAACTAGCGGACTTCGAGTAACAAATAAAACGTATTCGATGGAAATTATCTACAAGTGTGGAGGAAGAAAATCAAATTGTCAAGTCGTCAGCAAAGCAAAGACGTCATCAGGTCCATGTTCATTCGTTCTCACAGGCGATTACTCAAGAGAGGCAGAAGGGATAGATATATGCCGCACTCATCTACCTGTGAAGATGCACGGGGGAAATCGCTCAAGGGTAACGCTATCAAATCACAAAAAAATGCCGATCCTTTCTTAACAGGGCAACATAATCGGGATCCTATTTCGGGTCGGGCCACCAGAAATCGTCGCTCAAATCATCCACCAATCCGACGATTGGCCCCCTCATAAAGTTCGCTCCTCCGACATCAGGTTCGGCATCCTCGTATTCAGCGTCGGTCTCGCCAGTCAGGTCGATGACCTCTGCTTCAACCCGAGTGGTCAAACTCCTACCTCGTGGGCTTTTATGTGCTCTAGGAGGGAAAGGCCACTCTAAACCTGAGTCGCCATCATCGCTCTCATCACTGCATAAATCAATAAACTCCCCCTTGCCAAAGGCAACCCTTTTGATACGTGGGGCCTTTTTCTTTCGTTTTTTGATGGTCCGCTGCTGATTCCGGGTACGGGCGAGTTGAATGTAGACCTCAACCTCTCTTCGGAGTTTCTCGCTTATTCCCCTTCGGTTTTGCGGAGGCGGGCCTGAGAGTTGTTGCAATAGGAGTTCCTGCTGCAGCTCGGTCTGGCCCAAGAGATCATGAGGCGTACCTTTTGGACGGGCCCAGGCTGCGAAAGGACCCCGGTAGTTTGGACCTTGCCCGGGCCCATAGACAGGATGCCGGACAAGCTGGCCGGACGATAAAAGCTCTCGCGCGGCTCTGACACCGGGTTCGGGGTCCCCATTCGTCTCCTTCTCCTCGCATTGTCCGAAATTCATATTGGGATTGTCGCCATTCACGAACGGCGCCGGTGAGAGAACGTGGATACCACCAGCAGAATCCCCGATCAGAAAATTAGACTTGTCAGGAGAAAACGCCCCGCACATTATTTCTTCGGTAAACACAGCAACATCCCGTACAAGTACATCGTCAGGCGCCCGAAAAATATCCCACCTTTTCAAAACGCCATCCGAAGCTCCAGTATAAAACTCGTCGGCTCCGTCTCCCCACACAGCGACCCTTACGCCGACATCTGCTTGTTCTTTGGGGAGGGTCTCGTCAAGTTGGTTAAGCGGCTCACCGTGGCGTAGTCCATGCAGAATCTTGCCGGGATTGCGCTTATCCCAGACGTATGTAATACCATCCGTACAGCTAGCAGTCACGTAGTCAGTGTTCATCGGACAAAAACTGATTTCGTTCATGTCCAAGGCCGGACACTTGAACTCCATCGTTCTTGTCTTCAGCCTCAGCGGTTCGTAAAGGCTGACAACTGATTTAATGTCCCTAGAGGTACTCTGCCCGGCCGAGGTCGCAGTAGCAAACGTTGATAAGACAGGGTGCCACTTGATATCAAAAATGTTTTGTGAATTAGGTGAAAACTGTTCAAACACAACGGATGCCTCCCGGATACACCACACGGCAAGAAGACCATTTTGCGGCACCCCAGAATCCCCCTTCTCGCTCATCCCTGCCAGTAGGATATTCTTGGTCGCATTATTGATTCCCCAGGCGAGCGAGGTGGGCACCAGCTCATTCTCTTTCCTGTGGCGATGTCGGGTCTCCAGGCGGATATACGCCGAGTCCTTGACCTGCCAAAGACCGACGGAATTCGTCCCAGTAGCCAATATGTCCTCATCGAAATTTGAGCGCGCCATAACTTCCACTTTGGAGCTGTGTTGTAAGGTTTTGTAGCATGTCGCTTGGTTGTTGGCACAATTCCAGAGTTTCACAGTGTTATCATAGCTCGCAGTATAAAGCGTATCCTTGAACCATTGCACAGCGGTAACACTCATATACAATCGAGCGTCGTTAAGTACTCGACTTGCTGCGGCTCGTCCTGAGTCGCGAGGAATCCAGTGGTCCGGTAACTCATACAAGTGGCTTTTCGTCAGGTCCCCGAGGATCAGATTATTCTTTCGATTGTACTCCATGTTATGTTCATCACACTGCGCGGTGGCACCAGCAGCGAATCTTGTCCCATCAGGAGACCAGGCAACCACAATGACATCGTTCGATGCCCCCTTCCAACTTTTGGTCACCTTGAAATCACTGGCCACGCTCGAACGTACTCGCCAACTCACATTATAGCCTAGCTCGCGTTGACGTAAAGCATTACTCAGGGTGCTTGGGGGCCGGCTCTTACTGACAGCACCAGTGGGGTCAACCGTAGGATGCGGAGACGGGTAGGCATGGGACTGGCTCGCCGGAACCTTGATTGACGATGATCGAGTCGGCATTTCCTCGCGTACTTCATCCTCAGAATCAGAGAGGTTAAGGGGTATTTTTTGGTAGTAGTTAGTTGGCCCGGTTTTTATACGGTCAGATCGGCGTATTCGCCCTGTTTGCGGGGTATCTGCATGACTGGAATCATGGGCTTTCACATTAGATTCCTCAGTGGTGGAAGAACGACAAGAAGGAGAAGGTGAGGTTTCATCTATTTTGATGTTGGAAGAAGAATGGCGCATATGTCTCGTAGCCTTGAGAGGGGCGTGAGGCTTTTTGTTCCCGCTGGATTGAGGTAAAACAACGGTTCTTTCTCCGACCCTCACACGTGCTTCGTTGGCTGTTTGTGTAACCCCCGGGCGACGCAGCTCACCACGTCTTTGTGCCAAGTTGAGCCGATCCCTAAGTGGTTCTGCACGGGAGCTGTCCTGCCTTGGCTTTGGGGGGCTCTTCCTCCTGGATGGAGACCCCACCACCGAGCCCTCGTGCGGAACCCGGGAGCCACGGGTTGGCCGAGGCGGCCCGGCATTATTGCTCCGAGGAGGACATCTCATAAACTGAGAAAGTAGAATCTGCGACTCTTCAACGACAGATGGATCCTCGGTTCCGTATAGCAGAGGGGTTGAGGAGTAGGAGTATGGCAAAGACTCTTTTCCCATGTCAAGAGCCGCAAGCTGAGACAGATGACGGGTATCGAAGATTTGGCGCACTTATGCGAGTAGCTAAGGAAAAAGCGTGGATATTTGGGGGCGACAGTTTAATTAAGAAATGGAAAGCGAATAGGCTGAAGAAACGATCGCAACACCTGTGATATACCACAGTGCTTGTTCAGGGTGAGTACACTGGCAGCATTTTACGTTTTTGATTTAGCAAGGTGCAAATGGCTCGACTCGGTGGTCTCCATAAACAACAAGGCAGACGAAATAGAAGGGTCTAGAAAGTTAGAAAGACTTGGGCTAAAGACGGTCTCATAAAATGACTTACAATAAGGATTCAGATTGTGCACTTGGATTCAAATGTGAAGAAAAGGAACCAGGAATTTTCAGATAAAGAGATTACAGCCTTGTCAACTTGCAAGGTGAGGGTGCGCCCAAATACAAAGCATGTTGAGTGCTGATACCTGCTGATAATGCAAACAAAGGATGGCGCAGGCTCTCGATGTATCGATTCTCAATCGCTACTTCGTCTTGGCAACGCGTTGGACGCGCATTTCTCACAATTCACTCGGTATGGCCCAATCCGGTAGGCGGTCACCAGAACAGGTGAATAATAAGGCGAATGTTAAGTTATGTACGAAGTAATGGTTGCGGCATTATTTTATATTGTTGACGGAGAGCCTACCAGACACGTTTTAATATGAAGGGAATATAATGGGATCATACACATATGAGAGAGCTGACTATATACATGATATGCTACTCTATAAAGATATAGCTGAGGTATTTTCACAACAGTATTGACTACTGCTGCTGCAAGGGTATGATTGCTAATCCCTCTCAAATTTTGAAGTGATAGAGCTGCCATCCAAGAGGGGTTTACACGCAGGCAAAGTACTGGTCAGGTGAGATGTTCATGTCAATACGCGTCATTCTGCCGATCTGTGAATCCCAGGCCATTTTCACCATTTAAGGGGCTCTATTGCCAACGTATGCTGTATGGCTCGATCTCTCTAGGGTTTTTACACTTATTTTCCGACCCGGCCGTTGCGGCGAAGGTTAACCATCATATCATACAGGACGTCCTTGAAAGCGAACAAAAATGCTGCCGTAATCGCACTCTGTGTGACTTTGGGTCCAATACCTGTTTCCTTGTAAGCTTAGGTCTGAAGGGCAATCTCCGAGAATATAGTTACCCTTGTACAACCCTGCGTAGCCCTCTTCACTAATAATCCTCTTCAGGGTTCCGTTCAGAGTCTCCTTGGGACCATCCTTGCTGGCAACATGCATCCGGCTCTTCACCGTGATGTAGGGGTACGTGATAGAGGTTGCCAGAATTTTGCCGAGAGCGCCTAGGTAAAAGGCATCCTTTGGTGTCATACGCCGCCGGCGTTCCACCGTGTTCTTCAATTGCTCGAAGATAGTGTACTGCAGGATGGGGTTAATCACCAGAATGAGGGCTGGGAGGACACCTGCAAAAAGAGCCTTCGGGCCCTCTTCTCGAAGCAACTCCATGAGGGTGCCAAAAGTTGACGCCCGCTGCTTTTTGGCACCACCGGGCAACGACTGGTCGTCGTCTGACCTGCGGGCGGTCATCCTAGTGTTGATAACCCAAATAGGGTTGGTGATCAAGACAGTCGCGCTTCCAGCGATTGCACCAGCAATCATTGACTCGGCTGTCGAGAGTTTCTTCGATCGGCCTGCCTTCGTGGCGGCATTCTCGAACGCAGAGCGAGTCCATTCGTACCAGTAGTAGTACACAAAGTTGGTAACACTGATACCAAATAGTGCGGATTCGAGGCCGGAATAGAGTCCACCAAAACCTTCCCTCTGGACAATACGGCGGACGGCGTCGAGCGTGGTAGAATGGGCCCGTTTTGATTCGACCTGGGCACGGGTAGAAAGAGTGATAAGAGGATAGCTACAAAGATAGAGATGCCAAATATCAGTAACCGCCTATATAGCTGCATTCTTGGTGCACATACGTCAAAACCATCGATAGAATACCACCTCCTGCACCAGCCAAAGCATGCGCTATGTTATCACTTTGCTGAACTGCAGCAGATGCTGCCACCTTCTTGGGGTCTTCGATCTTGGATAGAGACATCGCGAAGGGTTTTAAATCTGACTCTCTGGGTTGAGGTTAAGGAGAAAAGGTTGTTATTTTTTATGGGGTCCTCGTCCTCAATCGGATGAGACTAACAGTGAGGCAAGGAGGTTTATAGTTCCAGCGGAATTTCAAAGGAGTGACAGGATTATAATGAAAACCCAAAGCAATGGGGAGGCAGAAGTGAAAAGTAGAGAAAGAAGGAAACTCAAAGTAAAAAAAGGAGTGGTATAATAATAATCGAGGTCGGGAAGAATTGGAAGGGGCAACTGGAGGGCAGATTGGAGATGCTTGGATCGGCTTAGATTGACTGGAGCATGATGATTTTCATGACGTTTGCCGAGTGCTGTGCCTCGGCTGACCCAGGGTCCCTCGCGCCCGCTATCCGATAAAGAAAACCCTCGCTGAGCAAAGGCACAACCATTGCTTGCTATCCAGCAAGAGCAGTGGAATATACTGAGAATTTTCATCCATGGCTGTGGTTGAGAGGTTGCATGCACATTGAGGTAGATATATTTGCATTATAATACTTGTTCACCCCGCAATATATATAGTCTTTTATCAATACTAAACGGAATGGTGCATGCTGAGCACCAAAAGGGTTGGCTCCCATATAGGCTTACGATCTTAGACCGAGGTCCAGCAACCCCGTTCATGGGCAGAAAGGACGAGTCGATATGTTTCATCTCTGCAGGTTTCAAACAGTGAATTATCAGCTTCAAAATGATGATAAGAAGAGTTATTTACTCTGCTCTAAATAAGTAACATATATCGACCAATGCATGCTACTCGCCCACCTTCTGGCGCATGTGATACTGGGCCCAGGTATGTCTGTGTGAAGCATCGAAAAATCATATGATCCCTCGTCGAACAAATCAGGGCCCTCAAAATAGGTACCCTCTGGAGAGGGACACAGCAAGACATCGTCAGACCTTCTGGGACTCTTGATTGCTATTGTTCCTATTTCTACCAATACCTGGTCTAATAAGACATCTACTTGTCTGTGATACCCCTGTTCCATTCAGAGATACTTCAGTAGTTACGTATCATCCAAACACAGTCAAGACTTCCGTTGTCGAAGATATGACGTTATGGCTGGGGTCTTCCGCAAAAGAACCTCAAGCTACCAATATTAATACGGAAACCTTACACCTTACTGTACAAAAAATCGTACCCCAAAAAGAACAAACAGCCGGAGTGGGTCTAGGGGATTTTGGTGTTCATTCTACCTCCCGGCCCACTTTATATGTAGATACATGCGGTTCAATCCACTAGCACCTCAAAGGCCGCTACAAGAGCCCAGCCAGTGGAACAAGTATTGGTAAAGCACAGGGAGACTAGCTGTAAGAACTAAACTTACAACCTATGCAAAACCAACCGACAGTCATATCCACTAATCATTGATGCATTCCCCATTAATTGAACCTGACAGAAATTCGCGTGGAATCCAACTTAAGAAACATTGAAGAAATGGATGTAAAGATGCCGTTAAAAGAACCGCAAAACAGAAATCGAAAAAGACAAAGCAAAGAAAGAAAAAGAGATAGGGTAAGAAACAAGAAACGTGTAAAGGAATATGGCGAGTGAAAAAGAAATCTGTAGTGTAATCCTGTATAGAGACAAAAAGCAGGCCGGCCAAAGCAAGGTGAATTGAAATAGTCCCAACAACCCTCCCCAGTTAATTAAGGTTGGTCAATACCATGTTCGAGCCATGCTAAAAAAGGGATAGAGCTGCAAAACATCAGGACGCAGGTAGATCGCTCCTTAGTTTATTCTCCTTCTTTCGGTTTGTTTTCTTTTCATTATCCCTGCACTGACTCGGGAGTTTAGTAGCAATTTGGTTGATGATGTGAGTTGTTTAGCAGCAACCACCTCCGGACCCGGACTGAACACCTTGCCCCTGTCCAACTTGCACAGTTGGTTTGTTATTGACAGTGGCAGTACCCATGCGCTCCTTTATCTGCCTTGCCATCGTCAAGAAAGCCTGCTCAACATTGGAGGCGTTTTTGGCGGAGGTCTCCAAGAATGGGATCCCAAGGCTATCGGCGAACTCCTGTAAAACCAAATGGCGTAACAGTCAGTAAACGCGGCATGTATAACAAGATGAAAACATGAAATTGTTGAGATGATTGTCGAAGGGGGCTCTGAAATGGCGGACCTTTGCAACAGTGTATTCCACGACCTTCTTATCTTCCATATCACTCTTGTTGCCGACAAGGAGCTTGTTGACACCTTCGGTGGCGTAGCGATCAATTTCCTGGAGCCACTGCTTCACGTTGTTGAAAGAGTCCATGTCAGTCACATCGTATACGACACAAATTCCATGAGCACCGCGGTAATAGGATGATGTGATAGTTCGGAATCGCTCTTGACCGGCGGTATCCCACTGTAAGTTTGTCAGATAAATGAAAGGCTAGGCGGAGATATTGAGCTCTCTTACAATCTGAAGCTTCACAGTTTTGCCATCAAGTTCGATAGTACGGATTTTCTAGAACAAAAAAAAAGGAAGAAATAATCAGGTCAGCACCTTGTCAACTATACTATCATCGAGAAAAGTGGAGGAAGCAGAGCTTATATCACTGGGGTAGGGAGAGAGGATACGCACGAAATCGACGCCGATGGTGGAGATGTAGCTTTCCGTGTAGGTGTCATCCGCAAATCGAAGCAACAGGCAAGACTTTCCGACTCCAGAATCTCCGATGAGAAGGAGCTTGAAGAGGTAATCGTATCTATTTATTCATAGGGTGAGGATACTTGGGTGCAAACGGATTGTATTTCATGGGGGAGAGAGGAGCAGGGATGAAAGAACTCTATTTGTACGCAATATGGTTAGCCGGATGGTCAAGAAGCTCAGTAGATAGGTGGTGGAATATAGAGGAAAGACTGGGGAGCAAAGACACCGTCCTGTTGCAAGAGGGAAAAGCAACAATAGGAGAAGGCCGAGTGAACCATTTTTAGATGTAGGCAGACAATCAAACTTACCACTCAGGATTCATGATGTCTGAAGCGGGATATCTGGGGGCGATGTAGGTATCTTAGAGGCGAGGTTGAAGGTAGAAAAACCACACAAGATAGTAGCCGGACCGGAGAGAGAAACGGCGGTATCGAAGTGATGTAAACGTTGCTGAAAAGTAGTGGACGTAGATGGAGGCGGTCTTGAAATGGCGGTTGCGTTGCTGAGTAGTGCAGGAGAGCAGATGAGCCCAGCGTGCAGGTAACCTGTGACCGTTTCACGTTGGCCCCAGCCAACGGCCCAGATTGGTCTAGCGCGCCAATCAAAAATAAACCTCCACCTTCCTGATTTTCTGCACAGATGGAACCTCGAGACCAGCATTAGCTTACACTATTAATCCTCATTTTCTGCCCTGTATTATCGTGACTATAAGATATACCTGCTACTGCTCTGCTGATTTCATTTCAACTTTACCTTACACAAGAGGCTAGGGGAAATATACCCGCCATCGACGTCATTTCTCACAAAACGCTCTAATCATCTGAGTGGCTCACCTGCACTTATGTAAAATTACTAGTAGTTTTCCTTCATTCCAAATGTACTACATCCCATAGCTCCAGCCTGGCTCTTATGTTCTAAAGCTTCTTGAATTTCTTGAATCCTACTTTTTATTTTTATCATATGGGCCAAGATAGTAACATACCCCAGAACAACACGAGTCATGTTATCCGACACAATTAAGCATAACCGTGTGCCTGAAGCCATTCCAAAACAAGGCCCTCGTCCCTTTCCTTGTAGTTTGCATTCGTTCTAATGCTGTCCGATACGATTACCAGCGCACGCTCATAGGCGCCGGTATCCTTATTTTCAAAGAATGACGCAATGTCAGTTCGGATCTTATGGTCTGCGAACTTGACAAGGCCCATGCGCACGAAGCGCTCAAATACAACATTGTTGGAAGAGAGGCGAGCTTCGACGGCACTCCAGTTGTTCTTTATGTATTCCCACAGCAGGTGTCGCATCTTCGAGTTTGCCGCTAGGGAAACCGCTCCGTTATGGATGTCCTGAATTGCGACTCTATCGGAAAAGACGAAATCCAAGTAATTGGTAACCAGCTCAGCATCCTTTGTACGTCCAAGCGTAGATAGACAGATCTCCTTGCCGTCAACCGAATCGGTTTTGAGGTATTCATCCTTCACGCTATCAAACTCTTTACGTCCACCCTCGGAAATCGCAATGCTGAAAATGGTTGCACGCAAGTTCGTGTGTACGGCATTCTTATCTTGGGCCGTCGCCCAAAGTTCAAAGCGCTTCTTGGCCTCAGCAATAATACTAAGATCCATAGTTAGCGATAAATTATGGATTCCACAAAACTACAAATGCCTTTCATACCTTTCATGGCCAGCATGACCAGCCATTCCAATGAGAAGTTTTCGCAGTTGTACGGTAAGGTAGTCCTCATCTGGTTTGAACTCCCAGCCAATCTTATTGGCTGCCGGACTTGCCAAATCCAAAGCGAATTTCTTTAGCCCCGCGGCTACAGCCTCATTCTGCGCAAACACGGACCGGAGGTTAGCAACGGAAGATGAGATTTGAGACCAAACCCTTAACGTATGTTAGCGAGGATATTATAAAAAATTATATAAGTTTGCGGAAAGAGGGAAAAACTGACAGATAGTTCTGCTCATCTTTGAAGCCTTCCAGTAAGGCCAACAGAGCAGCAGAAGTGCCCTCCCCAGATACAGCAAGAGCGGCCGCATCACCGATTAACCCAATCTTGTCCTCGGTGCTCAACAAATCTAGTGATTGGCCAAGCTTTTCCAGTCGGCTGGGGGGGTAGTTTGTGCGGTAAAAGCCCGAAAGATCCTTATTGATCTTGTAAAAAGCCTCTCGTCCAACACCTTGAACGGTATCCTCTTTGGAAGTTAAAGCACGGGACTCTTGGGCTACCAGCGTAGGCCCGGATTTGATTCCAAGAGGGATCCACCACGTTGTCTGATCCTCGTCAGGCTTTGCGTCTCCAGTTGAGAGGAACCGATTTTGGCGAATGCTAATTTGGCCAGACTCCTCGCCTACGGTCACGACAGGAAATCCAATTTTCCGGATCCATGGATCCTGCGCGCTATTAGAATAAAGTTGAAATACGGATGGGGTTTCATACCATGAAGGTGTTCACGTCCTGGTTAGATGCCTTGCTGAGAGCAGACCAAAGATCATTAGTGGTGGCGTTGCCTATTCCGATGAAAACATAGTTAGCGGGGTAGTGCGAAAGTGGAATATCAACTTTGACATCGACTGACCATATGCGTGGGCTTTGAGGTACTGAGCAACTCCCTTGAGGAAGATTTCTCGACCTAGGTGATCACTAAGCATGCGGATTACCGAGCTGCCCTTGAGATAGCTGATATGGTCAAATATTTGGTCGACCTCAAGGGCATTTCGGACAGGCACTTCGATAGGGTGGGATGCCCGCAAGGAGTCGAGCTGGAACGCTTGTTGCACACCTTCAGCCTATGTAATCGTCAACATCCTGTAGAGAAAATATCCTATTTACCTCGGGAATTGCGTACAACAAACTGAGACCAGATATTCCATTCTGTTCGCATATATTAGAAAGACAGATCTAGTGAAGTAGCTATGGATGAGAGATATCACTTACCAGGATAGAAATGGTCGACGGCAAGCCAACCAACCCAGGTTGCAAAACCTTCATTCAACCAGAGCTCGTTCCACCAATCCATGGTTACGAGATTGCCAAACCACTGATGTGCAAGTTCTGCAAGTCGTTTGCGATTTAGATTAGTCAAACCCATCATATCTATACAATGCCTGTGAGATGGACTGACCATGCGCAACCACATATGCGATGCGGTTCTTGTATCGAGTGTCAGATTTGCCCTCATCAAAAAGAACGGCAGTCGTGCGGTATGTGACAAGACCCCAGTTCTCCATAGCTCCCATAGCCTAAACAAACATAAGCAAGTCCGCGAGCATACGCCTAGAGTGGGCGGGATATGACGTACAAACTCATGTACAGCAAGGAGATCTGCCTTGGGGAGAGGGTATTCAATCTCAAATACTTCGGAGAAATAATCAACAGTCCGGTGGGCGCATTCCAAGGCAAATCGAGCCTGCTCCTTGAGGCCCTTGGTGGTGTACACACGGACAGGGATCGACTTTCCTTGGTATTTACGTTCTGTCATAGCTTCAACGTAGTCAAAGTCACCGATTGCCCAGGCCAAGAGCTAGAGGGGGCCGGTTGATTAGTCCTCAAGTCACCGTGAAAGAGGAAATATGAGGCATATACTAACATAGGTACTCATGATCGGTGTGCTCTCGAATGAAACAAACTTAAGATCGGGGGTGCTGCCCTGCCTCTCCTGCTTAACAGGCATGTTACTAAGGGCAGTCTGACCCTTCGGAACTTCAACCTCGAAGTCAAAAGTGGCTTTCAAGTTGGGCTCATCAAAGCAGGGGAACGCTCGGCGAGCATCACACGACTCAAATTGGGTACTGAGCATATAGTGGAAGTCGCCTTCCTTGGGAGTATCCGCGGTCGGTTCAACGACGGGCGTGTACTTTGAACGGTAGAATCCAGCCATAGCATTGTTCATCGTTCCAGTAAAAGAGATAGACACTACAACGTCCGACGGTGGGATCTCCTGGGGGAATTTGAAGGTCACCCGCTCTGATTTCTTGTCGTAGCTTATCTCAGATGCTTTCGCCAACACCGCACCTAGAAAAAAAAGAAGAAGAAGCGCTGTCAGTGCCAAAGACAATAATGCCTTATTTAATAATATCCTGTTTCATGACGAACCGTCTTTTTCGACAACCTCTACCTGCTGGACTTCTATCTCCTTTGAATTGAGGACGATTTCCTTGGTAGGGGTGTTGACCTTCGAATCGATTTTCACGGTGCCTTTATAGCCCCAGGTGCCACCCAGCTGCAGATCAAAGAGGGAAATGGCATAGTGCTTAGGCTTGACCCTAGATCTCTAATCATCAGAAGTTGCTTCCACTATCAAGGGGAGGGGGGGGTGGAGCTTACGCGCTGGGCAGAATATCGCGATCCTTCGAAGCCATTGTTCGAAAATCCGAAGAGCAGTGCCTTTTAGAGACGATTGATACACCGGCCGGAATCGAGCAACCCGACAGTGCGCGGAGCGAGAAGTGAGAGCGAAAAGGAGGTGTTGATGGATGCGAAGAGGAAGCAAAAGAGGGGGAGGGGCGGGAGAGGGACAGTGGTCGGACCAGATGATAAACTTGAGCAAGGCAACGGACTGGTGGACGAGGTACGCCAGCGCACCTGAGTGACGCGATACACCCTCTCCCCCACATCTAGCTGAGGTAACGCTGAGCGGTTATTTTCGGAGAAGGCGATGGATTCCTGGTAATTATTATTATTTCAGGCCGAATTGCCTCTGGGAATTACGCGATAGCTTTCAGAAGATCCACCGAAGGGAAAGAGGTCCCACCAAGGGAGGTACGTAAGTAAAAAAAGGAAAGAAATAAATCAACCAAAAAAAAAACGACTAATTCCAATTGAAAGAAGAAAAACCAAAAACTCAATCACAAGTCTTTTGAGGGAAAGGCGTCGAAGTTCCTTGGTACGGAGCTCCGGCGGAGCTTGGACCTTTTTCTGATGCCGATCCAAGGCGTGTACCTAAAGTAGCAGTACTACATTTTCCCAATTTCCAAGAAAATATCCCAGCTCACAATCATTGCCCAACCCAGCAAACACTCTCGGTAACTATGGCCGATTCAGACGAAGAGTACATTGGAGAGATCTCCGAGGATGAAGCCGATGGAAACATTGCCCAGGGCTCGAGCGGGGAAACTGGTGCAGCCCCGAAGAGAAAGAAACAGCGTGGGGGGGCAGAGTGGGAAGTCTCGCGGACTTGGGAGACCTTGATCGAAGGCGCAGATGGCACGATTAGCTCGACGGTAGAAGGGTTACTTGAAGCTGGGAAGAGGAAAAGGTAGGTGGTTTTTCATCCCTTGGGTATTTTGATATTCTCTCTCTCAGGCCCAATTTCTGCGGGAGGGCGGCGAACCCAATGTCATAATGATGCTAAATTCTACCCATGTAGGCTCTTGCGGGACACCACTCCTTTACAGCGAGGCATAATCCGTCACGTCATTTTGATCCTGGATCTATCACAGTCTATGATGGAGAAAGATCTGCGACCGACCCGGTACCTCTTAACACTACGGTATGCACAAGAGTTTGTGAGGGAGTTCTTCGAGCAAAACCCTATCTCTCAAGTCGGGGTTCTTGGATTAAGAGACGGCCTTGCAGTGCGAGTCAGCGATATGAGTGGAAACCCCACGGATCATATCAGTGCAATTCAAGCTCTAAGAGATCAGGACCCTAAGGGTCTCCCTAGCCTTCAAAACGGACTTGAAATGGCGCGAGGTGCTCTGTTGTAAGTTTTCTTCCTCCTCGTCCTTCTTTCACCAAAAAATGGTGCCTAACCTCTAATCTCTGCAGCCACACCCCAAGTCATGGCACCCGGGAAATCCTCATTCTTTTTGGCTCCCTACTCTCCTCAGATCCTGGTGATATCCATCAAACAGTAGGCGCACTGGTCAACGATAAGATTCGCATCGGAATTGTTGGCCTGGCAGCCCAGGTAGCAATTTGCCGGGAATTATGCGCCAAAACAAACGGCGGTGATGATACTAGCTACGGCGTTGCGCTTAATGAGCAGCATTTCCGCGAATTGGTCATGGATGTCACCACACCCCGGGTTACATATTCCCAAAAACAATCCACAAGCTCTCTCTTAATGATGGGCTTCCCATCTCGGACCATAGAAAAATTTCCTTCTCTCTGCGCATGTCATTCCAAGCCCTCCAGTGGGGGTTATCTTTGTTCGCGATGCAACAGCAAGGTCTGTGGCCTTCCTGCTGAGTGTCCTTCCTGCGGACTTACTCTAATTCTATCCACCCACCTTGCTCGGTCCTATCACCACTTATTCCCCTTGATGAACTGGGTGGAAGTTCCATGGCAACGAGCCTCGCGCAGCTCGGTTTGCTTCGCATGTGGGATATCCTTCCCCCCCGTGGCCCCCAGGGAGCAATGGCATGCCACCGAGTCTCTGGCGAAGGGAATAAGCGTAAGCAGTCGATACGAGTGTACGGTATGCAAAAACCATTTCTGTATTGACTGTGATCTCTTTGCCCACGAAATCGTACATAATTGCCCCGGTTGTCAAAGCAGGAGTACCCCTCAGGCAGATCATCTACAACAAGAATCGGACAGAATGGACACATCATGACAAAAAATGCGCCTGCTTGACGACCGTAAAGGAGGAAATGATATATTATACTCGTACGCTTTTTAAAAATCGGATACCCCAAGACAATTAATATTTATTCATTTACTTATTCTTTCCGCCTCTATTTCTTATCGCGAAACCGTAAGCTACTGTCATAGCGCTCTTCTGTTCATAGGGCCAAACTCCTGCGAGAATATATACCCACATAAACGCCCACCTAAGATTCCTCGATTCCCTTCGTGTATCCCTCTTAATTCTATACTGCTACTAAGCGTAATTCCTCACAAGTAGATTTAATTTGCAATATCATGCCAGGGAATTACCGTGGGGTATATTCACATGGACTGTCAATGCCGTGGCAGCCTAAGAATCCCAAAGCCCAAGCTGCACTTTGACGTCACCCCAGCAGCCCACTCTCTCCGTACCTCGGTTAGCTCTGGGATTTATCCGGAGCGACTTGTGTGGCCATCAACGACAAGAAAAGAATTGAGTACAATACTCCAAGAAGACCAGAACAGAAGTGCAAAGCAAGCAAAGAATAAAAAAAGAAAATTGGAGATAGAACTCCCATCACCATCAGCCTGAAATGTCATCTGAGATTTCTCCCCAAACCCTTATTGAAGCCGGAAGAGGGGATGATATCCCGCACCAAAGCCACGAAGCGGGGGAGCACCAGCTATTAGAAACAGAGATCTATGAGCAATTGAGCTTGTATCCGTTCAATTCGGATCGAGAATTTGCAAAGGGGCTTTCTATTATACTTGGTCATCCAGATACGCCGGCATCCGAAGAGGAGATCAGTCGCAGCGATGATCTGGTGCTACAAGCGAAATGCTATTACTTCTCAAGGTTTGTTGTTATCTCGCTTCGTTAATTTTTGCGTTGGTTCGATCGAACGAGTAAATTCCGCGTTGCACCGTGTTGTTGATACATTCTTCTTATCGCCTTAGGAAGGAAAAGCTTGCGACACCCCTGAATCTCGCGGCATATAAATCTTGGTTACAATCACGACCGATAGATCCGCCCCAGTCGCACGAGCCCGACACATTAGGAATACCCACGCAGCCTTCATCTCAACCTGCACCCCAACCGTCTCCCACTACCCAAACAGAGCCGATCTACCCTACGTCATTTGCGCATATAGTCGAACTAATCACTACTGGTCAACCAATTCCGGGAATCCAACAAATACCAGAGACAGTGCTCGAGGGTCACGATGCCCCAAGTGCCCGGACAAGCAGACGAAAACCATGGGAGAAGGGGGAATCGACCGAGAGCTCATAGTCACTAATATGAGAATAGAGGTGTTTAGGTGGAGTGCTCACTGGTTAAATGGGCCCCGGAGGCTGGAGATATGTGACTCAGTTACTATCTCCAACAAGCTTTGGGATCGTGAGAGTCTTTTGCAAAGAAAAGAGCCTGCTTCATGGCCCGGGTCCTGGCGCGACCAACCGCTACTTTCTACTCTTTCCGCACACCTATGTCTTTACGAAAGTCAAGTGTTTACCATATTCATAACAAATAGCATTTTGTCGCTCGACTTTCGGTCCTTTCTAAGCCACAGGGAGAACGAAGGAACCTTTAACAAAACAGGAGGTAAAAGGCAAAGAGGCGGGGCGAAATGAGAATATAATCATAGGATATCAAGCCTTGGTACTCCAGCCCAACCATATAAATGTGGAAAGCTTCAAGCCTGACCTACAGGGCATTCACGAACCCAAATCACATCTAGAAAAATATCAAATAGAACCAATGACTCTGATCGGCTGTGTGGTTGTCCATGTTTCTGGCAGATGATGCGAGAGGAAAGTAACTGGAGAAATTTTTCAACGATATTGGGGGTAACCGGTATTCCACTGGCTTCCGCGGGTAAATCGCCCTCCATGCTGATTTGGCATTTGAAATCTGTCATCGTTAAAGTTGTTAAAACGGCCAATTTGCACCCCGGTACCAGGGCCGGGGCGAGTTGTATGAGACAGGTTGCAGCAAAGCATCGCCACACGTGAACCAAACTTAGATCCGCGCAGTGAAACCATGTGCTTGCTGAAAACAGATGTTAGCGCATTCAAAACAACCAAGAATAGGAGCTTGTTACCGAATATGACTAGCGACAAGCTCGCGCTGGTGAGGTGCTGCATTCATGAGGATCCACTGAATGAGGTAGTTACCGTACTGGTCTCCAGCAACTGCTTGAATTAGGACCGCTGTTGCATCGGATCAAGGGATGTTGAACCTACTGTCAATCAAGGGCATTCTCGGTCGATCAGTCCGGCCAGTGCACACACGAGAAAGGTAGCGATCGAGAAACTCAGGCCCCCCGATTTTGAGACACTTCTCCACGATCTTGGAAGCGAACTGATCCATGCTGTAATCGACGGCCCAAAGGATAATGTGCTCAATAGCGCGGCTTTTATCATGCGGAGCGCCATGCTCACATATGTGTTGAATACACCAGTTCCCGAATTGGCCATGAGCAAGGACATCGATCTTTGCTATCACTTCCTCGATGGCTGGGCGCTAAAAGGTGTTGTTAGCATATAAATGCCCCCGGCCTACCCCACCTAGGGAAAATGATCCTTGAGGAAAGGAGTTTCCTTACCTTTTCATCCTCGACGCAGTTCTCGAAGATATTCTGAACAACCAGGCTCCCCGTCTCTCCAAGGGCGACCTCATGCCACATCCCACGGAGAGCTTCGTTAACCTTTGCCATGATCTGAGGAGGCTCGCCACTCCAACGCAGTTCAAAGAGCTTCTGCCAAACGTGACATGCATATCTGTGTATAACAGTTTCGGGGATTCTACGTAGGAGCTCATGAACCATGACCGCTTTGTGCTCTTCGGGGACGCAGTCAAAAGCTTTTTGGATTACATGGCAACCAAATGGATCCATGCTGAGGCTCAATGTGTTTCCTTTAATGGCATTGGCAATTGCCACAATTTGTTCCGGAGCCCCGTGTTCGAAGCAGCGCTGAACGAGGAAATTTCCAAACCGGTTCACCATGAGAGAGTAAGCCTGTTGTACAATGGCTTCGATGATATCATATTTCTGCTCTGTCGTTCCAACTTTGAGTTTTTGCTGCAGGAAAATGGATGCTTGCTGGTCATTGTTGCAAACAATTTTGTCCACTATATATTTCCAATCACAAGAGACATTTTTGTCCAGGAGCCGGCGATAATTGAGCGGTTCGAGTGGTGACACATATGTTTGAATCGAATTATTTCCAGGCTAGTTGGATGAGCTAAAAGAACAATAACATCGGTCTGGGTGATACTTACTGCTGGGTTATTCCAGGGTACTGAACTTGCGCTTGGGGACGCAAATTCGGTTGCTGTTGGCGAGAGTGGAGACGCAGCAGAACGCTGATGATACGGGGGAATTGGGTATAGGCCAACTTGCTGGTAGGTGTTGCTTGGTTTATTCACGGGCGATTTCGAACCGTGGTCGGATAAGCTCGGAGCAAATGCTCCCCAAAGAGATCCTTGTCCGGGGAAACAAGATCCGGTGCGATTAACTTGGGCTGCCGGGGGACGCGGACCAAAACCTGGGCCTTGCAGATATCTAACTTGGTCTTCAGAAAAAGGTGGGTCAAAATTACAGGGCGCAGTAGGGTTTGAGAGCACACGATGAGGCTGAAATGGGGCGTTTGCAGGGATACTAGGACCTGCTGTTGAAGTACCCCAGTACCTGCTCTGTTCTTGTCCGAACGAATTACTGGGCAGGGATAAAACCTCACCATAAGCCTTGTCTGCGTTGATCCCCATACTGTATACCTGCTGGCCGGGTGGGACCCAAAACCCTCGGGTCCTATTGTAAGCACCAGCAGACAAGGCGTCGGAAATGTCGGACTGAGAATCATCCTGTCCATTCCAACTATCCTGAAGTAGATTAGGTGTTGGAGCAGATGCGTTGAAAGCATTCTGCAGATTGTTGATAGTTTGTTCGGTGATGTCTCGTCCATTGAAGTCAGCTTCGGACGGAGGGCCAAGAGCCTGGTCCAGAGTATGTTTTATGACCCGCGTTTGTGCTAATTCTTGTTCTTGTATGGCAATCCTAGAATTGGCCGCGAGTAGTTCCTGCTTGAGGCGAAGTAATTCGGATGCCCCAGCGTCTACTGTGCCTGGTCTCGCAGCGTCTGCCAATGCAGGACTTGGGAGCGAATCGGCAAGAGGGAGTAAACCAGAGCATTTTTCAAACTCTGAATGAGGCCCGGGAGCTCCCCTATTCCTATTCAGAATATGCTGCTGTTTCTCAAGCAATACTTGCTGCTCTGATAATTTCGAGAGGAGTTCTTGGTTAACAGAGGGCTTAGTTCCCGATGACTGAGGCTTAGGTGAGAGTTTTGCGAGAAGTCGCTCCATTTCGGAATTCCCAGCTATGGGCGCAGTGTTTGAATGCTCTAGCTTCTGCTTCTAGGATTGTAAGAAAAGGAATGGATTTGATGAATAAGCTTGGAGTGCCTGACCTTACTGGAAGGATGATCATCATCCTCATCGATTGAAGACTGTACTTCTCTCAGCTTGGGCCCTTTCTGGAGACTTGGGGGGCTGTAGGATGTGCCTAGGTGCTTGTGCCCCTTGTATATAATTAGTACATTGATCCGAGCATTTTCCCAGAGTCAACTTACGGATAACTCTCGTCCAATAGGCAGAGGATGTATCCCAGCACTTCCACCACGAGGAGACAATTCTTCAGAAGTTTTCGAACAAATCTCGGAAGAGTTGGTTGGCAGTAAAGACATGGTGAGCAGATGTATAGTAAACCCTGCGTTCAAATCCACAAATGAATGAGGTCTTGAAGTTGGATGTAAACAATGGCGTCCAGGCCAAGGAGATAAAGACGATACAAGCACACTGCACAAGACCAAAGCTCTCACATGTAAAAGCAAACCGACAATGAAGGTAAAATGTAAAATATGGTTCTGTAAGCCGGGGTGGCAGCTTATTCCGTCTAGTTGAAGACACAAGATAAATGGCAGTATCTAGAAAAACAAGAGAAAACAAATTGAAAGATACGAAGATATAGAGTGAGAGATTAGATCGGAAAACTAGGCAATGGTAGTTAGGAAGCAACGATAGAAGAACAAAAGAAAG
Source organism: Aspergillus biplanus (assembly GCA_027569045.1). Lineage (NCBI taxonomy): Eukaryota > Fungi > Ascomycota > Eurotiomycetes > Eurotiales > Aspergillaceae > Aspergillus > Aspergillus biplanus. The sequence continues at coordinate 1,082,938 of JAPDEJ010000005.1, read as the reverse complement.
GGGGGGAAAGAAAGAAAAAGGGAAGGATGAGGTAGGAATTTAAAGCTTACTGGGCGAGGAGAAATGAATGTGGTAGTTGCTGAGGAAGGAAGTAGGGCACTTGCTCAAACTGGGATATTAATGAACCCTGAACGGCTCGATGCAGTGTAAAATTGTGCATAAGCATGCATTCTTGAGCAAGAATTGAGTAATATGGGAAACAATATATGAACTGACACACAGCTATGCATTATCAACTGAATAAAAACCGAGAATCCCCGCTCTCTGTGCTGGAAGGGCAAATGCAACACGGACTCTGGTTTCTGTCTATTTCGATTAATGTCAACTATCTCTCGCATCTGGCGGAATCTTGTTCTGGGATCCACCATCCTTGGTCGAACACCTTGATACATGGTATTTTTTTGTGACTTGCTCAACCTGCTTTGGCCCATCCGATGCCTTAATCTGAAAATTAGCTTGACGTGGCTGAGGATGTTAGTCACACCACCCAACTCATTGCAAATTATATTCCTGTGTGAATATAGGATCCAGACGATATCTGCCAGAACTTATCAAAATGCCCGGCCGCATAAAGTCCAGCATGACCTTTCCAACGACACTTTTCGCTCAGAACCAAGAATTCCGGCTGCCCAACTCCAGTAATAGTGGGTACGAGACGAGCAGCCTGTTCAAGGCCGTTGATGTCTGCACCCCATACCACTAATTCCAACCGCTCATTCTCCAAAGGGCGGAGGAAAAGGGCCCCCATACCCTTTTCGTAGCGATAGGTATAGCTGAATTGACAATTCTTGCTCATGTCAAAACCAGCCATCGCAGGAGAGTGGAGTCGGTGGCATTCTTTGAAGAGGGATATGCGACCTTCACCAATACTAATAGGGAATCCTTGGTTCTTCGAGGCTGGAATTTCATCCCCTAAGGCCATGGTGATAATATTTCCGGAATGCGCGCGCAGCCCCCCAAGTGACGGAGCAATTACTGGATCACATTGACGGGTGATGGAGGAGTCGGCAGCAAAGTATTGAAGGAGATTGCGGCTGATCCGAAGAGCTACATGGTCGATTTTATCCGAGCACATATCAATTGTGAATACTCCCTGGGAGCGGAGTATAGCGTCCATTGTGCCTAACTGGCGCCCATATCGTTGAGATAAAGACTGCCAGTCAGTATCTGCTGAAACGACCCACTCCCCCCCAGCAATTTTGGTGTACCATGTGGATTCGCATTCATCTTGATTGATTTCAAAGGAATTGCCCATATCATCAAGCATCAAAGTAATAGGAAAGCCCGTTTCGCAAAGTCGGGGTGAAAGATGGAAACGATGAATATTATTCGTTTGTACAACCAATAACCCGCTTTTCAAATCCCGATGCACTTTCAATTGACCGTTTATATCAGGAGACTGGAGTTGATCAACATGTATCCCCCCTTTAGATGCCATATCCGCGGAGGATGGGACACTGAAAACGTATGACGGCGGAATCGTGGCTGGACGGGCATTCACGGAACTCTCATAAAACCTCAGGAGGGGCAGTGTGGTCAGCACCCCATCAAACCAATGGTCTTTATCGGGCAGCTCATTATAATCAGAATACCAATTAGCCTTCTCAAGTAGGTCATGCATTAGGCGTGCATGATAGACAGGGACATTCGTATCCTTTGACCCATGTTGTTGTAGCACCGGGATACCGGCGATGTTTCCTAACAATAACTCATGTTTGAAACTAGATCGTGAATGTTGGAGGATAGAAGATAAAAGAGGCTCCGAGTCCTGCCACAAATTATATGGTACGTAACCTACAAAGTTAGGACCTTGGGGAGAAGAGGCCGGCTGAAAACGTACTTTCGATAGAAGAATACGCTGATACCGGTACAACAGCAATAACATTGTCAGGAAAGTGGGTTGCAAGGAACCATACACCTTGCCCTGGTTTTTGGGTAAGCAATAATAAGGGAAAGCCCTGGGGATTTCGTACCTCCGTTTGAATGGCCGACCGCAATCCAATCATCTGGGGAGAGCTTCGGGCCCCTCCAATCGAGTGCCATCATCCATCGAGGAATTGCACTCACAGCGGCTTTTATATCAGCAACGCCCCAGGTATCTGCTTGGAAATAAGTAATTATAGTCCGGGGAAGGCTAAATCAATGAACGGGAGCTATTGAAATAGATCCCATATCCCCCGCGGATATCGAGCACCAACATCTGGTGAGCTGATAGAGAGAACTTCAACCCAGTCAGCAGCATTGTTATGGACATCTATCGACGCCCAGGTACTCCCCAGTTTCCCATCAGTAGCTTCAGGGATCAGGAGACTTCGTTCATTGACGTTTAGAATATCGCGACGTATTTCTGCCTCAATCACCACGTCTATTGTAGGTTCCCCGAGCCCGCCCAACGCCCGAACATCACGGATAAGTCGCAAGTCGATCAGATGTTCACCTGGGGACAGGCTCAATATAAGAGGTGCTCTACGATAACCGTAAAAATCACCTCCAAAATGTCGTCTCCCATCGATAGAAAACTCCAAGATACCACTGGCATAAATAGCCACTGTTTGATGGCTTGACTCACGTAAAAGCAAGCTTCCGCGCACCCAAGCTTGGTATTGTAGAGCAGACCATCCATAAATAGACTGAATGGAGTCCCACTCTATCGTTGGGAAACTTACTTCAAGTTCAGCCCTGCATTTCTCAGGGGTGGGATTTAAAGGGTAAACCCATGTACGAGTCCATCCGACAGTTCCATTGGTGGCAAGTGGACTATTGAATCTCACTTTGTCGTCATAAGAAAGGTTACCAAACCCCCCCAAATATTCTAAGGGATCTGCTCCCCAGACGGCCTCTGGATGAAGGCGATTAAAGTCGGCCAGCAATTTCAGAAAAATAGGAACGTCTTAAGCAACTTATTAATCAATATCTGATACTTGCACTAACCTCTTGTTCCGCACTTAAATGGCCCGAGAACCTGCCAGGTTTCCGAAAAGGAAATTGTTGGGTGCCTTAAGTTCGAAGTCGATTGAGAAGAGAGGTGGAGATTTGATTTGAGGCTTTCTATGCCAGAAAAGACGCTATTCTGAAGGCGGAACACTATTATTGTAAATATCACAGCGATGGCAAAGTAATATGCCATCTTCGCTGGTGGATACTGGGGAAACGCCTCACAAGAAAGGGTTCAATCGATGTTGTGGGGGGGCTTCTAGAAGGTCTAGATGTGTACAGCCCTTGCCAAGAGTCAGCTCCGGAGGCCGGCGCAGGCCGTCAACCACCCATGATCCCACTGACCAGTGACCAATGGCCATGGCGGCTGGGACACAGGGACTCAGAGTCAGAGACTCCCGGATCCTTAGTGGAACGGGAAGCTAAGTTAAATGAGGCGTGTGGGACCTTGTACGTATCTGGATGTACGGAGTACTCTGAAAGAAAACCAGCTCCACCCTTGGTCGTGCTTCATGAATCGAATCAATCAATCCGGGAGCCAAAGTTTTTCGATCTACCTGTACACATGGAATTTCATATTCTTATACCAAGGAGGACTCTGGGCCCTATTGTAGTTACTATTCCTACAGGTAGGTAGTGCTTTGATCAAATCGAAAACGTTCGATGGATTGTTTTCATTGAAAACATTCTACGGTTCAAGCGATAGAAAAGTTTCGATGATGCTCAACTATCAAAAAACCAGGCTACTAGGTATTTGATGAAACATTCCTTCTAAACTCCGATAAGATTATGCCTAGATGGGCAAAGGAAACTTGAAGTTGGAGGAAGATTGTTCCAATTCTGTTCAAAGGCGACTTGGACTTTCGTTACCGAGGTACTTATCAAACAAAAAAAGCCTTGTGTCCGTTTGTGTGTATGGATTGATTGCATAAAACAGAGTCAAATCATCCAAAATAAGTGCTTCACTATAGTAGTTACAGGGATACCGAATAGGGATTTAAAAAAGAAAAAAAACCATCTGGGTCGACGACCATCACTTGGTGTGTTCTTCTGGGAGGTCAACATTGAAGAAGACCTTCCAAGGGCGTGCCGGATTCTTGCTGTTCATTCGCCAGAGGCCATTCGTCATCTCTATTAAACGCTAGTACAACTTTGTACTAGTTGGGTAGGATGACTTCCCGCTGGCAAATTACAGGGAAAGGTTTTCCTGGTGAGACCTGCCGAAAAATCGGTCCATCACCCAAAACTCTCTTCGGGGGGACTTGGACTTTCCGACCCTGATGTCCCGCAACCGTACGGAGTATACCTAGTAAATACTACCTGGAAGCCACCACTCTCGAAACATCCCACCCCCGGCTCCAAGCTCATCTCGCGCGGCTCAGATTTGTCCCATGAGTACCGCTTTTATTCCAGCTTTTCTTATCCTAATTGAAAATATTTAACTGTCTTGCATGTTCGCTTTTTTCATTTAGGAGAAAACTATTTAACGATAGTTGGTCCAGTGTGCCGGGGAGGCTGTTAACTAGAGGGCCTGGAAATGACCACCACCACTGTGACTGGAACTGGACGACGGTCCTCGATACGGCAATCGGACCTGCATATGCCATCAAAAGTCTCTAGCTCGCAGCCTATGACCACTCTTGACAAATTTCCATCATTTAATGACGAGATATATGAATCGCCAAAAGAATCGCAAGGGTTTGGTCAAAGTCCCACCATCAGATATGCGCCGAACAATCGCTGGGATTCCGGAAAGTTAGGGCTCTCGTCCCAAGATTATACGAGTAGGCTGGCGAGAGATCCGAAGCGAAGGCCGAGGAAGAGTATCAGCGAGACAATTAGTGCCATTCGAACACGCAACGGTAGCGTCAGCGCGAACGCACAAGAGTTAGCCCAAGCCCTTCGAGCTCCAGTTTCATACAAACTAATAGTAGGATACCCTACCTCTGAATCTAATCAATATCAGCCGCTTACCCAGAGCAGGGTCTTTGTCTTGTCTGGTACATGACCTCCGCCCTTACCAACACGTCCTCAAAGTCTATATTAAATGCGCTCCCCAAACCAATAACACTCACCGTCGTACAATTCGCCTTTGTGTCGCTATGGTGTCTATTACTTTCGTACCTATCAACGACGTTCCCGCAGCTCAAGACTAGCATTCCAGCCCTCAAGCACACCCTTCGCTCCCCATCGCGCGATGTCATCATGACTGCATTACCTCTCGCCGTATTTCAGCTTGCCGGCCATATACTTAGTTCCATGGCCACTTCGCAGATACCCGTTTCGCTTGTTCATACTATAAAGGGACTATCTCCCTTATTTACGGTGTTAGCGTACCGGATATTTTTCCGTATTCGATATGCCCGAGCAACATATCTTTCACTTATTCCATTGACAACGGGCGTGATGCTCGCTTGTTCTACCGGATTCTCAACAAATTTCTTCGGAATTATATGCGCGTTTGTTGCAGCCCTGGTCTTTGTCTCGCAGAATATATTTTCTAAAAAGTTGTTTAATGAAGCAGAGCGCGCCGAATCAGATATGCAGTCACCCGGTCGTCGGAAACTCGACAAGTTAAACCTACTATACTATTGTTCCTTGTTGGCCTTCATTCTTACCCTACCAATTTGGTTTGTCTCTGAAGGCTACCCCCTAATATCTGATCTGATGCAAGATGGTGTTATTTCCTTGTCCGGGAAGAAAGATTCCCTAGATCACGGAGCCCTGTTTCTGGAATTTGTGTTCAACGGAGTTTCTCACTTCGCGCAAAACATTTTGGCATTTGTGCTCCTATCTATGATTTCACCGGTGTCTTATTCAGTCGCCTCTCTAGTCAAGAGGGTGTTCGTTATTGTCGTTGCTATTGTATGGTTTGGAAGCTCGACCACACCCATACAAGCTGTTGGTATTGCTCTCACCTTCATAGGTCTTTATCTATACGATCGCAATAGCCATGACGATCTTGCGGATCAGAGAGCGAATGCCGATCATTTTCAGGGAAAAGAGCCTGTACTGCCGTTGAACGTCAAAACAAACAAAACATGGGACTCAGCCGGCCATGCGCACCTTCCTGGTAGAATCGCCAGCCAGCAATTCTCGAATGGCACGGCCTCTGCCTCGAGTGATCTGAAAAAAGATGATGACTTAAGCCGTGGCCATTCGAGAGCAGCCAGCAATTCTACAACATGGCTAGCACCCGGCACAAAGCAGGAATCAACTTGGCAGCTGAAGGGTGCCTAGCATTATTTACCATCGCCCATCTTCTGTTCGCTTCCTTGTATTTTGCCCTTGGCTTTCTTTTTTTGATTTTAACCGGTGTTGTGGCGCTTAGGGAAATAAGTTTATTTTTGTACCATCATGAATGATGATAGAGTGGGATTGAACTACAGTCGAATATTCTACTTAACTTGGGGCGAAAGAATTTTCCATGCGAGTGAATGGAAATCATTTACTTCATCATATAGAGCCAATTACCATCTGTCGAAGTATTTTCTTTACCGCTTTTGACAGATATACGTAAACTCCAGGCTACTTATTATATGGGAAGCTAACTGTGCTGGCTGAAGCAAATGTATTGAAACTGGACAAATTATTATTGCAGTCCAATCAAGTTCAAATTTTGAACCATAAGAATAAATTAGCTTAGTATTCTTCTGCCCATCCCAAAGTACGAGTAGTGAAAGAAAGAAGTGGGGTTGAAACATCGGGATGATGGCACACATCTTGATTATTGTGCGAAGATGTTGCCTCTGTCGGTAAGGAACCCTCCATCATTAGGTATTCCAATCAATGAAATTGAAGGGAACAACCATAGGGAGCTCCAGCTCAGGGCAATTCTACTCTTGGATCATGATGCAGAGGAAGGAGGGACAGGAACAACCCTACCACCTACAATAAACACGCCCGTGAATGAGATATGATGGAAGAAGAAAAAAGAAGAAAAAAGCGAATGGGAATTTGCTGAGAAAACAAGAAAAAGGTGTGGTTCGGATTAAATAATTGCCCGTATAGCCGAGCCAATCCGCAGCCGGCAATTTGTGAGTGACGCCCGGACAGGCTAGCAGAATCCAAACGCCAAAAGTGCTCTGTCAGGACGATACCAGCTGCTCCTCCAGCTTCGCACCAGCTCTTGTACACCATTGCCTTTTCTCAAGGCCTCTTCCTTCCTTTCCTTTGCACTTGCTCACTTCACAGCATGCGGCCGCAGCTGTTTCGTGCGGCCGCCCGGTCCGTCCGGGTTGCAAAGGTCAACTATCCTCGGACCTTCGCAACGACAATCCCTCGCCTTGCCGAGGTGGAACTCACAATTGGTTCGTCATAGGAGATTTTGGTCTGCTATTTGGGTTTGATACTGATTGTTCTCATGCTAGATGGCAAGAAAGTTTCGGTAGAAGGTGATTTTCGATGCGATTGAATGATCTTTAACAAGACAACCGCTTACATGGCTCCAGCTGGCTCGGCTCTCATTCAGGCATGCGAGAAGGCGGGTGCGACGATTCCAAGGTACGGACACATTTTCAGTAGAGTAGTACTACCTTCCATAATAACTAACGGACCGTTATAGATATTGCTATCATGAGTACGCCACACTTCCATCCGACCCCTATGATAATAAGTCTCCTACTAACCTGACAACAGAAAGCTATTGATTGCTGGTAACTGTACGTTTTTGGTGGACTATTATATTTCAGGAGCAGCCTTGCTAACCTTTCTCTTATCCAGGCCGTATGTGTCTAGTCGAGGTCGAGCGGGCCCCCAAGCCTGTGGCATCCTGTGCCTGGCCGGTACAGCCAGGTATGGTTGTCAAAACAGATTCTCCGCTTGTCCACAAAGCGAGGGAAGGCGTTATGGAGTTCCTTCTCGCCAACCACCCCCTTGATTGCCCCATCTGTGATCAGGGTGGTGAGTGTGATCTTCAAGACCAGTCGATGCGTTATGGTGCCGACCGCGGACGTTTTCATGAGGTGGCTGGCAAGCGTGCCGTTGAAGATAAGAACATCGGACCACTCGTTAAGACGTCCATGAACAGGTGTATTCAGTGTACTCGATGTGTTCGATTCATGAACGATGTAGCCGGCGCCCCCGAACTCGGAACCTCCGGCAGAGGAAACGATATGCAGATTGGAACTTACCTGGAAACGAACCTGGATTCCGAACTCTCTGGTAATATTATTGACCTCTGCCCCGTAGGTGCTCTGACCTCGAAGCCCTACGCTTTCCGCGCCCGCCCTTGGGAATTGAAGCATACCGAATCTATCGATGTTCACGATGCTCTAGGATCCAACATCCGGATTGATTCGAGGGGCATGGAAGTCATGCGAATTCTCCCACGACTGAACGATGATATTAACGAGGAATGGATAAATGACAAGTCTCGATTTGCGTGCGATGGCTTGAGGACTCAGAGACTCACCACACCTTTGATTCGACGGGAAGGAAAGTTCGTTCCTGCGACCTGGGAGCAGGCTCTGACCGAGATTGCATCTGCTCACCAGAAGCTCGAGTTGAAAGAAAATGAATTCAAGGCTATTGCTGGCCACCTCGTGGATGCCGAATCCCTTGTTGCCATGAAGGATTTGGCCAACAAGCTTGGGTCCGATAATCTTGCTCTGGATCAGCCTGGCGGTAACTCACCCATTGCTCACGGTGTCGATGTTCGTTCGAACTACCTCTTCAACTCCAAGGTCTACGGAATTGAGGAAGCAGACGCTATCCTTTTGGTTGCTACAAACCCCCGCCACGAGGCCTCTGTCCTCAACGCCCGCATCCGCAAGCAGTACCTTCGCTCCGATCTCGAAATCGGCCTTGTTGGTGAAGGTTTCGAAAGCACTTTCGAATACGAACATCTCGGTACCGATGTTACTTCCCTGAAGTCCGCTCTGTCGGGAGAATTTGGAAAGAAGCTTGCTTCTGCTAAGCGACCCATGATTGTTGTCGGCAGTGCTGCTGCCGAGCACGAAAACGCAAAGGCGATTTTCGAGGCCGTTGGGGGCTTCGTTGAGAAGCATGCCAGCAACTTCAACACTCCAGAGTGGCAAGGCTACAACGTACTTCAGCGCGCTGCCTCTCGTGCGGCAGCTTATGAGGTTGGATTCACAACACCATCCCCTAAGGTTGCCGAAACTAAGGCCAAGATGGTCTGGCTCCTTGGAGCTGATGAAGTCAACCAGTCTGAAATCCCCAGTGATGCGTTTGTAGTTTATCAAGGGCACCACGGTGATCAAGGTGCTCAACTCGCAGACGTCGTTCTGCCAGGAGGAGCATTCACCGAGAAGTCCGGTACTTACATCAACACTGAAGGACGTGTTCAAGTTACTCGTGCTGCAACCTCTTTGCCTGGTGCTGCCCGTGACGACTGGAAGATTGTCCGTGCAACTAGCGAGTTCCTCAACGCCCCTCTGCCTTATGATGACATTGAGGCCCTTCGTGACCGTATGGAGGAAATTAGCCCTGTCATGCGCCGCTACGATGTTGTGGAGCCAACCTCCATCAACTCATTGAGCAAGGTTCAATTGGTTGATCAGAACAAGGGTGCCCAGACCACCACGACACCTTTCAAGAAGGTGGTTGAAGATTTCTATTTCACAGATTCTATTTCTAGAAGGTAAAGTCTAAGAGCCTCCCTCCCCCTCCCCATATTTGCACGCTGCGATTTATGCTAACGACGATTTAGTTCGCCGACAATGGCCCGTTGCTCAGCGGCCAAGGCTACTGGAAACCCCGAGACGAACTTCATGGCTGCTGGTGAAATGTCTCCGCAGGCTTTGTATGGCTAAAATCAAGGCGCTGATGCCTTCTGGCATGTTCCTGTTTGTTACTTTGTCTAGGCGTCGTGTTGTAACACCTAAACCTTATTGTTTTTTCTTTGTCCCACTTAATTGTTATCATTACCGCCTCTTTCCATGTTCCCAGTGTCCTCTGGCGAAACCTAGAAACTTCAGCAGGGATAAATTTGTACATAAGATGAAAAATAAGCTCCAGGGGCATAGACAAGCCGTGTAACTTTTAAATTTTTTTCGAAAACTTAAGATTTAATATTCAATGTTGTGAATGCCAAGCAGCTACTCCAGGTATCGGTTACAAACCTAATATCATATGGAGTGTAAATCATCTCACAAGCCTCCCGGTAGATAAAATGCTGTGGTATAATCCGATCGAGCGAACTTCACGATCTTAGTTAAGCTATCTTGATTAACTACAACTCATCATCGTCCGTCTCTCCGGCCGTTTCACCTGGGTCCTGTTGTTGTTCTGGGGTTGCTGAGGCGGTGTGAGCCTGCCTTTGTCCTTTTCTAGCAAACGGTAGCTCCCTCCTCGGTGGGGGCGCAGGTATCGCACGGCCAGAAGGTTTCGATTCTGGCTGTCTGGCTGCTCGTGGCTGTACCACAGGTGGCTCAGAATCCTCCCCTCCAGAGGTGGTGTCCCCGCCATCCTCCAAAGGTTGTGGTGTAGACCTCCCTCCATCCGTTTCCTCGTCGTCGGCGGTCGTGGCCTGATTCCCAGATTGGTCCACATCCATCTTCTCAAACCCATCGTCACTCTCAGACTCATCCGCACCAGTATCTCTGGCAGACCGCTTTGATCCCCTGCTCTTTGCGCCCGGCTTGTCGTGATCTGTGGAGCCCAGTGTCTGCATTTCCGATACTATATAACCTGTCAAACTGGATGAATCACATGTGGCAATTACAGACCTTACACTTTTCGGTGTCCACTTTCGCAGAAGCCAAGAGGCGCTGTTGGTTACGAATCTTGAGCTTCTTCTCGTTCAATAACTGGACGAAATCCGCCATGAGCTGCTCTTCATGTTGATTTTTGGAGCTTATGAGTTCTTCGAGTTGCTTGTTTAGGGAGCTTATCGTATCTTCGGCAGTGCGGTAGCGATCGAGCAGCGAGTCCAGGCGCTGCTCTAGAGTATCTGCTCGAGCGATGGCAGTACTCGACCAGCCGAAGAGCTCGATGGCTTGTTCGTCATCCTGCTTCAGGGCCACAGATCCAAGCCTTTGCTGGGAATTGTTAGGGAAATCCTCTTGCAGTCAATCCGGTACTAGGCAACCCTACAGTTATAGCCTCTATCCTCTTGCGTATTGTGATCACGATCTCCTTATCCTCCTCCCCAGAACCGGTAATACTAGCTGACGACTCAATGCCGGAAAGGAAGTCTGGCTTCCGCGCTGATTCCTCCAGGAGGCCAAATACATACAAAACAGTATTCTTCCATTCGTCATCGTTGCCCTGATAGTTCTTGGCACGTAGGCTCTTTAGCTGGGACTGTCGGACTATTCTCAATATCTTAGTGTCATTAGAGTAAAAGGGAAAAAAAAATAGACTGAAAATCGATCAATGGGAAGTTGTATTACCGGTGGTCGCATACGGACATTCTCCTTCCGTAGCAACAATGCTCACTTCCAAAGGGGCTGAGTCGGTGCGGGAAACGTGGAGGATCACATATGATCCCTCCTCATCGGATCTGCGCACCTGGAGGACGCGAGGAGATGAGCTATCAGGCATTATTATAATTAATAGTAAATATTAAGGGAAAGCAAAGAAGAAGAGAGCTAGTGGGATTCTCAGAACGTCAGAGGGAAACGCAAAAAAGCAACCTGAACTTCCCAAAGTCTGCCCTTACCCACAACTTTTGGGGACCGGTGCCTAGGTACACCATGGACACCATCAGGTGTAGCCTTATCGGTCTTGGCGTTTGTATGAGCTTGACAGAGTAGAGTTGGTACTTGGTAAACTCCAAACTCTCCCATGGATTAATAGATTAATACCTTAGGCTCCTACGATTTCAAATGATCGACACTGAGAACCCCCGAAAAACAAGTCAACCTCCTGTGAGGCCGATGTTCATCCATAGATACGGAGTACCTAGAAATAAGTACCTAACTGACTACGAAAGGTGCTTGAAGAGGTATCCAAGTGGAGTGTGGTGTGGTACGTCTCACCAATAAATCTCACAGTAATAAAACTTGATTGTTCGATCTTACTACGAACACAGACATACTTTCAAAGAATGGCATCAAGCTGAAAAAAAAAAAAAAAAGAAAAAAATAAACAAACAGGATCTGGGAATCTCCACGAGTTCGACCCAGCCGGGACGGGTTATGGAGCAAATGCACATCATCTCCTGATCTCCCCAGCGATGGGAAGTACAATATGATCAGTAGTGTGCAAAGGTAAACAACACTCAAAAATAAGCTCCTTGAAACAGCTAGGATTGGAGGACTCGAATACTCGTGCTTACAGCTCAGTGCGATGTATCCAACAACTTGGGTGGAGCAATATGATTCAATAATATTCGACGGGTAAACATCCGGACAACCAACCACTGGTTGGCAGCACTAGCTATGAAACTAGTATGAAAACTAGTGGTTCATGGTGCCGGCCGCAACTCTCCCCAAAACCATCTACTTCCAGCGACACACTAAGAAGACCATTCATTATTAGAATCTTTCAGTTATTATTATTATCTCAAGAGGAGTGAGTAGTATCTAAGTATCTAGCCCTTCGCCATTCTGCCTTTCATTTCTTCCTCGTATCCCATACGCCTTTTTATACTCTTCCCCCCTCCTTTTCGACTATTGACGGAAGGTTTTAGCAATGCTTCCAGACGGCGCCTGAGTGTGGAGGCTCTCCCTAGGTACCTACATACTGGAAGCGTTCTTTCCCTCCTCCTGAGGGAATCCTTCCAGCCACCCCCTCACACGACACACGAATCTGAGCACGAACCCCAGATATTTTGAACCTCGTGTTTCTTGGTCCCTCCCCTGTCTCATCTCGGTTCGCTAAACAAACACGTCGTACCACTACCGCCACCACTCCAAACCTCTTAACATTTCTTGAGTGCTCCGTTGCCAACTGGAAGGCCCAGCCATCAATAATCATCACTAAAAACAGGCGGCGAACAATCATACGTTTATCCTACATCAACTAGCGGATATTTCTGGTTCCCCTCGTGTTAATCAACCCACCAAACTACCACGATCCGCCAACACGGGATGACGTTCTATTTTTATGCCGGCTCAAGATCAGCACCGGAGTGTTGTGAACATATTATCTAGGAATTCCTATCGTATGAACCCGTATATAATCCACTTTTGTGAGCACATGTTATTATAGTCTGCCGCAGCGTCCAACGAAATACTATGGCGCCGTTGACCCTGGAAGTACGAAACAACGGGGGCGCAATCGAATGCTGGGATGATGATGACGAACTGCAATGCTACGAGGATATCCACTTACGTGCCGCCTCAAGCGCTACATCTGTGACAAACTCGTCTGTCCGCCGGTCTGGCCACCGTGATTCCATATCATCTCGCCTCTCCGCACGCTCCGATCTCGACTCCAACGCGGGTGGCGATGAAGATTGGCAGGTTCAATTGCTTGACAATGATGAAATAGTCAATGAGGAGGCCGTATTGTCGGCCAAGAACGCTGGTATACCGCTGCCTGCAAACGTCCCCCGATCCGCCCTTGTTGGAGGCACTATAAAACGCCTAGGGAAGAGGAAAACGAAGCGAGACTTCATTGATGACTGGTCCGAAGACGTAGAGCTTCCGGGTCCTGACGGGCTCCTGGAGCTAAAGAGACACCACGATATGCGTTATCCCGAATCTCTCCTCCACATCGGCTCGTCTACATCAAGCCCAGTGAAAAGCTCAAGCTCGGCTTTCAGTGGTGATGAGGTGCAACCAGCCCAGCTTCCAACCCCTTCTCTTTTGGAGAGTTTTCGGGACCACAATGATGAAAATGATACCCAAGATGTCCCCACAATCAAAGTGGCCAGACCCCTGTCATCACAAAGACCAGCACTGCCTCAAGAAACTACTTCGGCTGAAGATTTCGAAAATGATTTTGAACTGCCACCGGACGATCTTCTCCGACTTTACCGTCCTCAAACTACCGTGGCGGAATCCAGCCATGCACCGGACGATTTCGATGTAGATTGGTCCGAGGGGAGCATTGGCGTCCGCTTTGGAGGCACAGCAAGAGATCACCGGTCAAACCCAAGCTCGTCGGTGTCCATTGTTAGCCCTAGTGCTTCAAGTTACTTGACTGGCGAAAGCGATGACGAGGGCCTTGATGGTCTTGTTATCCCCGAGGGACCTTTAGACCTAGAAGCGTCCTTAGAGAAGCGCAAAAAACCGAATTATACAGAAACAACCCCCCTGGAACCTGCCCAGGTAGACCAAGAAAAACAAGAGCCCTATGGCGATGACTTTTTCTCCGGCCTGGAAATTAGGGATGGCGAAGCGTTCAATCCTAGAGGGCCCTCAGTTAATCCGAACATAAAATCCAAAACCGATCCATTGGGGAGCCCAACCCGGCGCTCTGCCACTACCATCACATTCACAAATGGCCCTGTCTCTCCGAAGACACGCATTCCCCGCCTCTCTGGCCATGAACGTCCTCACTCAACGCACTTGGAGACCGTTTCCGAAAGCGGTGCTCCACTCTCGAAGTTCGGAACATCTCAACGTCGAGGTGCTGGCCATATCTCGCACTCCTCCGTATCTAGTCTTCCTACATCTGGGTCCACATCATTGTCGTCAATTTCTTTTACGCCAGGTCGGCGGATGGTCGGGACCCGGCTTTCAAAAGACACATTTCTTAGTGAACGCATTCCTACTGGGAGGCAGATTTTGAAGCCGAAAGGGTCGCTGCCATCGATGCGGAATGCGCAGCAGGTAACACCACCTCCATCACTCTCAGACACCCCACGCCAAGATGGCCCAACATGGCCTTCCCCTCCTAGTAGTAGACTCTGGACTGCAGTTGATCGCACAAGGGCTGACCTAAGGTCGTCCACCCGTAAACCTTCGACGCCTTTCATACCAGCGGGTGCTTCTGAAAAGCAGTCCCACCACGCCACCGTGAAGAACTACCGGTACTCTCGCCGAACCAGTTCGGACGGTATTAGTGACCCATTCGGCTCCCAGGGGTCCATCCCTCGAATTTCCCGATCGAATCGTCACGAAATCCCCGGCAATAACTCTCGGGAGACAACCCCAGAAACTTCAAGTACAACACCTAAACGAACCCTTACCCGACCCACTCGCCGTAGAAATTTTGGCGATGGCACCGAGTTAGCCTCATTTGACGATTTACCTACATCCTACATGGCGGAGAGCAAATTCGTGAAACAGCCTAGTGCTCGTGGCGCCCCACGATCCCTAAGGAATAGGCTAAGCCAAAGTCACCCGATACCATCTAAACCGGAGTGTTCGACGCCTCAACAAGCACCAGAGTCGGGAACTTCGCTGCAATTGCAAAGTTTTACCCCAAGGTTTGCACGTGATACCAACGCATCCAGGAATGCAAGAGAACAACGCATAGCGTCCCTGACACTGAATTCGAAAACTCGGGAGAGCAATCCCCTTGCTCCTCTCAACTCAAACTGGAAATCCCAGAACATCTCGCGAGCACCTTCGGGCTCGGCGACGGTGAGAAGCAGGAAGAGTAAATCTATGTCTATCCCAGGGACTAAACCGCATTTAATCAAACCCATTGGTGCAGGGGTGCACGAACCGAAATGTAAGATTGATTTTCCCAACCTTATTAGTCAATAAAAGGAGCTCCTCGGAACTGACTGGCGTCCTCTAGCTGTGAACGGTATGCATTACAACCCTGGTTCTTTCCGCTGGGAGGGAAACGAAAACTTGGTTCATGGGTTTGATACTACCTCACCCAAATCTCCAAAATCCTCACCCGCTCTTATCACCAACGTGGGTGCAATGCAGAATGTGCAGGTGGTTGGTGGAATGGTGTTTGATCCACAACGCATGTGTTGGCTTAAACTGGCACCGTTACAGCCTGGGACGGACGGAGTTATTGCGGTTCAAGATGAAGATGATGTTTTCTCCAGTCTTGCCGACTTGGACGAGACAGCCGGCACCTCCACCCGACGGGCACCTGGTGCTTATGATGACATGGACCTTGTAGCAAGTGGGGAGGAGCGGAGCTGCGAGGATTCGTCGGACGAGTGGCCTATAACCGAAGAGTTTGACGTTGGCCCGGAGTTCATTAGACGCCAGCATACAGAAGAAGAAAAATGGAGACGCAAGGTTGACAAGTGGATTAACCATGATCATGCAGGCTTCGGGGTTGGTTGGAGGTGGGCTATCCGAGATTTAGTAAGGTTCAGCAATACTCTCGGTGCGCAGGAATTCAGCAATGCATGATTCGATTTCTTTCCCACTATCAAAGATGTGGAGCGAAGCGGAAACGTTGATGATACCCATGGATATACTGGAGCTTCTCGCATTCATTGATATGTTCAAATTCTAATGCGTGGCCGAGACTCTCATGACGATAAAAATAATTATTATATGGCTGTATCCCTGTTTGCTTTTGTGGTTAGTGGATACTTCTTGTACGAACTAATGATAATAGATGTTACAACACGGAAGCAATGAGACTTGTTCCGCATGAAATGTAAGCGCATTATACTTTCTACCTAGGCATCATAAGAGAGACCTTGTGAGACTTGAAGAACGCAAATTAATCCGCCTCCAAGCTCTGGTTGCTTTTCATTGCAGCCTTGACACGCTCCCGTGACGAGCAGTAGGCATACATTTGCATCGATAATGCAAATAAGAAAAGAAAATAAAGTAAAATTGAGACAAAGGAAACACCCCAAGTCTTTCCTGCCTGCTTGCTTGCTTTCCGCGCCACCCACGCCCCTTTTTGCTTTTCGTTTCCTGCAACTCCAGCAGGCAAGATTCGGTATCCATGGGTGCAGCTCGAAGTAGTTTGCAAGAAAGTCGCAGGGGCCAGCAGTCCAATCAACGGATTTTCTTCATTTTCATTCAACATGCTATCTACGAGAGCAGGACGTGGGAGCTCGGGTTGTGGTGCCTCGCAGGTAGGGCAAATGTCATTGGAAAAAGAAAAGGAAAAAAGGAGAGGAAATGAAAATGGAAATGAATCACGTTTGTGTGAGATCAGGCAGGCACCTACGACATACATCCGGATAGCTGCCAGCTTACTATTGCCGGTCGTTGACTCGAGGACGGTATGAACCTACCTACCTTATATTACCTGGTAGGTACGTACTACTAATACAGCTGAGTCTCCGTAGTATTCAGTCAAATCAGGTAGATGAGCTAGGTACCTCCCCAACCAGAGTACTGGTAGTAGCTATCTGGAAATAGTGGGCGAGTATTATCCTCGATAAGTAAATATTCAGGTAATTATTAAATGCAGGTGAGGGCGACAGAACGCCTGCCTCAGGTCTCGAAATCTGTAGGCACCAAGCCTCGATGAATCAAAATAGCTGGACTGGGCTCTTTGCCCCAGACTGGGGAGGCTCTTACGATTGGTCTCTGCTTTCGAGCTTGGGGAATGTTTGATGTCACAGTCTTTGCTAGCGGCTTTCTTTGCTTTTATTTGTTTTGCCTTTAAACCATTGGGGGGGGATAGAAATAAATAACAATAACAGGACAGAGAGAACGAACCAAAAAGCTACTTGGCACAAACTCTATCCATATTTCTACAGAAATAATGCACTCCTAGTAATAAGGGTGATGGTGGTGGTGATGATAGTGCAACAACTATGGAAATATGTATGGATGTATGTGTATGTACATACCTCTGCAGGTACTACTAGTACTACTTACTACTCGTCAGTATTAAGTATATCCTCGGGCAGTTGAATTAGGCCGCGAGTGGACCGCAAATGCAGGATGAGAAGAACACAAAAAAAGAAGGAGTGGGAGAGAAAATTTCAACAAAGCCAAAGGAAGAAGCAAAAAATATTCTCCAGGCCAAGAATGCAAAGTCTTGTCAAGTTGAATCATTAGGTTCAATCTAGCGGTCTACATAGTATCGTATCCCCCCTCGGCATTTACGTCTATATCTGCATGCAAGTAAGGACATACCTTTACCTCAGTGGAACCCCGTAGCAGCAGACCTGAAAGGCAGTGGAAGATGTACCTAGGTATGCAGCTGGATCCACCAGCATGGTTTATACCACCATTCACGGCAGTGGCTTCGGACTCTCACTCGGAAGTTAGGAAGTTAGGAACTTAGGAAGTTAGGAAGTAGGAACAGCTTGGAGCAGGTAATATTACTCCAAGCAGCCACCCAGTAGCCACTCATGCCCTCCTGAAAGCTCCCTCCTCTTATCCCGAGTAGGCATGGAGGCGATGTCGCTGCCAGCTGAGGTGATGGGTGCCTTCCTATCATGGGACCTGATGAGAATACACTCGATGAGTGACACAGCGTTGGGCCAGTCATCATCCAACAAATGCTTCAATCACCAACGCACACATATAAATTTTAATTATAAAATAATTATAATAAGATACCGTCATTATTATTTTCTCCCTGGAAGGAATAAAAGCAAGGTGGACCAAAATGGAATACATGTTCGAAGACCATGTGAGATTGGAAGCTCTGCCAACAATTGGAAAATCATGAAAGAAAAAAAGGATGCTCACTTGGCCCATGCTCTTCAAGAAAATAACTAAGAAGTCACGACAGGTTCGTGGTCTTGGTCTCCGAGGGATGATTATTGCCTTGTTGGTACCACTGGGTCCTTAGTAAAGGTATTTTTTTGTAGATGAAGCTTAAGATTGGATCCTGTTCTCACGGACACTGCGCGGTACTACTAGTAGGTTCAGTAGTAGTGAGAGAAAAACCACCTCGGTAGTGATAATATCCAATGCTTCTCACAATCATATAGTTCAATAGTTAGTCCGTAGGTAATCTTAAATAGATTTCACAGCCTGAACTTGGACATTATTATTTGCACAGGAGCACTTTTCCTCCCCAAGCCCGATATCGAAATGTTCGAGCCTCGAAGAAGCAAAGAGAGCTTAGGGGTTTGTTTATTGGAATCCCCGATGAATAAAGGTATTCAGTACCTTATCTATGTTTCTTTGAATATGAAGGCTAAATTTGAGGTAAGATGGAGAGTAAAGATGAGGCGACGCGGCTTTTCCACGTTGAGCAGATTAGATTATCCAGGGGTTCTTCTTCGGAATAATGCTAAATCTTGCGATATAATCTAAAAACCCCAGGTATCATTCTAGATCCACCAGCAATATCAAGACCAAAAGGCCTATGAAGAAACGAAAGCTTCTTCTTACCCCATGTCATCACAAGAGGGAGAGAGGAAGGGAATTATGATTTCTAGAATGGAGATCATATGGGGTCAGGCATTATTCTATGTTGTCATGGACATACATAACTCCCCGCCGAATGCATTGTCATGATGGAAAATTGAATGTTTGTTTGGAGTGTTACAGTGCTGTCAGTGCTGGTTGGGATCAAAATTATTATATGATGGATCGTAGGATTAACCTTCCCATCCAATAGCACTCCGGTGGCTTTTTCTCCCTGCTTTGCCCCCCTGCCTTCTTTTCTTTCTTTAGCTTATTTTTATTACTATTCCATTTATTGTTTTTGTTTGTTTGGGGGTTTTCCCTGATAGCACAATGAGAGATTTCGATGAGTGGGGCTTAGGGCAAGAAGCCAAAGGGTCTTAAGAGGAATTTGGTAACTCACTCTTCATGGGTTCATTTGAATATTTTTTTTAGGTGAGATAGGAAACTCCTCAGGCCGATCTCAGAGCCAAGGAACCTTTACTTATCAAATGGTGGAAGTGAAAAACGCCAGGGAAATCCTGGGAGCTTTTGTGCGCACATATACCTCCACATATTTACACCACACGGAAGTCATTCGCTGGATGAAGAGGCAGTAAGTATATGTGTGTTATCTGCGGGCTGGCTCAGGTACTACTCTGAAGGTTGTAGTAGTATCTCCGACTCATTTTATTTTTCTTCTTCTTCATTCACTTCCTCCTATTAGCCGCTCCCTCGAACTTCGTAGGTGGATCCATCAAGCGGTGACGAGAAGAAGTGGTAATTTGCAGGCTTAGGTACAAGCGCCTGTCCTCACCATTGACGACTTGACATCTGGATGGCCCTGGTAAGTCGATTGATTTTATTTTTATTCTCCCATCCCCTTCCCATGTGCCCACTGGAGGGAGAGAAGTGTGCCTGCACATTATTTGGCAGTCTTGACAGCCACATACTCTGTAGACCCGGCCTTATCATCGAGGTCCTACCTAGGCATGACAAGTAGGGTTATCGCTCCAGGTACGCTGGTTCACATTCTCCCCGTCAGTATAGGCACGTATTCCTCTAGTAAAAATGAATCGCATATGGGGGCCGAAGTCGGGAGAGGCAATTTACTAGGTTTGAGAGTAGCCTTTTCCTCCGTATTTTTTTCTTTGGCTAGTAGTAGTAGTACCTAGATGGATGCCCGCCCTTTCCCTTTTTTTAAGGTGGGGAGTCTACCAATCAATCAAATAACTTGGGCCATGTAAACTTGACAACATACGCCGAGGACCTCTAAGGCTTCTAAGGTTCAGCTTGTAGATACGATCAATCTAGCTACATTCAATCCCCCTGGATGATTTCACTGGCACCCCTGAGACCACGGAGAAACGGACCAGGCGGTGGCTGCTGGAAAGTCAGCTATTTGCCCTTTACTCGCCCTCCTCCTCCATCAGCCCCTCTCGTCTGCGCTTGCAGTGGTTTTTGATGCCTGATCCCTGTCAGTTTCATCGGATCCCTAGCTGCCTTCCATGAATACTGCAGCTTGCTCTGGTCGTACTTACGTTCTTCGCAGAGTACCTGACAGAGGCTTTGTCTGATTACCTGCCCTTCGCTTTGTTTGCTGTCAAGCCCTGGCTGTCCTCGTCTTTCATTTCTTTTGCTTCCTAGTCTCTTCCCATATCCTCTTTCGCTGCTTCCTTTTCTTTTCTTTCCCCCCCCCTTCTTTCTTTTTTTTCCTTTTTTCTTTTTTTTCTTCTCCCCCCCCCCTGCTCCTGTTGGTGGTTCATCTCCTTAGCATTGAGTGGAAGAAAGTAACCAGGTATACCTTTCTGCTCCTCCAGGGATTATTTTGCGCTCTTGAGCTTCCTACATACAAACCTCTTCCCGGTTACCTTGCATCATCAATAGGCAGGGTGTCATGGTCATCTGCATATTTTCGCGGCATACCGTACCGGAGCCCTCAGGCTCGAACATGTAAAGCATATATCACCCATTTAAATATAATTCTATGCCCATTCATTAGTACCTCGATGTCTTTAGCTAAAGAGGTAAAGAATTAGTTCTCATCTCTTCTCCTCCGGGAGACCTTAAGTCCCTCTTTTCCTTCTTTTATTCCCCCAGCCGCTATTATTATCATTGCCGTCGCCATTCTACCTTATACCCCCGGGTTACCAGCTGTTTCCATATTTTGCGTCGTGTACAGGGACACCAGCGAGTTCCTGTTTGTTTTCAGGGTAAGGACATAGAAGACTGCAAGCTGTTAAATATCACTGGGACCTCGGTGTCCACTTCCCTGGTATAGTCCTGGTCTGTCTCTGGGCTGCACATGGGCTGAGATGCCAGCGTGTAGCCGCACAATCAAATACTCCAATGCACCCTTGGCTAAAAGGCTATTGACAGTTTGCTTCCACTGCAGATTGGAACGAATCCACCTCGGTGCATGCATCCGAAAGGTGTATACAGAACCACGACAATCCAGCCCATCATGAGTGGCTTTGGAAGGCGTAGTAGCAATGACGGCCACGAAGGCTATATCATAAACCAGCAAGTTTCCTTACCTATTCCATGCAGCCATGGGGACGGTCACGAGTTCGGTGTGAACGAAGGCGGCTCCTACCACTATTCCCAACAACCGTTCGGCTCGTACGCACCTCAATTCACCTTACCATATAGTCACTCCAGCATATCCCACCACTCGTCTGCGAATTCTATGCCCTCGATACCTGATCATCTATCTCTGCACCACCCGGGTACGCAGTGTATTCCCCATCCACGCTATCTCCAACCGCCGAGCTATCTGCCACTCCACGAAACTCTGAGCGAGACAGACCTCGAAAGTCAGGATTCTAGAAACGAGAATACTATGCTATCGGAGCCCATAATCCCCCACCTAGAGGGCTTTCCGAATGTACATGAATTCGATCAATTGGTAAAAAGGTAGCGGCTCTCGGGGGAAAACCCATCCCATCGCTGAATTTCAAGCTGAAAATACTTTTCTGCGACTCGCTTAGTTATGTTGATGACCTGTCCGTGAAAAAGCAGGACAAGGCTTTGATTCATGCGAAAAGAGCACGAAATATCAAAACAGTCTTGATAGATCCAAAAGATACTGCGATAGAATCAGCCCAGTTCCGGTATGAAATAATCTTCTCCTGGTCGAGATAACTACCGTTCCGAATGAATGAAGTCCTCCAGAATAACTGAAGTGCTCAATTAGATTTTGGGTCAAGAAGATGTTCAAACTTCAAGTTGTTGGCGGGGGAAACTCTGATGTCTGTACCCATTCCTCAAAAGTGGGGGGTAATAGAAGCTTATACTGACTGGAGTTCCATTTCCAAGGATCCAAGGATGATCTGCCATGAAGGAAAGCCAGTTGCCATTCGCGAGAAGCTGTTCAAAATACTCACCAAAGCACACCAGCAATGCCAGCACGGTGGCAGAGACAAAACATCTGCCCAAGTCCGGCAGATATATTCTTGGTAGGTCGCGGCGATGAGGTCTGGGATCTCAGTTTCTGTTCCTTCCAACCCCTCTAGCCCCCTCTCTATTCATATAAGAGAAAAACACGTAGCAGACAATATCTAACCTTATTTCCCTCCTCCCCATGAAAAAGGGTCCCAAAGGAACTTATATCGCGTTTTGTGAAAATATGTCCAACCTGTCAGGTTCGTCGAGGGGGCGCACGTTTAACACCCCCAAGCTCGAGAAGAAGTTCCCCCCGCCTAGAACCATCGTCATCTCGGTCACCAAAGCTCCCGTCCCCGCCGATTTCAAGGCGTCAATCCGCCTTTGGTGGCTCAATGTCGTTTGAGCGGCCACAATTCGATTACTTCAACCAGCAGGGCGACTGGATAGAGAGTCAGCGCAAGCTGCAGCGACAATCAATGCTGAACTCGGGTGCCATGAGGCCACTGACGGGGGGTGCAATTGGACACCTCTCAGGCTCTATTCCTACCACATTAGACACATACAACGGGGACGTACCCATGCCGTCGCTACCAGTCGCCTACGGAGCAGGATATTCCTCAACACAGGGTTCATCCAGTCACCGGGACTTTTAGAGGTCAACTTCAAAATTGCAGGAGTATTGGACAAAATGGACCCATTTGACCACGGAACTTGCTCGACACCTCGGTGTTATAACAAATCCAAACGGCAACGCGATGACGTCAGCGACCGGTCGGCCCCTTGAAAATGAGCCAGTCCAGTGATTTGGGCCAATTCCCCCCAGCAGAGCTACACTAGATATCTACGAATTTATTTTCTAAATACACTGAATTGAGAGATGCGCATTCTGTTTCTGGCTAGCGTACATTGGTATATTCAAGATATGAAACTGTTCCCATCAATAATAATACATTTTTGGATTTCGACGCTAAAGTCCCTGTCTCACCAGTACTTCAAAAGTGGTACATACTGGATTGAGGTGGATCATTTTCTAGTCTACTTTGGGAGCGAAGTCGTCCTAATGGGCCCGATTAGGCTTGGCATCAGCTGCTTGGCGTTCAACGCATTCTATTGGCCATGAAATATTTCGACAAAGCATCCGGGGTGGAAGGTGGGTCAAAATGTATTCTTTGCTGCACCAAGTGCTTGACAGGAAGGCTTCACTAGCATCCAGTTGCTCCTTTACTTCTCTAGACTGGAAGTGAGAACTTCTTGCCCTTCATGATTCTAGTTTCCGTTTAGTGACCAATGAACAAACATAGAAGAGAGCAGACTTACTTTGTGTAGTAGATGTAGAAGAAATCGGAATACAACAGTGTCTGAATGATGCCTGCTATAACGGGAATTGTTTGAAAGTGGCCCTCTGCAAAATAACGCCAAATCCAATTCGGGATGTAGAGAGCCCGGTATAGACCGAGGGCAAAGAGATAGTGGGTAGTTATCGTATCCGCTTCCCCAGTGCGTTGAAGCATGAATAGCTGGGGAAGAATAGCCACTGACTCAAGCCAGATAGAGAAGGTCCAAAGGATCTGCATAGAGTCAGAACCGGCCTAAAAAGAAATATGTATGGTGACTGGCCTCCATGAGTTTGTATTCATGCGGGAAAACAAGCCCGAGGATGGCACTGGATGCAAGGAGGTATTGCACTTTGAATGTGTCGAGATTAGGATCGTGCGTGGGCTTGTAGTCATTGAGCATTAAGTGGATAATGTAAGCTGACGAGCCAATGAATAGAATCTTGAATGTCGAGTTATATAGGGAGACGTTGAAGGTCGAAAATATATCTGAGCATCACATCACATTCAGTAAATATGGGCATTTGGAGTGCTGGTTAGGATAACCCTGAGCTGACCTAGATACCGAGTCACGAATACCATCAAATACAGCACCTGGGATTTGAACGACAATCCAGAACAGCTCTAAAAGCCCGCGTTAGAGGCAACAGTGGCGAAGTTTTAAGCAGGTGACTCTACATTTGAAGATTTCATCTTTTGTAAAAGGATGAAGATGGAGGCCAGGTGGGAAAAATCGGCTATTCAAACAATGAGCGCCAATTTACTGTATGAGAAGTTCAATGTATACTAACCCAATATCCTGAAAATATTCCACATTTTGATGGTGAATAGCTCTGAGAATGAACTTGAAAATGTGAGATGTGATCCCAATTCACAAAAAGATAAGGGAAAAAATTGTGATAAAAATGGGTTGGAAGGGAATTGAGTCAAAATAATACAAGGAGCCTTAAATCAAGTTTCTGAAAACCTTCCAGGGCTATGTTGTTGGAAATTATCTTCAGTGATTGCAAGTTACACTTGAGGGCTTTGGTTCCTCCAAGAAATTCGGGCATGTTGACACGAAGCCTCAAGGATGCGCGGAATAAGGTGCGCCCCACCCACACGCGTCATTTATGTAATGAACCCAAGGCTAGTGCAGGTGCACTACTGGCCCTACGTTACTCCACATCTTTGCTCTTCGAATCTTATTTTTAGTTCCCATCAAATTAATATTTCTCTCCCCGCCGATCTCCCTCCAATTACTCTGTCGACAGTACACCGAGAATATCCTCATTCAATATCTTGGAATTAGTGTACATTAAACATTCTGATTATTAGCCCAGCGGTAACATGTAACCGTAATGGGGCTAGAATGTTGGTCTGGTGTGGGTGCCTTCCGCATCAGTGATACATTGTAGATGACCATCCGCCAATTCGCTCTTCAAGGCGCAAATGGAGCTTTCTCTATCTAATTTATCCCAGTCCCTCACACAGGCACGTTTCAATTTCTGACTGGCAGCAATCTGCTCGATGAGTCGATCCTTGTCTAGCTCAAGTTGTGAGAGACGTTTCTCTATGGCTGCATCAAACTCACACAAGTGAAGTTTACCGCCAGGGATTATCGAACGGAGGCCTATAAGATGATTGGTTTGTCTTTGGACAGCTGAATAAGAACTTCCCCCCACACTATTTTGTCGATAGGAGGAATGATGACGATGGGATTCGGCGACAGGGGCAGAAGGCATATGGCTATTTCGCGGGCCAATAAGGGTTCCATGTGACGGAATAGGTATCGGCCCACGTCGAGCTGGGGTGCCCGTCCACCCACTTTCTTTGAAGCTTGAACCTCCACGAGGCCGCGTTGGGGCCGATAAAATGGATATGTTTGAGGCGCGGACTTGGGAATGTAGAGTCTTGGGTCCATGAGGTGGCACAGATTGAGAGGTTTGGTTTCCGGTAATGTATGCCTTTGGCTGGCTCGGAATAGAGCCAGGGAATGCATGTGGGCCGGAGTTCTTCGATTTTATTTCGTGGGTTCGCGTTAACACAGGATCATTTAAATCCTGTGATGCTCTCGAAGAAGTGTGCTTGAGGGCGGGTGACCTACTTCTCGCACTTTGTTGGCTGGGTTTGTGTTTCATACGGTCGTCTTGGCCTGAGGAATGATCCGAGTCTCTAGAAAGGCAACGGGTTGGAATGTGGTTGACAGCTGGAGATCGATCTCTAATATCGACTGGAGGGGCATTACCCCTATCAGGAAGTGGGGATGCCCGTCTTGAATTGGATATAGATCCAGGAGCAGAGGTTCTATTAGAGAAGCCGCCCTTTGGAGATGGTGAACGTCGTCTTTGTGATAATGGCTCTTGATGACGTTCTCTTCTTCCATTGTAATAAGGACTTCGAGGTCTAGAAATTGTTGATAATCGTGAATCATCGTCACGAAGCGACCCATGTCTCGAAGGCGAGCGGGAATTAGTGTATTGCTCAGTAGCAGGTGGTCGTGGGCGTTCGCGTCTAAAATATCCATTGTCCCTGCCTGATGGTGAAGAATCTCTAGGTCGTTTTAGGGGGCCCTGGCTCCATGAGACGTCACGAGCGCGGTCCTCACAATAAGGAGATCGTGGGCGCCGAGATGGTTGGGCGGGTGACCGAGGCCGTCCATCCCGGCGAGGCGAAAACCTCCGAGGGGAGGAATATGGCTTTGGGTATGAGCCAGGGCCAGCATCTCTATTATAGAAAGAAGGACTCCGCGAAGAGCGACGTCTAAAAGAAGGAGGTGACCGACTTCTTGTACGACCGTATGTGCGAGCGGAAGACGGAACCCAGGTATCAGCGACAAGGCGAGGAGAGCGAATTCGTGGTGGCGATCTGCTGCGGCGTGTATAACCTCGAGAACTTCCAGGACGGTAGCTCTCTCCGCCGCGGTGATCATCAAACCTATCACTAAAGATTTAATCAGAACTTAGATCCGAATACTGGAGAGTTTGGTGATGATAGGGATTGGTAGCCACAAACCGTCTGGAGCGATCCCAATCCATTTCCAGTTTGATTCGGGGTTGGTATTATGAGCGAATGAAATCAAATTTTGGGAGCTAAAATAGTATACTCATGGGGGGAATTAAACAATCAAGTTATACAAAAATATTGTGTTGGTATTTGATAATTTTTGTTGGCACTGATTGACACGAAGATGTAAATGAAACTGAGAGGCCGGTACTTTTTAACCCACCATGCGCCTCCCCAATCGAGCTGGTCAAAACTTGCCACCTCCAATTTTCATATCAATAGCTTGCTGGGCACTAAATTTGCAAAACAGTAGTTAATGTTAGTTGGATGCTACTACTACTGGTTTTTATAATTCTTTGTGATAGAAACTAAATTTCTTTGACTTCGCCACTTCAAACCTGCTTGCTATACATGGGCTGGATGCCTGCATCATGCAAATCCTTTACTTATTTGATTTATTTATTCGCTGGTGGCATTAAATACGGATGTATTATAGGTGTACATGAAGCTAAGACTCAAGCTTTCCTGTTTCATTCTCTTTTGGTTTTGGTTTCGCTTTGACTATTGCATTGAGGAGTTGGGTATTCTCTAGAGCCTGTTGAGCAGCCCTATTACCGGCGATTGTTTTTTTGGGACCTTGGCCAGATCCAAGATGTCTGTTATCCCACCCCCAACCACTGAAATATACCCCAATAAAAAAAGTTTGTTGTCCATTTCCATGCTGGACAGGTGGTTGTTCATCGACATATTTTAGTGTGACGCCCTTCCTCATTAGCTTTTTCGCAAGAGCCTCCTTGGCATTGAGTAATGATTCGGGGGGTTGGAGGAGATCAAGTTTTGGGGACCAAAGCTGAGATAACCAGGTTTCCGCAATAGAATACCCATTAGGATTAGATAAAATGACCGCAGCGACATAAGCCTCAAAAATATCGCCTCGGGTTTTGATCCACCTTTTGGGTTGGTTGAGGTGATCCTGGGGTACCGAAGCCCTAGTATCCAGACCGTATTGTGTCGCGTACTCCGAAAGAGTCTCATTTTTCACTAAGAGCTCCCTGATCTGTGATATTCGGCCGGATGGGATCTCGTTGAACGTTTCCCAGATGAGCCTTGTGGCGATAAGCTCTATGTACGCATCACCAAGAATCTCAAGCCTGTCATAAGTTGTTCGAGGATCACTACTCACACCAGGGTGTGTGAAGACAGCCTTTGCGAGCTTTTCGTCTGAAATGGGAGGCAGTGCCGGCAAACCCCTTCCATTCCTAGTCTGGGCAGCCGCTGGTAATACTGTAGTATTAACCTTAGGAGTTGAGGTAGGTGCTAGATAGGGTCCTCCTTGGCCTGAATTATTTAGTTCTGGAATGTCCCTGGAGACGTTTGGGCGGAGGCTAGCATCGCCTTTGTGATGGATACCGACAGCTTCACTGGTTAAGGGTTTTAAATGATTGGAATGGCTTTTCTGGGGGTTGTCCGCGGGATAAACCTTTTTCGGTGTAGATGTTTTTGTGTGACAGTCCTGCTGATAGATCTTCTTCTGTTCGGCATCAGGTACCTAAAACAGAAAAAAGATATGGAAGAAAAGAGGCTGGTAAACTAGATGAGCGCATACCTGATATCTCATTAACGGATTATGGCCATCTGAAGTTGTTGAAAAAACGGATTTTCTCTTTCGATCCATGAATAAAACAACTTGAATTCCAAGAATTAATAAGGTAATGTAAAGATAAATCCAATCTATGTTGATGGGAAGTGAATGATATGTGTGTCACGTGATTATCGGGAATGATGATCATGTCGGACGGAGCCTGTGGAAATAGTTCTGGCTGAACACCCTCACAGGAACAGCGCCTTTTCATTCACATTGATAACTATGGCAGCGCCATACAGCAGAGTCCTAGACCTGGTTAAGGTAATATAAGTCCCGATAAATTTCTTGTATAATTTTAGTTTGACATCGCGTAATGTTAACGTTGTTCATGAACAGGCCCAGTGTCGAGTTTTCTCCCTGAATTTCAATCCCCAGAGGCTGCGGCTGGGAAATAAAGTCCTACGTCAACGGTTACGAGGGCCGATGCTTGCAGCATGGTACCCCAGAAAGTCCGTGTCATTTCGGGATTTGCAAGATAGCTCGAGCCGAGTTGGTTTAACAACATTTGATGAACTGGAGGATGATCGGGAGGAGGCCATACAAATGTCAGTGCTATCATTGGGTTATTCTCAATTCACAGACTTCTAACTATAAAATAGTGCAAAATTACGAGGGAAAGGCAGGCCGAAGAAGAAAAGAACTGCTGCAGGTAGGGATCTCCGTTGTACACATCATGTGTTGAGTGTCTCATCAATTAATTCTTTGCAGAGTCGAGATCAGCCAAAAAGAAGAAATAGAGCAATTACCAATATTGGTTGTATTTTATCGGGTGTTGTGGGTTGAAGTTTTCAGCTACTCGTGTTGTCTGGCTTTGTATTCTTATGTTATCAATACAAATGGGTTAATCAGTTGTTTCAGCAAGAGGTCCATGCGAAATAAATTTGTGACACTGTGGAGATGGGTTGAATATGACATAAGTACCTAAGGAACACCAAGCTGAGGTGACCAGGGAAGCTGCGTAGATCCCACGATAAGACTTAATAAATTAATAAAGAGCATGTGAGCAGGCTGTTTACTTGTAAAGTATAAGAATATTATTAACTATACTCTATATATTTGTAAGATATCGGCATTTTCTATACTTTTACTCTTTCTGGTTAGTATTAGATATATTAGGAGGTGCACTACTAAAAGACATGCTTTGATACGCCCAATCTACATCCCCAGAAGAAGAAATAGACTCTACTCAAATGTAGGTAGTATTTTAGACTAAATACTAAAGATAAGAAAGAAGTCTACTATACAGGCATGTTAGAAGAAATAAGAGATAATAAATAAGTATTATATATTAAATAATATAAAAATAATAGAAAATATATTAATAATATAATTAAAGTATATAATATAAAATATATAAAAAAATATATAATTTTAAAATTACTAAATTTAAAAAAAAAGAGCACAGTAAATAATCTAATAAAAAATAATTAAAAAATATATTAAATTTATAAAATTAAAAGCTCTAAAAAATTTAATAAGTAAAATAAAATTATATAAAAAAAATAAAAAATAAAAAAAAATAATAAAATATATAAAATGTAAAAATATAATTTATATAGATTATTAATTTATTAATTTTATTAATAAAAATATTATAAAAAATAAATTTTAATAGCTAAAATAAAATAATAACAGTTAAGTATTATAATATTTAAAAAATAAATTTAAATAAAAATATAATAATATTAAAAGTTTTTATAATAAATTATATTAAAAAAATAATTATATGTAAAATTAAAATTAAAATAATAAAAAAAATATAAAAAATAAATATATTACTTAATTTAAATATAAGAATAGATTTTATTAATTAAAATTAAATAAAAATATATTTAAAAAGAAAAAATTATATTTTTTATTTAATAAATATACTTAATAATTATTATATTATTTTATAAAAAATATAAATTAAGTTTTTTATATATATAATATAAAATTTAAAATAATTTAAATTAAAAAATATAATATTATATTAAAATATTTATAGTTAAAAAAATATACATCTTATATTTAAGTAAATAAAATAAATCTAGATATATTATAAAAATAAATATATATATATATATATATATAATATATAAAAGTCCATATATATTAATATTTATTAAATAATAATAAAAGTAGATTATTTTATAATTATATAAAAATATATAAATATAATAATTATAAAAAATATAAAAAAAAGACCCAGCTTTATATTTTAATAATATAAATATTAAAAAACTAGCTATATTAAAAAATTATAAGAATTTTATGAATATATTTTTAAAAAATAAAGTAAATATTTTAATATAATATTAAAATTATAATTATATAATTAAACTAGAAATAAAAAAAATTATTATATAAATTAATTTATTTTTTATTTATAATAAAATTTAAGATTTTAATAAATTTTAATAATCTACTAGTAAAATACCAGAGTTTATAGACTTATTAATTTAAGTAATTTTTATAAAAAATAATTATATTTTAAAAAATATTATAAAAAATAATATAAATTTTAAAAATTTTATTACTAGTAAATTTATTACTATAAAATATTTTAAATAAAAAATTATTAAACTAGAACAAGCTTAATTTATAATTTAATAAACTAGAATATTTATTATAAATATCTTTTATATCTTTTATATTTTATTATTAAAATAAGATTATTTAAAAAAAATTTAAAATTTAATCTTAAATTTTTTTTCCCAGCAGCGCTTAGAATAGTTATAAAAAATTAATTAATTTTTATTAATTAAATAAAAAAAATTTAAATAAAAATAAAATTTAATTTATTATTTATTATATAAATAAAAAGTGCCAGAGAAAATAATTATAATAAATTAATTAAGCTTTTCTAAAACAAGTCAGGCTTTATTAAAAACTATAGCTAATTTTATAAAAAAAAATTAAAGATTTTAATATTTTAATATTTATTTTATTTTATTGAAGAACTATTTTGACCTAGCTTTTAATAATAAATTAATATTTTTTTAAAATTTAATTTTAAAATTTTAAGACTTTGTATTAAAATATTTTCTAGATTTATTTAATAATTAAGATATAATAATAAATTAAATAAAAAAATACTAAGACTTATATTAAAAAAAGTCTTAAGTATAATAAATAAAATTTTCTAAAATTTTATAAATTTTTTATACTAAATAAAAGATTTTAAGATAATTTTAAAAAAAAGAATTTTTAAAAATTTAAAAAAGAATTTTAGAAGAGATTAAATAAAAATTTATTAAAAAAAATAAAAAATATTTATAATATTTTAATTATAATAATAATTAATATTTAGCTCCTTAATGTAATAAAAAAAATCAGCTAAAATTTAAAATATAATTTAAAATATATATATAAAAGTTAAACAAGCTTTTATTATAATTTTTAAAAATGTAATAAAAAAACTAATAAAGTTAGATTAAATTTTATAAATTTAACTTTTTATTTTAAAATAAAGACTTATAAATATTTTTATATATTAATTTCTATATAAAATATTTTATTAATTTATATATATATAAACATAGAAGTAGAAGTTAATTTAATTAATAAATATTATAAATATATAATTATATTATTTAAACTAATTAATATATTTATAATTTTATATAATATTTTAAATATTTTTTATATACTTAAGAAATTTATATTAATTATATTTATTAAACATTAGAATACTTAAAAAATATAGAATTATATATAAATATATTTAAATATTTTTTTTACTAAGATTTAATAAAGTTTCTTAGTTTTATTATAATTTAAAATAAATTTAAAATAAACTTAGAACAAGTTAGGGCTATTACTAAAGAAAAAAGTTAATAATATTTTAAAATTGCCCTATCTTTAACTTTTATATTAAAGAATATAATTAATAATTAAAAACTACAAAAAATTAAATTTAATAATTTTAAAACATTTATATTTTATAATTTTATTAATATTTCTTAAAAAGCTTTTTTATTATACTATTTTAATTTTAAGTATTATATTTAATTAAAAAATTTTTTTTTAATAAAAATAAATTATAGAACTTTAAATTAAAAGCTTTTTATTATTATATATTTTTTTTAAATATTAGTATTAATATTTAAAAGAAAGTAAATATATTATTATAATTTACAAATCTTTATAAATTAATCTAAATTAAATAATAAATAAACTAGATAATATATATTTTTAATATTTTATAATTTTATAATTAAATATTAATTTACTAAAATTAATTTTATAAATAGGCCTTCTTAAATACTAGATAAATTTATAAAATATTTTTATTAAAATAAATTAATAACTTTAATTTACAAAAAACTTGTTTAATTTTTAATTAAAAAAATCTAGAAAAATAAACCAGCTTGCAAAATATAGAATATTTATTAAAAAAAATTAAAAAAAAATTTTAAATCTCTTATTAAATATTATTAGTTTTCTTTTATATTATTTATAATTAATGCTCTAAAATTAGTTAAATTATTTTATTAAATAATAAAATTAATCTATAAATTTCTAGATAAAATTATCTTAGATTAAGAATCTTTATTTATTAATAAATTCTAAGAATAATTTTATAAACTTAGCTTAATTAAATTATAATTATTAATAGCTTTTTATTTATAAATTAATAATTAAATAAAATAAATAAATTAAATTATAGAATAATATTTAAGATACTTTATGAATATAAAATAATTTATATAATTTAAACTACTTTTTAAAGTATAATTTACTTATAATAATATTATAAATATAATTATTAAAACTTTTTTAAATAAAGCTTTTATAAAATATTATTCTAACTTTTATTTTTAAATTAAAAAAAATTTTTTTCTAGAGAAGATACTAGCTATAAAAATAAAAATTAATATTAATTTAATAAAGATATTTTTTTACTATCTAATTAAATAAAAAAAATTTAGAGAATATATTTTAAAAAGTAAAAATATTTTATTTTAAAAAAAAATAAAATTTAATTATAAATATATTAAATAAAAAATTTTATTAAGCTATAAAAAGAAGATACTTAGAAAAACTTTTTATAAAATTATTAATTTAAAAATTTCTAGTTTTTTATTAATTTTTTAATAATTTTTATATTTTTATTTAAAATAATTTTTTATAACTATTTAAAAAATATAACTAGTATTACTAGAAATTATATAAAAAAAATAATATTTATTATTTACTAAGTTAGCTTAATATTTTTTTATATAAATATTATAAGTAATTATCTTATTTTATATTATTTATTAATAATACTTAAAAAATTTAATAAAATATATTTAAAAAAAACATAATTCTTAATTTTTTTTACTATAAATTATAATTAATATTTATATAATTTAATATTTAAAAAAGCAAGTCCTAGCTTTAAAAATAATTTATTTATATATTTTAAATAATTATTTAATAAAAAAACCAGCTTTTATTATTTATTATAAAAAATTTATAATTTAATTAAGTTAGCCTGGTTCCCTACTATTTTTTAAGTAATTTAATTCTTAGTATTTTTAAATAAAATAATAAAAAAATAATAAAGATACTTACTAGATAATATAAAATTTTATTTAAATTATAATAAATATATTTAATTAATACTACAGTATTATATATATAATTAAACTAAAAAAATATTATTTAATTAAAATTATAAATAAAAATTAAAGAATAAAAATAGACTAAATAGTATAATATAATAAGAAAAGTGTTAATTTTATATAAAATATACTTTTTAATATTATATTTAAAAAGAGAGAAATTATTAGATATAATAAATTATATAAAAATAATTAAAAAAAATACTTTATTTTATAAAAATATAAATATAAAAAATAAAAAAAAGCTTTTATTTATATTTTTATAGTACTATAAAATTATATTACTTATTTTAATTTAATTTTTTATTATTTATATTTATTATAAGAAATCTACTTAAATTATTTAATTTAAAAAAGAGTTTCTTAAAGATTAAAATAAAAAAAATAATTTAAATTAGAATTTATTTTTAGTTTTTATTTATAATATAAAAATTATAATTTATTTTAAATTTATTTATAAAAGTATTTTATTATTTTATTTTAATTATATATTTTTATAAAATTATTTAAATTTTTAATTTATATTATTTATTATATAAAAGATTAATATCTGCCAAGATATTATTATAAAATAGACTAATTTTTAATACTAAGAAATTATTTATATTTTTATACTTTTTTTTTTATTTATAATTTTTTATTTAAATTTTTTTTTTAGTATAGCTATCTAGAGTATAGTAACTTTAAAAAAATTATAAAAATTATTTAATTTTTATATTAAAATATTTTATTTTTATTTTAAAATAATAACTTATAACAGGTTTACTTGCTAGATAAAAAATTAAAAGCTATATTTAAAATAATAAAAATAAATTTTTTTTTTATATTTTAATATATTTTCATAAAGAAATTCTTTAATATTTTTATTATATTTTAATTTTATTTCTATTTACTAGATATCTTTAGCTGTGAACAGCTATATTAAAAAAAAATAAATTATAATAAAATTTAAAAAATATTATACTTTAGATCTATTATAGTTTTAATAAGATTTTAAATAGTATATAATTTATATTATAAAATCTTTATATTATTTTTACTTAAGAATTTCTTTTTTTTTTCTTAAGTATTATTTTCTTTTTTTATAAAAAAAGTTCTTGTTATATTACCAGAATCTTTAATAATTTCTTTATAATATAGTAGCATTATTTTTATACCTAGTTAAGTACTATTTTTTTTAAAAAAAAAACTTTATAATAAAAAAATTTTATATTTAAAAAATATTAGAGAAGATTTACTATATTTAATTAAATAAAAAAATCATATAATATATAAAAATTATTATAAAATATATAAAAAATACAGATACTATAAAATTATAAAATTTATAAAAAAAATAATAATAATATAATATAAAAAAGCTAAATAACTTTTTAAAGAGCTATAAATATTAAAATATAAAAAATACACTAGCTTATATTTATAAAGAACTACAAGTATCTAGCTATAAAATTTAATTTAAAATTTAATTAGAACTCTGCCTCTCTAGTATTAAAGTTAATTATATAAATATATAGAAAAATATAAAAAAATAAATTATAATATATTAATTAAATAATATATCATATATAATATTTATTAAATAATAAAGAAATATAACTATAATAGTATGAGTAGCATAAAATAGAATTACTAAAATAATTTAAAAATAAGTAATAAAATAAAAAATATAAATCTAGATATTTTAATAATACTAAAATATTAGAAGAATGGAGTATATATTATTAATTAAAAAAATATTTAAAAATATACTAGAGTATATTAGCTAGTTTTATAATATTATATAATATAATAAAAGTACTTTATAATTTAATTTTATAGATTTATAAATAAAAAATATTTATTTAAATATATTAACTATAAAAGTAACATGTTAGAATATTATTTTATATTATTAAAAAAATAAAAAATAATATAATAATAAAAATAGAAGTAGAAGCAGGGGCAGGAACTAAAATAATAAAAATTATAATTTAAATATATAAAAATATAAATAATATTAAAAAAAATATTTAAAAAATTAAAACTTATATTATAAGTATTATTATTATTTTTATAATAATAATAGTATTTATATCTATAGAAATATTTATAAAAGTAAAAAAAAATATAAATTATAATAATTTATATTATATATTAATTAATATACTTTGTTTTTTAAAAGTAAAAAACTTAGCTAGTATTTATATAATTATATAAATAAAGATATATAATATAAAAAAAAATATAAAAAATCTTTTATATAGAAATAAAGTAGTTATTATTTATTTATAAAAAATAAAAAAAATAAAAATATATATATTAGCCTACTTACACAGTAGTGTATTACTATAAGATAAATATAGTATAAAAAATAGTATAATAGTATAAAATATATTAATAAAAGATATTTAATAATAAAATTAACTACGAAGTATAATAGAATTTAAGATTTAGAAAAATATTATAGTTCAGATCCACCATAGTCTTGATAAGGTTTTAGATAATATATGATCTACATTATAGATTAATATTATTTTATATTATAAGAATCTTTATATTATTCTTTACTTAAAGATTTCTTCTTTCTTCTTTAAGTATTAGTTTTTTTTTTATAAAAAGTTCTTGTTATATCACCAGAATGTTTAATAATTTCTTTATAATATAATAGTATTATTTGCACTTAGTTAAGTACTATTTTTTCTTTAAACAAGATTAATTTATTAATTAATTTTTTTTAATAAATTTTAATACTTTTTTTATTTAAGTATCTATAAAATAAGTTTTAAATTTTATATATTTTAATAATTTACTAGTAAAATACTGGAGTCTATGAACGTATTAATTTAAGTAATTTTTATAAAAAGTAATTATACTTTAGAGAGTAATATAGAAAATAATATAACTTTTAAAAATTTTATTACTATAACAGAATTCAAGATTTGGAAAGATATCACAGTTCAGATCTGTCACGGTCTTAATAAGATTTTAGATAATATATGATCTATATTATAGATTAATATTACTTTATACTATAAGAATCTTTATATTATTCTTTACTTAAGAATTTCGTTTTTTTTTCTTAAACATTAGTTTCTTTTTTTTTTTATAAAAGAAAAAGTTCTTATTATA
Organism: Aspergillus biplanus; assembly: GCA_027569045.1. NCBI lineage: Eukaryota > Fungi > Ascomycota > Eurotiomycetes > Eurotiales > Aspergillaceae > Aspergillus > Aspergillus biplanus. The sequence continues at coordinate 1,045,866 of JAPDEJ010000005.1, read as the reverse complement.
TAACTAGAATCTTTAATTATTTCTATATAATATCGTAGTACTATTTGTATCTAGTTAAATATTATTATTTCTTTATAAAAAGATTAATTAATTAATTAATTTTTTTAAATAAATTTTAATACTTCTTTTTATTTAACTACCTGTAAAATAAGTTTTAAATTTTGTATATTGTAATAATTTATTAGTAAAATATTAGAGTCTGTAGACTTATTAGTTTAAGTAATTTTTATAAAAAATAATTATATTTTAAAGAGTACTATAAAAAATAATATAACTTCTAAAAGTTTTATTACTAGTAAATCTATTATTATAAAATATCTTAAATAAAGAATTACTAAACTAGAACAAGTTTAATTTATAGTTTAATAAATTAAGATATTGATTATAAATATTTCTTATATCTCTTATATTTTACGATTAAAATAAGATTTTTTAAAAAAATTTTTAAAATTTAATCTTAAATTTCCTTCCTAATAATACTTAGAGTAGTTATAAAAAATTAATTAGTTTTATTAATTAAATAAAAAAAAATTTAGATAAGAGTAAAATTTAATTTATTATTTATTATATAAATAAAAAGTACCAGAGAAGATAATTATAATAAATTAATTAAGCTTTTTTAAAATAAATTAGACTTTATCAAGAATTATAGCTAATTTTTAAAAAATAGATTAATATCTTATTTAAAATTCTTTAATTATAAAAATTAATTTTATAAAAAAAAAGAAGATTACTTGCTAGTAAAAAAATTAAAAATTCTAAGATTTTAATATTTATTTTATTTTATTAGAAAGTTATTTTAACCCAGCTTTTAATAATAAATTAATATTCTTTTAAAAATTAATTCTAAAATTCTAGGACTTTGTATTAGAATATCTTCTAGATTTATTTAATAATTAAGATATAATAGTAAATTAGATAAAAGAATATTAGAATTTATATTAGAAAAATCTTAAATATAATAAATAAAAGTCTCTAAAATCTTATAAATTTTTTATATTAAATAAAAGATCTTAAGATAATTCTAAAAGAAATTCTTCTAAAAATTTAGAAAAGAACTCTTCTAATAAGAATAAAAATTTAAGAGAAGATTAATTAAATAAGAATTTTATTAAAAAAAATAAGAAATATTTATAATATTTTAATTATAATAATAAGTAATATTTAGCTCCTAGATATAATAAATTAAGAAAATTAGCTAAAATTTAAAATATAATTTAAAAAAAGAAAAAAAAAGAAATTTAAAAAAAATTAAATAAGCTCTTGCTATAATTTTTAAAAGTTTTATAAAAAAATTAATAAAGTTAAATTAGACTCTATAGATTTAACTTCTTATTTTAAAATAAGGACTTGTAAATATTTTTATATATTAATTTATATAAATATAGATATAAAAATAGAAATTAATTTAATTAATAAAAAATTTATTATTTTATATAAACTAAATTAAGCTTTTTTAACAGCCCTAATTTTTAACATTATTAATAAAATAAAAATATTTATTTATAAAATATAATAAGTATTTATAATTACTACTAATTTAAAAAAAATTACTAAATTATTTAAATAATTTTATATAAAAATTAACTAAGATTTCTAATTTACTAACTCTTTAATATTTTTATTTATATTTATATTAAATAATTTTTTTATCTACCTTGCTCCTGTAGAGCAAATATAGTAATTTAAAATATAAAATATAGTAATTTAAAATATAAAAAATTAAAATTTAATTTTTTTATAAATTTATTAAATAAAAATGCTACTATACTTATATATATATTATAATAATATTTTTAAAAAAGTATAATTATTTAAAAAAGACTTTTTAAATTTTCTAGAGATTAAATAAAATCTAAATAAATTATTTCTAGAACTTAAGTAATTTTAAAATATATTTAATACTAAAAAATCTAAGACTCTTTTTTTAAAATCTAGAGTAAATTATAAAAATTTTTTTTAAAAAAGCTAAACTTTATTCTTTAGATCTATTTATTTCTTATTTTAAAAAAAATATTAAAATTAAAAAAATTTAATTTTTAAAAAGCCCTGCAGGAGTCTTTATTTTATTTATATTAAAATTTTATAATAATATTTTATAATTATATATAAATTATTAAAATTTGAATAAAATCTTTATTAAAAATTATTATTCTTTATCTTTAATTTTAAAGATTCTTAATTAAATTAATAGTGTAAAATATTTTTTAAAGTTAGATATTTAAAATATTTATTATTATATTTAAATTTATAAAAATAAAGAATAAAAAACTATATTTTATATATAATATAGCTATTATAAATATATAGTTATATTATTTAAACTAATTAATATATTTATAATTTTTTAAAACTATATTTATATTATTTTATATAATATCTTAGATATCTTTTATATAATATATTTAAATAATATTTTAATTTTTTATTTACTTAAGAAACCCATACTAATTATATTTATTAAATATTAAAATATAATTAGTATGGGTTTCTTAATTTTATTATAACTTATAATAAAATTAAAATAAATCCAGAATAAGTTAGAACTATTACTAAATAAAAAAAACTAATAATATTTTAAAATATTTAAGTCTTTCTAAAATTCTATAATTTTTATTAATATTTTATATATAAATATTCTAAAATTATTCGATCTTTAACTTCCATGTTAAAAGACATGATTAATAAATAAAAATTAGAAAAAATTAAGCTTAATAACTATAAAAGAATTTATATTTTATAATTTTATTAATATTTTTTAAAAATCTTGTTTATTATATTATTTTAATTTTAAATATCATATCTAAATTAAAATAGATACTTTTTTAAATATATAGCTAAAATTATCTTCTAATCAGATAACTAAGATTAATATTATTTAATTATCTTTTAATCCAGGAAATTTTTTCTAGTAGAAATAAATTATAAAACTCTAGATTAAAAGCTTTTTATTATTATATATTTCTTTAAATATTGATATTAATATCTAGAAGAAAGTAAATATATTATTAAAATTTTATTAAATTACTATAATTTATAAATTTTTATAAATTAATCTAAATTAAATAATAGGCAAGCTAGATAATATATATTTTTAATATTTTATAATTTTATAAGTTAGTATTAATTTAATAAAATTAATTCTATAAATAGATTTTCTTAAATACCAGGTAAATTTATAAAATATTTTTATTAAAATAAATTAACTACTTTAATTTATAAAAAACTCATCCAATTCATATTTAGAGAGCGAGTTTTTTAATTTAATTAAATAATAAATATTTTTATTAAATTAAGATTAATTATTAATTTTATTTACTTTTTATTTATTATTATTTTTAAGTTTTAGTATATATAAGATCTTCTTGTTTTAGGTAGTCTATAATTTTAAAAACAAGATATAAAAGATATTATATATATAATTATACTTATTTAATAAATATAAATAATATACCTGGGCTTTAACTTAATTTAATACTTAAAAAAATTCTAGATATCAGAAAATATATTTTTAATTTAATAATATTAATTTTAAATTTTAAGTTAATAAGCCTACTAAATCTTTTACTTTAAATATTATTAACTTATATTTTTATTATAATATTTAATATAAATTTTCACAGCTTTTCACTAGTATTTTTTATAGGATTTTTTAATAATAATAATTTATTAATTTATATTTTTATAGCTAGTATCTTCTCTAGAAAAAAAATATTTTTAATTTAAAAATAAAAGTTAGAATAATATTTTATAAGAGGTTTATTTAAAAAGATTTTAATAATTATATTTATAATGTTATTATAAATAAATTATACTTTAAAAAATAATTTACACTATATAAGTTATTATTTATTAATATATAAAATATTCTATATATAACTTTATATATTATTTTATATATTTATTTAATAAAATTAATAAGTTAATTGTTAGGATATACACCTGGGCACGTGTAAATACTAAACTAGACCATTATGCCACTATGATCAACCTATTGGTTGATCATGCCCAGGTCTCATACTCATGGTCATCATGGTTCCTAACATTAATAAATTATATATATAATTTATTTTTATATCTTGGAATTCTTTTTTAACTTATAAATATAGAAGTTATTAAGTTCTTACTAGTCTTCTAGAAAAACATGTTCTTAGTCTAGTAATTATAGTATATTATTAAATTATAAGTAATTTACTCTAACTCTAGATTATTTATAAAATTTCTTTTTTGAAAAAAAGTCCAATTCTTTCTTAAAAACATTAATAAAATATTTAAAATATTTAAAATATTTTTTAAAATAAATATTCTATACTTTATAAGCTAGTTTATCTTTCTAAACTTTTTTAAATTAGATAAGTTTTTTATAAATAAAAGTAATTAATCTATTTTAATAAAAATATTTTATAAATTTATCTAGTATTTAAAAGGGCCTGTTTACAGAATTAGTTTTACTAAATTAATATTTAATTATCAAATTATAAGATATTAAAAATATATATTATCTAGCTTATTTATTACTTAATTTAAATTAATTTATAAAGATTTATAAATTATAGTAGTTTAATAAAAATTTAATAATATATTTATTTTTTTGTGAATATTAATATTAATATCTAAAAAAATATATAATAATAAAAGGCTTCTAATTTAAAATTTTATAGTTTATTTTTACTAGAAAGAATTTTCTTAATTAAAAAATAATTAAATAATATTAATCTTAATTATCTAGTTAGAAGATGATTCTAGCTATATATTTAAAAAAATATTTATTAATAAATAAATATAATAGATAGAACTATAATAGTATAATAAAAATGCTTTTTAAAAACTATTAATAAGATTATAAAATATAGATTTTTTAAGATTATTAAGCTTATTTTTTTCTAATTATTAATTATTAATTATATTTTTTAATATAAAAAGACTTAATATTAAAATTAATATTATAAATATAAAGTTATGGGTAATCATATGTAGAGGCACATGACCTATAACCTGTAAAATATATTTAGTTACTATAGAATTACTGGGTAGAGTAACTTAGTAATTAGTTCTATTACCAGGTGCTCTCTAGTAATATATTTTATAATATTATACTATCTTCCACATCATGCTCACCTTACAGTATTATACTATTATATAAGTAGGCTAACACTTAAATATCTTAAAATATTATTAATTTTCTTTATTTAATAATAGCTTTAACTTGTTCTAGGTTCATTTTAATTTTATTATAAATTATAATAAAATTAAGAAACTTTACTAAATCTTGATAAAAAGAATATTTAATAAATATAATTAATATGGGTTTCTTAAGTAAATAAAAAAATTAAAATATTATAGAAAATAATATAAATATAATTATAAAAAATATAGATATATTAATTAATCTAAATAGTATAATTATATTTATAATAACTATATTATATATAAAATATAGTTTTTTACTTTTTATTTTTATAAATTTAAATATAATAATAGATATCTTAAATATTTAACTTTGAAAATTATTTCATATTATAAATTTAATCAAGAATCTCTAAAATTAAGAATAAAGAATAATAATTCTTAATAAAACTTTATTTAAATTTTAATAATTTATATATAATTATAAGATATTACTATAAAACTTTAATATAAATAAGGTAGAAGCTCTAGCAGGATTTTTTAAAAATTAAATTCTTTTAATTTTAATATTTTTATTTATATAATCTTCAAGAATCTTTAATTTATTTTAAAATAGAAAATAAATAGATTCATAGAATAAAGTTTAATTTTTATTAAAAAAAGATTTCATAATCTACTTTAAATTTTTTTAAAAAAAGTCTTAAATTTCTTAATATTAGATACATTTTAAAATTACTTAAATTTTAAAAATAATTTACTTATGTCTTATTTAATCTTTAAAAAATTTAAATTATTATATTTATTTTATAAAAAATAAAATAGATAAAAAAATTACTTAATATAAATATAAATAAAAATGATAAAGAGCTACTAAGTTAAAGATCTTAATTTATTTTTATATAAAATTATTTAAATAATTTAATAGTCTGTTTTAAATTAGTAGTAATTATAGATACTTATTATATTTTATAAATAAATAGTTTTAACTTATTAATAGCCTTAAAAAGTCTTAATCTAGTTTATATAAAATAATAAAATTTTTATTAATTAAATTAACTTCTACTTCTATGTTTATATATATATAAATTAATATATAAAAATATTTATAAGTCTTTATTTTAAAATAAGAAGTTAAATTTATAAAATTTAATTTAATTTTATTAAATTTTTTATTAATTTCTTAGAGACTATTATAAGAGCTTGTTTAGATTTTTTTAATATTTTTTTTAATAAAAATTTTATATGCTTTTTTCCATGAGAATTTTTATTAAATTAATTTTTTTTAAAGATTTTATTCTTCTCTTAATTTTTAAAAAATTTTGTATTTAGTATCAAAGGTTTACTAGATTCTTGAGATTTTTATTTATTATATTTAAAACTTTTTTCTTATAAGTTCTAATATTTTTCTATGTAATTTACTATTATATCTTAATTATTAAATAAATTTAGAAAATATTTTAATATAAAGTCTTAAAATTTTAGAATTAATTTTTAGAAAAATATTCATTTACTATTAAAATTTAGATTAAAATAATTTTTTAATAATATAAACTAGATATTAAAATCTTAGAATCTTTAATTTTTTTACTAGTAAATAAATCTTTTTTTTATAAAATTTGTTCTTGCAGTTAGAATTTTAAATAAAATAATTATTTTATTTTTTAAAAACTAGTCATAATTTCTAATAAAGTCTAATTTATTTTTAAAAAACTTAATTAATTTATTATATAATATATAATAAATTACATTTTATTCTTATCTAAATCTTTTTTATTTAATTAATAAAATTAATTAATTTTTTACAACCATTTCAAGTATTACTAGAAAAAAAATTTAAATTTAAAATTTAAAAATCTTTTTAAATAATTTTATTTTAATAATAAAACATAAAAGATACAAGAGATATCTATAATAAATATTTTAATTTATTAAACTATAAATTAAACTTATTCTAATTTAGTAATGTTTTATTTAAAATATTTTATACTAATAAATTTATTAATAATATAAGTTTTAAAAATTTTATTATTTTTTGTAGTACTCTCTAAGATATAATTATTTTTTATAAAAATTATTTAAATTTATAAATTTATAAACTTTAATATTTTTTTAATAGATTATTAAAATATATAAAATAAAAAATTTGTTTTACAGGTAATTAAATTAAAAAAAGTATTAAAAAATTTTAAAAAGATTAATTAATAAATTAATCTTTTTATAAAGGTATAATAGTACTTAACTAGATGTAAATAATATTATTATATTATAAAAGAATTATTAAAGATTCTGGTAATATAGCAGGTATTATTAAATAAAAAATAAAAAGAGAAAACTAATATTGTAAAAAAAAAAGATTTTTAAGCAAAGAATAACATAAAGACCTTATAATATAAAATAATATTAGTTTATAATGTAGATTATAATATTTAAATTTTTATTAAAACTATAATAAATATAAACTATAATATTATTTTAAATCTTGAATTTTATTATAATATAATCTTAATTAAGCTATACAAAATACTAGAATTTATATATATATATAATTATTCTTTATAATACTGCTACTATACTAAAAAAGTATTAAAAAATATAATAAATAATTATAAAGTATTTAAATCTATATTTTTCTTCTTTATTACTATTACTACTAAGTTTATAAAGTATTGGCCTACTTATATAATAGTATAATACTGCAAGGTGAGCGTGATATAAAAGACAGCATAATACTATAAAATATATTAGTAAAGAATACCTAGAATTAATTATTAAGTTACTCTACTTAATAACTTTATAATAACTAAATATATTATATAAATTATAAATTATATGCCTTTATATATAATTATCTATAATCTTATATTTATATAATTTATTTTTTTTTAAAAAAATAATAACTTAATATCTTGCTATATTCCCACCCCCCATATTATTAATTATAATCTTTTAAAATCTATAAAAGATTTTCTGGTCTTATATTAAATTAATATTATATAATTTTAATTAATTAATTATTATAATTATATTTTAAATCTATTCTATATTTTAATATAGCTTTAATTCTTTTTAATACAGAAATTCTTTTAAAATATTTACTTTAATAATATATTATATAATTTTTTATAAATATATTACAGCATGTACTTACTTTTATATAATTTCTTAAGTTTTTATATAAATTAATAATATATTATATTATATAAGTAAATTAAATCATTTTATAAAAAGTTTATTTATTATAACTTATATTATAATATTATTAGGGACCATGGTGACCATGAGTATAAGATCTAGACATAATTAATTAATAAATTAATTATAGTAATCTAATAATTTAGTTTAGTTTTTACACATGCCCAGGTATATATTTTAATAATATAATTAATCTATTTAGCTAGTCCAGTTACTAAAATATTATACATTTAATTCATGATAATTTTATTTTATAGTTATATCAATATATAGAAAAAATATATATTATATATAAAACTATTCTTAATAATAATATGAAATTAAGCTAAGAAGTTTATATATTTAAAATTTAAAGACTATAAGGCATACATTATATATATTTACTAAATAAAATAAGATCTTTTTTAAAGAAGGATAGAAATTATAGCTAAAATATTAAAAAATATAATCTAGATTTTTAGAGCTAGCTTTGTAAAAAGAGGAAATATTTAATATAAATAATTTTAAAATAAATATAAAAATAATAATATTAATAAAGAATAATTAGTAAATAAAAAATTTAAAGTAAGCTATTATAAATATAAAGAAAAAAAATTTATTGTAAAAATTTATTTAAAATTATTTTTTAAATTAAAAAATAATATAAATATAAAAAACTAGAAGAACTAGTATTATGCATGATAATAATACTAGAAATTTTTATAATAAATTATATTAAAAAAATAATTATATTTAAAATTAAAATTAAAATATTAAAAAAAATATAGAAGATAAATATATTACTTAATTTAAATATAAAAATAAATTTTATTAATTAAAATTATATAAAAATATATCTAGAGGGGAAAAATAAGACCTTTTATTTAATAAATATATTTAATAATTACTATATTATCTTATATAAAAAAAAAAGCTTAAATTTATAGTAAGAGATATAAATTAAGTATTTTATATATATAATATAAAATTTAAAATAGTTTAAATTTAAAAATATAATATTATACTAGAATATTTATAGCTTAAGAATATAAATTTTATATTTAACTAGATAAAATAAATCTGGGTATACTATAAAAAATAAATTAAAAAAAAAGAAAAAATATAACCTGTAAGAATTCATATATATTAATATTGATTAAATAATAATAAGAGTAGATTATTTTATAATTATATTTAAAAATATAAAGAAAAGACCCAGTTTTATATTTTAATAATATAAATATTAAAGAACTAGCTATATTAGAAAATTATAAGAATTTTATAAATATATTTTTAAAAAATAAGATAAATATTCTAGTATAATACTAAAATTATAACTATAGAATTAAGTTAGAAAAGATAAAAAAATTATTATATAAATTAATTTATTTTTTATTTATAACTAAACTTAAAATTTTAAAAAATTATATCTAAGACATGCTATAGAAGAACTAAATAAAATTTTTAAAAGATTTATTAAACGTACCTATATTATTTATATTAAAAAAAAATAACAAGCTAAGATTATATATTAATTACTATAAGATTAATATAATTATAATTAAAAATAAATATTTATTTTTTTCACTAGAAAAGATCCTGGATTACTTAAATAAAGCTATAATATTTATAAAATTAAATTTATAAAATATATATTATAAATTATATATTTTAAAAAATAATAAATAAAAAATAGTATTCTATATAAAATATGGCTATTATAAATATTGAGTTATATTATTTAAACTAGTTAATATATTAATAAGCTTTTAAAGCTATATTAATTATATATTAAATAATTTTTTAAATATATATATTATTATATATAGAAATAATATTATTATTTATTTATACTAGAAAAATAAACATGTGGACTAAGTCTATAAAATTTTATAAAAATTATAAAATATAAATTATATATAAAGTTAAGTAAATATATATTTTATATACATAAAATTAATTTTCTAAGAATTATAATTATAATAAAAAAAATTAAAATAAAAAAAAATTATATAAAAATAATTATTAAATAGCTAGAGCTATAAAACTTAAAATAAGTATAAATATTTTTTAAATTTATAAACTTTTATAAAAAATTTATTAATAATTATAGCTAAATTATAGTATTACTTTTAGATATAATTAAAAAAAATATAATATTTAAATTCTTTTTAAATAAAAATAAGAGAAAGGCCTTTAAAAAAATAAAATAAAAAAATATAAAATTAAATAGACTCTAAGAGCGACTTTAGCTAAATAATATAAAAATAAAATCTAAGATTATCTTATATTAAGAATTAAATAACTTAGTAAGAGTAGATAGGCTTATTATAAAATATATAAATATTAAAAATAAAGTCTATATAAAATATAAGGCTAGTAATAATAAAAGTTTTATAAATAATATAATAATATAATATATTTATATAAAAAATCTATGCTAGACTATTAAAAAATATAAAAATAATTAACTTTAAAAAATAAAGTATAATATAAAATAAATTTATTAAAAAATTATTTATAAAAAAATAAAAAGTCTATACACTTAATATAATATTTTTGAAAAAGAAATTATAAAAATAAATTATAATAATTTATAAAATAGCTATTAAAAAAATCTATATAATTAACTTAATTTACTAGAAATATTATTAATAAAATCTATTTTAAAAAATTAAAAATTATATTATAGAGTATATAATCTACTAGAAAAATATAATATATAAATATAAATTATATAGCTAATTAGAATTATTATTAGTATTAATAAAACTTATAAAATAAATAAGCTTAGATTTTATTATAAAATTATTATTTATAAAATATCATGGAAAAGTCTATAATATAATATTAGTAATTATAAATATATTTATAAAATACATATTTTATATTCTATGTATAAAGAACATAGGAATAAAAAAAATAATATAAATTTTAATAAATAAAATATTTATATTTATAAAAGTACTATAAAATTTAATTAATAATAAAAAAACTTTTTTTACTAGCTAATATTAATTAATATTATATTATTATTTAATAATTAAGTAAAGACTGAGTACTATTTTTTATTTATAAATTAATAATTAAATAAAATACTAAAATTAATTATTAGAGTTTTATCTAAGATATTATATTAACTAGGAATAGAATAACTAGCTAGAATAATTATTTATAATATAATTTTTATATAATATCTTAGTATATAATATATTAAAAGTTATATTTACAAAAATATTAATTAACTATTTTTTATCTATGCAAGCTAATATTAAAATAAAAAAATAAAAAATTAATTAAAATATAATTTTACATATAAAAAATATTAAAAAACTTAGAAAGATCTTAAAAAAAAATCTAGTAAATATAAAAAATATTATAGTAGAGTAATATAATAAAAAATACTTAATAAAAATTTATTAAATTAAAGTTTAAATATAATTAAATATAGGATATTTTATTAAAATTTATATAAATTATAAATTAGATTATTAATATAAAGGGCTATTTTAAATTATAAGTAAATAAAATAAGCAAGTATTAGGATACACACCTGGGCATGTGTAAAAACTAAGCTAGACTATTAGACTATTATAATTAACCTATTAGTTGACCATGCCCAGGTCTTATACTCATGGTTTATCATGGTTTCTAACAGCAAGTATATAAGTTATAATTATTATTATAAATAAAAAAAACTTATAATATTTTTTATATATTACTTCTAGAATTTTTTAAAGAAGATTTAAAAAGTATATTATAGCTAGAACTAATTTTTATTAAAAATAAGAATAAATATAAAATAAAAAGATTTTATATTTAAAAAATATTACAGAAAATCTGCTATATTTAATTAAATAAAAAAAATAGGAGGATATATATAATATATAGAAATTATTATAAAATATATTTTAAATAAACTTTTTAAAAAATAAAAAATAAAATATTAAAATATAAAAATAAAAAGCAGCTTATACTATATCTAGTTATAAAATTAAATATAAAGCTTAACTAGAATGTTATTTTTATATTATTAAAATTAATAAATAAGAATTTATAAAAGAAATAAACTATAATATACTAGCTAAATAATATATATTAAATAATAAAATAACACTGCTGCAGTAATATAAATAATATAAAAAAAAATTATAAAAGTAAAAAAAATATAAATTCTAGTATTTTAATAATACCAAAATATTAGGAGCATAAAATAAATATTATTAATAATAAAAAAAAACAGCTAGAAGAATAATTAAATATTATAAAAATAATATATTTAAAAAATATATTAAAATATACTAACTAGTTTTCTAATATTATATAATATAATAAAAGTACTTAATAGTCTAGTTATTATAAATTTATCAATAAAGAACCCCAGTCTAGATATATTTATTATAAAAGTAGTATGCTAGAATATTATTTTATATTATTAAAAATATAAAGAATAGCATAGTAATAGAAATAATAAAAAAAATAAAAATAAATATAAAAATAAAAATTAAAAAAGTAGAAATAATAATCTAGATTTATAAATAAATAAATAATATTAAAAAAAAAAGGAAAAAAGTAGAACTTATATTATAAATATTATTTTTATTTTTATAATAATAGTAATCTTCTTAATTATAAAAATATTTATAAGAATAGAAAGAAATACAAGTTATTATAAATTTATATTATATATTAATTAATATATTTTATCTTTAAAAAGTAAGGAACTTAGCTAATATTTATATAATTATATAAATAAAAATATATAATATAAAAAAAAAATAATAGAAAAAGTTTTTTATATAAAAATAAGTAAAATATAAAGTAAGAAATAAAGTATATAATATAAAAATTAATAAATAAAGTAATTATTATTTTTTTATAAAAAATAAAAAAGATAAGAATGTATATAGTAAATTAATTAATATATAAATATAAAAAAAAAATAACATAAAATAAAATAATATAATTATATTAAAATAATAATATAATATATTATTAATTTATATAAAAACTTAAAAAATAATATAGAAGTAAGTATATATTATAATATATTTATATAAAATATATAATATATTACTAGAGTAAATACTTAAAAAAATCTCTGTATTAAAAAGAATTAAAGCTATATTAAAATAAAATATAAATTTAAAGTATAATTATAATAAGTAATTAATTAAAATTATATAGTACTAATCTAGCATGAGACTAAAAATTTTTTATAAATTTTAAACAATAATAATTAATAATATAAAGTATAAAAATATTATAAGATATTAAATTATTATTTTTTGAAAAAAAAAAGTAAATTATTAAAATTAATATTATAAATATAAGATCATAGATAATTATATATAAAAATATATAATTTATAATTTATATAATATATTTAATTACTGTAAAGTTACTAAGTAAAGTAATTTAGTAGTTAGTTTTACTACTAGACATCTTTTATAAATATATATTATGATATTATGCTGTCTTTTATACCATGCTCACCTCACAGTAATACACTACTGTGTAAGTAGGCTAATAGTAAGCTAGATAGTATATATTTCTAATATTTTATAATTTTATAATTAAATATTAATCTGGTAAAACTAATTCTATAAATAAATCTTTTTAAATATTAGATAAATTTATAAAATAAATTAACAGCTTTAATTTATAAAGAACTTATTTAATTTTTAATTAAAAAAGTTTAAAAAAATAAACCAGCTTGTAAAGCATAAGATACTTATTAAAAAAAGTTAAAAAAAAGTTTTAAATTTTTTATTAATTCTTCTAAGAAAAAATTAAACACTTTAAAAAAAAATTAATTTTATAAATAATCTAGAGCTAGAGTAAACTATTTATAATTCAATAATATAATATAATTATTAAATTAAAAATATATTTTTTTAAAAGACTAGTAAAAACTTAATAACTTTTATATTTATAGCTTAAAAAAAGAATTTTAAAATATAAAAATAAATTATGCTTATATCTTAACTAAATTATTCTAAAATTTTAAAGATTAATTAAAATAATTTTTTATAATATAAAAATTATATTATTGTTCTAGATATAGAACTTTTAAAAATTTTTTATATATTAATAAATAATAATTAGAAAATATTAATTTTATAGTTAACTTAATTTTTTATCTATTTCTAAATAATCCTAGAGTAAAATATTTATAAATTTTATAATAAATTTATCCCTAGTCTTATATAATAGTAAAATAGTTAATTATACTTTTATTATAATAAAATAAATATATTAAATACTATTGATTTTTTTTTATGTTATTCATAATTAATGCCCCAGAATTAGCTAAATTATTTTATTAAAAAATAAAATTAATTTATAAACCTCTAGATAAAATTATCTTAAATTAAGAATTTTTATTTATTAATAAATTTTAGAAACAACTCTGTAAGCTTAGCTTAATTAAATTATAATTATTAATATCTTTTTACCCACAAACTAATAATTAAACAGAATAAATAAATTAAAATTTAAAATGATATTTAAATTACTTTTTAAAGTATAATTTACTTATAATAATACTATAAATATAATTATTAAAATCTTTTTAAATAAAGCTCTTATAAAATATTATTCTAATTTTTATTTTTAAATTAAATATATATATATTTTTTTAAAGGAGATACCAGCTACAAAAATAAAAATTAATAAATTAATTATTAAAAAAAACTTTTATAAAAAATATTAATACAAAGCCATAGAAGCCTATATTAAATATTAAAATAAAAAATATAAGTTCATAATATTTAAATTAAAAAATTTAATAAACTTATTAATTTAAAATTTAAAATTACAATTATTAAATTAAAAACTTACTTCTTAATATTTAGGAGCGCTTTAAGTATTAGATTAAATTAAAAATTAAATATATTATTTATATTTACTAAATAAATATAATTATATATATAATATTTTTTATATTTTATTATTAAAATTATAAACTAGTTAAAATAAAAAAATCCTACCCATGCTAAAGCTTAAAGATAATAATAAATAAAAAATAAATAAAATTAAAAATTAATATTAATTTAATAAAAATATTTATTATCTAGTTAAATAAAAGAGCTGGCTCTCTAAATATAATTAATAATTATTTAAAGAAAATTTAAAAAATATATTTTAAAAAGTAAAAATATTTTATTTTAAAAAAAAAATAAAAAAAAAATAAAATAAAATAAAATAAATAATTATCTAGCTATGCCATATTTAAAGAAAAAATAAATAAAATTTAATTATAAATATATTAAATAAGAAATTTTATTAAATTATAAAAAAAATATACTTAGAAAACTTTTTTATAAAATTATTAACTTAAGAATTTCTAATCTTTTCTTAATTTTCTAATAATTTTTATATTATTAGTAATTATTAATATTTTATATTATTTATTAATAATACTTAAAAAATTTAATAAAATATATTTATAAAAAAAAATAATTCTTAATTTTTTCTAACTTAAATTATAACTAATATTTATATAATTTAATATTTAAAAAAGCAAGTCCCAGCTTTAAAAATAATTTATTTATTTATTTTAAATAATTATTTAATAAAAAGAACTGGCTTTTATTATTTATTATAAAAAGTTTATAATAAAATATTTATAATTTAATTAAATTAGCCTGGTTCTTCATTATTTCTTAAGTAATTTAATTATTAGTATTTTTAAATAAAATAATAAAAAAATAATAGAGATACTTACTAAATAATATAAAATTTTATTTAAATTATAATTAATATATTTAATTAATGCTACAGTATTATATATATAATTAAACTAAAAAAATATTATCTAATTAAAATTATAAATAAAAATTAAAAAGTAAAGATAGAATAAATAGCATAGTATAATAAAAAAAATATTAATTTTATATAAAGTATACTTTTTAATATTATATTTAAAAAAAAGAGATTATTAAATATAATAAATTATATAAAATTAATTAAAAAAAATACATTATTTTGTAAAAATATAAATATAAAAAATAAAAAAAAGCTATTACTTTATAAGTAAGAATTATTTTTATTTATATTTTTATAATACTATAAAATTATATTACTAATTTTAATTTAATTTTTTATTATTTATATTTACTGTAAGAAATCTGCTTAAATTATTTAATTTAAAGGAGAATTTTTTTAAAATTAAAAAAAATAAAATAATCATAGATATTTCTTTATTAAAATATATTAAAATATAAAAGAGAAATTTATTTTAATTATTTTAGGCATGGTCTATAATTTTTCTCTAACTAGTAAATTTATTATAACTTATTATTTTAAAATAAAAATAAAATATTTTAATATAAAAATTAAATAGTTTTTATAATTTTTAAAGCTGCTATACTCTAGATAGCTATATTAAAAAAAGTAATTTAAATTAGAATCTATCTCTAGTCTTTACTTATAATATAAAAATTATAATTTATTTTAAATTTATTTATAAAAGTACTTTATTATTTTATTTTAATTATATATTTTATAAAGCTATCTAGATCTTTAATTTATATTATTTAGTATATAAAAAATTAACATTTACTAAGATACTATTATAAAATAATCTAGTTTTTAATACTAAGAGAGCATCTATATTTGTATAATTTTTTTTTATTTATATTTTTTATTTATAATTCTTTATTTAAATTATTTTTTTTAGTATAGCTATCTGGAGTATAGCAGCTTTAAAAATTATAAAAACTATTTAATTTTTATATTAAAATATTTTATTTTTATTTTAAAATAATAATTTATAATAAATTTACTAGTTAGATAAAAATTATAGACCATGTCTAAAATAATTAAAATAAATTTCTCTTTTATATTTTAATATATTTTAATAAAGAAATATCTATAATTATTTTATTTTTTTTTAATTTTATTAATATTAGCATAACAAAGATACTTATTATTTATAATTTATTTCTTAAACATGCTCTATAATCTCTTTAGTCTTTAATATTGCCTGTTAAAAAATATTTTTAATATTTTTTATTACAGAAGTATCTTTCACCTGGCAAGCTTTATATTAGCTGAATATTAGATATTAATTACAGGCCATGATATTAATATTAAAAATATCCTTGACTGTGAACAGCTGTATTAGAAAAAAGAATAAATTATAATAAAATTTAAAATTTAAATAATATTATAGTTTAAATTTATTATAATTTTAATAAAATTCTAGATAATATATAATCTACATTATAGTATAATATAAAGGCCCTGTTTCTTTCTAAATATTTTTATTTATATAATTATATAAATACTAGCTAAGTCTCTTATTTTTAGAAATAAATCTTATTAATTAATTATATAATATAATTTTAAATAGCTTATATTTTTTTATAATTATAATTATAAAGACTATTATAATTAAAATAACTATAATAATAATTATAACTCTACCTGTTCTTTTATAAGTTTTTATTATAATATTAATATTATCTACTATTATTCTTATTCTGCTTACTCTTATTTTAATTTTTATTATTATAATATCTACTTTTCTACTTGCAGAGTTTAATAATTTTTTATATTATTATTTTTATAGTTTATTGTATTAACCATATTGTTTTACTTTATTAATAATATATATTTTATATTAATAATTTATTATTATTATAAAAATATTTAAATTTATATCTTTTATCTTTTTATTTCTTTTATAACTTTTTTTTATATAATATATATTATTATAGTAATAGAATCTTATTATTTAATAAATATTATATAATATTTATTACTTATTTAATATATTATAATTATTTTTTTTATAAATTTTTATTTATTAATTTTAATAATATAGAGATAATATTCTAGTTAAAATTTAAATTAAATTTTATAATTTAAAGCTTATAATTTTTTATATTATCCTATTTTTTTTATATATATATATTTTTTTAAGTTCTTTTTAAGGTTTTTAATATTTCTTATATATAGTCTATAGAATTATATATTAATTAATTTTTTATTTATTTATATAATAAAAAATAACTAGTTAATGCTTTTACTGGCATGGTCTTTAATATATTATATAATAAAATATTATATAAAAATTATATTATAAATAATTATTTTAGCTAGTTATCTTACTTCTAGTTTATATAATTTATAAATAAAAAATAATACTTAGTTTTTATTTAATTACTAGATAATAATATATTAATTAATATTAGCTAATAAAAAAAGTTTTTTTATTACTAACTAGATTTTATAATATTTTTTATAAATATAAATACTTTATTTATTAAAATTTATATTATTTTTTCTGTTGCTATATTTTTTATATATAAAATATAAAATATGTATTTATAAATATATTTATAAATATTAATATCATATTATAAACTTTTTTATAATATTTTATAGTTGGTAATTTTATAATAAAATCTAAATTTATTTATTTTATAAATTTTAATAAATTATATAATTTATATTTATATCTTTATATATTATATTTTTCTAGTAAATTATATACTTTATAATATATTTTTTAATGTTTTAAAATAAATTTTATTAATAATATTTTTAATAAATTAAGTTAATTATATAGATCTTTTTTTAATAATTATTTTATAAATTATTATAATTCATTTTTATAATTTTTCTTTTAAAAATATTATTAAATATATAAACTTTTTATTTTTTTATAAATAATTTTTTAATAAATCTATTTTATATTATACTTTATTTTTAAAATTAATTATATTTGTATTTGTTAGTAGCCTAGTATAGATTTTTTATATAAATATATTATATTATTATATTATTTATAAAAGTTTTATTATTATTAGCTTTATATTTTATCTATAGGTTTTAATTTTAATATTTATATATTTTATAATTAGTCTATTTATTTTTACTATATTATTTAATTTTTAATATATAATAATCTTAAATTTTATTATTTTACTATTTAGCTAAAATAGCTCTTAAATTCTTTTTAATTTTATATTTTTTTATATTATTTTTTTACTATGTAAATAATTTACTTTTTTATTAATACTATTTACTGGATTTTTACTTTCTACCTGGTATTTCATAATAAAATTAAATTTTATAAGTTATTCTATCTACTAGATTTATTTAAATAATAATTTTTTTATTATTATAAATTAATATAAATATATATAATTTATTAAAATTTAATATATTTATTTTAATATAAATATTTAACTTAGAATTAAAATACTATAATAATAATATTTTTATAAAATTTTTTTTATTTTTTTGAAGACCTTTTTTTTATTCTTATTGAAAAAAAATTTAAATATTATATTTTTTTATTTATATTTAAGAGTAATACTATAATTTAGCTATAATTATTAATAAGCTTCTTATAAAAATTTATAAATTTAATAACTATTTATATATATTTTAAGTTTTATAGTTCTAGTTATTTAATAATTTCTTTAATATAATTTTTTTTATTTTAATATAATTTTTATAAATTTAATTAGATAAATATTATAACTTTATTTAAATAGTCCAGAATCTCTTTTAGTAAAAAAATACATATCTATTTTTAATTATAATTATATTAATTTTATATATAACTTTTCTTATTATATTGCAGTCTTTTATCTAATTTTTAAAATAATTTAATATTAAAAATAATAATACTTTTTAATTTTAATATAATTATTTTAATAGTTAGAGGAAAATTGCTTAAAGTATATTTTTCAAAATAATTTTTAACATATATTTTTTTTATCTTTTATTGTAAAAGGCTTAATACTTAATTGTTTATATAATATTAAATATTTTATAAATAATATATTTTTATTTAAATTTATTTTTTAAATATATATAAAAATGTACTATTTTTTAATCTTTATATATTCAATTAAGTATAAAGGACAAGAATTAATAAAACATGCTTTAAAATAAATTTAATTATAAAAATATTAAGATCTCTAGTTCTAGTTCTTTTATTATTAAAAAATCCAAAGTTTTATATATAAAAATTTAATATTAAAATTAATATTATAAATACACAGTTATGAATAATTATATATATAAATATTAAATACTATAAAATATGTTTAGTTACTACAGAGTTATAAAATAAAATAGCTTAGTAATTAGTCCTATTACTTAATATTTTTTACTATATATTATATAATATTATATTATTATATAAGTTAATAATTTTAATTACTTTTTAATAGCTAAGACACCCTGATATATGTAAAAATACTAGAAAATATATTAATAATATAATTATATAACTAATATATAATATAAAATATAAAAAAAAAGATAATATAGTTCTAGGATGTATAAATATTAAAATATAAACATAAAATTACTAGATTCTTTTAATATTATAAGTTTAATAAAGAAAGAAATTACAAGTTTAATAAAAAATAATTATATTTAAACTTAAAATTAGAATATAAAAAAAATATAAAAAATAAATATATTACTAAATTTAGGCATAGAAGCAAATTTTACTAATTAAAATTAAATAAAAATATTTAAAACAAATAAGATTTTTTATTTAATTGAGATATTTAATATAATTATATTAGAATAGTAATATAATATATTACTAATTTATATAAAAATAAGTATATATTATAATATGCCTATAAAAAATATATAATATATTATTAAAATAAATATTTAAAAAGACTTTTATATTAAAAAAAATTAAAATTATATTAAAATAAAGTATCAATTCAAGATATAATTATAATAATTAATTAACTAAAATTATATAGTACTAATCTAGTATAAGATTAAAAGTTTTTTATAAATTTTAAAAAATAATAATTAATAATATAAAAAATAAATAAGAAGCTTTATCCAATTAGGATTAAATACTATCTTATACTTTCATAGATATTACTAGTTAATAAAATTATTATTGGCCTCTATATCTAGAAGAGCTATAATAATTACTTACTTATTACTAATCTTTATATAAAAAGGGAGCCTTGCAGCATTTTTAATTTTTTTAAAAATTAGTAATTTAGAGGGTGTAAATTCCTATTGATTTTTATTATTTTCTTTATTTTTTTTCTTATTTCTAGAACTATATTTTTATTATTATATTTATTAAATTAATTCTTGTTTCCTCTATTACTAGGATTTTTACTATTATTATATAGATATTTATTATTTTTCTTATTAATACTAAATTAAAGATTTTACAATAAGTTTTTATTATTTTTTTACTAGATAATTATTATATAGCTTATATCTTGCTTTTCTTACTTTTATAGTTACTTAAAATAGGCTATTTATATTTTAACTTTATAGAGCTTATTATATATTTTGATCTTCTAGTAAAGCAGCTCCTGGCATAAAGCTAAATATAATTTCTAAATTATTATTTAATACATAAATTAATTAAGATTTTTCTTAATTTTAAAACGGATTCCTTAGAATGTTATAAAGATTTTCTAAATACTTTTTTTATTTTATTAAATAAGACTTAAAAAAATAATTATTATTATATATTTGTAATCTATCTCTAGTTTTATATAGTTTTTAAGAAACTAGATAAATTTCTTATAGATAATATTCTTCGACATAGACTTATAGATTAATTTCTATAATTATTTTATAATATTACTTAGATGCTCTATAGTATACTAGACTTTTTTTTTATTTAAATTATATGCATAGGGCTTTATATAAAAAAAATTAGTAAAGTTTATTAATTTATTATTAAAAAACTTAGAATGTTAAGAAAAATTAATTAATGGATTAATCTTTCTTCAAAAAAAATAATACTTAACTAGATATAAATAATACTACTATATTATAAAGAAATTATTAAAGATTCAGATAATATAACAAGGACTTTTTTTTATAAAAAGAAAGAAATTAATACTTGAGAAAAAAAGAAGAAATTCTGAAGTAAAAAATAATATAAAGATTTTTATAATATAAAGTAATATTAATTTATAATATAAATTATATATTATCTAAAATTTTATTAAGATTATAGTAGATCTAAACTATAATATTTTTTTAATTTTTGAATTTTATTATAATTTATTCTTTTTTTTAATATAACTGTTTACAGCCAAAAATATTTAATAAATAAAAGTAAAATTAAAATATATAATAAAAATAAAATATTTTAATATAAAAATTAAATAATTTTATAATTTTTTGAAAGCTGCTATACTTCAGACAGCTATATTAAAAAAAATATAAATAATTTCTTAATATTAAAAATTGAATTATTTTATAATAATATTTTAGCAGGTGTTAATTTTCTATATAATAAATAATATAAATTAAAGATCTAGATAATTTTATAAAATATATAATTAAAATAAAATAATAAAATACTTTTATAAATAAATTTAAAATAAATTATAATTTTTATATTATAAGTAAAAATTAAAAATAAGTTTTAATTTAAATTATTTGTTTTATTTTAATTTTTAAAAAATTCTTTTTTAAATTATTAAAATAATTTAAGTAAATTTTTTATAGTAAATATAAATAATAAAAAATTAAATTGAAATAAGTAATATAATCTGATAATACTATAAAAATATAAATAAAATAATTTTTATTTCTAAAATAGTAGCTTTTTTTTATTTTTTATATTTATATTTTTATAAAAAAAGTATTTTTTTTAATTATTTTTATATAATTTATTATATTTAATAAACTTTTTTTAAAATATAATATTAAAAAGTATACTTTATATAAAATTAATATTTTTTTATTATACTATGCTATTTATTTTATTTTTACTTTTTAATTTTTATTTATAATCTTAATTAAATAATATCTTTTTAATTTAATTATATATATAATATTATAGCATTAATTAAATATATTTATTATAATTTAAATAAAATTACATATTATCTAGTAAGTATCTCTATCATTTTTTATTATTTTATTTAAAAATACTAATAATTAATTTATTTTAATAAAAATATTTTATAAATTTATTTATATAATTTCTAAGAATCTTTAATTTTTTTAAAATAAGAAATAAATAAATTTAAAGAATAAAATTTAATCTTTTTAAAAAGAAATTTTATAATTTACTCTAGATTTTAAAAAAAAAAAGTCTTACATTTTTTAAGATTAAATATATCTTAGAATTACTTAAGTTCTAAAGATAATTTATTTAGATTTTATTTAATTTTTAAAGAATTTAAAAAGTTTTTTTTAAATAATTATATTTTTTAAAAAAATATTATTATAATATATATATAAGCACAGCAATGTTTTTATTTAATAAATGTATAAAAAAAATAAATTTTTAGCTTTTTATATTTTAAATTATTATATTTACTCCACAGGAGCAAGATAGATAAAAAGATTATTTAATATAAATATAAATAAAAGTACTAGAAAGTTACTAAATTAAAGATTTTAATTAATTTTTATACAAAATTATATAAATAATTTAGTATTTTTTTTTAAATTAATAATAATTATAAATACTTACTATATTTTATAAGTAGATATTTTTATTTTATTAATAGCCTTAAGAATTAGGGCTGTCAAAAAGGCTTGATTTAATTTATATAAAATAATTAATTTTTTATTAATTAAGTTAACTTCTACTTCTATATTTATATTTACATGGATTGATAAAATATTTTATATATAAATTAATATATAAAAATATTTACAAGTCTTTACTTTAAAATAAGAAGTTAAATTTATAAAATTTAATTTAATTTAATTAATTTTTTTATTAAATTTTTAAAGATTATAGCAAGAGCTTATTTAAATTTTTTTTAAATTTTTTTATCTTTTTCTTTTTAAATTATATTTTAGATTTTAGCTGATTTTCTTAATTTATTATATTTAAAAATTAAATATTACTTGCTATTATAATTAAAGCATTATAAATATTTTTTATTTTTTTTAATAAAATTTTTATATAATTTTTTATAAGAATTCTATTTAATTAATCTTCTTTTAAATTCTTATTTTTATTAAAAGAGTTTGTTTTTAAATTTTTAGAAAATTTTTTTTTAAAATTATCTCAAGGCCTTTTATTTAATATAAAAAATTTATAAAATTTTAGAAACTTTTATTTATTATACTTAAAACTTTTTTAATATAAGTGTTAGCCTACTTACACAGTAATATATTATTATAAGATAAGTGTAATATAAAAGACAGCATAATCCTATAATATATATTAATAAAAGATGCCTGGTAATAGAACTAACTATTAAGTTATTTTACTTAGTAATTTTATAGTAACTAAATATATT
The DNA here is from genome assembly GCA_027569045.1 of Aspergillus biplanus. Classification (NCBI taxonomy): domain Eukaryota; kingdom Fungi; phylum Ascomycota; class Eurotiomycetes; order Eurotiales; family Aspergillaceae; genus Aspergillus; species Aspergillus biplanus. The sequence goes on along the minus strand of JAPDEJ010000005.1, from coordinate 1,021,327 downwards.
ATATATAATTATTTATAATTTTATATTTATAATATTAATTCTAATAATTTATTTTTTAAAAAAAGTAATAATCTAATATCTTACTATATTTTTATATTTTATATTATTAATTATTATCTTCTAAAATTTACAAGAGATTTTAATTTTAATTAATTAAGTATTATAATTATACTTTAAATTTATACTTTATCTTAGTATAACTTTAATCTTTTTAAATATAGGGGTTCTTTTAAGTATTTATTTTAATAATATATTATTATATATTTTATATAAATATATTATTGTTAAGGAAATTGATTAACTGATTAATCTTTCTATAAAGGAATGATAGCACTTCACTAGATGCAAACAACGCTACTGTATTACAAAGAAATAATTAAAGGTTCTGGTTATATAACAAGGACTTTTTTAAGAGAGAAACTAATACTTGAAAAAGAAAGAAGAAATCTTCAAGCAAAGAATAATATCAAGATTTTTATAATATAAAATAATATTAATCTATAACATAGGCTATACATTATCTAGAATCTTATTAAAACTATAATAAATTTAAACTATAATATTATTTTAAATCTTAAATTTTATTATAATTTATTTTTTCTTTTAATACAGCTGTCCACAGCCGAGGGTGTCTTTAATATTAATATTATTATTTATAATTAATATTTAATATTTAGTTAATACAGGGCTCGCTGGGTAAAAGACATTTTTTTAATAAATAATATTAAAAATTAAAAAGATTATAAAGTATATTTAAAAAATAAATTATAAATAATAAGTATCTTTATTATACTAATATTAATAAAATTAAAAAAGAATAAAATAGTCATAGATATTTTTTTATTAAAATATATTAAAATATAAAAGAGAAATTTATTTTTATTATTTTAAGCATAGTTCATAGTTTTTATCTAATTAATAGATTTATTATAAGTTATTATTTTAAAATAAAAATAAAATATTTTAATATAAAAATTAAATAGTCTTTATAATTTTTAAAGCTATTATACTTTAGATGGCTATATCTAAAAAAAGAATTTAAATAAAAAAAAAATATAAATAAAAAAAGAAATTATAAAAATATAATTAATTTAATAATATTAAAAACTGCCTGGGCAAGATTACTTTATAATAATATTTTAATAAATATTAATCTCCTGTATAATAGATAATATAAATTAAAGATCTATAAAGCTTTATAAAGTATATAATTTAAAAAGAGTAATAAAATATTTTTATAAATAAATTTAAGATAAATTATAATCTTTATATTATAAATAAAGATTAGAGGTGGATTTTAATTTAAATTATTTTTTTATTTTAATTTTAAAAAGACTCTCTTTTAAATTAGATAATTTAAGCAGATTTCTTATAATAAATAATAAAAGATTAAATTAAAATAAGTAAAGTAATCCTGTAATATTATAAAAATATAAATAAAAATAATTCCTGTTTATAGAGTAGCAGCTTTTTTTTATTTTTTATATTTATATTTTTATAAAATAAAATATTTTTTTTAATAATTTTTATATAATTTATTATGTTTAATAATCTCTCTCTTTCTAAGTATAATATTAAAAAGTATATTTTATATAAAATTAATACTTTTTTTATTATACTATGCTATTTATTCTATATTTACTTTTTAATTCTTACTTATAATTTTAATTAAATAATATTTTTTTAGTTTAGTTGTGTATATAATGCTGTAGCATTAATTAAATATATTTATTATAATTTAAATAAAATTTTATACTATTTAATAAGTATTTTTATTATTTTTTTATTATTTTATTTAAAAATACTAATAATTAAATTACTTGAGAAACAATAGGGGACCAGGCCAATTTAATTAAATTATAAATATTTTATTATAAACTTTTTATAATAAATAATAAGAGCTGGTTTTTTTTATTAAATAATTATTTAAAATAAATAAATAAATTATTTTGAAAGCTAGAACTTGCTTTTCTAAACATTAAATTATATGAGCATTGATTATAATTTAAGTTAGAAAAGATTAAAAATTATTTTTTTTTTATAAATATATTTTATTAAATTTTTTAAGCATTGCTAATAAATAATATAAAATAAAATAATTATTTATAATATTTACATGAAAAGATGCCAAGCTAACTTAATAAATAATAAAAATTATCTTTTTTATATAATTTCTAGTAATACTAGTTATATTTTCTAGATAGTTATAAAAAAAATATTCTAAATAAAAATATAAAAATTATTAAAAAATTAATAAAAAACTAGAAATTTTTAAATTAATAATTTTATAAAAAAGTTTTTTAAATATATTCTTCCTGTGGCTTAATAAAATTTCTTATTTAATATATTTATAATTAAATTTTATTTATTTTCTTGTAAATATAGCATAGCTAGATGGTTATTTATTTTATTTTTTTCTTTTTTTTTTTCTTTAAATAAAATATTTTTATTTTTTAAAATATATTTTCCAAATTTTCTTTAAATAACCACTGGTTATATTCAGAGAGCCAGTTCTTTTATTTAACTAGATAATAAATATCTTTATTAAATTAATATTAATTCTTAACTTTATTTATTTTTTATTTATTATTATCTTCTAGCTTTGGCATGAATAGGATCTTCTTATCTTAGCTAGTTCATGGTTTTAATAGCAAGATATAAAAGATATTATATATATAATTATACTTATTTAGTAAATATAGATAATATACTTGGATTTTAACTTAATTTAATACTTAAAGAGGTTCTAAATATTAAGAAGCAAGTTTTTAATTTAATAGTTTTAGTTTTAAATTTTAAATTAATAAATTTATTAAATTTCTTAATTTAAATATTATTAACTTATATTTTTTATTATAATATTTAATATAGGCTTCTATGGCTTTTTACTAATATTTTTTATAAAATTTTTTTTTAATAATTAATTTATTAATTTTTACTTTTACAGCTAGTATCTTCTTTAGAGAAAAATTATTCTTAATTTAAAAATAAAAATTAGATTAATATCTTATAAGAGCTTTATTTAAAAAAATTTTAATAATTATATTTATAGCATTATTGCAAGTAAATTATACTTTAAAAAATAATTTAGGCCATGTAAGTTATTTTATATTAATAAAATATTTTAAATATTATTCTAAGATTTAATTTATTTATTTTATTTAATTATTAATTTATAGGTAAAAAGCTATTAATAATTATAACTTAATTAAGCTAAGTTTACAAAGTTATTCCTAGAATTTACTAGTAAATAAAGATTTTTAATTTAAAATAATCTTATCTGGGGGTCCATAGATTAATTTTATTTTTTAATAAAATAATTTAGCTAATTTTGGGGCATTAATTATAAATAATATAGAAAAAAATTAATAGTATTTAGTATATTAATCTACTATAATAAAAGTATAATTAACTATTTTATTATTATATAAAACTAGTGGCAAATCTATTATAAAATTTATAAATATTTTATTTTAAAATTAATATCTTCTAGTTATTATTTATTAATATATAAAATATTTTTAAATATAACTCTATATATTATTCTGTATATTTATTTAATAAAATTAACAGGTTAATAAATTATATATATAATTTTTTTCAAAGTAGCTAGCTAAGAAATTATTATAATATAAAAAAATAAGATTTTTTCTTAAAGATCTCATGTCTGGAATAATAATATAATTTTTATATTATAAAAAATTATTTTGGTTAATTTTTAAAGTTCTAGGATAATTTAGTTAAGATACAAGCATAATTTATTTTTATATTTTAAGATTTTTTTTTTAAGCTATAAATATAAAAATTATTAAGTTTTTATTAATCTTCTAAAAAAACATGTTCTTAGTTTAGTAATTATATTATATTATTAAATTATAAATAATTTGCCCTAGCTCTAGGCTATTTATAAAATTAATTTTTTTTTTTAAAAAAATTTAATTCTTTCTTGAAAAAATTAATAAGAGATTTAAAATTTTTTTTTAATTTTTTTTAATAAGTATCTTATACTTTATAAGCTAGTTTATTTTTCTAAACTTTTTTAATTAAAAATTAAATAAGTTTTTTATAAATTAGAGCTATTAATTTATCTTTATAAAAATATTTTATAAATTTATCTAGCATTTAAAAAGGCCTGTCTAAAAAATTAGTTTTACTAAATTAATACTTAATTATAAAATTATAAGATATTAAAGACATGCACTATCTAGCTTGCCTATTATTTAATTTAAATTAATTTATAAAAATTTATAAATTATGGTAATCTAATAAAACTTTAATAATATATTTATTTTTTTTTAAATATTAACACTAGTATTTAAAGAAATATATAATAATAAAAAGTTTTTAATCTAGAGTTTTATAATTTATTTTTACTAGAAAAAATTTTCTGGACTAAAAAATAATTAAATAATATTAGTCTTAATTATTTAGTTAAAAGATAATTTTAACTATATATTTAAAAAAAATATTTATTTTAATTTAGATATAATATTTAAAATTAAAATAGTATAATAAAGAAGCTTTTTAAAAGATATTAATAAAATTATAAAATATAAATCTTTTATAATTATTAAGCTTAATTTTTTCTAGTTTTTGTTTATTAATCATGCTTTTTAACATGAAAGTTAAAGGCAGGGCAATTTTAGAATATTTATATATAAAATATTAATAAAAATTATAGAATTCTAAAAAGACTTAAATATTTTAAAATATTATTAATTCTTTTTATTCAGTAATAGCTCTAACTTATTTTAAATTTATTTTAATTTTACTATAAATTATAACAAAACTAAGAAACTTTACTAAATTCTAGTAAAAAAAATATTTAAATAATTTTATATATAACTCTGCATTTTTTAAACATTCTAATACTTAATAAATATAATTAGTATGGGTTTTTTAAGTAAATAAAAAAATTAAAATATTATCTAGATATACTATATAAAAAACATCTAAAATATTATATAAAATAATATAAATATAGTTCTAAAAGATTATAGATATATTAATTATCCTAAATAGTATAATTATATATTTATAATAATTATATTATATATAAAACACAGTTTTCCATTCTTTATCTTTATAAATTTAAATATAATAATAGGCATCTTAAATATCTAACTTTAAAAAATATTTTATATTATTAATTTAATCAAGAATCTTTAAAATTAAGAGTAAAGAATAATAGTTCTTAATAAAAATTTTATTTAAATTTTAATAATTTATATATAATTATAGAGTATTACTATAAAATTTTAATATAAATAAAATAAAAATCCCAGCAGGGCTTTTTAAAGATTAGATTTTTTTAATTTTAATATTTTTATTTATATAATCTCTAAAAATCTTTAATTTCTTTTAAAATAAGAAATAGATAAATTTAAAAAATAAAATTTAATTTTTTTAAAGAGAGATTCTATAATCTGCTTTAAATTTTAAAAAAAAAGTCTTAAATTTCTTAGTATTAAATATATTTTAAAATTATTTAAGTTCTAGAGGTAATTTACTCAGATCTTATTTAATTTTTAAAAAATTTAAGAAATCTTTTTTAAATAATTATACTTTTTTTAGAAGTATTATTATAGTATATATATAAGTATAATAATATTTTTATTTAATAAATTTATAAAAAAATAAATTTTTAGCTTTTTAAATTTCAAACCATTATATTTATTTTATAGAAGAAAGATGTATAAAAAAATTATTTAATATAAATATAAATAAAAGCACTAAAAAGCTACTAAGTTAAGAATTTTAATTAATTTTTATATAAAATTATTTAAATAATTTAGTAGTCTCTCTTAAATTAATAGTAATTATAAATATTTATTATACTTTATAAATAAATATTTTTAACTTATTAATAGTTTTAAGAACCAGGGCTATTAAAAAGACTTAATTTAATTTATATAAAATAATAAATTTTTTATTAATTAAATTAATTTTTACTTCTGTATCTATATTCATATAAATTAATAAAATATTTTATATATAAATTAGTATATAAAAATATTTGCAAGTCCCTACTTTAAGATAAAAAGTTAAATTTATAGAATTTAATCTAACTTTATTAGTTTTTTTATTAAATTTTTAGAAATTATAGAAAAAGCTTGTTTAGATTTCTCTTAAATTTCTTTTTTTTTTTTTTCTTAAATTATATTTTAAATTTTAGCTAATTTCCTTAATTTATTATATTTAGAAGTTAAATGTTAATTACTATTATAATTAAAGTATTATAAATATTTTCTATTTTTTTTAATAAAATTCCTACATGGCTTTTTATAAGAATTCTTATTTAATTAATCTTCTTTTAAATTTTTATTCTTATTAAAAGAGTTCTTTTCTAAATTTTTAAAAAAATTTCTCTTAAAATTATCTTAAGACTTCTTATTTAGTATAAAAAATTTATAAAATTTTAAAGACTTTTATTTATTATACTTAAGACTTTTTTAATATAAATTTTAATATTTTTTTATTTAATTTACTATTATATCTCAGTTATTAAATAAATTTAGAAGGTATTTTAATATAAAGTCTTAAAATTCTAGAATTAAATTTTAAAAAAATATTAACTTATTATTAAAAGCTGGGTTAAAATGGCCCTTTAATAAAATAAGATAAATATTAAAATCTTAGAATTTTTAATCCTTCTACTGGTAAGTAACCTTCTTTTTTTTTATAAGATTAATTTTTACAGTTAAAGAATTTTAAATAAGATATTTAATTTATTTTTTAAAAATTAGCTATAATTTTTAATAGAGCCTGACTTATTTTAAAAAAGCTTAATTAATTTATTATAATTATCTTCTCTAATACTTTTTATTTATATAATAAATAGCAAATTAGATTTTATTCTTATTTAAATTTTTCTTATTTAACTAGTAAAATTAATTAATTTTTTATAATTACTCTAAGCGTTGTTAGAAAAAAAATTTAAGATTAAATTTTAAAAAATTTTTTTTAAATAATCTTATTTTAATAATAAAACATAGGAGATATAAGAGACATCTATAATAAATATTCTAGTTTATTAAACTATAAATAAAGCTTATTCTAGTTTATTAAACTATAAATAAAGCTTATTCTAGTTTAGCAATTCTTTATTTAAGATATTCCACAGTAATAAGTTTACTAATAATAAAACTTTTAAAAACTAAATTATTTCCTGTGGTACTTTTAAGGGCATAATTATTTTTTATAAAAATTATTTAAACTAATAAATCTACAAACTCTAGTATTTTACTAGTAAATTATTAAAATATATAAAATTTAAAACTTATTTTACAGGTAGTTAAATAAAAGAAGCATTAAAATTTATTAAAAAAATTAATTAATTAATTAATTTTTTTATAAAAAAATAATAATACTTAACTAGATGCAAATAATGCTACTATATTATAAAAAAATAATTAAAGATTCTGATTATATAACAAGGACTTTTTTAAGAGAGAAATTAATACTTAAAAAAGAAAGAAAAAATCTTTAAGCAAAAAATAATATTAAAATTTTTATAATATAAAATAATATTAATCTATGACATAGGCTATACATTATCTAGAATCTTATTAAAATTATAATAAATTTAAACCATGATGTTATTCTAAATCTTAAATTTTATTATAATTTATTCTCTTTTTTAATATAGCTATCTATAGTTAAGAGTGTTTTTAATATTAATATTATTATTTATAATTAATATTTAATATTTAGTTAACACAGGGCTCGCCGGGTAAAAAATATTTTTTTAATAGATAATATTAAAAATTAAAGAAATTATAAGGCATGTTTAAGAGATAAATTATAAATAATAAATATCTTTATTATATTAATATTAATAAAATTAAAGGAGGATAAAATAATTTATTTTAATATAATTTTATATTATCTTACTTTTTTTTTTTTTATTTATATCTTAATTAATTTACTATACATGTTCTTGTCTTCTTTATTTTCTATAAAAAATAATAATTATTTTATTTATTAGTTTTTATAGTATATATTTTATTTTCTATTTTATATTTTACTTATTTTTATATAAGAGACTTTTTATATTATCTCTTTTTTGTTATATTATATATTTTTATTTATATAATTATATAAATATTAGCTAAGTCTCTTATCTTTTAAAAATAAAGTATGCTAATTAATATATAATATAAATTTATAATAACTTATATTTCTTTCTATTTTTATAAATATTTTTATGGCTAAGAAGATTATTATTATTATAAAAATAATAGTAATACTTATAATATAAGTTTTACTTTTTTTATTTTCTTTTTCTTAATCTTGCCTACTTATTTATAAATCCAGGTTATTATTTCTACTTTTCTAGTCTTTATTTGTATATTTACTTTTATTATCATGCTATCCCCCGCGCTTCTAGTAACATAAAATAATATTCTGGTATATTACTTCTATAGTAAATATGCCTAGGCTGGGGTTCTTTATTTATAAATTTATAGTAATCAGGCTGCCAAGTACTCTTATTATATTATATAATATTAAAAAATTAGTTAGTATATCTTAATATATTTTTTAAATATATTATTTTTATAATATTTAATTACTATTCTAGCTATTTTTTTTTATTATTAATAATATTTATTTTATGCTCCTAGTGTTTTAATATTATTAAAATATTAAAATCTATATTTTTTATTATATAATTTATATTTTTTTTATTTTTATAATCCCCTTTCATGCTGCCTGCATTATTATAATAATATTATTTAATATATATTATTTAGCTAGTATATTATAATTTATCTCTTTTATAAATTTTTATTTATTAACTTCAATAATATAAAAATAATATTTTAATTAAATTTTATATTTAATTTTATAGCTAGACATAATATAAGCTACTTTTTTTTTATATATTTTTTATTTTTTAAAAAATTTATCTATGTTTTTTATACTATGCTATTATTTTTTTTTATAAATTTTATAATTTTGTAGTACTTATATATTTTATATATTTTATAATAATTTCTATATATTATATATATTCTCCTATTTTTTTATTTAATTAAATATAGTGGATTTTCTCTAATATTTTTTAAATATAAAATTCTTTCTATTTTATATTTATTTTTATTTTTAATAAAAATAGATCCTGGTTGTGGCGCACTTTTTAAATTTTTTTTAAAAAATTTTAAAAATAATATATAAAAAATATTATAAATTTTTTTTATTTATAATAATAGCTATAATTTATATACTTACTTATTTTATTTACTTATAATTTAAAATAGCCTTTTATATTAGTAGTCTAGTTTATAATTTATATAAATTTTAATAAAATATTTTATATTTAATTATATTTAAACTTTAACTTAGTAAATCTTTACTAGATATTTTTTATTATATTACTTTATTATAATATTTTTTATATTTACTAGATTTTTTTTAAAAACTTTTCTAAATTTTTTAATATTTTTTATATATAATATTATATCCTGGTTAATTTTTTACTTTTTTATTTTAATATTAGTTTATATAAATAAAAAATAGCTGGTTAATATTTTTACAGGCAGGGTTTTTAATATACAATATATTAAAATATTATATAAAAATTATATTATAAATAGCTATTCTAGCTAGTTATTTTATTTTTAATTAATATAGTATCTTAGATATAACTCTAATAATTAATTTTAATATTTTATTTAATTATTAATTTATAAATAAAAGATAATACTTAATCTTTACTTAATTATCAAATAATAATATAATATTAACTAGTATTAGCTAGTAAAAAAAATTTCTTTATTATTAACTAGATTTTATAATATTTTTATAAATATAAATATTTTATTTATTAAAATTTATATTATCTCCTCTATTTTTATATTTTATAAGCATATTTATAATTCCTAATATTATATTATAAACTTTTTTATAATATTTTATAGATAATAATCTTATAATAAAGTCTAAGTTTATTTATTTTATAAATTTAATAGTACTAGTAATAATTCTAATTAATTATATAATTTATATTTATATATTATATTTTTCTAGTAGATTGTATACTTTATAATATAGTTTTTAATTTCTTAAAATAAGCCCTGCTAGTAGTATTTTTAGTAAATTAAATTAATTATATAAATTTTTTTTTAATAATTATTTTATAAGTTATTATAATTTAGTTTTATAATCTTTTTTTTAGAGATATTATATTAAATATATAGACTTTCTATTTTTTTATAAGTAGTTTTTTAATAAATCTATTTTATATTTTATTTTATTTTTTAAAATTAATTATTTTTATACTCTTTAACAGTTTAATATAAACTTTTTATATAAATATATTATATTATTATATTATTATAAAAGTATTATTATTACTAGCTTTATACTTTATATATAGACTTTATTTTTAATATTTATATATTTTATAATAAGCCTATTTATTCTTACTTAACTATTTAATTTTTAATATAAGATAATTTTAGATTTTATTTTTATATTATTTAGCTAAAGTAACTTTTAAAGTTTTTTTAACTTTATATTTTTTATTTTATTTTTTTATTAAGTAAATAATTTACTTTTTTACTAGAAGTATTCACTAGATTTTTATTTTCTATATAATATTTAATAATAAAATTAAATTTTACAGGCTACTCTACTTATTAGATTTATTTTAATAATAATTTTTTTCTTATTATAAATTAATATAAATTTATATAATTTATTAAGATTATAATTAATTTTTTTATATTTTATAAATAGTGCTGTTATTTTTTTATATATTTAATTATTATAAAAAGTTTTTTATTATACATGTTATATTTAATCTCTATAGATATTATTTTATATAATTAAAAAATAATAAAATATTATTAATTATTTTTAAATTTCTAGTATATTATATTTAAAATTATAAAATCTAATATATCTGTCTTAATATAAATATCTAATTTAGAATTAAAATATTATAATAATAGTTTTTTGATAAACTTTTTTTTTATTTTTTAAAGGCCTTTCTTTTATTTTTATTTAGAAAAAATTTAAGTATTATATTTTTTTTAATTATATTTAAAAGTAATGCCATAATTTAGCTATAATTATTTATAAATTTTTTATAAAAGTTTATAAATTTAAGAAATACCTGTACTTATTTTAAGTTTTATAATTTTAATTATTTAATAATTATTTTTATATAATTTTTTTTATCTTAATTTCTTTTATTATAACTATAAATTTTAAATTTTTAATTTTATTTATATAAAATGCACATTTACTTAACTTTATATATAATTTATATTTATATAATTTTTATAAGATCTTATAAACTTAATTTATATATTTATTTTTCTAATATAAATAAATAATAATATATATATCTAGAAGATTGCTTAGTATACAATTAATATAATTTTAAAAACTTACTAGTATATTAGCTAGTTTAAATAATATAATTTAATACGTATAATAACTATATTTTATATAAAATATTATTTTTTATTTATTTTTTTTTAAATATATAATTTATAATATATATTTTATAAATTTAATTATATAAATATAATATCTTTATACTATGCTTTTTTAATAAATATTATTATTTTTATAAATATTTTAATTTTATAAATATTTTAATTTTATAAATATTTTAATTTTATAAATATTTTAATTTTATAAATATTTTAATTTTATAAAAATTACTTCTAGCTAATTCTTAGTCTTTTAAATATTATTTTTTTTTAATTCTTTAAATGCTGCTATTTAACTTTAATATAAAAATATTTTTTATAAAAATAATTATACTTTATATATTTAATATACTTTTTATTATTTACAGTTATAAAATAGTCTTGATTAAGACTTTTATAATAAATATAAAGAATAGTAACAGAAAAATTATTTTAAATTATTTAAATTAATTAGATATAATAATTTTTTTAACTTTTTCATTCTAGAAATAACAATGCATGTTATTAATAATAAATATTAATATAATAAAAAAAAGAATATTATATATAAAAAAGAACTTTAAAATTTATAGAGCACTAATAGAGATTATATATTTTTAAAAAATAAAAATCTTAAAAAAAAAAAAAGTAATATTATAATTAAATTATTTAATTTTATTTAATATAATTTATTAATATGCATGTACTTATAACTAACTATTTTTAAAGTTAATTAAAGTAATAATTAATGATTTATTATTTTTAAAAAATATTATTATATTATATAATAAATAGCTTGCTAAAATTATAAATAGTTAAACTATTTTATAAATAATTAATCTAGTTAATAAATAGCTAGCTACTTATTTATTTAAGCTACTTAGTAACTATATAAAAAATATAAAAATGCTTATTTTTATATAATATATCTAGTTTATTTTTTAGTTTTTTATATTTAATTTAAATTATTTATTTAAATATAAACTTGACTATCTCTAAGTCCTATTTTAAATATAAAAATTAATTTTAAAGATAATATAATCTAAATATAATTTTAATTACTACACTTAAGTAATAGCCTTATTATATATAATAAAAATAACTCTTAACTAATCTATAAGTTATATTATATGTACCAGGAACTGGGATTATATATTAAAACCAGATAAGAAGTTAATTGCTTTAGACAGCTTATAAAAAGATTATAAAGTTAGATATTCTAGGTAACTGGAGTATCATAACATATATCTATAATATTAATTTCAATACTTTATATATAATTATTTATAACTCTATATTTATAATATTAATATTATTTACTATTATTTTTATTTTTATTTTTATTACTATACTATTTACTTTCCTGCTTATAAAATCTAATAATTTTTTAAATTATTATTTTTATAAATATTATATTTAAGTCAGGGAGCTTTATCTCTAGATTTATAAAAATAATATTATATTAATTATATCTTTCTACTTTATTAATAATATATATTTTATATTAATAGTCTATTATTATTATAAAAATATCTAAATTTATATCTTTTTTTTATAATTTTTTTTAATATAATATATATTACTATAATAATATTATTTTATTATTTAATAAATATTATCTAATATTTATTATTTAGTTAATATATTATAATTTATTTTTTTTTATAAATTCTTATAACTTTTTAAAAATATAAACTAGTTTTTTTTTTTATATTTTAATACTTTTATTTTTTTATACTATACTACTATTCTTTTTTTATAAATTTTATAATTTTATAATATTTATATACTTTATATATTTTATAATAATTTCTATATATTATATATATTTTTTTATTTTTTTATTTAATTAAATATAGTAGATCCCCCCCTATTATATATTTATTTTTATTCTTAATAAAAATTAATTTTAGCCATGGCGCACTTTTTACATTTTTTTTATTTATAATAATAATTATAATTTATATACTTGCTTATTGTATTTATTTATAATCTAAAATACTTTTTTATATTAATAATTTAATTTATAATTTATATATATTTTATATTTTATTATATTTAAATTTTAATTTAATAAATCTTTACTAAGTATTTTTTATTATATTATTTTATTATAATATTTTTTATATTTATTAAATTTTTTTAAAATTTTTCTAACCTTATTAATATTTTTTATATATAAAATTATATTTTAATTATTTTTTTATTTTTTTATTTTAATATTACTTTATATAAATAAAAATAGCTACTTAATATTTTTATAAATATGCCTTTTAATGTATTATATATTAAAATATTATATAAAAATTATATTATAAATAATTATTTTATTTTTAATTAATATAATATTTTAAATAAAACTCTAATAATTAATTTTAGTATTTTATTTAATTACTAAATAATAATATAAGATTAATTTATATTAATTAATAAAAAGAATTTCTTTATTATTAATTAAATTTTTTTTAAATAAGTAATTTTTTTATTATTTTATAATCTTCTATTTAATTTTTAAAATAGTCTAGTATTAGACATAATAATATTTTTTTTAATTTTAATATAATTATTTTAATACTTAATAAAAAATTTAATACTTAATTTTTTATATAATATTATTTAATCTATTAAAAATTTTTAAAATTTTTTAATTTTATAAGTTTAATATTGTAGGAGGAAGGATGGCTGGTTAATAATGGCTGACCGCGGCGTGGCTGGGTGGGTGGCAGAATAATGATCTAGGAAGGTGGTGGGTTGGATCATGTTATGACATAACAACCTAACCAATTCAGGTTAGGCCTGACGCCAAGGACTCTTTCACACGCACTCGATAACCAACCATTCTGCAACCAATCAGCAAGGCTGAATTTGATTACAGATTATATAATAAGTAACCTGCCAAGATTATAAATAGCTAATTTACTTAATAAGTAGCTAGCTACTTACCTAGTTGGACTATTTAATAATTATATAAAAAATATAAAAATATTCATTCTTATATATGTATCTAGTTTATCTTTAGTTTTTTATATTTAATTTAAATTATCTATTTAAGTACTAACTACTATCTCCAAGTTTTATTTTAAATATAGAAACTAGCCTTGATTATAATTTAAACCTGAATATATTTTTAACTACTATACTTAAGTAATAGCTTTATTATATATAATAAGAGTGTAACGGAATTCAAGGTTTGGAATAACATCATGGTTTAAATTCGCCATAGTTTCAATAAGGTTCTAGATGATGTATAGCCTATGTCATAGATTAATATTATTTTATATTATAAAAATTTTGATATTATTCTTTGCTTGAAGATTTTTTCTTTTTTTTTCAAGCATTAGTTTCTCTCTTAAAAAAGTTCTTATTATATAATTAGAATTTTTAATTATTTTTTTATAATATAGTAGCGTTGTTTGCACCTAGTTAAGTATTATTATTTTTTTATAAAAAAATTAATTAGTTAATTAATTTTCTTAATAAATTTTAATACTTCTTTTATTTAACTATTTATAAAATAAGTTTTAAATTTTATATATTTTAATAATTCACCAGTGAAACACCAGAGTCTGTAGATTTATTAATTTAAGTAATTTATATAGAAAGTAATTATATTCTTAAGAGTATTATAAAAAATAATTTAGCTTTTAAAAATTTTATTATTAGTAAATCTATTACTATAAAATATTTTAAATAAAGAATTACTAAACTAGAACAAGCTCTATTCATAGTTTAATAAACTAGGGCATTTACTATAGATGTCTCTTATATTTTCTATATTTTATTATTAAAATAAGATTATTTAAAGAAATTTTTAAAATGTAATCTTGGATTTTCTTCCCAATAATACTTAGAGTAGTTATAAAAAATTAATTAATTTTACTAATTAAATAAAAAAAATTTAAATAAGGATAAAATCTAATTTATTATTTATTATATAAATAAAAAATATTAGAGAAAATAATTACAGCAAATTAATTAAGCTTTTTTAAAATAAATCAGGCTTTATCAAGAATTATAGCTAATTTTTAAAAAATAAACTAAATATTTTATTTAAAATTTTTTAACTGCAAGAATTAATTTTATAAAAAAAAAAAAAATTACTTACTAGTAGAAGAATTAAAAACCCTAAGATTTTAATATTTATCTTGTCTTATTAAAGAGCCATTTTAACCTAGCTTTTAATAATAAATTAATATTTTTTTAAAAATTAATTTTAAAATTCCAAGACTTTGTATTAGAACGCCTTCTAGATTTATCTAATAATCAAGATATAATAATAAATTAAATAGAAAAATATTAGAACTTATATTAAAAAAGTCTTAAGTATAATAAATAAAAGTTTTTAAAATTTTATAAATCTTTCACACTAAACAAGAAATCTTGAGATAATTTTAAGAGAAATTTTTCTAAGAATTTAGAAGAGAACCCTTCTAATAAAAATAAGAATTTAAGAAAAAATTAATTAAATAAGAATTCTTATAGAAAGCCATGTAGAAATTCTATTAGAAAAAATTAGAAATATTTATAATATTTTAATTATAATAGCAATTAATATTTAGCTTTTAAATATAATAAATTAAGAAAATTAGTTAAAATTTAAAATATAATTTAAAAAAAGAAAGAAAAAAAAGTTTAAAAAAAATCTAAATAAGCTCTTTTTATAATCTCTAAAAATTTAATAAAAAAATTAATAAAATTAAATTAAATTCTATAAATTTAACTTCTTATCCTAAAGTAAAGACTTGTAAATATTTTTATATATTAATTTATATATAAGATATTTTATCAACCCATGTAAATATAGATATAGAAGTAGAAGTTAACTTAATTAATAAAAAATTTATTATTTTATATAAACTAGATTAAATTCTTTTAACAGCCCTAATTCTTAAGACTATTAATAAGTTAAAAATATTTATTTATAAAATATAGCAAGTATTTATAATTACTACTAATTTAAGAAAAACTACTAAATTATTTAAATAATTTTATATAAAAATTAATTAAGATTCTTAACTTAGTAGCTCTCTAGTACTTTTATTTATATTTATATTAAATAACTTTTTTATACATCTTTCTTTTATAAAATAAATATAATAGTTTAAAATTTAAAGAGCTAAAAATTTCTTTTTTTATAAATTTATTAAATAAGAATATTATTATATTTATATATATGCTATAATAATGCTTCTAAAAGAAGTATAATTATTTAAAGAAAATTTTTTAAATTTTCTAAAAATTAAAC
Source organism: Aspergillus biplanus (assembly GCA_027569045.1). Taxonomy (NCBI): domain Eukaryota; kingdom Fungi; phylum Ascomycota; class Eurotiomycetes; order Eurotiales; family Aspergillaceae; genus Aspergillus; species Aspergillus biplanus. Next base: position 1,004,659 of record JAPDEJ010000005.1, on the reverse strand, counting down.
AAGACCTAAGTAAATTATCTCTAGAACTTAAGTAATTTTAAAATATATTTAATACTAAGAAATCTAAAATTCTTTTTTTAAAATTTAAAATAAATTATAAAATCTTTTTTTAAAAAAATTAAACTTCACTCTTTAAACCCATCTATTTCTTATCTTAAAAAAAATTAAAGATTCTTAGAGATTATATAAATAAAAATATTAAAATTAAAAAAATTTAATTTTTAAAAAGCCCTGCTAGAATTTTTATTTTATTTATACTAAAATCTCATAGTAACACCCTATAATTATATATAAACTATTAAAATTTAAATAAAATTTCTATCAAGAACTATTATTCTTTACTCTTAATTTCAGAGATTCTTAATTAAATTAATAGTGTAAAATATTTTTTAAAGTTAGATATTTAAAATATCTATTATTATATTTAAATTTATAAAAATAAAAAATAGAAAACTACATTTTATATATAATATAATTATTATAAATATATAATTATACTATTCAGACTAATTAATACACCTGTAATTTTTTAGAACTATATTTATATTATTCTATATAATATTTTAGATGTCTTTTATATAATATATTTAGATAATATTTTAATTTTTTTATCTACTCAAGAAACCCACACTAATTATATTTATTAAATATTAGAATATTTAAAAAATGTGAAGTTATATATAAAATTATCTAAATATTTTTTTTACTAGGATTTAGTGAAGTTTCTTGGTTTTATTATAATTTATAATAAAATTAAAATAAACCTAGAACAAGTTAAGACTATTATTAAATAAAAAAAATTAATAATATTTTAAGATATTTAAGTCTTTCTAAGATTCTATAATTTTTATTAATATTTTATATATAAATATTCTAAAATTATCTTGCCTTTAACTTCCATGTTAAAAGACATGATTAATAAATAAAAATTAAAAAAAATTAAGCTTAATAACTATAAAAGATCTGCATTTTATAATCTTATTAATATCTTTTAAAAAGCTTCTTTATTATATTATTTTAATTTTAAATATTATATCTAAATTAAAATAAATATTTTTTTTAAATATATGGCTAGAATTATCTCCTAACTAGATAACTAAGATTAATATTATTTAATTATCTTTTAGTCCAGGAAATTTTTTCTAGTAAAAATAAATTATAAAACTCTAGATTAAAAGCTTTTTACTATTATATATTTTTTTAAATATTAATATTAATATCTAGAAAAAAGTAAATATACTATTAAAGTTTTATTAAACTATTATAATTTATAAATCTTTATAAATTAATCTAAGTTAAATAGTAGGCAAGCTAGATGATATATATTTTTAATATTTTATAATTTTATAATTAAGTATTAATCTAGTAAAACTAATTTTATAAACAGGCCTTTTTAAATACCAGGTAAATTTATAAAATATCTTTATAAAAATAAATTAACAGCTTTAATTTATAAAAAACTTATTTAATTTTTAATTAAAAAAGTCTAGAAAAATAAACTAGCTTATAAAGTATAAAATACTTATTAAAAAAAGTTAAAAAAAAATTTTAAATCTTTTATTAATTTTTCTAAGAAAAAATTAGATTCTTTAAAAAAAAAAATTAATTTTATAGATAGCCTAAAGCTAGGGTGAACTATCTATAATTTAATAATATAATATAATTACTAGACTAAGAATACATTTTTTTAAAAGACTAGTAAGAATTTAATAATTTTTATATTTATAATTTAAAAAGAGAATCTTAAAATATAAAAATAAATTATATTTATATCTTAACTAAATCATCCTAGAACTTTAAAGGTTAATCAAAATAATCTTTTATAATATAAAAATTATATTATTATCCCAGACATGAGACCTTTAAAAAAAAATCTTATTTTTTTATATTATAATAATCTCTTAGCTGGCCACTTTGGGAGAAATTATATATATAATTTATTAATCTATTAATTTTATTAGATAAATATATAGAATAATATACAAAGTTATATTTAAGAATATTTTATATATTAATAGATAATAACTAAAAGATATTAATCTTATAATTAATTTAATTTTTTATTTATTTTTAAATAACCCTGGAATAAAATATTTATAAATTTTATAATAAATTTATCACTAGTTCTATATAATAATAAAATAGTTAATTATATTTTTATTATAGTAAATTAATATATTAAATACTGTTAATTTTTTTTTATATTATCTATAATTAATGCCCCAGAATTAGCTAAATTATTTTATTAAAAAATAAAATTAATTTATAAACCCCTAGATAAGATTATCTTAAATTAAAATTTTTTATTTACTAGTAAATTCTAAGAATAACTCTATAAACTTAGCTTAATTAAGCTATGATTATTAACAGCTTTTTACTTATAAATTAATAATTAAATAAAATAAATAAATTAAATTTTAGAATAATATTTAAAATATTTTATTAATATAAAATAATTTATATAGCCTAAACTACTCCCTAAAGTATAATTTACTTGTAATAATATTATAAATATAATTATTAAAACTTTTTTAAATAAAGCTTTTATAAAATATTATTTTAACTTTTATTTCTAAATTAAAAATAATTCTTCTCTGGAGAAGATACCAGCTGTAAAAGTAAAAATTAATAAGCTAATTATTAAAAAAGAATTTTATAAAAAATATTAGTAAAAAGTTATAGAAGCCCATATTAAATATTATAATAAAAAATATAAGCTAATAATATTTAAATTAGAAGATTTAATAAGCTTATTAACTTAAAATTTAAAATTAAAATTATTAAGTTAAAAACTTGCTTCTTAATATTTAGAATCTCTTTAAGTATTAGATTAAGTTAGAACTTAAGTATATTATTTATATTTACTAAATAAGTATAATTATATATATAATATCTTTTATATCTTGCTATTAAAATCATGGACTAGCCAAGATAAAAAGATTCTATTCATGCCAGAGCTGGAAGACAATAATAAATAAAAAATAAATAAAATTAAGAATTAATATTAATTTAATAAAGATATTTATTATTTAGTTAAATAAAAAAACTAGCTTTTTAAATATAACTAGTAGTTATTTAAAAAAAATTTAGAAAATATATTTTAAAAAATAAAGATATTTTATTTAAAAAAAAAAAAAAAAATAAAATAAAATAAATAACTACCTAGCTATGCTATATTTACAAGAAAATAAATAAAATTTAATTATAAATATATTAAATAAGAAACCCTACCAAGTTATAGAAAAAATATACTTAAAAAACTTTTTTATAAAATTATTAACTTAAGAATTCTTAATTTTTTATTAATTTTTTAATAATTCTTACATCCCTGCCTAAAATATTCTTTTTATAATTATCCAGGAAACATAACTAGTATTACTAGAAATTATATAAAAAAGATAATTTTTATTATCTACCAAGTTAGCTTGGCGCTTGGCATCTTTTTATATAAATATTATAAATAATTATCTTATTTTATATTATTTATTAATAATACTTAAAAAATTTAATAAAATATATTTATAAAAAAAAAATAATTCTTAATTTTTCTTAACTTAAATTATAACTAATATTTATATAATTTAATATTTAGAAAAGCAAGTCCCAGCTTTAAAAATAATTTATTTATTTATTTTAAATAATTATTTAATAAAAAGAACTAGTTCTTATTATTTATTATAAAAAATTTATAATAAAATATTTATAATTTAATTAAATTAGCCTGGTCCCCCACCATCCCTTAAATAATCTAATTATTAGTATTTTTAAATAAAATAATAAAGAAATAATAAAGATACTTATTAGATAATATAAAATTTTATTTAAATTATAATAAATATACTTAATTAATACTATAGTATTATACACACAACCAAATTAAAAAGATATTATCTAATTAAAATTATAAATAAAAATTAAAAAGTAAATATAAGATAAATAGCATAGCATGATAAAAAAAATATTAATTTTATATAAAGCATGCTTTTTAATATTATATTTAAAAAAAAAAAATTATTAAATATAATAAATTATATAAAAATTATCAGAGAAAATACTTTATTTTATAAAAATATAAATATAAAAAATAAAAGAAAGCTACTACTTTATAAGCAGGAATTATTTTTATTTATATTTTTATAATATTATAAAATTACTTTACTTATTTTAGTCTAATCTTTTATTATTTACTATAAAAAATCTGCTTAAATTATCTAATTTAAAAGAAAGTCTTTTCAGGATTAAAATAAAAAAATAATTTAAATTAAAATCTATTTTTAATCTTTATTTATAATATAAAAATTATAATTTATTTTAAACTTACTTATAAAAATACTTTATTATTTTTTTTAAATCATGCATTTTATAAAACTTTATAGATTTTTAATTTATATTACCTGTTATGCAGGAGATTAACACCTACTAAGATATTATTATAAAATAATCTTATCTAGATAATTTTTAATATTATTAAATTAATTATATCTTTATAATTTCTCTTTTTATTTATATTTTTTTTTATTTAAATTCTTTTTTTAAATACAGCCGCCTGGAGTATAACAGCTTTAAAAATTATAAAAACTATTTAATTTTTATATTAAAATATTTTATCTTTATTTTAAAATATTTTATCTTTATTTTAAAATAATAATAACTTATATTAAATTTACTAGCTAGATAAAAACTATGAACCGCACCTAAGATAATAAAAATAAATTTTTTTTTTATATTTTAATATATTTTAATAAAAAAATGTCTATAATTATTTTATTCTTTTTTAATTCTATTAATATTAATATAATAAAGATACTTATTATTTATAATCTGCTTTTTAAATATATTTTATAATTTTTTTAATTTTTAATATTATCTATTAAAGAAACATCTTTTACCCAGCAAGCCCTGTATTAACTAAATATTAAATATTAATTATAAATAATAATATTAATATTAAAGACATCCTCGGCTGTGGACAGCTATATTAAAAAAAAGAATAAATTATAATAAAATTTAAGATTTAGAATAATATCATGGTTTAAATTTGCTATAATTTTAATAAGGTTCTGGATAATATATAGCCTATGTTATAGATTAATATTATTTTATATTATAAAAATCTTAATATTATTCTTTGCTTGAAGATTTCTTCTTTCTTCTTCAAGCATTAGTTTCTCTCTTAAAAAAGTTCTTATTATATAACCAGAACCTTTGATTATTTCTTTATAATATAGTAGTGTTGTTTACACCTAGTCAAGTGCTATTATTCCTTTATAGGAAGATTGATCAGTTAATTGATTTCCTTAACAAAGAGTAACTCTTAATTAAGCTATAAATTATATTATATATACCAGGATCTGGGATTATATATTAAAACTAGGTAAGAAATTAATTAATCTAGATAATTTACAATAAAATTATAAAGTTAGATACCTTAGGCAACTGGAGTGTTATAATATTTTAAATATTAATTAATTTAATTAAGAAACTTAATTAACTTAGTTAATATTATAAATTAATTATATAATAATAATACTATAGATACTAAGTTAGTTAAGCTAGGGCTTATATCTATAGTAATAAATAATTATTAAAAACTTAATAATAATAATAATTAATTATAAAAATAAATTACTATGCTGGAACAGCAACCAGTAATAAAAATTTCCAGAGAAAATTTTAAAAAATTAAAGATCTAACCACCCAAGCTATTTAATAATTTTAAATTAAAGTTATAATATTTTCTTACCTAGATAAATATATATATTCATGCAAATAATAATAAGTTTTAAAGTAATATTAAAAAAATTATATTTATATTAATCTATCTAATAAAGATAGTATATAAATAGTTTAAATTCTTTATTAAAAAATATTTAAATATTTAATAAACAGGAGATAGTAATAATACAGTAAATAATACTAAAGAATTTTTTATAAACTATAATATTTTAAAAGAGAACTTATTAATATATTTAAAAATATTAATATTACTTAACAAGCTAAAAGAAAGATCTATATTTTATATAATTATGGAGATGTTGTAAAATATATATTAAAATTTAAATAAATTATATTAAAATTATAATAAAATAATAATGCATTTATCTTATAATTTAAATAAAAAATAAATATAAAGATTAAAAAGAAGTTACTTTTTAGAAAATATTTTATAAAGATTAAAGAATTTATATTACTATATAGAAAAATTGGTGGATAACTTAAGAAATTTAAGATCTAAAAAAATAAAGACTGGCATTATATATAATTTTAAGATAAAAACTAGTTTAGTAGCAGGTAACCAGGGCTATTATAATTAAATAAAAAAAATATATTTAATTATAAAATCTAGAATATAATAATTTTTATAAATATTAACTAATAAAACTTAATATAATATTTTTTAAAAAAAAAATAGTATTAATAAGATAGGTTATACTTTACTTATAGTAAATTAGATTATTAATTAAAAAAATATTAATAAAAAAAATAGATTAGAAACTAAAAAAAGCTAAAAAAAAATAGCTAAAAATAATATAAAAATATAAGTATAAAATTTATACTACCTGTAAAAAAGAGTTAAAGTTAATATTTATAAAAAATAGGGAAACTAAGACTGTTAATCTTAAATAAATTATTAATAAAGTATACAAGAAACTCTTAGAGACAGACAAGTAGAAAATTAAAGCTAGAATTTTAAAAATATAATTAAAAAAAACTATTTATAGCCAGATATAAAGCTGCTTATTAAAAAAATACAAGAAATAATTAATAAATAATATAAAATATATAAAATACTATTTACAGAGATAAAAGTACTAGAAAGTAATCTAGAAATTAATAAAGTCTAAAAAAAGATATATAATAAAGCTAAAGTGCTAAATATAAAGTTAAAAGTATTTAAAATATATAATAATATTAATAAATTTTCTAAATTTAATCTATTTAATAATAAATTTAAAACTTAAATTAAAAATAAGTAATTTAAGAGTATTACTAAGTTTAATCTAAAGTCTATAATAGTATAATTAGAAACTAAAAAAAAAATTTAATTTTCTAGAATAATAAAAAAACCCAAGAAATCTATAAATGCTTATATTAAAACTTGAGATACTAGAAAAAAAATGTAAAAATATAAAGTTTATATTTAAAAAGATATAATAAATATTTAGTTAAATATTAAATATTATAGAAATAATAGCAACTATTATAAAAAATTTTAAATTATATTAAAAAAGTAATAGCAGGGATGGCATTATAAAATATATATAAAAAAATAATATAAATATATATATTATTTAAAATATAAAAAATATAAACGGCTTTTATAGCTAGTATACTACTTAGTATTATATAATAATAAAATATATATTAAAATAAAACATGAAGCAGGAAATATGCCTATATAATTATAAATAATTTAAGTAAATTAAAAATATTTATATAGAGAAATAAAATATGCATGCATAAAATATTTATTATATAATAAATATAAGAAAATATATTAAATATAATGCTTTAAAAATAATTATATTATATATTATAATAATAAGATAAAAGAAAAATAATTTTCTACTAAATTTAAAAAATTTTAAAAACTAAACTAGAAATATAAATTTTTAAATAAAAAATATTAAAAAGATTCTCTTAATATATATTTTATACTAATAATAATATAATTAAAACTATATTTAAAATTAAAGCTTCTAGTAAAAAATAAAGAAGTATATATTATAATTAATTTAAATATAATAAAAAACTTTATTTATCTAAAATATATAAAAGCTATAAAAATAGTAATAAAAAAATACTAGTATTAGTTCTAGAACTAAATAAAGAAAAACTAAAAAAAATTTTTATTAAAAAAAAAACTAAGTCTATATTAATTAGTATAAATAGAAATTATAATAAAATATATTAACTTTAATATCTTTCTAGTAGAAAAATATAATATTATATTTAAAATTTTATGGCTTAGAAATATTAACCTGTTTATTAATTAAAAAATAAAATAAATTATTTTAAAAATATAAAATATTATAAAAGTAGATAAGCTACAAGAAGACTAATATATAAAATTGAATAAAAAAAATAAAAATATAAAAACAAGATTTAAAGAAACCAGTATAATAAATATTTATTATAATAAAAATCTTATTAAAATATATCTAGCTAATAAGTCTAGATAGATAGAACAAGAATAATTTTTATATAATATTAATTATAATAAATAAGTCTACTAGCAAGCCAGCTGGAGAAGAGCTTTATAAAATAATAGTTACTAAAAACTTTTTAAAAATAAAGATTTTTTAAAAGTATATTAGATTTTAGAATATATTTTAATAACTAGAAAATCTAGAGTTGTCTAAACAAGGAGCTTATAATTATATTATATTTTTTAAAAAAAATAAAATGCTTAAATACAAGAAGCTTTATTAAATATTAAAAAAAAAGTTATAATTACTTAAGATATATATTGATAATTAATTAATAAAAAAAATATTTAAGCATTTAAATTATTTACAGGGCATGAAGTACTATTTATATAAAAAAAAATAAAAATTTATAACTTTATATAGACTATAGATTATTAAATAAAATTATTATTAAAAATTAATATTTATTATCTCTAATTCAGGAGATTTAGGACTAGATATAAAAAATAAAATAGTTTATAAAATTAAATATTATTAATATTTACTATTAAATCTAGATTATAAATAAAGAAGAATAAAAAATAGTATTTTAAATAAAATTTAGATATTATAAATATTTAATTATATTATTTAGGCTAACCAATACACCAGCATTATTTTAATAATTTATTAATAAAATTATAAAAAAACTTAGAGAAGTATATATACTTATATATTTAAATAATATTTTTATTTACTTTAAAGACTTTAATAAATATATATAGTATATAAAGAATATACTTTAAAAATTTAAAATTATTAAACTGTAATGCAAACTTAAAAAATATAAATTTTATATTTAAAAAATAGAGTTTCTAGAACACTGGATATTTATAAAAAAAATTTAAATAAAAAAATTAAAGATTTAGGCAATCAGGGATTAGCTATAATTAAAAAATCTTAAAAAATTATAGTAATTTATTAAATTAATTAACTATTATTAAAAATTTATTAAAAAATATATAATATAAATGACACTACTATTTAAGCTTTTAAAAAAAATAAAAAATATAAGTGGGGCCTAGAATAAGATAAAATATTTAAATATATTAAATATTTAATAATTATTATATTAATTCTCATGTAATATAATCTAGACAAGAAAATAATAATTAAAATAAATATATTAAATTATATAATTAAAGTAAGAATAACTTAACTTAAATTAAATAAAAAATTAAGATCTGTAGTATTTTACTTATAAAAAATAATAGAACTAGAATTAAGATATAATATTTATAATAAAAAACTACTAGCTATAGTAATAATATTTAAATAATAAAAAGTTTATTTAAAAAATATATAATAAATAATTATTATAAAATTAAATTATAAGAACTTAACTTACTTTATTATAATTAAAGAGTTAACAAGAAGATAAGTACAATAAGCTAAATTATTATTATAGTATAATTTTAAAATTTAATATTATAAAAAACTAAGAATAGCTAGATTAATGCTCTTAGTAAAAGACTAGATTATAAAATTAAAAAAAAAATTCTTGAACTTGCTATCTTATAAAAAGAAGTAGATAAATTTATTTAATATAATAATTAAATACTTGTAGTAATTATTAAAATTAAAAAAAAATATTAAATTAAATAAAAAAAATAATAAAAGCTAATATTATAATATAAAAAATACTAGAAAATATTAAATTAGAAATAATTAATAATAAAGATAAAATAGTTTTTATTAAAAAATTATTTTATATATTTAAGAGTATAATTAAAAAAGTTATTTAAATATATTATAATAAACTAGTTAGAGAATATTTAGAGATTAAAAAAATTTATAAATTTATTAAAAAAAATTACTATATTTAAGAAGTTTAAAAGAAGATTAAATAATATATTAATAAATATAAAATTTATTAAAAAAATAAAATATTACAGCATGCACCCTATAAATAACTATAATTAATAAAAATATTAAAAAAAATTTAAAAATAAATTATAATAAATTATATTATTAAGCTATCATGCTTGAAAAAATATAATTTTATATTAATAATTATTAATAAACTTACTAAATATACACACATAATATTTATAATAAAAAAAATAAATATAAAAAAACTAGCAGCTATACTGCTTAGAAATATATTTATATATTATAAATTTTTAAATAAAATTATTATAAATTAAGAAATATTATTTATTTTAAATTTATAAAAATTACTTATAAATTAAATTAGTATATAGCAAAGACTATTTACTATATATTATTTATAAATAAATAAATAAATAAAATAAATAAACCAGATACTAGAGTAATATCTTAGATTTTATATTAATTATTAATAAAATAACTAGATAGAACTATTATTTATAGTATAACTTATATATAATAATATTATTAGCTTTATTATATAAGTATTATTATTTTATATAAACTATAAATATTATGCATAAATATGTTAGAGAATCAGGCAGCTGTTAGCCAATGGATCTGCTGTGCCGCAGCTAGTGCTGTTATATCTATGAAAATATAATATTCTACTATCATAGTAATATAGCTATATTAATATAATATTAAAATATTAACTTTATAATTATTATAATTAAATAATTATAATAATTATAAAAAATATCATAGTTATTAGAGCCTTAGAAATATAATTATTACTGCATGTAAAATTAGCTTATTATATTAAATTATATATATATAAATATAATTATTACTGCATGTAAAATTAGCTTATTATATTAAATTTTTAATAACTAATATAATTTATTTTTTAGATTATTTAATTATTAGTATATTTTATACTACTTTTTTTTTTATTAATAGAATATTTTTAAAATCTTTAATTCTCTTAAATTTTTAAGATAAATTAATAAGCCTTATTTAATAATTTAATATTTTTATAATAATTAAAAAAAAAAAATTTTTATTAAAATAATTTTAATTATAACTACTTTTAGTAATAATATTTTATAAAATTTTAAAAAAAAACTTGCTAAGCTTAAAACTTAAATTATCTAGTCTTATGTATAATTAGTCTTTTAATTATTTAAAAAAATTAAAATAAATAAAGCTAAATTATTTAAAAATAAGTAATTAATTTAAAAAGAATATTTAATTTTAATAAATATATATATATATATTAATAATCTTAAGAATACTAATAAAAGTAACAAGATTATATTTATAAAAATTTATTTTAAAAAACTAGTTTTTAACTAGTTTAAACTCTTTATATATAAATACTAGAATATTTTATATAATTAAAGATAATAAACTATCCAAGATATATTTACTAATTTTAATAAATTTAAGAAATAAATTAATATAGCTTTTAAAAATTTAAATATTAAATAAATTATTAAATAAAGAATATATATACTTTATTAAAAAAAAATAATTATTAGAAAATTTACTATAAAATTTTATTAAATTATCTTTAATCTAGCATAAGATAATTTTATATTTTAAATATAATTTTATTAATATCTTTATAATAATATTAAAAATAATTTAATATATTAAAAAATAATTCTTAAAATTTTTAACAAGCTAATTAACTAAGTATTAAAAATTAAAAACTAATTTTTAGATTATTACTACTAGAATTAGAAAAAAAAATAAAATTATAGAAAAAATAATAAATAAGATAAAGATAAAAATATTAAAATATAATTAAATATTATTTTTACTTAAAATAAGAATTAATAATAAAATTAATAAACTAAGAAAAAGTTTACTAGAAAATACTTTAATTATAAAAAATTAAAATATTTTAAAAAAAAATTATTAAATAAAATAAAAAAATAATAAATTAATTATTTAATATTTATAACTTATTACTACTTAAATAATAATAACTAAACTATTTAAAGAACTTATAAGTAATATTAAGTAAATTAATTTAATTAATATATATATATTAGTCTATATTAACCTAGCTAGTATAAATAAAATAATTATATAAGTATTTATTAATATATTTATTAAATAAGAAAAATAGCAGGCAAGAAAATAAATTAAAAAAAAAAAAAATCTAAAAAAAGCTGCAAGAAAATAATATATTAATAATAATAAAAAAAAATTCTAAGAATATTATTAAAAGTACTAGAAAATTTCTAAGATAAGTAATTATTTTAAAAAATTAATTATATATAAAATTTAAGAAAAATAGGCTATTTAAAAAAAAAATTACTATAAAATAAATCTTAAAATAGCCAAGAAAATTATTAACTATTTAATAAAAATAAAGATAGAAGTAATAATAATAATAAAAGCTTTAATCTAGTTAATAAGTTTTCTAAGCTAGTATTTTAAAATAATAATAAAAAAATAATAACTCTAATTAATCTAGATTAAAAATAAATAAAAATTTTATAAAATAAATTAAAGTATAAAAAATTTAAGAAAAAATAAAATATATTTTAAAAATTTAGTTTATATACTTACATGCCTGTAAGAGTAATATACTAGAAAAGACTTATTAAATTTAATAAAATTATATTAATATATATAATAATTATAAAAATTAAATATTTTATAAGTGTACTAGTAATACATGAAAAAGTTAATATTAAATATATAAAAAAATATAAATAAGTTTTAATATTAAAAAAAACTTAGTTTTATAATAAAATAATAAATTATATAAAAAATTATATTTATAAATATTATTTTAATTTAAATTAAAATTAATATATAAGTGCATACTGGAGCTTTTATTATAATAAAAAATATAATTTTTATATTAGAAAGAAAATATGCTATAATTAATAATTATAAAAAATTTTAATAATATTATATTATAACTGCTTTATAAATAAAAAAGATTATAAATATATATATAAGAAAATTACTTATTTAAATTATATATAATTTAAAATAAAAAAGTACTAAGCTATAAATTATATTTTATATAATAATTAATTTAAAAAGATACTAGAGAATTAGAAAGAATATTATAAAATAAGAAGTTAATATTATAATTAATATTAAAAATATATATAACTAATAATAGCTATTAATAAAATAACTAGTAATTATTTAATTATTATATTTATAATAATTAATAAAATACCAGCCTGGTTAATAATTAATTTAGAAATATTAAAAAACTTTATTAATAATAAATTTATTAAAAAATATAATATTATTTTAAAGCTAGATAAAATTATTAGAGTAATTTAAAAAATTAATAAAAAAATTTTTATTAAAAATTAAGATTTAAAATACACCCACTACAAGTTAAATTAAATAATTATAAATAATTAATAATTTTTAAAATTATACTAGTATAAAAGCTGTATAATACTATATTAAAAATAAATTAATTATAAAAAGAAAAACTACTTATTAAATAAATAGAAAAGATTATTAATATATAAAAAAAAGTTCTTAAGATAGTAAAATAATAAATATTAATATAAATTAATTATATAAAGAAAGAATTAAAGTAATTTTTTAATTAAAAGTAACTAAAAATAATATTAATTTAAAAAAAAAAAATATAAATAATAAAAAAATTAATATAGTTATAACACATGAGCTATAAATAAAATTATAAAAACTTTGTAAATAAAAGCTAAAAAACATACTTAACAGACTATTAAAAAAATATTAAGAATTTATTAAATTATTTATAAGATAAGAATACTAAATATTTAAATATTTAAATAAATATTAAATAAAAATTTTATTAATATTAAAAATAAAAGTGCCACAAGTTAAATAAAAATAAAAATTATAAAATAAATTAAATTTAAAAAAATATTTAAGTACTGCTATATACATGTTAAAAAAAAATGATAAAAAATAACTTATTATTAATTATTAATTACTTAATATTATTATTATTAATAATATTAATAATGTATTATATATAAAATAAAAATAAGACTTATTATTTAAAGCAAAATTTATTATAATTTTTAATTTAAAATAAAATTACTTTAATTTTTTTATAATTAAAGAAAATATTAAAAAAATAAAATTTTTTATAAATTTAAAATTATTTAAATAGATTATTATACTAATAAAATTTTACTAGATAAGATTACTATAATCTTGAAATAGCTAGAATTAATTAAATTAAAAAAATTATAAAAATTTTTAAAAAATTATTTTTTAATTATTATGCTAATAATAATACTACTATAAAAAAATAATTAAACTAATTTTTAAATAAAAAAAATTAAATCAAAAGCTATAAGTAATTATTATTTATTTAAAAAAAATAATATAAATTAAATAATAATATAATATATATAATAAAGAAGTACTTATTATTATTAATAAATTTAAAAAATAAAGATATTATTTTTAAAAAGTAAAATATAAAATTATTATATAAATTAATTATAAAAATTTAATATATTTTATAATAATTAAAAAACTTAATAAAAGATAGATTTAATAGGCTTAATATTTATTATAATTTAAGTTATAAATTAAATATATTAAAAAAAAATATTATTATTAATATTTTAAGTTACTAATCTAACTACATGATTAATATTAAAAATCTAGAAATTAATATTTTTTAATAAGATTTTAATAAATTATAATTTAATTAAAATATATAACTTACAGTAGTTATTATAATTTATTAAAAATTTTTTTATTATTAATAATAATAACTACTATAAGTTGCATATTTTAATTAAATTATAATTTATTAAAAAATATTAATTTTTAGATTTTTAATATTAACTATATAATTAGATTAGTAATTTAAAATATTAATAATAATATTTTTTTTTTAATATATTTAATTTATAACTTAAATTATAATAAATACTAAGTTTATTAAATCTATTTTTTATTAAATTTCTTGATTATTATAAAGTATATTAAATTTTTATAATTAATCTATATAATAACTTTATATTTTATTTTTTAAAAATAGTATTTTTATTTTTTAAATTTATTAATAATAGCAAGTGCTTTTTTATTATATATATTATATTATTATTTAATTTATATTATTTTTTTTAAATAAAAAGTAATTATTTATAGCTTTTTATTTAATTTTTTTTATTTAAAAACTAGTTTAATTATTTTTTTAAATATATTAGTTTTTATATAGCTTTATAATTCTAGATTAAAAATATAAATAATTAATTTTTTTATTATTAATTATTTAATTTTATTAAATATATTTTATTATTTATTATTTTAAAGAAATAGTTTATTTTTTATAACAGTATTATTATTAGCATGATAATTAAAAAATAGTTTTTTAAAAACTATTAAATATATCTAGTAATTTCTAAAAATTCTTATAGTTTTTTTAATTTAATTAGTTTTAATTATTTTAAAATTATAGTAATCTTATTTAGTAAGATTTTAAGTTTTTTTAATATAAAAATTATACTAAGAAATCTAATTTTAATAATATTAAATTAGTATTTTTTAATATTTAAATTAAGTTTTATATTTATTAATATTTTTATAACTTTCTTAATATATATATTATATTTTATAAAATTTTTTAAAAAAATAATAATATTATTAAAGTATACTATGTTAAAATTATTTAGATATTTTTTTAAAATATATATTATATATCTTATAAATTTAATAAATAATTATTTAAGTTTTATTAATATAATAATTTATTTAAATAGTTCTAGATTTATAAAAAATCCTGTTTTTTTAATATTTTCTTTAATTATAAAAAGATTAAAGTAACTTTATTTTAAATAATAAGTCTTATTTTTACTTTATATATAATATTTTATTAGTATTATTAATAATAATAATATTAAATAATTAGTAATTAATAATAAGTTATTTTTTATTATTTTTTTTAATATATATATAATAGTGTTTAAATATTTTTTTTATTTTTTTTTAAATAAATTTTATTATTTTAAATTTTATTATAAATTCTTTATTAAGTTTTAGTTTATTTTATAATTTTTATTTTTATTTAATTTATAATATTTTTATTTCTAGTATTAGTAAAATTCTTACTTAATATTTATCTAGATATTTAAATATTTAATATTTTTATTTTATAAATAATTTAATAAATTTTTAATATTTTTTTAATAGTTTGCTAAGTATTTTTTTTAACTTTTATTTATAAAGCTTTTATAATTTTATTTATAATTTATATATTATAATTATACTGGTTTTTTTATTATTTATATTTTTTTTTTAAATTAATATTATTTTTCATTATTTTTAGCTAAAAAATTACTTTAAATTTTTTTTATATAATTAATTTATATTAACATTTATTATTTTATTATTTTAAGAACTTTTTCTTGTATATTAATAATTTTTTTTATTTATTTAATAAGTAGTTTTTTTTTTATAACTAGTTTATTTTTACTATAATATTATATAGCTCTTATATTAATATAATTTTAAAAATTATTAATTATTTATAATTATTTAATTTAATTTATAATAGATATGTCTTAAGTCTTAATTTTTAATAAATTTTTTTTTTATTAATTTTCTAAATTATTTTAATAATTTTATTTAGTTTTAGAGTAATATTATATTTTTTAATAAATTTATTATTAATAAAATTTTTTAATACTTTTAAATTAATTATTAATTAGGCTAGTATTTTATTAATTATTATAAATATAATAATTAAATAATTATTAATTATTTTATTAATAGTTATTACTAGTTGTATATATTTTTAATATTAATTATAATATTAACTTCTTGCTTTAAAATATTTTTTTTTAATTTTTTAATATTTTTTTCAGTTAATTATTATATAGAGTATAATTTATAATTTAATATTTTTTAATTTTAAATTATATATAATTTAAATAAATAATTTTCTTATATATATATTTATAATTTTTTCTATTTATAAAGCAGTTGTAATATAATATTATTAAAATTTTTAATAATTATAATTATTAATTATAATCTATTTTTTTTTTAATATAAAAATTCTATTTTTTATTATAATAAAAGCTCTAGTATATACTTATATATTAATATTAATTAAATTAAAATAATATTTATAAATATAATTTTTTATATAATTTATTATTTTATTATAAAATTAAGTTTTTTTTAATATTAAAACTTATTTATATTTTTTTATATATTTAATTATTAACTTTTTTATATATAATATATTTATAAAATATTTAATTTTTATAATTATTATATATATTAATATAATTTTATTAAGTTTAATAAATTTTTTTTAATATATTACTCTTGCAGGCATGCAAGTATATAAATTAATTTTTTAAAATATATTTTATTTTTTTTTAGATTTTTTATACTTTAATTTATTTTATAGAATTTTTATTTATTTTTAATCTAGATTAATTAAAATTATTATTTTTTTATTATTATTCTAGAATACTAGCTTAGAAAACTTATTAGCTAAATTAAAAATTTTATTATTATTATTATTATTATTATTATTATTATTATTTTTATTTCTATTTTTATTAAATAGCTAATAATTTTCTTAGCTATTTTAAAATTTATCTTGTAATAGTTTTTCTTTTTAAATAATTTATTTTTTTTTAAATTTTATATATAATTAATTTTTTTAAATAGTTACTTATCTTAGAAATTTTCTAATATTTTTAATAATATTTTTAAAATTCTTTTTTATTATTATTAATATATTATTTTCTTATAGCTTTTTTTAAATTTTTTTTTTTTTTTAATTTATTTTCTTGCCTGCTATTTTTCTTATTTAATAAATATATTAATAAATATTTATATAATTATTTTATTCATGCTAGCTAGGTTAATATAAACTAATATATATATATTAATTAAATTAATCTATTTAATACTAGTTATAAATTTTTTAGATAATTTAATTATTATTATTTAAGTAGTAGCAAGTTATAAATATTAAATAATTAATTTATTATCTTTTTATTTTATTTAATAATTTTTTTTAATTTATTAATTTTACTATTAGTTCTTATTTTAATTAAAGATAATATTTAACTATATTTTAATATTTTTATTTTTATTTTATTTATTATTTTTTTTATAATTTTATTTCTTTCCTAGTTCTAGTAGTAATAATTTAAAAGTTAGTTTTTAATTTTTAATATTTAATTAATTAACTTATTAAAGATTTTAGAAGTTGTTTTTTAATATATTAAATTATTTTTAATATTATTATAAAAATACTAGTAAAATTATATTTAAAATATAAAGTTATTTCATGCTAGATTAGAGATAATTTAATAAAATTTTATAATAAAATTTTTAATAATTATCTTTTTTTAGTAAAGTATATATATTTTTTATTTAATAATTTATTTAATATTTAAATTTTTCAAAGCTATATTAATTTATTTTTTAAATTTATTAAAATTAGTAAATATATTTTAGATAGTTTATTATTTTTAATTATATAAAATATTCTAGTATTTATATATAAAAAATTTAAACTAGTTAAAATCTAGTTTTTTAAAATAAATTTTTATAAATATAATCTTGTTATTTTTATTAATATTTTTAAAATTATTAATATATATATATATATTTATTAAAATTAAATATTTTTTTAAAATTAATTATTTATTTTAATTTTTTTAAATAATTAAAAGGCTAGCTGCGCGTGAAGCTAGATAATTTAAATTTTAAATTTAATATATTTTTTTTTAAAATTTTATAAAATATTACTGCTAAAAGTAATTATAATTAAAGTTATTTTAATAAAAATTATTTTTTTTTAATTATTATAAAAATATTAAATTATTAAATAAGGCCTGCTAATTTATTTTAAAAGTCTAAGAAAATTAAAGATCTTAAGAATATTTTATTAATAAGAAAAAGAATAGTATAAAATATACTAGTAATTAAATAATTTAAAAAATAAATTATATTAATTACTAAAAATTTAATATAATAAGCTAATTTTATATATAATAATAATTATATTTATATATATATAATTTATTATATTTATTATACTTCTAGAACTCTAATAGTTATAATATTTTTTATAATTATTATAATTATTTAACTATAATAGCTATAAAGCTAATATCTTAATATTATATTAATATAGCTGTATTACTATAATAATAAAATATTATATTTTTATAGATATAACAGCACTAGCTGTAGCACAGCAGATCCATTGGCTGACAGCTGCCTGATTCTCTGATAGTCTTTATATATAATCACCTGTAATCCTATATCTGCAGTATTAATCCTAATAATTAACTAATAAATATTTTTTTATAATTATAAAATTAAAAAACTGGCCAACCAGTATTCTAATATTATTATTATTATTATTATTAATTATATAATCTATAATTTATTATTAAAAATAAAGTTTTATATATTTCTACTAATTTATTATTCTATACTTTAGAAAATAGTCTTAATAGAAAATTTACTTTATATTAGATATTTTAAATAGCTTTTTTTATAAATAAAATATTTATTTTTTTTATATTTCTTTATTTTTTCTAACCTGTATTAGATCTAGCATGGCTTACTAATTTGCTCCTGTGGCCAACCTTCAAGCCGCCGAGCGTAGCAAGGTTTTAAGGCTTGTATAAATAATAAATTTACTAAAATTTTATTATTTTTTTTTAAAAAAACCTAATATAAATATTATAACTAATTATGAATTAAATATAATAAATAACCCTAATTAAGAATAGCACACACTCACTTGCTCCAAGTCAAGTGGCTGCCTGACGCTGTTGGTCCTGATGGCTGTCACATAATAAACAACTCTGATTAGCAATAGCATGTGCTTGCTTGCTCTATGTTGAGTGGCTGCCTGAGGTTGCTAGTCCTGATAGTTGTCACATTAACAGCTTTATTCCTATATTTCTTCATCACCTCTTCATAATCCCTCCATATAGGTATATAGGCGCTGCTTAGTTAGACCAACTAGTTGCCCCTTACAGCGCGGAACCTCTTGCAACTCCTCCCTAGGCGGTGGAGACTTTCTGCCCAGCCATATTGCCACAACTTTGGTTTTGTCTGATAAAACAAAGCCCAACCAATCCTTTTTGAATTCCTGGTTTTTAAGTATCTTAGTCCTTGTCAGAACTTACAACTGGTGATTGTCTACCTACAAGCATTGACAAGAACTTGAAGACTGCCTCGAAGCATCAGCAGCTACATCAACCCCGGCCATGAAATTAAGCAAGAATCAACTGAGAAGGGCGAGAAAAAAGGCCCTGAAATCTCAGGTACAGTTCCCCGACCCCATTAATTTGAACAAGAAGCTAAGAATTAAACTTACCCTAGGATACCGAGCTGGACAAGGCTATTCATCCGCAGACCAACACCATACCAGATGAAACCCAAGCCACTACCCCTATCCCGGAGTTCACAGCCTCTCCGGACCCCGAGGACCCCTTGTGGCAACTCTATAAAGGTATTGCCAACAAATTCGACGAGGTTGAGGACGAAAGAGCGCTACCCCAGGAGGCGCAAAAGCCCGAGGTTTATTTTGACGATGACAATGAAATACCTGAAGAAGAGGAGGAAAAAGCATTTTCATTATCAAAGCGAAAGCGCAAGGAGCTGAATAAGCTTTCTGTAGCCGAGCTGAAGGCAATGGTACGAAAACCTGAGATAGTCGACTGGACGGATACCTCTGCCCCCGATGCTCGGCTTCTTGTCCACATCAAAGCTCATCGAAATGTTGTCCCTGTGCCTTCTCACTGGTCCCTGAAGCGGGAATACTTGTCTTCCAAACGAGGGATCGAGAAAGCCCCATTTTCATTACCAAAATTCATACAAGAAACTGGGATTTCAGAGATGCGCGATGCCGCCTTGGAAAAACAGGAACAGGCTACACTTAAGCAAAAACAGAGGGAAAGGGTTCAACCTAAAATGGGCAAGTTAGATATTGATTATCAAAAGCTATACGAGGCTTTTTTTCGGTTTCAGACCAAACCGGAACTTACGAGATATGGCGAAGTATATTATGAGGGAAAGGAGTATGAGACGAACTTGCGACATCTTCGACCTGGGGAGCTTAGCCTTGAGCTTAAGGAAGCGCTTAATATGCCTCCTGGTGCCCCCCCCCCCTGGTTGATAAACCAACAGCGATACGGGCCGCCGCCATCCTACCCAGCCTTAAAAGTTCCTGGGCTTAATGCGCCTCCTCCCCCTGGCGCAATGTGGGGATACCACCCAGGTGGTTATGGGAAGCCACCGGTCGACGAACACAACAGACCCCTTTATGGTGGGGATATATTCGGTGTGTTGCAACCTCAACAGGCTGTTCAACAAGGGGAACCCGTTGAAAAAGACCTTTGGGGGGAACTACAACCACCCGAGGCATCTGACGAGGAAAGTGAAGAAGAGGAGGAGGACGAAGTCGATGAAGAAGATATGGATACTGGGCTACTGACTCCTAGTGGGCTAGAAACTCCGAGTGGGTTGGCATCTGCAGTTCCTTCTGAGTTACCGGGCATTGAAAATGTCTCCGGGGAATTTGATGTGCGCAAACATTACCGTGGGACCGAGACTGAGGAATCCGTGGGCCACAGGAACGCATTTCAAGTTATACCAGAACGACAAACGCAGGTACACGGGTTCTTTGGAGGCGACAAAGTCTACGATCTCAATATCTCCGAAAATCTACCAGTCCTCGGCGTTGAGGAACAGAATAGGAAGCGCAAAAAACCCGGCGATATTGATGTATCTGTGGACCCGGATGAATTACAGGCCAGTGACGGGATGAGCAAGGAAAATCTTCGGAAACTTTACGAGTCCCAGAGACATCAAGAAAGCAACCCGGGCTGGGATTTTCAGGAGGACTTGAGCGATATGATTGCTCATGAAAGCCGGAAGAGGCTCAAGAAAGAGCAGGAAAAGCGGAGTAAACACTGACCTTTCTTTTTCGGGCTTGGATCTCGAATTTGACCCAGTTGTTTGGCATGACACGTGTATATCTAGTATGGCTACTAATTTCCGATAGCCCCAAAAACCAATAGTAATCAACTGCAGAGTGTCCTCATCCTACCATTTTCTCTTGGATACTCTCGGGATCGGCAAGCCCATCGTGGTTTAAACAACCATTGTTTCTTTGTCAGTTAGAAAGCGACAAGTAAAAAAATTTATGTTTGCTGGAGTCGTTCAAGTTATTCCCAGTCAGCCTCATCTCTAGCGCTAATGCCCACGCGATTAGCTCTACTCCAGAGTAGTTGCTGGGCTAACCGACAGGCTTACGACAATTCGGTATATTCGAACCAGCGTATTACGTTTTCGAACGCAGTTAGCCTTATTAATCTAATTAACTAACTATGCGAGAGAATCACTAATTCATATCTTTACTCGGAGGATGATGCCTTGGCCGATCGCAAGTATATCAAGCATCGATGCTTGAGCATTTTCCCATCCTGAATCCCGAAATCACCCCCTGTCCTGTGAATGCTGAGAAGACTTCTCAGTCAGGTACTGATCTTTAGGGAGCAAACCCCAATCACCATTGACACGCAGGTAATAGAGGAAAATGAGCGTCGGAGTAAATTTTGGGTTGTCTTATATCCAAACTTCATGATTCTTGTCTTTAGCTTCTGAGCTCAACTGGTTCCGTCACATACTGGGTGACTCATTCCATGTCACCTTCCAAAGCTCAGACTCGAATCTTAAAATTGCACATACCTATGTGCTTTGCTATTTGGTCATGATGAGATATGCAGGGGATATGTCTCTCGGTTGCTAATTTGGATCAATTTTGCTTCGCCAACTCTTTCATGGAAGTAAGTTAGTTAGGTCAGAGTGATTATCGTATCGTGAATCGCCGCCGGAAGATCGAGACCCAGGGCATCCAAACCTCAAGAAGTAATTGACAGATATAATAATAGGAATTGTGTTGTATGGGGAAGAGTAGTAAGTAGTGGTAGTTTCCAACATCGAAAACAGGGCGATTCAATGCTGGAAATTGTTCAAGAACAGCTTTTACTCCACATGATTGCCAGGGTGGCTGCATCAACCTCCCATTGGCCCGCCACTTGCTCTTGAAGAGAACCACCTGGTTTCATAATTAAAGAGTTTGATATAAAATAAGCTCCTCACGACTCAGGACATAGCTGTCGAGTAAAATAAGATAAGAACAGCGCACCTACTCGTACTAAAGTAGTGGAGGAGGACTCGTTAATAATTGTGGATACCTTTTTGTTAATGCAAGTTAAATTCCCCACTTCTCCTAGTACTTCTACCTACTCTGAGTAGGTACCTAGGTAGTCACTATCTATTGCTGCCCAGTGAGTGACCTCGTCTTCCTCAGCTCCTATTGAGCAATTGCTACGCCAACTATGCATCCTGGTGGCAGCTTTGAGACCCCTTTCTCTTCATGAAACTTTGGGTTATCAGTGTACTGAAATTACAAGTAAGGCTGCTGACCCCTGGATACGCTGTGCCAACTGAAGGGTCGAGTCAGGACAAGGAAATTCAGTCATATCAGGTCTGACCACCAGGCAACACCCAAAAGTGGGGCAGGAGGCTGGCTGTGATTCATCCATCACAGCCTGTGATGTAAGCCGTCCGTCCACATTTCACTCTTTTTCCCTCTTCAACCACAGATGATCTGACTCTTATCCGTGGATCTTTCAGCCCAACCATCCAAGATACTCTTAATCAACACCTGCTATTGGTGGGTACCCAGGCAAGCTAGTAATACCATGATACCGCCCCCCTTCAGTCGGGCACTCAGATGGCCAACCATCCTTTTTCTATAATTATGTCCTTGTTTGAAGGCTCCAAGAAGTAGATTATCCCCGCTCCTTCCCGTGATAGTTGTCGTCATGTGGTAGATCATCCACCCTCTCCATGATTGTTATTATCATGCCCAGTCATTCCTCTCCTGGCCATGCTGCTGGTTTCTTCTTTCATTCCCCGAAACAATAAATCATCTGGAAGCCAAGGTCATCCGATTACAACCATCTACCACCTCTAAGGATCGACAATTGGAACCGCGTGAAATATACGGGTATGATTGGTGCCTCTACTGCCACGCGCCAACCCCGCAGTCTCGTGAACATCAATGGACATACATAGAACCTCAGCCCCATCCGTCAATCAGCGCATTGACTCATAGTTTCCAGTCTTTCCAACCTGCGCCTCCCCAGGGACGCCTTGATAAATCCTTCTTCTTGATGATACATGACCGTGTTCTTCTCTAAGGCTGACGCCATCGAGAAAGAATTCCCCTCTTAAATCCAATATAACTCTGTTCGTTTTAGGCCATTGTGAGTCTTATCACTGTGACTCGGTTCTTACCTGTTGCCTGTTGCCACCAGACAAAGAGGCGACCCTGACAAATCACTTTCACGTGTGAGGTGCTCTACCAATACTGCCTAATCCCTTTTCCATTGAATTCTATAAACACCATCCCACCAGCACTATCTATTAAATCACTTTCCCGGTGATTTATCTCCAGGAGATTGTAGGAGAATTGACCCTTGACTGGATACTGTCGCTACTGCGTCCTCTTCGCCCTTTTTGGCGTGGCTCATAAGCCTAGGAGTTGCATCACTTTGAAATGACCACATTTACTTCAGCCTCACTACTGGCTTCAAGTGACAAATCCAACATGAGCCGTCTACCTTCGGTGTCCAGCCTCATGTCCCCCCCAGAATCTAAACCCTTCGATACCTTTAACCCTACCCTTTCATCTTATAAGATGTCGCAGGATTCATCCTACAGTCATGACGTGAAACTTCCACCTATTTCTGTTGATCGGAAGCGAACACAGTCAGAGATGGACTTGCCTTCCCCACCGGTCACTCCGTATACCGGAAACAAGAAGAGAAGATCAAATGATCCAGAGAACCCTGATGGGGATGCCGTGGTTGGCTCATCGAGAGATCCTGTCCTCTTCCCACGACATGAGTCTCTCCCTGACATTGCCACTGACGAACCGCTCTTCGGTCCCATGCTTCCGCATTCAGCGGAAGCCTTGGTTGAGCAGCATATTAATTCTCATATGGCAAGGTTTGAGAATAAAGTCAATAAGCCTACGCGCGATGAGTATTTGTTAGCGCTTTCATGCGTGCCGATTGTATCGGCTCAATACAATCGCAACCCTGCAGCATGGGCCAAAGAGGAAAGAGAAACACTCGAGCGCCAGTTGGTTATGATGAACCGATGTCATCCTCAAACCATGGAGGCAAAATTGAAAAAAATCGCACCAGCGCCGGCGAAGAGGGTAGTTCCTGCTCAACCCCGTGTGCAACGGACTCCCAGGATCAAGCGCACACCCAAGTCTACACCAAAGCAAAAATCACTGGATTCGTTTGATTTTCCCACACCGAGCTCCAAACCACCTCGTGCTATTGGCACAAATAGGGATGATACAGATTTTAACTCTATCAAGGATTATTCACCCTCACTAGAGACTCTTGGCGGCAATGCGAAAGCCTTAAAGGCGGATTGGAAGGGGCAAATGTTGGACCTCAGTAATGACCCAGAGCGACATTTGCTGAGCTCAGCTGAACTGAATCTTGCTGCTACTTTGAGACTTTCCTGTGCAACATATTTATGCAGCAAGCGCCGCATTTTTGAAGCTCGGGTTAAAGCTTTGAATGTTGGTAAGGAGTTTCGCAAGACAGATGCCCAACAGGCCTGCAAAATTGATGTGAATAAAGCAAGCAAACTCTGGACTGCATACGAGCGTGTTGGTTTGTTCAAACCGGAGCACTTCCAGGAGTATCGGAAGTGATGGTGTCAAACCAAAGATACCTTCACCAAGCCCTCTATTTTCCATTCAATTGAACTTCTTGATAATTTAGCGAGTCTATTTTACCCCTGAATTGGTTCTACTGGCACATCTCCATATTGGCGTACTGATTTGCACGGCAACGTTTTTGATTCCCTTGGTCATTGTTGCTTATGGCTTGTTTTATGGCTCCGCGGGTATTGAGTTCGACCTTACGGCGTTACGGTATGATGGGTGCAGGGTGTTTCATGCTTAATTTTCCATCCTGTTCACGCATGGTCTTTGCTTCTTTCGGAGATAGAGTGTATGTTTAGTCAGCATATGACTTATCATATGCTTGATCATCAATTGCTAGTCTTTATGTTCTTGCCTCTCCCAAGTGGTCGTTATGGGTAGAACCCCCCCTAAAAACCAAGGCCACGCGGTCTTCGTTGTGAAAGTAGTTCTTAAGTAAATAAATTTGTCCTGGTGAGGCAATGAGAAACAGGGACTTTGCGTGATCAAACCCAGAATAGAGAATTATATTGTTGTGTCTTGATTGAGGGATGAGAATTTTGGAGTTGTGATTGATCTATCATTCGAAACTAGGGGTACGAGAACAGTACCTTATTAATATTTATAAGTAAGAGGTTTATCGAAGTTTTGTATGTGGAGGGAGGTCTGGGGGTGCATCTTTCTCCAGGTATTTTCCAAACACATTCCGGTCTTCCCGAGTGGTGGTGCTGACTCTCTGAGTACCCGCTGCAGAGCCTTTTCAACCGATGCTTACTCGAAATGCTCGCATTACGTTTTCTTTCCCAGACCCTGGGAGGCGGAAGCCGCCAACTACGCAACACTGAGGACTGCGCCACCACTGAGTACAACTTGCGGGCTTTCAACTGCCAACGGTCGAATTTATCCCTTCATATACATATTAAAGAAGTTTTATAGAGCCAACCCCATTTCAGCGAGAAGGACTTTTCAAAAGTTATGTCTCACCCGCAGACGAGCAGTAATGCGGAGCCCTTCAGCGAAGACGGCCACAGGGGTGATACTGACAGCGATAAGAAGCCCAAAAATCGACGGCCAGCGAGTGAGATTCTATACCTTTAATCCAGACTATTCCCACAGTACTTACAAGAGATATAGATACTGCCTTTCGACAGCAACGTTTGAAGGCCTGGCAGTAAGAACCCCTATATGAAGTGTTATTTCTGCGTGACGCTTCACACTGACACCCGCAGACCAATCCTGACCCCTAAAAGCGTCTTGCCTCTGTTTTTTATTGTTGGGATTATTTTTGCACCTATTGGTGGTCTTCTCTTATGGGCAAGCTCTGAAGTAAGGTCACATTTCCGTCTACCGCGTCTGATATCCTAACAATAGGCCCCTTTGACAGGTTCAAGAAATTGTGATAGACTATTCGGATTGCGAGAATGCGCCTGGGCCCTCTAGTTCGCCGGAAGAAATCAAAGATAAAGTCAAATATTCATTCAAATCATCCCCCAACTCGCAGGCATTCTGGCAACGCGTAGTTGTTGATGGCGTCAACCGTTGTCAGCTTTCGTTCGAAATCCCAGAGAGCATCGGCCCACCTGTTTTCATGTACTATCGCCTCACAAATTTTTACCAGAACCACCGAAGATACGTGAAGTCTCTGGATATTGATCAGCTTAAGGGGAAAGCAGTCGACAACAGCACTATAAACGGAGGCTCCTGCGATCCTCTCAAGCTTGACCCGAATGGCAAAGCTTATTATCCTTGTGGCCTTATCGCTAATTCTATGTTCAATGATACAATTTTCAGCCCCGTTTGCGTGAGCTGTAATCCCAACGTGACATATGAGATGACCAATAAGGGCATCGCTTGGGATAGTGATAAGGAACTCATTAAAACTAGCAATTACAACCCTGGCGACGTCGTTCCACCACCAAATTGGCATAAACGATATCCCAACGATTATGCCGACGGAATTCCAGATTTACATCAAGATGAGGAATTCATGGTTTGGATGCGTACTGCTGCATTACCTGCTTTCAGCAAATTATCTCGGAGGAACGATACTGCAGTCATGCCAGCGGGCACTTACCATTTGGATATCGTGGATCGTACGTATCAAGAAAGACGGAACTGTTTGGTTTGGTGCTAACTGTACTGTAGCATTTAAGGTTAACGAGTATGGTGGGACAAAATCAATTCTAATTACCACACGGACTGTTATTGGGGGGCAGAATCCTTTTATGGGGATAGCTTACGTCGTTGTTGGGGGGGTTTGTGTCTTGCTTGGGGCGCTGTTCACTATTGCGCATCTTGTCCGGCCACGGTATGGGACCTTTCGCCTTATCTTTCCATCCTTCCTGGTGACTAACGTACTGATCGATAGAAAACTCGGTGACCATACCTATTTGACGTGGAATAATGAGCAAGAAACTACTGCCACGACTACTGGACGAGACAATAGATTCGGATCACATGCTCCTTAAAAGTCGTGCTTCTGAGAAACGTCCTTTCTTATTTTCTGCTTACCCTTAGCATTTCATTACTGTATATTATCGGATGATTTCCACGTCCTTTGGCACTGGGTTAATTTCAGGTTTCGTAAGCTAGCATCTCAACAGGTCGAGGCGTCTAGAGGTTGGACTTTATATGTATATTTTTGTTTAATTTCAATGCTCGTTATTATTACTTACCCTTCCCCCCCCCCCAAAGCTACCGCGGAAAATCCCATTGTGATTTGTGACTATTGCGACTGTCTGCTGCTCACCTGTAATTAGCAAATTACTCGAGCCCTTGACACCGTGACATGCATTCACATCCCTTGCTGGGCCATTCCTGTCCCATGCAAATAACTCCTTGTTTCCCCCATTCGTCGTGGGCCCCATGGCATTCCACGTAGCAGTGAGCAACAGCTGTGTCATTTTTAACCCCCAGTGGCAGCTCCTTCAGGCCAAAGTTCTAAAACCTTAGCAACAGGACAACATGCTCCGATTATTCACTTCTCCGATTTCCTTCCTTATCATTTTAAGCAACTTTCGACAAGGATGTCTCGCTATACAAAATTGGAATCGGAATTTTTGTGCCACACTTGCCCCTGATGAATCGTTAACGGCAGAGTTTAGAAGATTAAGTGTCCTGGAGTCTCAATTCGACGCTACTCATGACTATGAGAGCCGCGAGGTCATAACGCCAATTGAAATAGAGACCTGGTTTCACATCGTGACTAGCGGGGCGAATGCTGGGTTGGTATCCGATGAGATGATAACAACTCAGGTTAGTTTTGGGCCTGACCTGTTAGATGTTATTTTGTGTTTGTGCTCCCATCTAACTTGATCAAGCTGTCATACCTCCAAGAAGCATATCGAAATGCTTCGATTACCTATCGCCTACAGGGCGTCACCAGACAAATCAATGACCTCTGGGCACGCAATGGAGATGAAATGGCAATGAAGAATGCACTCCGAAAAGGAAGCTACAGAACTCTCAATGTTTATTTCCAATCTGATCTACAGGCTTCGCCAGATGCGGGCGGCCGTGCCGGGCATGATGTTGATGGGCGCCAAACAGATGTTTTAGAACAGCTATCACCTAGTGTTCTTGGTTTTTGCACATTACCCGATCCGAACATCAATGGTACGAGCCCTCGAACTAGTTATGTGAAGGATGGTTGTAATGTGCTTGCCAAAACCATGCCCGGGGGGGCTCTACCGCATTACAACCGCGGAGGCACTGCCATTCATGAAATTGGACATTGGAATGGCCTCTTACATACATTTGAGGGGGAATCATGCTCCCCAGACAATGAAGGAGACTTCATTGCGGACACTCCTCAAGAGGCCGTGCCAACGGAAGGGTGCCCTGCATGGAAGGATTCATGTCCTGGTCTTCCTGGCGTAGACGCGGTACACAATTTCATGGACTATTCATCTGATGAGTGTTATGAAACATTCACCATCAGTCAAGTGAAGAGGATGCGGAGTATGTGGGCTATTATGCGGAAAGGAAAATGAGCTTTGGGCTGGGCAGTTCAATTTTTTCGGTGCACATATACCACATACCATCAATATAAGCCTTTCATTGGCCATGATCTGTCGATTTTTATGTATTCGCCTTAGTTTGAGGGCGAGAGGCGGTTGGTTGTATTTCACAATGAGATAGACTCTGGATCTTAAGGCCTTCACCAGGCGTTCCATTATCCTTACTAACCCTGTAATACAAAATCCCATCGAGAATACCTCATAGTGTCCTCCAGGCCAAGAGGGGAGCGCTCACTGACACCTATTAAGGCTCTCAATGTCATCATAGATCATATAGATAGTAGGACTAGATGGCCAAATGGTCTAAATAATGGTATTAGAGGTAGCTCCTACAAAGGCTGATATGTTACTGCTCCTTGCAAACATATCCTTGGTTGCATGGCCGCTGGGGTGGGTAAACAGATTGTACACTACGTACGTAACTCTGTAGCGGACCCAACTCAGTGGGTGGTTGTAGTCATGTTATGTGTCGCCTATTCAACCAGTTATGGGAACGCTATTTGCCTCACAAGTGATATATTATAAGGAAGCCATTATTTTACATTTAGTTGTCCATGGAGGGAAACGGGGATTTCAATTAGGGCTAGTTCGCGCCTATGATCCAGAGAGAATAAACCAGTATTTAACCAAATTAGAGTGACCGTATTTTTGATTTGTCCTCCGAATTTCACTTCGAGAGATATATTACATGGGGGATTGCTTTGAGCCGCACAAGTCAATGGATTTCAGGCTCCTGTCCGTTGGAAGACAGAGCACGGGAGTCGATTTGGACAGGCACTTAGCGCTTCCTTTTCTTTCCGCGATCATCATCATCATCTAATCCGCCTTCCCTATCCTTCTTCTTCGCTTTTTCCTCCAGTTCGTCCCAATCCTCCCCACTTTCCTCGTCTGCGCTGAAATCCTCGCTTGCATCAGCGCTAGCATCGTCATCGAATTCACTTTCATCCTCGGAGCTTTCATCTGCTGCGGCTAGCTCCGACTCAGATAATTCGAATGCAGATTCCTCTTCTTCTTCAGATCCATCCTCCGAATCTGACTCCGCTGCCAGGAATGACCAGCCGCCATCAGCGAAGAAATCATACGGATTACTCACGACCGTCTTCATGATCGTCGTCCAATTCAAATTGAGTGGCCCTTCCGTGAATGCAATATCAACGGAGTCCAGCCAATCTTTAACACCCTCTAGAGATTCGACTGGGATGGTGTTAACATGCACAGGTTGTCTGTGAAAGTCTTTGAAGACAAAAACGAGATCAAAGTTTTTGAGTCCGAACTATAAAAGTATTAATAGCTGCGAAAGTCACATGGGTTGGTCGTCAAATTACCTGTACTCTCTCCAGATGCGCAATCTCAATCTCATTGAGACTGATGACCAGAAAGGGAGGTTCGGTCAATTGGACAAGAGCGTCCGTGGTTGGTTGAATGAGGACATTAGACCGATTTGGCACACCAGTAAACCCAATCTCTCTAAAGGGGATATCGACATCAACTCCTTCATCCTTCCCAGCGTCTGCAATTTTCTCGGCAAATGCCTTGAATTCTCGGTCTAAAGCCGCTCTGCGTCGTCTCTCCTCCTGCTCCGCCTCAAATTCCTCCTCGTCACCATATCGATGCTTACGCCTGCGGTTACCGGTTTCGTCGAATTGCATCTCAGTGGCTTCCCTATAAAATTGGACATCTCTAGTTTTCCTTTTACCTATCATGATCGGGGTTTTCAGATGCACATGAATCAGAACAATTAGTTCGTGAGCGCAGGGCTGGAAAAATAAGTGCTTTACATTGCTGAATAAAACGTCAACGTGTTCGTTTCGGAAGGGTGACATATATCGAAGACCATTTTGATGGATTTCAACTTCCCCGGGGACACGTTTACCATCTAGCGGAGGTCGAAGGTAAACATCGGGTAATTTCACAGGACGGCGGTCTAGGTTATGGTTAGTTTAGTTCAATGGTTGGGGTTGGGATCGCGAACTTCTAATTTCAACCAACTTGTCTTGTTCAACCACATCTTCCATCTCTTTCTTTTCCTGTTCACGGCGCAGAGCATTCTTCCTGAGCTCTGTGATATCTTGCGCGACTTGAGCTAATCGATTATTATCTTTCGACCGTAATGTTAAATTCCGTAGAAAATGTGCCGCCAAGTCTTCAAACGGTTGGTCGTCCTTTCTTCCAACACCCTGGCCTGGTGATAGGAAATTAATTCGGAGGTAAGCATATTCGCCTTCATCACTTTTGCTAGCGTTCTTGATAGTATTAATGTGGAAAGGCACTGGTCGGCCCATTATTGGAACAATCACAGTCGAGGCTTTATGGTCCACATATACAGTGAGATCTTTGACTCTCGCTGGAAGTTGATTATCTCTTTTGTACGACTCAAATCTCTTAAACTTCTTTTGAGCGACACCATTATCGTCACCGGTGGTGCCTGCGAATCGCTCAAGGCCCTCTTTTGTCTTTTTGGATGCGAGTTCCTTCTGGTGTTCACG
Source organism: Aspergillus biplanus (assembly GCA_027569045.1). Taxonomy (NCBI): domain Eukaryota; kingdom Fungi; phylum Ascomycota; class Eurotiomycetes; order Eurotiales; family Aspergillaceae; genus Aspergillus; species Aspergillus biplanus. The sequence continues at coordinate 972,345 of JAPDEJ010000005.1, read as the reverse complement.
ACGTCGAGCTTCTGCACCTTCGCTGGCTTGGGTTGGTCTTTCGGCGCGAAGTTTTGTCCTTGTAACATTTCTGCTGGCAACGGCGCTGGATTTGGGTTCCTTCTTCTCTTTTGCAGGCCTCTGGGGCTCTTCTTCATCACCGAAGTAGAAGGATACGGAGTCCATGTCGATACCCGCATCTTTGGTGAACACATGTGGCCCATGTTCCCCAACACGGACGGTATCTGTTATCACCATTGAATAAACGGAATTTTTCTTGTCCTTTGCGCTCAGCTCCTCAACATCCATTAATCCAACTGTGATAGATAAAGTCATGCCGCTCTTCAAAACCCGACTATTTTTCCCGTTGAGAACCATGTTGGAATCTCGAAGCTCTATTCCGATACCAGCACCGACGCTTTTCATGAAGTGGGTCTCAAGTTCTGGTTTTTTGGTCCGGATAAGACCAATTGCCTTGTTGAAGAGTTCCTTCGCTGCTATGCCGTCACGGACGTCCTTAATGACTGTTTCATGAAGATTCAAGAGAAAGGCGTAGTTTGCTTCCTGGGATTTACTCGGATCCACTAAGTAAGTGCGCGCGATTATAGAGCTATATGTTTTATAACGAATTCCGAAACCAGCAATGATAATCCCTGGTTCCAAATTTCGGTCGTTAGACATAGCTGTAAGTTTAAGGTCATACCTCCCGCCACTCTGGATGACTGGTCCATAAGCCCAGTCAATCTGTCTGGGGTCAAATTCAGTCGGTAGTTTTGCGAGCTTGTTGAAAAATTTGGCGTCATCAATTTTAGCGTCAATTCGCATAGAGAGAGCTTTGTGAGTCATTTGCTTTTCCTCATCAAGTAGGCGAGACATCTCATCGACAAAGTACTCGGACATTAGTCCGCTACATGCTCGCGATGCATTTCGTATAGACACCTGTGTCTAATTAGCTACTTTACTTACAGAGAACGGTTTGGTTATCAAGCCTACCAACTCGTCCGTATCTTTCACAGAAAAGCAGGCCAGGGAAAGTGCTGGGGAAATGTCGACCTCTTCAAGTTCTCCCGATTTGTTGGCGTATATGCGCCTCCACTCCTCTGCGAACGGCCCGGTGGTTGTGTCTTTTGGTAGAACACCTACCTTTGTCTGTGACGTTGGAAAAGTGAATCAGCCCTGTTGCCTGCCATGACAGCCCAAGAATGGGTAAAGACTCACCCCTGCTGTTTTAATGAAATCTATACACTTCTCAAAAACTTTTGTCTTCTCTTCCGGATCCTTTGTTGTCACAAGGATTTCAACTGGGATCTTGCCCCCTTTCAATGGTTCTAGATGTTTGGCTATATATTAAGGATTAGAGTTAGAAAATAAAAGAGATCCACCAGTTAGTGCCATAGGAGTTGAACTCCACCTTTCTTCGCTGTTGTTACAACATACATCACTTCAGGAGTGAAGACCAATAGAGTAGCCGGAAATTCATAGCCAAGCAGCCAGAACTGCTCAGAAATTTAGCATTGGTGTTTGTATAGGACAGGAGCTAGTAAGAAAAGAATAGTATGAGGCGTACATGAATCGCGTTATTTTTCTGAAAGCTATTGGCCTCATCTGTTTTACCCATCAAGATAATGATCGAGCCTGCACCACCAAATGTCGGATGGCTGGATCTCTTATCTGACTTCCATGCTGCGTAAAAGCTCGACAGCCGATTGAAAAAGGTTGTTTTGTCGATAATAATTTCTTCAGCCATGGTCGCAAGATATTGAAGTGAAGGCTAGAGCTTCAGACACTAGCTTCTCCAACGAGGACGTGGAGAGCAAGGAGACAACTGGTGGCTTGCAAAACGATTTTTGGGGATATGGTGTCGGACATATATAGTTACCAGGAATACCCCCGAAAGCGAATATCGAATAAATATTGCAGTCGGTGACAGGGGGGAAAATTGTAGTATGTCTTGGTTTTGATCATTAACACGGGGATCCAGAAACGCGAAATTATGTTCAAGCGCGTTTCTGGAGGTCTTGATGACAAATGATGTTTGTGTTGTTTGCCTGTTGGCCTCAATCTCACGAAGCGAAAAGAATATTGGAACAAAATCATGATGACCATCAATTGTTTGGATAAGAAGCAATATTGCACCAAGATGTTAATACAGTACAGTTCATAGTTTTTTTTTTATTGGCTTAGACTTTCTTGAATACTTCTTATAATCCTTCTTTTTACAATGTTTTTATTACAAATCTTGTGCTTCTATTCTTCCCAAACCGCCAATGATTGTGAATAGGTATTTCAGCTCCTCGCGCAAACATGGCTCTCCCATCCTGTGGTCAGTTGGTCAACATCAATGATGCGGATCCCAATAGAGACGCCGAGGGCTCTTCTCGCAGGACTCCCCGACATAACGCTGCCACTGGAGCTTCTGCCGCTGGTGTTCGAGCCCTCAGTGCTCAACTGGTCGCATTTTATTTTCGAGTGCCTGTAAAGGCATTTTTTCGCACTCGAGTTGAGTATGCGCCCATGCCCATCGCCTTTCTTAGAGTTCGACCACTAACTGTCTTTTTGATTTGTCCTTCAGCTACATGGTACAAATCTAAGATTCCCCTACATCCAACCATAATCCTGGCGCTCCTTTGTAACTAATATTACCTCTTTTTTTTTCTTCTCTTGGATAGGCTTTCGCGCGAGCTATTTACCCCCATTCAGGAGAAAACCGTTGGTCGTTTCATACTACGACACCAGGGCTACTTGTTCATGCTGTTCGTACATACGGTTGGCGGTTTATACCGAACCAAGTGATACCCCCTCTTTTGGCAAATGCAGGGTGGGTCATGGGTGTGTTTTCGAAATTTGCGAAGTAGGAATGCTAAAAGGTTTGATAGTATTGGTGCTGTGTTGTATACCTCGTACCTTCAAGTTTTAAGTGCTTTATATGAACCGGTTTCTCAGGGTCTCAAGCGGATACACCCACCCGCTAGTCCTATTGATACGTTTACAGCTGGATTTGCTGCCGGATCGATCCAATCGGTTGTTGCTGCTCCCCTAGACGCTCTTCAAGTTCGCCTCCGCACAAACGACCTTCTCGAAGGCCATTATCGAAGTATGTGGCACTACGGCCAGCACAAACTGAGCCAGATTGGTCTCCGTGGTATTTTTGCAGGCTGGGGTTTGTCATTCATGCGTGACGCTTTTGGCTACGCTATCTTTTTCTCCTTTTTTGAGTACATTAAGTCACAGGGATATTATTCTTTCATCACTGGTTATTATGGGTCTTTCGACACTTCGGATGTAGACCACGTCCGAACATCTCAAACCAGTGACCGTGGAGTACCGCTCATTAAGCCTCACTACGCTTTGGAACCATGCTTCTTGATGGCTGCGGGCGTCGCCGCGTCTATTGCCCAGCAGACAATACAGCATCCTATCAACATCATACAAAATCTTCATGTTGCTCGGCTGGAGTATCTGGACCACCAAGCGAGTCTTAACCCTTCGAGGAAGCAAATGATCCGATTTTACTATCTAGCGTACCAAGAAACGTACAAACGGTGCAAAAGAAAGGCTGCCCGAGCTGGTGGCTGGCGCAGTTGGATGTTTCAAGGCTTTTTTAGAACCGCCATTCGCCAAGTGCCCAGCACCAGTGCTGGGCTTGTGATCTTTGAATTAGTGCGTCGCAAACATGCTAATATGGCGGATGCTATGTACATCCGGAAAGATGGCTATGATATACTGCTTCCCTGATATTTACCGTCTTTCTTTTTTTCTTGAGCAGGTGATTGGTCCCTGGAAATCATCCATGCGGCTCCGAACACGTTTTGCCGACAGCTTAAGCTCTCAAAGAATCCCTATGGATGGTTGCGCGGTTGCGCAATTCGCAACCGGAGTTTGGCAAGGATTCGGCTGGTTGGAGGGAATTGCAATGACAGTCGGTCGCACTCTTGCAGAAAACTGGCCCCTGGTACCAATATTAATTTTTTCTTGGATAAAGAAGATGAAACTTTTTTTAAGTGCATTTGTTGGGTGTATTTATTTTCTTGGTTACGAGCTTATCGGATAGTGTTTTCGTGGGAGATGCGTGTGCTTTGGTACCGATTTAATTATCGGTATTGCGACACGCATACTTCCGAAAAAGTGGCTCCCTGGCTTGGGGAGGAAGGTCCACAGTGTCAAAAGTGGAACCGATCTCATCGAAATGCTAGATAGAGGATAACTATAGAGCAAATAATACTTCATTTCTCGAGGCTGGATATTCCGAGCTCATGTACCTTTGTAATGAAATCAATTCGGGCCCATGGTAGATCGCTGTCCTCTGCAATGATCTTGTTGCAATAAACGACATGCTTTCCTCTGGGCCGGTATCATTGTCTCGAGTTCGTTTGGTTGGCCAGTGAAGGGCTACGTCATCGGTGCCAACCAAGGTTCTCCTGCGGAGTAGGTACAGAGTTTCACCTGGCAGGGTTGGAGTAATGATTTTCATGGAATTAGAGCACTAGTTGCGAAAGAGAGAAAAACAAAAGGGACGAAAAGGCTGGAGTCGGGGCCTCGGGTACTTTCAACTGAAGCTGAAGTTGGTCGGTCATTCAGGAACGAGTTCTTGGATCGATATTATTATGAATGATGAGATTCATGTTCTTTCAAGGTAATTTTTCTTGAGCATCATGACAATTGAATGCTTTTTCGAATCTCCAGCCTTGTTCTTCGGGGACTTGGTGAGCTTCAAGATGACACATAGGCGATAATATTCCGCTTTTATTGGTGCGTCCAGGGCTTACTGACTGGGGAACCAAGAAGAAGCCACTGACGGAGTTGGTACTGGAGGATGCACATCAGGGATGGAAGGCTGAAGGACTAGTACTTACAAGGATAGTAACGAAAGTACTAAGTTCTCCGTCATTTTGTGGGAGCCACTCGTGATCCTATCAGGTACTCCAGGTGTACCCACAGCGGATTGCCTGGTTGCGGAGACACTCCAACACCCCAAGTCACTCGAACAACAGGACTGAGTTTCCTCTGACTCTCTCCCATCCACCTTTTTGAGCACCTGAAGCACACACAATCGGAAACTAGCCAGGCATCCAGAAAGTCTCTCTTGTCACAATCAGCTGCCAACTTCCTTCGTAGTTTTTCCCGTCTATTTGTTCATTTGCCCAGCCTGCCTGACGGCCACCTTTTCCCTTTTCTAGCCTTCCGCCTGACCATCCCCTTTCGGCTGGATAGCCTCGAACTCCGTCATCCTGCATCGTTGATCTACTATTTGTCTCGTGAGCGGAATCCTAAGCGCCATCATCACCGCTTTCTTTTCTTGTTCCATATCTCGTAGACTGTTTGGTTCCCTTCACCTCCTGGTCTCCGCTTTGGCCTGCGTCCTGCGTCCTATTGCAGCGGCTCCTCTCCCAAAGGGATTGTCCTTCTGATTCATCCCTTCACACAGAACTGCCGGCTGGCGTCTTGCTTCATCTGCCCCTTTGATGAAACCTCCTAACCCAAGACTTCTGCGGAGGGATACGGGCTCCATTTAGGCGAACCGATCTTTGATCCTCTTGACCAACCCACGTTTCTCTTCCGAAATCAGGGCTGTCATATTCAGCCCACCCAACCGCCAATATTCCTCCAACAACGTCCTCACCTGGTGGTTCCTCAAGCATACCCTTGCGGTCTCTACCTTCTCAGCCCCAAAATTCGGCTGCATCGCCTGTCGGGGTGTCAGAATCCGCGAGCGAGAAAGGCAGTCGTCGCTCTTCCCTTTCGTCTGCTCACTCTGTCAGATCCGATTTTTCTCTCTGGACTGACACTGGAGATTTAGCAGAACAGCTTGCTGATGCAGAAGATCCCCTTCGAATTCCTCTCAGGAAATCTTTGGATCGCGAGGCCTCTGGTCGAGCGGGGTCAAGGGTACGAGCGAAGCAAAAGCGTGTGCACTATCAAACCCAGCTTACCAATAGCGAAGCTGAACTCGAGAAAATAAGAATACCGCACCCACCACCCAGACATATCTCACGACTTGAGCGGTTTCTAGCCGTCATCATGTCCCCAAGCACTCGCCAGAATGCTCAAGCCAATGGTTTGGTGGGAAAACCACTACTGTAAGGCACTCCGGAATGTTCAATCTTTGATCCATAACCTGTCTTACTGATGCTACATAGGTACTTTACGAGCGTTTTTGTATCTTTGGGCGTTTTTCTTTTCGGCTATGATCAGGGTGTGATGTCTGGAATTATAACGTTTGTCTCCTTTTATTCATGAAACTGAACTCCGATCCCACCCCCACCCCACGGGGGTCCGGGGGGTCATTGTCGAGAACCCATGCTAATACGATATTAGAGGTTGGTATTTCAAGGATTACTTTAATCAACCGTCAAGAGCTGAAATCGGCACTGTGGTTGCAATCCTGGAGGTTGGAGCTTTCATTTCATCGTTACTTGTTGGTCGTATCGGCGACTTGATTGGCCGCCGCAAGACAATTCTCTATGGCTCTATAGTTTTCTTCATAGGAGGCGCATTCCAGACGTTTGCAACGGGCCTACCCATGATGATGGTCGGCCGTATCATTGCGGGTCTAGGAGTTGGTGCGCTTTCGACAATCGTCCCAGTTTATCAGTCTGAAATCTCGGTATTGCCTCCAACCTACTTTTGTGAAGTGCCAAAGTTTTTTCTAACTAACCTTTTCCAAAAAGCCTCCCCACAATAGGGGGAAATTAGCCTGTATAGAGTTTACAGGAAATATTTCTGGATATGCCGCTAGTGTTTGGGTGGACTACTTCTGTAGTTTTATTGATAGTGATTACTCCTGGCGCTTGCCCTTACTATGCCAGTGCATTATGGGAGCTTTCCTAGGCTTCGGAAGTCTTATAATATGCGAATCACCCAGGTACGAGCTCCTCAGTTTTTTCGTTGGCCGGTATTTCGCTCGAATCATGCTTACTCCATTCCAGGTGGCTGTTAGATAATGATTATGATGAGGAAGGCATGGTGGTTATTGCTAACCTTTACGGCAAAGGCGACCTCCACAATGACAAGGCTAGACAAGAGTATAGGGAGATCAAAATGAACGTGCTTCTTACACGGCAAGAAGGCGAGCGATCTTACGGTGATATGTTTAGAAGATACAATAAGCGAGTTTTCATCGCGATGTCTGCACAAGCATTGGCGCAGCTTAACGGCATCAATGTTATATCATATTACGCTCCCCTTGTTTTTGAATCTGCAGGATGGGCCGGACGTGCAGCTATTTTGATGACTGGAATAAATGCACTTTCGTACCTTGCATCTACTGTTCCTCCATGGTATCTCGTGGACCGCTGGGGAAGACGCCCAATCCTGCTTTCGGGGGCAATCGCCATGCTCGTTTCCCTCTCATTGATATCATATTTCATTTATATCGATATTGCAGCCACACCAACCCTTACAGTTGTGTTCGTCATGATATACAATGCTGCTTTTGGTGCTTCATGGGGGCCGATTCCATGGCTTTACCCGCCTGAAATCCTTCCCTTGAGCATTCGCGCAAAGGGTGCCAGCCTTAGCACGGCTACTAATTGGGCAGCTAATTGGCTTGTTGGGGAACTTACTCCCATTCTTCAAGCTGTAATAAAGTGGCGACTTTACCTTGTCCATGCATTTTTCTGTGCATGTAGTTTTGTTGTTGGTAAGGAACTTTTTCACTACATCTGAGTGGCTTGTGTCTAACACATCTATCTGTTAGTCTACTTTCTTTATCCGGAAACTAGCGGGGTTCGCTTGGAGGACATGAACTTACTCTTCGGGGATGCAACTACTGCTATGCCAACTCCGGCTACGCAAGGAGAACGAGGCTCCCTTATGAGTGCCGGCTCTCCAGTGCCTTCATTAGACATTCGGAGACAATACGGTCAGCACGGAGCGGATAGTGCTATTCCTGGGCTAGACATTGACCCCCCAAATATTGGCACCGATGACAATGGCAAATCCCCTCAGTCTGGCCCTCAGGAAGATAATGGCACTCGACCCGAAGGCTTTGGTGGATGGATATCAAATATGGTAAACCGACACAGGGGATCATCACAGCGGGTACAGGGCAGTCAGTATAGACGGCTTGGACAAGATGAAGAGAACGAACCGTAAAGACACCGACAATAGCATCTATCCACGACTGCGATTTTCGATTTATACATACCTTGGCATCCTTCGCCGTATGTATCTTTACGAATGAACCCCGCCACACTTTCGTCTTTGTTTCCTGTCGATATTTATTGGGTCCTATTTTGGTGATGTCTCAGCTCGCCTGGCGTGGCCCTAATACATTGCCTTATTCCCGGTTTTGGATTTATTTTTCAATAGAAAGAATGTGATTTTACTCGATGTTATACACTCCCAAGTGCTGGGAATCGTTGTCCGCTTTCAAGAATTTTGTGAATTATGACTTTTGTTTGCCCATCACAATGTACTGTAATATTTACTAACTGGGTACCTACCTTCTTGGGATGTTTTTTGGAGCTAGCTTCTGTGGTTAGCCCTTTTCTTATTCCTAATAGTTACCCCTTGGAAACTACTTCCTCTTCTTCGACAATTCCCTTTCGAGAGATGCTACTCTCGTAGCAAATTTTTAAAAGAAGACGAAAATTGTATATTGTCACAAGACATCCATCTATATGTATGTAGTACTTGAATTATATTAAACCAGTGCTCAGCGCTCAACTGAACAACTCTATCATGTATAATTACTAGGGCTTTATTGCTTGCTTCAATTTATCGAAGTGCAGTCCCTGCAATGAGTCGCGAACGATAAGTTGGTGGGCAAAATAATAATTATAAAGCCCAAACAATTCAAAAATATCCCACAGATGGTCCAAGCGGGGCTGGGCCTGCCTGGCATGCACGCAAGGTGCCATGTTCTTCCGCCTTATCTTCAGGCCAACTCTCCGTTTGAACTTTGTACCTCTGACCCATCCTCAACATTCATAACCTCTGCTACTCTTCCAATTTTGTGATCATTTTTCCTTCCCCGCCTTCGTCTTTTCCCTATCTAATTACTTTCTTTCCTGTTTCCTTTCTTGCCTTCTATATTCTCTTTAACCTTTTTAGCTGGGATTATCCAATCCCTGAACATTGCTTTATTTCCCCCTTCTTTTTTCTTCATCGCTTGTTTTTTACAGAGCTCCACACTCTGCCATCAGATATGACTGTGCTTTATCAATACGCTTAGATTCGGCTTACTTCTTTCCTTTTTTTTATTCCTTTCTAATATTTTAGGTTGTTTATCAACCAGCCTTTGGCCCCTCTGTTTACATCCATTGCTCGCCAAAACAACCCCTACCCCCGAAATCCCCCTCCATCAAACATGGCCGGAATAGACACTGCTTCCAGTACTGGCACCAACTTCGCCTCCGATGTACGGCGTAGGAATGTACAGCCTGTGGAGAGACACAATGGGCCCTCTGATTCTGTAGATGGCAACAAGAAGAAACTGAAACCAAAGGTACACCAGTCCCTACCCCCTCCAATTTAATAATATATATCAAGGAGCTAATTTTCGAGTTGCTTTCGCCTTAGCCAAACTCGTATGTCTCGGCATTAGTTAGCTGGGAAGATATAATTGTGCCCCTGATCTTGACGGCTTTATCGATGTTCACTCGTATGTATCGCATTGGCCGGTCAAATATCGTGACCTGGGATGAAGCGCAGTAAGACCCTAACCCTGAAGAAAACAAGTAAGCTGCACTAGCATATTCTTACAAGATAAAATACAGCTTCGGCAAATTCGGATCACACTATTTAAAACGCGAGTTCTACTTTGATGTCCACCCGCCTTTGGGGAAGATGCTTGTTGGTTTGTCTGGTCTTCTTGCTGGCTATAACGGATCATTCGAATTCAAATCCGGCGAAAAGTATCCGGAGGATCTCAACTACACCTTTATGCGCGTTTTCAATGCCGCCTTTGGTGTAGTGTGTGTTCCCCTTGCTTATTTTACCGCGCGGGAACTCGGTTTTCGTCGGGCCACCGTCTGGCTTGTGAGCCTGATGGTACTTTTCGAAAACTCGTATGCGACCATTTCGAGATTTATTTTGCTTGATTCTATGCTCCTTTGCTTTACTTTTACCACCACATTTTGCTGGGCGAAATTTCACCGGCTACAGCATGCGAGCTTCTCGCCCAGATGGTTCGCGTGGCTTTTCTTGACTGGTGTCAGTATAGGATGCGTTTGCAGCGTAAAATGGGTGGGCCTCTTTTGTACCGCGCTTGTTGGTCTGTATACGATCGAAGATCTCTGGAATAAATTTGGTGATCTTAAAATGACCGAGGTTAGTTGCCAGTAGAACTCAGTGTTTAAACTGTTGCTGACGGCTTTTGCAGGCTACTTTGGCCAAACACTTCATAGCTCGTGTGGTAGGACTCATAATCGTACCCGCCCTGGTCTACATATTTTCTTTTTATGTCCATTTCTTGATTTTGGAAAACAGTGGTCCTGGAGATGCCCAAATGAGCTCCCTTTTTCAGGCCAATCTCAGGGGTACTCAAGTTGGAAAAGATAGTCCCTTGGAGGTAGCACTCGGCTCAAGAGTCACTTTTAAGAATATGGGATACGGCGGAGGACTTCTCCATTCTCATGTTCAGACATATCCTGAAGGGTCCAACCAACAACAGGTTACCTGCTATCATCATAAGGATGCAAACAACGATTGGTTTCTCTACCCTAATCGCCACGAACCCGACTTCGATCCAAATGGAGGCTTGAACTTTATTGGTGATGGCGATGTAATTCGTCTCATTCATGGCCAGACAGGGCGGAACCTACATTCGCATGCTGTCCCGGCACCAATCAGTAAAAGCCATAACGAAGTTTCTTGCTATGGCAATATAACGGTTGGAGATGACAAGGATCATTGGGCGATTGAGGTTATTGACGACGCAGCATCCAAAGATAGGAGCAGGATCAGAACTCTTACTACAGCATTTCGACTGCGCCACACCGTCTTGGGCTGTTATCTCCGTGCTGGTAATACCAATCTTCCCCAATGGGGTTTTAAGCAGATTGAAACTACATGTGTGAAGGAGAACAAACCTCGCGATGTCTATACACACTGGAATATCGAAAGCCACACAAATGACCGACGTAAGTTTATTGTCCCCTCCCCTTTTTGTTCCACAAATTCGTATTTAAACTTGTGTCATAGTTCCTCCCGGTGATCCCGGCTCTTACAAATCACCGTTCTTCAAGGACTTTGTACATTTGAACGTTGCTATGATGACATCCAACAATGCTCTAGTTCCAGATCCTGATAAACAGGATGACCTTGCTTCCAAGTTTTGGCAGTGGCCAATATTGAATGTTGGGTTGCGGATGTGCTCCTGGGATGATAATACCATTAAGTATTATCTTCTTGGAAACCCAGTTGTGTATTGGGGAAGCACTCTTAGCTTAGCTGTTCTCGGCATCATGGTCTTTTGGTACCTTGTTCGATGGCAGCGCGGCTACAAAACCCTTACCCAGGCGGATATTAACTACATCCATTATGCCGGGTTGTACCCGGCAGTTGGGTGGTTGTTACATTATCTGCCTTTTGTTATTATGGCCCGCGTCACATACGTTCATCACTACTACCCAGCTCTGTACTATGCCATACTCACCTTTGGATTCTGCGTCGATTGGCTTACTCAGAGTCTAAATTCCAAGGCCCGCTGGGTAATATACACTTTCCTTTACGCTTTGATAATTGGAATGTTCGTCTACTTTCGTGTGATCGTGTTTGGCATTGAGGGCCCTAGTCAACAGTGGGCTCATCTGAGTTGGCTTAACGGCTGGCGGATTTCTAACTGAGGCCCCTACTTTCCTTTCTTCATTTTTAATCACCCTTTTCTTTACTCGGCATTTTTCGTGTGATACTTTATAAAAACATTGTATTATTGATCTGCATGTCCCTGTGTTTCTGATAGTACCGGTGGTGTAGCTTGATTTGGGGAGGGAAAAAGAACCTAAATTACTACAAGATTCCTAAAGCCACCCAAGGAACCCGATATAGTAGCTAGGTGAAATAATATGGAAGTCCTACGTTTGGTGTCTACTATGAACACTTTGAGACGAGTAGAAATCGTAAATCAACAACAGCTCCCACCTAAACTGTTTCCCCGTCTGTTCATTGCATCATTTAATCCCAAAGTGACTGTTTGGGGAACCCCACTGCTCACCCCCCCTGTAGCACCGTAACCTTTCACACCACTCCGACGATCATTTAGATCATATCTACCCGCTTCGATATTCCGATAAATCCTCTCAGCAACTTCGAGAAATGCGCTTTCAACACCCTCGCCTGACTTTGCGCTTGTTTCAAGGTAACGCACAACGTTGTTCATACGGCACCATTCCTCTGCCTCTTGCCTAGTGACTTGTCTTTGATTGGGCCCAGATCCGTCACCCGCAAGGTCGCTCTTATTTCCTACCATAATCACCACAATGCCCTCTTCAGCTATTTGTCGTAAATCCTGGAGCCACTGGGTGCATGAGGTAAACGTGGAAGGCCGGGTAATATCGAAGACAAGAAGTGCACCAGAGGCACCACGAAAATATGACCGGGTTATGGATTTGTAAGTTTCCTGTCCCGCCGTATCCCATAACGATAACTTCATTCTCTTTTGCTGTTCCTGTGTCTTTTGTGGGGGGGTTGGGAGCCCTGAAGTAGCTGCCCCCCTTGAAGCATTCAGAGCATCCAGTGATGAAGGCAGAAGATCGGAGGGAGGGCCACTGTGAGCATTTAGATGTGAAATTTGCGCTAGCCCCTGTGAAGCTGGTGGGCCGACTGGAACAATGCGCGACCCAAACTCAACCCCGATGGTCACATCGTGGGAGGCAGAAAAGCGTCCTTCGCACAGTCTTATGGTTAGCTATGGAAAGTAGGAGCTTGTCAGTACACCGAATATTCCAGAGGGGCTCATTCCCGATGTACTCACACTCGACTTCCCAGTTCCAGAATCACCGATACAGACAAGTTTAGCGATATAATCCCATGGCTGTGACATGGATAAAGATGTGATGTTGGTCTAGCGAGAGGTCCGCAAAAAAGAAGAAGAAGAAGAAGAAGAAGAAGAAGAAGAAGAAGAAATAGGAGCAACCGTTCCTTAGGTAGATATCAAGCTATCCGATTCAAACAACCGTTGAGCTCATACTCAACAAAGGGTTGCTGGAAGCCGACACTAACAAAAGTGAAGTAAAACGTGTGTGGGGTATGGGGTCCAAGTTGTTGACTACTTTATTATCTTTACTTCAACTGAACTGATAGATGGAAGCGCATCGGGTAATGAAAGAAGGAAACTTTCTCAGTAGTTGTGCACGAGGGTGGTACTACTTGTGAGGTGGAACCATCTGAGCCGCTCTCTTATTATCTGCCCAGTTTCCCGAGTCCCTTGGACTAGTTAGACCGTTGTAGTTAGGTCACTAAGTAAGAACGGGAGGCCCCAAACTGAGTGGCTGCTGAGTCATTATCTCTAGATCTCTATGACCCCGTCTTATGACGCTGCCAACTCGGAGCTCCATTGGAAATGACTGATGCACTCATTCATACTCTTACCCCAAGTTGCGGCCCATGTCCTCCTGATGCCCTGTTAGCCTAGACTTTTAACAGGGGCTTTCTATTATATACTGTTATTGTTACTGCTCATGATGTTTCATTTGCCATCTGCTGGATCGTAGCGCTTTTCACTGCCTATCACTTCACCTTGCTTTGTTGCTTTGGACTTCCCCAACCCTCACCGCTTCGCCAACAGCTTCTTACAAACTGCAACAGAATTCACCAAACTTTGTGGGTATTATACAGGATTTCGAATTTCGTCTATTAGAAATACTGAGATATGTTCTCGGAATGTATGTTACCTCGTATTTTGCGTCTTTTTTTCCTTTTCCCTCTTCTCTTCCCTTTCTTCTGGTATCCTGCCCATTGACTTATCAACCCTCTAGATGCCTCCCGCTTCCTTGCCCAATCTCAGTCACGCATAGTGCCTCACACTGAGGAAAGGCGTAGAAAAGAGCATGGCCGTTTTATTCAGCAGCCGGGAAACTCTCGATTTCCTTCCCGTTCTTTTCTACAAAGGAACCCAGCCGACCCCTACCATCCAGCGACCTCCCAGATATCTAACTTCCCTTTCGGTTCCCGGAACTTGACTCAACATGCGCCTCTTTTCTATAGCGCCACTGATGATTTCCAAGAAGATGATGATGAGGCCGAGCATGAACGTGAGATAGCCGACTTTTATGCTCTACAACGATCAAGGCGGCATTTTGGTAGTAGTCATTTAAAGGACTCGGGGACTTCGGAAGACGATAACTCTCCTGGAATAAACGAGCAGGATATGAGTTATGATAATGCCCATGGTAGTGGTGGGAAGTTCAGACCTGCGTGGCGTCGCTCTAAGTTCGGTCAAGGAGGACGGAATCGCTTTGTTGACCCGGTGGTGGAGGCCGCGGATGAGGTAGACGGTCCCTATGGAAGACAGGACGGGAGCAGGACAAGAGAAAAATTAGTCGATGTTCACCTTGAAAATACGCTAAGGTCTAATCCCGATATTGGGAATGGGGAGTCCCCTGGCGTTGGTGATGACAACCCACCGTCCGTCCAGCGATTTAGGGAGCCTCCACAATCTCGAGTTGGCAATTTTGGAATGGACTCCCTTTTCACATCCCCAGAGGGGCACAAACAAGCTCTTCTAGATGATACACAACCACAATCTCCGGGCGGGTCCTATCAGGCATTCATTGACCCCGACAAGGTGGAATCACCCGTTTACGATGCTTTCTGGGGTCAACTCTTTCTAATATCGTTGGCCTGCTTGTTTGCCACGTCCTTCCTTGTCTACCTCCATACCTCTTCCCCACCGGGTGACAAGTCGAAGTGGGGAGATACGATTTACTTAACTATCCATGGTTCATTTTACCTACTTGGTGTTTATACACTGGTTTCAATATTCATATCTTTGCTCTGGCTTGCCCTTCTACGGTCTTATGTGCGCCCATTAGTTTATGCTATCACGGTTACTGTTCCAGTAATCCTGTACTCATTTTCTCTCTACCCTTTTATCTCAAGTTTCCAGGGGGCATGGAATGGAACAAGCCTCCAGGACAAAGTTATGAGGATTGGCTCTATAATTCCATTCCTCCTGGCTAGCGCCTGGATCTACAACGTTATTCGGGGCCGTCATGCTATAGGTAAGGCCATCGGCATTCTTGAATTCGCATGTCGGATCCTCGCCGCAAATGCTGAGCTACTGGCGCTTGGTCTCTGCAACCTGGTTTTGATCGTCTCGTGGACGTGGGTCTGGATGCTCATGTTCACTCGTGTCTTCCTCGGTGGCTACATGTCGAAATCAAAGCTCTTTATCATCAGCCCCGGTAGCTGGTGGCTGGGAGCTTATTTCATTATTGTCTACGTATGGTCGTTAGGGATAATTGCGGGTATTCAGCGCGCTGCTACAGCTGCTACAGTTAGTCAGTGGTATTTCCACCGCCTTGCAAGTCCTGCTCCAACATCGAGACAGATAGTCCAAGCGGCTGCTCTTCACTCTCTCACAACATTATTTGGCACAATATGCCTTTCGAGGCTCATCGCACTACTGATTCGGATCCCCCTCCTCTTGCTACCCGGTCGAGTCTCATCAATTGTGAGCCTGTTTGCGTACAGCCTCATCCCTACTCCAATCGCGGCCCTGACCGATCCCCTTTCGCTCACATATGCTGCAATCCATTCTCAGCCGCTTGCACCTTCCGCTCGTGGCCTCACCCGAATGACAAATCTTGCCCCCTCAATAGCGACATCGTCACTTCACCCACGGTCGTTTTCTTGGTCCCATGGAAGTCATGCCCCCCTTCTCTCCTACAGACTTTCGAAGCTCATTCTTCATGCCGCACGCCTTATGATGTCGCTTGCCCTTGGCTTTGGGGGGTGGGTGACAACCGCTCGAAGTCTAGGAGTATCTGATGGCTCCTCCAGTGGTTCAATACGCGGAAGCATGTATGCGTATGTGGTCGGGTTGCTTGCAGGCACCATCGGATGGAGTGTACTGGGATCGATAGAGGGTGTGATTGCAGACATCGTAGATGCATCAATTATCTGCTGGAGCAGTGAAGTTGGAACATACGGTAGCGAAGCAAGGTATTGTCGAGAAGCTGGTTGGCTCTTTGGCCAAGATTGGGGCTCCGACACACGGCGCCCGGTTGAGGTTTAGATGACCTTTGGTAGGTATCGGCTAAGTCGAGCTCATCCTGTCAACATCTGTACTTGGCGCACTATAGCTACATTTTAT
Organism: Aspergillus biplanus; assembly: GCA_027569045.1. NCBI lineage: Eukaryota > Fungi > Ascomycota > Eurotiomycetes > Eurotiales > Aspergillaceae > Aspergillus > Aspergillus biplanus. The sequence continues at coordinate 956,108 of JAPDEJ010000005.1, read as the reverse complement.
TCAACGTGCTTTATTGTACACACTGTGATGCCTATGACTAGTTTCCTCTTTCGCGAACCTCACAAACCTAGTTTCTGATGGGAATACCAAGGTTGATGAGGTAGATTTCCCCCATCTAATCTCTTTCTCTCTATTTTTGCGGGCCTATTATTCAGAATATTCAGGGTAAAACATAATTTAGTTTAGTTTATTACACTTTCTAGCGTTATAGAATAAATCAAATGGCCTATTAACAAGAACTAGTGAATTCAAGCACTGATATTTTATAATCTAGGACTCTTGTAATGAGCGTAAAGATGATTAATTCTATTATTATAAGAGTATAGTTCCTAAGTTGGGTCTATTAGAGAAAGGCTTGAACATACCTGCTTCGAGTAGTTAACTGGTTTATTACTACCTAGTTCTCTGTGGATAAGTATAGTATAAAGAGGCATTATATGCGGGACAAAGTGTGCCCACAGTCCAAATTAAAGAAAGTATATAGCCCGTGGTATCATACAATAGCAACACTCAGGGAAACCAAAAGAAAAAGGAAGAATCAAAAAAAAAGCAAAGAGGTAAGAAAAGCGACAGAAAAAAGGATCGAAAAGACAAATACCATGTACGCCCACTGCCTTCATATACGGTCCCAAAAGACGCCAACGCAGAGCCACCAGAACGAATAAGAAATGATAACCAATCAGTGACAACCATAGCACGGCACATGGAAGAGGGAGAAGAGAATTGGATTGAAAGAGCAAGATGGTGGTTGAAAGACTTAGGTAGGACAAAGAAAAGAAAAAAAAGGGCTATAAATCAAGCCGACTTGGCCACTCTATACCTTCCTTTCTACACCACTCCTTCAGAATTGCGCAGCTAAACCTGATGATTTCTACCGGAGTACTGGTCTTCCCAAACGGTAGATAAATCTCCCCCGAGTAGTCACCAGGTTTTAGATGTTTCCTTCCCCGTTCGAAATTCCTCGAGCGCTTCGACCAGGTATAGGGGAATTCACGAGCAAGGATATCTTCCGAAAAGGCTCTCGAGCCCTCTGACCATAGTTTTTGGGATTCTTTATAGCACTCAGGAAGACGATTTTTCAACTCAAGGAAATCCTTTAGACTCTTTTTATTCTCGTCTGAAATTGTAGAATGTCCGTCGCTCGTGGGGGTTGGGACAGGCGTGTGCTCTCCTGGTAGTGGGGTAACCGCTAAGCGCTCTAGGTCGAGGGCATGGATGGCGTCATAAGAGACAGCGCCCAAGATTAAGCAGATATTGTGAAGCGGGGTGTATGTGAGACTATTCTTCTTAACAACCCGCCAATACGCAAGAATGGACTGCCAGGAAGAGGAATCGCCAACCTGGCGAGACAGAGCCTTGTATTGATCATCGGCAACAAATGCAAGGATGAAGCAAAGAATAGCTTCGATCGCGGTGGCCGCAGCAAGCTTCTCATCGGTGCTAGTCACAGTGTCTTTCGCGGTATGACGTTCCGCCGCATGCTTCAACTCCCGCCCGAGGTTACCGTACTTCTGATACTCATCCTTCCATGCTCTACGCTCACCACTTCTTTCCGCAGTGCTTGACTGGGGCGGGGATGGCTTTGTGGTAGGAGCAGAACTCGATTCCCCTGGTGTTGATTTCCTTGCCGGTAGGGAATGTCCCTTACCGTCGTGGCTAGCCTGCTCGGAGCGGTGGGTCAAGTACCGGAGATCCTTTGCTGGTGTGATTGATGCTGGCCGTGTTTTCTCCTGAGTCGAGCTCGAAACTGGAGTCTGGGGTTTTTCTGGAAGAGATATCCTTGGCTCTTTCGAACGGTCTCTCGGAGGAGGGTTCGCTAGGCTACTCCCCATATTTCTCGATTTTCCTTCTGTACGGGAAAGCTTGGCGGGATGATCATACGCCGCGGCCCGTGACGGTTCCCCCTTTATAGTATGGGACAATTCATGGTCATGCAAGTCCCTCATGGGGGAGTCTTGATGGGAATTTTTCTTTTTACCAGAAAATTTGAGGAGGCCCTCAACACGCTTCCGATTTGGTCTCCCGTACCTCAACTTCACAATCAGGTGCGATTTTGTGGTATATTTTGTGCTAGGACGCTGGGGAGCCCCGGGCCCCGTTTGCGATGAGATGGTGTGAGTACCTAAAGCCTCCGAGCCGGTCAACGGGTGCTTGTCGGGTGCTGAATTCGAGGATTTACTAGGCGATTTCTGAGCTCCGGTAGGAGTTGATTCCTGGTGCGATATACTGCGCACAGGCGGTTTTGTTTTTTGCGCTTTCGTCTTTAGAATATCGCCATTCGGGGTCGTTGGATGTTGGGAGTCCAGAGCTAAAGACTCATTTCCAAACTTGGCTAATTCTTTTTCAAGATCTGGTGGAAGAGTGGGGGATAAGAGTCGAGGTAATCGAGGGCTGGTTGAAGTTGGGGGAAGAGTCGGCGATAAAAGAATAGGGAGGCCATTTAAATTCGAGTGTTCGGCCTTCCGCGGTGCTGCGCCGCCCGGCGATAACCTTCGCCGTTTGGGGGAAATTGCATCTTTTTCATGTAACCCTATGCGGTCATGCTCACGGTCGGGGGGGCGTTTGCGCTCTGCATATTCGGAGTCTGACTGAGCTGAAAACTGGGGAGAAAGAGCCGTATGCAGTAGTCTCTGGTGGTTATCACTAGCCGAGCTGGTTTTAGAAGTATGTTGGTTCTCGTAAGGTACATTGAGGGCCGAATTGCTTTGGCCAGGAGTTTCCTGGCCAAGAGGGGACGGCGAAGTGCCATTTTTTCGTTTATTCTTATAGTCATTTAGACTGATCTTCTTTTTGACCGAGCCGTTTGACGGCGTGCTTGCGGCACTCTGAGGCCGTGAACGCGGATCTGCCATCACGTTCCCTGTCTCGTCGGACCAATCACCAACGGCTACCAGTAGGGAATCACTTTCGTGGTGGGTTAAAAATGTCATATACTGAAGTTGCTGTTCCTCTGGAGCGAATGGTCCGTCATTACTCACTGCCCAGTCATTGACAAATCGGTTTCCAAGGCGAAAAGGCACATCGGTAGGAACAGTAAGAAGGAAAGGATAGAAAGGAAGCACCTCTTCTCGGAGACGCTTCAATCGCCGATCAATTGGGTCCTGCTCGGCCTGGCTTGATCGTTCACTAGTAAATTTGGAGCGTTTTTTAATATTATCGGCAGAGCGAGGTGGCCGGTTCCCCGACATTCTTTGGTGACTGATAACGATGGTAAACCAGAAAATGTGGGAAGATAAAAGGCTTCACCGCGGGCTTAATCTCGGAAAGAAAACACCCTGACCACTTTGCTCCTGTTCCTACCAACACAGGGCGCTAATGAAGAGTTCACCTCCCAAGCGTTGGATTGTACAATGAACTGGGCCGCGCTTTTCGGCAAAGCTGGTCGGCTGGACTGAATCGGGGGATATGTCAAGAAGGGTTGTAAATCCAAGATCACTTCCCCCCCCTCCCTTTCAAGCCTTTGGTATCACAGGTCTACCCAGGATTTTAGAGGCCCCGGGATCACAAGGTTCCCGCTTCCTGGATCTTGTTCCACCACACATACACGCGCGAAGAGGCCTTTGTCTAGGGGGTTGGAACCCAGCGGAGAAAGGCCGGTGCGCTCTGATGTCCGGTACGAAATTTGCGGCAAATATAGCGATAGAAATGCGGCTCCGACTAACGGCATATATCATCGCCTACGCAAGAGATATGGCAACTAAGGTAGTAACTGGTGGACGGTCGTGGAGGTATTATCGCCAAACAGTCAGGGCCATGAGGGAAGGAGCGAAAGGCTCGCTCTGGAGGACGTATGCGCGCGCCAAATCAAACGAGGGTAAAATAAGGGGGGGGGACAATAAATAATAAAGTAGGGAGACAGCGATCTCCCTCGTGGGGGTGGTGGCCAGAACGCGAGTTCAACTCAGTTACGTCGAGAGGTCGAAATACCTCTTCTGGCTGGGGTTGAAGCGGAGAAGCTTGGCGGTGCCTTATGTGGTATAGAGGGCTCGTGGGCAACACCGGCAGCTTTCCGTCCCCAGGTGCAACGACAGTACAACCATCTGTTTCGTATCTTCACACAGGCGGATGGTGAGGTACGGCTGGCTTCGCCGATCGAATCCCCACAACTTCTTATGGAGATTCTTTATGGCAATTGAACGCACTAACAGCATTTATTTCGCTGCAGCCCACATTTCTCAACCTTCCCACTACGATAGATCGGCATCATTACCGCAGATATCTCATTACAATCTCAAGAATCCATTTATCCCCTGCATATTGAGGCTGAGTTAAGCGAGGTATCAAGCTGTAACACCTTGCTCACAGCTAAATGGCTCCATATGTAAAAACTGGCTCCCTCATAACCTCTCGGCCCACCAAGGCGAAAGGAACGCCAGAAACAAAAGTACCTATATTACAGAGTTATGAGCGGTCATCCGCCGCAAATTTATCGTGCCAAAAGGCCCTAAAATGCTTCTGCTGGCCAATTGTGGAGATCTCCTCCACCTCTTCAGGAGCCAGGCGGAAATTCAATGCTCGCAGGTAGCTGCCCAGGCGGGATTCCTTGCTACTGGTTGTGATAGCCACGGTACCACGATCAATGGACCATCGAAGAAGGATCTCCCCCTGGCCAACTCCGTACTTCGTAGCCAATTTCGACAGAAGCTCATCAAGAGGGCCGCCCTTTGCACGAATGACAGGTGTGAGAGGTCCATAGCTGGCTGTCTTTATCCCCTGCTTTTCGTGGTACGGGACGAGCCCACCGTGCTGCAGGTAAGGATGGTATTCAATCTGGTTGACTGATGGTGGGACCTTCGCAGTTTGTAGCAGCGTCTCCAAGTGCCCCTGTAAAAAGTTTGATACTCCTATCGACCGGGCTTTCCCGGCAGCCTTCACCATTTCCATCGCAGCCCAGGCCTCTTGGAGCTCGTTATCCGATTTGGCAAAAAAGGGCGAATGGATCAGGTATCTGGAGAAAACAAGTCGCGTAAGTTCTCAGATCCAGCCACATATAAGAGTTGGTGAGCGTGGCTGCATACAAATCAACATAACCTAGCTGAAGCTTTTCCAAACTTGCGTCAATTGCCTTGGGGATATCGGCAATGTTCACAATCACCTTCGTCGTCACAAATAACTTCTCTCGTGGGACACTGCTCTCCTTGATTGCAAGGCCAAGCTCTGCCTCTGTTCCATATACTTCAGCTCCATCCAAATGATGGTAACCTAGCTTAATAGCAGATTTTATCGACTCGACCAATTCGCGATTGATTTCCTTATCGTTCGATTTTTTGAACCAAGCAGTTCCAGTTCCATAGCCAATCTTTCAACATATATTTAGCTTCCCAGGCCAAATGCCATGTGGAGTGTGATATGAACTAATAAACTCACCACTGGAACAGAAACACCGTCTTGCAATTGAACAACAGGAACAGGAGATTCCGTATTTGCCATCTTTTATGAGGCTCGCGAAAGATGTCCAGTCTTTGAATAAGATACGTAGGGGAACGTTTAGACAAATCCGTGGCCAAACTGCATTAAATCCAGCCTCCAAGAATTATGAATCATCACTACCCGTGGCGTAATCCACGCTTTATATGTGTACTCGATTGAAGTCAAGAATGGGGGGAGGGGTCACGGAGTACTGTGCGAGCGGGGAGCGGTTGGATTCCGTGCTAGTATTCTTGACCCACAGTATGAGATTATTGAACCTTTATTCTCTACCCCAAGGCGTCGAGCAAACGATAAAGATTAACCCTTCCAAGTTGCACAAGAATTGAAAAAAAAAAAAAAAAAAAAAAAGGGAAAAGGGAAAAGGGAAAACGGAAAAGGAAGAAACGGTGAAATTATCCGCATATGAAGCTCAGTGTGCAACCGGGATTCATGATTTATGCCTGTCAAAAATGAACCTGGATCACGGATAAATCTTTGGCGGAGACTACTTGCTGGAAGGACGAAAACTAATCTTCTAGACCCCTCCATATCAGGAAATTTTACTAATCCTGAGCTGAGAAGTTAGAACTGAAAAGCCGACATAGTTCCTGGAAGAACCTAACCTTGTGATGTCATTTCGGGGCCCCCATTGGTCTCCCGCTTGACCAAGACCATTTCGTTACCCCATTCGGACCGCCGTTCACCCTAAACCATGCCTCCAGTCTAGAATTGTCCCCGGAACCCCTTCTGTTTTAAAGCAGCCGAGTTAGGAATATTATAATAATTACCTTCCCTGTCTTGTCTATATCCATTTTCATCCATATAGTTCTTATATGTTGTTCCGCAGCGCTCTGCATCAATCTCATGTTCTTCGGAGTCGTCTAGGCCAGACGACTTCACAGCTTTCCTCCGCAACCATGGGTCTCTCTCTTACTGAACTTCCCAAGTCCAACGTTTTTACATCAAAGCTTCCCCCGGATCCCGCTTTTGAAACCCCCGAGTCCTCCCATAATGCACCGAGACAGACTCTTGGTCCTCGGTTGGTCAAGGGCTCTCTGTACACGTTCGTTCGCCCGGAACCAACTGAGGATGCGGAACTCCTTGGGGTCAGCCCCAAAGCAATGGAGGATCTCGGGTTAAGACAGGGAGAAGAAAGGATGCCTCAATTTAAGGCCTTGGTGTCAGGGAATGAGATCTTCTGGGACGAGGAAAATGGGGGGGTTTACCCTTGGGCACAATGCTATGGAGGTATGTCCGATCTTTGGCCCTCGCGAAAACAGGAAAAAATCTCCTCGTAGTGTAACTAATGGTATCATATTATAAAGGATGGCAATTGTATGTCGCCCAGGAAGTACCATAAGAATGCTCAAAAGTTGACTCAATACAGCGGTTCGTGGGCCGGACAACTAGGAGATGGTGTAAGTCTTTAAATATTTGTCGGGAAAGACAAGTCAACGAGGTGAAGGCTAACCCTAAGCAGCGAGCGATCAGCCTTTTTGAATGCACCAATCCGAACACAAACACGCGATATGAACTTCAGCTGAAGGGAGCCGGGAAGACACCCTATTCCCGTTTCGCTGATGGGAAAGCCGTGCTGCGATCTAGCATCCGTGAATACGTTGTATCTGAAGGTACTAGTCTCCAGGAAACTCGGGATGCTAACGGAAGCTGATTTGGTTCCGTGTAGCTCTCTCCGCGCTTGGTATCGCAACTACCCGAGCTCTATCCCTAACCCTACTCCCAAAGTCGAAAGTTTTGCGGGAGCGCATCGAGCCTGGTGCTATAGTAGCTCGTTTTGCCGAGTCCTGGTTGAGAATCGGAACCTTTGATCTTCCACACTCACGAGGTGACCGAGATTTAGTTAGGAAACTAGCGAACTTCGCAGCAGAAGATGTGTTTAATGGCTGGGAGGCCTTGCCAGCCGCTGTGTCACTGGGTAAAGACCAGCCGGCCGACTCTGTGAATAACCCCAACCGAGGTATCCCAAGGGATAAGATACAGGAGCACCAAGGCGTGGAAGAAAACCGATTCGCAAGACTCTACAGAGAGATCGTAAGGCGCAATGCAAAAACTGTAGCCGCTTGGCAGGCCTACGGCTTTATGAACGGTGTATTAAATACTGACAATACGTCCATCTATGGCCTCTCGCTGGATTATGGCCCGTTTGCTTTCATGGACAATTTCGACCCACAATACACGCCGAACCACGATGACCATATGTTAAGATACTCTTACAAAAACCAGCCATCAGTCATTTGGTGGAATCTCGTGCGACTCGGCGAGTGCTTAGGAGAGCTCATTGGAGCTGGCGACCTGGTTGACGAGGAGATCTTTGTCAAACAGGGTCTAAAGGAAGAGCAAGCCCCGGCTGTCGTCAAGCGCGCGGAGAGCATAATCGACAGAACGGGCGACGAGTTTAAAACAGTATTCCTGAACGAGTACAAACGCCTGATGACAAAAAGGCTAGGACTAAAGTCTCAAAAAGAATCGGATTTCCAAGAGCTTTTCTCCGAACTTCTCGACATCCTAGAAGCTCTAGAACTTGATTTTAACCACTTCTTCCGGAGACTCTCCAATGTCTCCCTTGCTGATGTTGCAACGGACCCAGGAAGGAAGGAAGTGGCACCTGTATTTTTCCACGGTGAGGGATTCGGCGGAATTGGGTACACCGCAGATTCCGCAAGGGAACGCATCGCCAAATGGCTGGACAGCTGGAGGTCACGCGTTCTAGAAGACTGGGGCCCCGATGGCGATGAAGAGAGGCAGGATGCTATGAGGCAAGTGAATCCCAATGTAAGTCCCCCCTGTCCCCGGCGGCTACAATTATGTATCTTGTCACCCTCATTTACTCCGCCGCTAATATCTATCCTAGTTCCTTCCCCGAGGCTGGATTCTCGATGAAATCATCGACCGCGTAGAGCGCCGTGGGGATCGAGAAATCCTTGGGAGAGTGATGCAGATGGCCCTCAACCCCTTCAAAGACGAATGGGGTCTCAACAAAGATGAAGAGGACCGTTTCTGCGGAGATGTGCCTAGATTCAAGCGAGCTATGATGTGTAGCTGTAGCTCTTAGAATTGCTATTGATCTGTCTGTAATGCATTCGCCCTAGGAGAGATATTATAGGTCCCATATAAATAGCAGGACAAAAGACAAAAATTTCTGGAGGGCAAGCCAACCCATGACTTCATTCCCAACCCTCTAAGGACTACGGTAGGTTATTTCCTCAAACACGCCTATTCAGGGTGAATACCGGGTGACCGAGAGAGACAGAAAAAAGACACCGCGTGGAATCGAGACTGGTGTTTCATTTTTTTCGTTCCTTATTTTCAAATAGTAGACGTCATTAACAGACAAGAACCCCCCCTTCCCCTCTTTTGCTTTTCCTGAGAATCTTCCACATTACACGAGAGAGCAATCCATCACACCGATCCACCTGCGACCCAGGCAAACACCACACCGCCTTATTAGGCATGAAACTAGTTCACATCGCACCTGCCTGTACTCGGAGAATCGGAAGGCAAGAAGTCGTAAATATGACTCAATGTTAAGAAGGATATCGTCCCGAGGATATCTCGTTTTTTTAAAAAAACCGAACGGACGAACGGACGGGAGGAAGTCATTAAGAACCAGGGTTTCATAAGCCAAGCCAAGCTGTGAGTTTCTTCTCTTTTTTTCGTTTTTCTTTTTTTTTTCTTTTTTGGCTACAGAGAGTGGGAGGCGGAACCGGACGGTGAAAAATTGAGGCAAGTCGTTTCTCACATATTGAGATGGGGAGACGGCTGGATATAAGGAGAGCTATTCCCCACCCCCCGGTTACCCTGGTCCCAATGTAACGATGGAGGCCACAAGAGAAGACAAATGATCCAGAAAGCGTAGGTTTTAACTAGTTGGGGCAGGCAGCCTGGACGTGGCCAGGTTGTTTGCAGTTGTAGCAAACCCGTTCACCCTTGGCCTCTGTAGGGCAGTCACGAGAAACATGTCCGACTTCTCCGCCTAGGAAGCGAGTAATGGTGTTAGTAGACCCTTTCAATAGATTCAACATTGGGGTAGAGGGCAGGAGTGCGAAACTAACAGTTGTAGCACTTCTGGCCCTGGGTGCAGTCACGAGCCATGTGACCGAAACCACCGCAGGAGTAGCAAGTCTGCTGGCGACTGCCGTATCCACCGCTGTGGCCACCATAGCCACCACCTGGGTAGCCACCACCTTGAGAGCAGTTCCTAGCGATGTGACCAACACGACCACACTTGTAGCACTCCTGGCCGCCGCCGGTAGGGCCGTCATTGGATGGGGCCTGAGTGCATTCGCGAGAGATATGGCCGGTTTGGCCGCAGCGGTAACAAGACTTCTCCTTGGGAGCTACAGTGCATTCACGGCCTATATTTGGTTAATCTTTGTCCCCCTTCGCATTATAGACCCGGCCATGGATGGGTCATAGGGTAAGATAGACTTACTAACGTGTCCCTGTCCTAATATTGGCGGATTTCAGGTCAGATCAGAATATGATAACCCTCCAAAAAAGGCAACAACGATTGTTTTATGATAGAGCAATAAAGGGGGGTGAGGGGTCATACCACCACAGTTGTAGCTATGAGCAATATGTCAACATGGTATATAACCTTAACTTAGACAAGGGGTTTCATAAGACATACCAAGTAGGGGTTCCTTTCTTAGGACAATCGCGGGCCTAGGACGATAGATTTTGTCAGACATTTCACTACAAACATACCCCAAAGAAATATGCTGTTTATTTGCCCTGTAAAGTTCTAGGAAATGAAGGGGTTTACCTGATGCGAAGCATCACCGCCTGATTTTAAGAGTGAAAAGTGTTAGCCTTTTCTTGCCCACTAAAGATTGAAAGGCAGAGATAGACGGAGATCGTGGGAGCCAGGGTTCATCAAAGCCTGCTGAAACAGTCACACACACACAAAGGCCAAGATATAAGCAATTACCGAAGTCGAAGATATGGATAGAAAGAAAAATTAAAAATTAATCTTCTTCTTCTTCTCATCCTTCAATTTCCCTTCAAAATGCTCGATCTCAAACCAAACGTGTTGGCGAACATGTAACATCGCAAGGATGAGAGCCTCTGGCCGAACCCGCAAAGAAGGAATAAGGCCACAAAAAAAAGCTCTGCAGCAATCCTTCATGACATGGTGGCCATAAGAGACATTAAAAACTCACAGTTAAAGCATCCACGACCTCCAGCTTGGAAACTCATTTTGATCAGGAATTGTTAGATAATATAGATCGAACACGTTGGCTCTGCAGAAAGTTTCGGTTTTCTTTGTTTCGAGGGGTGAAAATCTCGATCAGAAATTTAGTGCTTAGCAGGGGCGGAAAGATCAAATGCAGATAAAAAAAAAAAAAAAAAAAAAAACGGAGATATGCTAACGTCGGTGCGGGGGAATGCTTCCCGTGGTTCCTGCAGGGCTTTTTGCCTTGGAAGTGTTGCACTTTGTGCCCAATTCCCTTCCAACAAAACTTTTCTACTCCTTCGCTTTAGTTTTCGAAATTTCGAAATTCCTTCACACTCGGCGTTTCCCTAATTTGTATCCCCTCCATAATTTTTTGAAGTTTTCAAACTTTGTCCATCCCAGGTCAATTCCTTGGCATTGAAATTTCTGCCCTTTTCATCAATCAGACGAGCGGGCAATGAGGTTTAGGAAGTGCGATCAGCAATAGGGAAGCCGAATACATCGTGGTCGCAAGCAGGGCCTTAACAAAGAGTGCGAAGGGGGTTCAGGAATTCGGAAGATTAAGGAACCGCAGACAATTCTTATTACTTCACTCCTGTCTTCCCCTGTATATGTAGCCTTTGAAGAGCCACGGTCGAGTCTCTCATCCAAGACATCGGAGGGAATCTGCCAGGCCTTCTCAAGGGAATTGATGAACTGCGTATGGTTATAGCACAGCAGTCCAGAATAAACCCAGCGTTAGATAACAGACGTAATCAACAACCCTCTGCGTCGGGCACTAAAAAGACATAGAACTGTAGAAACAAAAAAAGAGCGGATGAGGTAGTGCAACGAAATGTGCACCAGAAGCGAGTAGCTAAATTCTTATACTACCCTCCAAGGTCCTCGAAATCCAGAATCTTGGTCGTCATAAGTGATCATTTTCCTCCCTTGTATGTACCTTGAGAGGGAGGTACCTTGTAGGCAGAACGGCTGAGAAGGGAAATATTTCCTGTGTCGGCCAATAACTCTATCTATCTCTAAGCTAGTAGTATATAATGATAAACCTATGAGGTCCAGCCTCTCTTTCTATATACGTAACAGGGACAAAAATCATTCATGTGAAGTCATAAAATTCAAGGAGTTGTGCCCCTGGGTCCCTTTCCCGAAGTAAAAGTACACGTTCATCATCAAATCCAATGCAATCACGCATTTCGGTCATTTTCCAGGGAATGCTCGCTGGAGACGACTCTGTTCTACTCGATTCGGACCTAGGCACTCCGGAAAGTAAACCAAGCCCCTCGTAATTGCGATACTGTTGGTTCTCGGGGTAGACTCGGATGCCATTATCCCCTTGAAGGACTTTTCGAGTCCCAAAGGACGAAATCAAACCCTCGAGTTCCCATACCCGGACTTCATCTCCGTGTGAACTAACAGACACAGCCTTGCCTCGATCACTAACTTGTACGGCCAAGACGGATGATGTATGACCCCAGAGTCTTTGGCCACCCTTAACAGAAAGTTTGCTTGCTGTAGACACAACAAGATACACAGTCAAAGTATTGTCTGCATGAGAAGTCAATAGATATGGGTGGGAGTAGGAAACGGATGTCGGTGGATCTTGGTGAAATATGGAGGGCTCGGCTGGCCTGGTGAAACCCCTTCCACCGACCTCTTCGCTGCTCAATGCAGAGTGTCGCCGTTTCCCTGGCTGGGCAAGGTGATGCAAAGGCGCAACGCCATACTGAGTGTCTACTGTAGTTGCGAGGCGCGAGCCCACCTGTTGACCATCCGTACTAAAACGTAATTCCTGGATTCCCAACGACCAACCACAGCCGATATGGAAGAAGCTGTACACAATGGTCGATACAATTTCCGGCCCTGCGACACGAACCGATAGTGACATTGGTTCTAGAATACTTTCCGCCTTGAGAGATGCTAGCGAGTGAGTTTCATCTGGCCATCCTATCCCACTCAATTCCGCAGGGAGCTTGTATAATGATAAAAGCTTGTGTTCCGATACCATCAGTAGGTAGGGAAAAGATGAAGCCATCGCGGTTATAGCCCCATCAACAGATCCGGTACGAGAAAAGCATACCTGCAGTTGCGATCTTTCGATATCCATCCTGCACACTCTGAAATTTCCAGTTGCGAATCCCACCACTACTTCAATCGAGTTCCGATGCGGGTCACAAGTTGCGGTTAATGCAGTTGGGGTTGAGGGGCGTTGCAAGCTGGGATCCGTAAGGGAAAGCCCTGCAACGCAAGATTTCGGGTTCTCAGCAGGCCAAACTCGAAGCCCACCATTTGAGTCCGCCGTAAAAACAAAGCCAGCACAAAATGCTATTAGCATTGGCGGGTGCGCTGGTTGGGGGAACTCGACTTGAGTCACTCGACAAGCTCCCTTAGACCAATTATGCCTCAGCTGATACTGCCGTTTCCAATTGGTGGCTTGATCCTTTCGATCCAAGTGGCCATGATCCAGCCACGTCGATACTTTGGGGGAGTATTCGGACTTGGATTGGGGGAGAGAATTGCGCCTGATATTCGCTAACCGGCGTGCGCGAGGTCGAACCCATTGGGAATAATATTTCCTTTTCCAAAGCTCCGAATCTCCAGCTAGGGTATAAAATCGACGAGACAGCCTTTCGCAAGTGAGTAACGATGGTATGGGCAGAAACGATAGGATATGAAGCATAATCTCATTGCTTATGAAGGAAAAATAGTCGGTGTTGCGATCGGCTCCAGAGACCCGGGCCCGCTTAGGGAAAGGAGATTCTGAGGGGTCATCATCGTCGTGATATCTCTTTGACATTTTGTCACACCCAGGCGCAGATGCGAATTGACATGTTCTCGAGAACCGTTGGCACCAAATGATGACGGTCTTTGGTGCTTATCTAATCCCTAATAACATATTTCACCACCGAGCGGTCCTGGGCCAAATTCTATATCAAATAGGGCTTTTTATAACCTCATTATCTCTATGCAAATAAATATTAAAAATTATTGAATATATTATACTAGTATAATGATATCAAGAAATCATTTTTATCATGTTAAAAATTTTTTAAAAATTTATAATTGATTATAAGCTTAATATATTCAAAATTACAAAAAATACACGCGTAATATATAATATAAGGGGAAATACTTCTTTTTTCCTACTAAAAATTCTCTATATTATAGAATACTAATATTATAATCTATATTCTTTCTCCCAGGCCCTCTTAGAATGTAGATGTTGAGATAATGATGTTGTAAAAAGCCCTATTTTATATGGAATTTGGCCCAGGACCGCTCGGTGGTAAAATACGTTAACTAACATAATTTCCAGTCAATCCGCGCCCCCGGCCAGTCCGCGCACCTCTGTATTCCATATAAAATAGCACTTCTTAAGGCTCCAATATCTCAATAATCAATATATAAAGAGATAAAATAATGGTATATTCCTATATATACTACTTAATTATTACTATCTACTTTTTTTTCAGCACTTTGGAATGGCGATTTTGTCTCTTGGTATGAATATTGTATATATTAATAAAAATTACAGATGTAATATATATTACTTGAAAGAATCTTTATGCTAGTAGGTTATATACAAGATAAATATACATATATTAATAAAACAAGCCTTATATTTACTTTCTAGCTCTCATAGATGCTTCAATGTTGAGATATTTGCGTCTGAAGAAGTGCTATTTTATATGGAATACAGAGGTGCGCGGACTGGCCGGGTGCGCGGATCAACAGGGAATTTCGTTAACTAGTTAACTACAAAGAAAGAAACGCGATATTCCGCTCAAGTGACAAAGAATTATAGCTACAAGGATATAGCTTTTGTCAAAGCCATGGATTCTTATAGTCATCAACCTCATTTCACCTTGACAGCTTGAATTTGAGACTACTAACGAGACTACCTCGTGGCTAATTATGAGTCGCAGCCAAAGAGTCTCAGTATCAAAGGCTTCCTGGTCAGAAAACCGAAATAAGATGGTCACAATTTCACCAACCCACAGTACGTACCCCGTAAAAGCTCATGCCTACTAAGGGCACCCCAGCCAAAGTGCATTGGTACAAGCAACCAGCTCAGGTCAACTTTTAGCGGCGTCGGCTCGCCTTTCTGGCCATTTTTTTTCTTCTTTCAATGGTAAGGTTATATTGACCTCAGCCTGATGAAAGTTGACTCCACCCTGGTGGCATGGGCCCTCAGACATTCGTCAAGACCATTTCAGATCAAAACAACCTTTATCACCCCGTGTAAACATCAGAAAAAATGCCAGACAGTAGGCGAGGGTAACCAGCTTCGGGTTCACTGTGAATATAGTACACGTGACCGGGACGGTGGCCAATTTTTAACAGGGACAGATCACGTCTTTCACGTTCCCGATGTTTGTAAATGCTTGTCTTGAGCTGACCCGACCCTGGTCGTCTCACCCATCGTCTTTTCATTGGGTCAGCTCGGCTCAACACAGTATTTCCCTACTTTAAAAAATAACTATTAGTTACGAGGAGTTAGGTGATCTGACCCCGACAAAGATTGATCCGAGCTAGTCCCATATACCGTATTTACCACCTTGTAAGAGTCACAATTAACTTGTGAAAGACAACCTGAGCACCCCCAGATATTCGGCGAAGAGTAAAGAAAGTTGTCTTGGCCTCAACCGACCCCGCTCGAAGGAGAAGCAAGGTGAGCTGGGGGGGCCAGTAAACTTCTCGGGAAGTCGCAGAGACAACTTGGAAATACACCCCCAAAATAGGCAATCGGTGTCAAGGGAAGGTCCATCAAATCTTTACACCTTTTCACTTTGCAATACCGCTCCAACCCCCTTGCCACCTTTTGGGGGGGAAGAAATCTGGCTTAAAAAGAAAAAAGGATTCCTTATCGCTTTAACGGTCTTAGTTCATCAATTCCTTCTCTAAATTTCGGCTGGGCGGAATTGTTTGTGTTGCAGACACGATAATACAAGAGACCAGACCTGCAATACTACTTACTAACTACGAGACGACACTGGAGTCTCCATGGGCTATAAATTTTAGCCCGACCCCAATGCCCACACCATCCGAATCTGACCGATCAACTTGATCAGTTGATCTACATGAGCCATGTTGGCTGAGCCTGATACATCATACTGGCAGTTACTGAGTCCCCATTACACTACCATAGGACTACGGTACTTAGTCGTAAAGACTAAATACCGCGTAAGTTTCACACGTACTTAACCTGCGACGCGTTCTACATCCAGGCACGAAAGAACATGTCGAGCCAACATTTACACAATTCCCAATGGATGTACTAAAGCAACTCCATACATCTGTTGCTGAAGCATTCGAAAAATCATTTGACGATGCTTACAGAAATTTCAATTCAGAGCTCGCCTTTCATGACGCGCGGGTCCGGGATGCGGAACGAAGAGTCACCGTCGCAGAAGAAGCGCGAGACAACGCAGTTTCCGAGACGGCGGCACTGAAAGATGAAATTACTTTGCTGAATGAGGAGTTACGTCAAAACAGCATAGACTCTAAGGACAACAAATTCGCAAATGAATTGTCTCGCCAATTGAAACTGACGTACGAGCCGCAACTCGTACTAGGCGGCCTGGATGCTACAAATACCAGCCCAGAAGACCTAAGTAACATTTGCAACAAATATCGTGAACTGTATCAGCAAGCTCTTACACTCGTCCTGGCCTCTGGCGACCTTAGGACTCAGGTAAAGCGTCACAAAAGGAAGTTGGAGCACTTTCAAATGTCTCTCAAGCGGCAAGAATTCTCCTTTGTGGTTGAAGGTGCCCCTGTAAAATTTCTGCGTGTCCCAAACAGACAAACTAGAGATCATAAAGGATTATCGGGACCAGGGCTGGCACTATCCGTCGCGGAGCAATTACGACCTATCAGCCATAGACCCGCAGAGAAGGCACCAACCCAGTCACAAACCGCTTTCGGGTCTCAGCGCGATCACTCTTCGGCAGATATGCACGCCAAAGATAAGCAAAGAGACAGACACGGCAAACAGACGCTACCGCCGAATTCAGAATCTGCCTTACCACCTTCGGATACTTCAACTTCAACTGATGAAACTCAAGGTACTCCGGCACCCACCAAATCCAGCACAACAGACCCGGGATCTTTGAAAAGGAAGCGCGCAGGGATTCATGAGCCCCCGTCCAGGGATTCGCCGCTCCGCAGACTCCGCAGAAGCAACAGTTCTGGTCAACCGGATCATCCCATTACTATCAAAAGCGAAATCATGTCCTCCAGCCCTCTACTAGCCTCTTCGCCACATTGGGGGCCTACGGGAACTCAGGATTTGGATGATATCGGCAATACTGTCGAGACCCCGACTAGGAGAAACCAAACTACTAGCATTCAAAATCGCCAAGTAGAGAATATTGCCAACATTTCGGCATCACCGTCCAGACGGAAACTTGAGCCACCAAGTCACATGGCTCCACCGAATGACCTGCCATCCAACCGGCCGGGTGTGGTACTTCATCCTGTTGACGGAAATTTGAGATTTTCCAACAGAATAAGACAACTTACATCTAAAAGAGGACCGAAAAGCTCTGGGAAACTAAGCAAAACTGCGATAGCTTCGGTAGCCGAAGATGGCGATGAAAAGAATATCCTACAGATCGCCAAAAAAATAAATATGAACTCCCCAAAGCCAACACCTATTGCTCGCAATTCGTCAAGTAGGATATGTTTAAAGGATCTTCTTGAGAGGGCACCACCTACTCATCGGTTACTGAGTACGAGTGGCTCCCAGCGCAGCCCTAATAAGAGCCGCTCTCGGTCTACTGTGGCGACTAATACCACAACAAACCCAAAAGTCAACTCATTGAATAAAGGACAAAATCACACCGATAACCAGGTGAATCAAATCCAAGGCCCAGACCAACTAGAAGTGTCACCGGAAGACGAGCCATTTCGAGCTCGACCCTTACAGAGACTCGGTCTCGACCATTTCAAGTTGAATCCAAATTATAACCAAGGCCTTGATTTTGCGTTTGACGAAGTTGTCCGGAAAGGGGATCAGCGCCGGTGTATCGATGGCTGTACCCGTCCCGGCTGCTGCGGGGAGAAGTTTTTAGCTATGGCACGTTTCGGTTTTTCCGCCAATCCATCCGGGTCCCGGCAGCGGGAGGAAGAAGACCAGGAAATCCTAGAGGAATACCTAGGGGATGAGAAGGAGCGTGTTGATTCATTGAGCCCGGAAGAACGTCAGAATCTTCTAGAGGAAGCTAGGGCGAGGTCCCTTGCCAACCGTTTTGGGAGGCATAGGCACCAACACCAGCGACCAGGTACCCCTCCTGGGTTCTGGCGTACGGACATGCCCGGTACACAGGAATTAGAAAGGGACCGCGAGGACGCTCATAAGGTTGAAAGAGAGAAAGTGAAAGACCGGTACAGGGAAGCCATGCGACCAGGTGGTCGATGGAAATTTGCAGACGAGTAACCATGTTTTGGGATAACCGGCGGCCTACTACGATCTAATTCTTTCCTATCTCGATCTCCAATTTAACTGTATATGAAAATCCCTAAGTCTAGCTCTTGAGCACTTCAAAAAGTTATAGATTTTTGGGTGTAAGGAAATGGTATCAGTTTTCTGACTATAACCTGTCTTTTCACTTAAAGTTCATTGGGTGATAATCGAAATTCAGGTGTAAAGTACCGTATACCATGCAAGCCAAAATCAGTACTAAAGTACTACTAGTAGTACGAGTAGTACTTCTCAAGAGTCACAGCATGCCAACTCAAAACAAGCATGGAGGTATGAATCAAAGTTGTCTGTCGGGGCTGTCAGCGAAGGAGCCATCAGGAATCAATACCTCGTAAAGTTCCCCAGATCGACATCCTGGGGTGAAGAGGGTCAGTCCATTTGGTAACGAGTCAAAAGGTCAGAACCCAAGGCCGGAAATTCTTCCTGTTGCTACTATTACCTACTCCGTACCCCTGCATAAGTTATACTAGTAGCTGTTGGAACCTAGGAACACATACCGTCTTCGGTCGACTCGCCGTCGCTAACTTACTGTGGACCTTCTTCCCCCATTCATCTTTCCAGTGGCTGGGTCCACCCGGCGGCATCCATACCTCGGCTTTCCTCACTTCTTGGCACACGCGGGACACGTGCCGAATCTACTTATCATCCCATCCAACACCGATGACCTCCTCCTCGCTGGTAATTAACTTATCACCCTGTCTTCCAAGAGAGGCTTGCTCATCTGGCCTTTGTTTTTCTCCTCTAAATCCCTTTTTTTCTTACCTTCTTTCCTTCCCGTTACCTTTCTTCTTTCTTTAATGGCCCCTTATTACCCCTAGACCAGATATGGATTCTGCGTGGAAATCGACAAATCCCGTCCCAGCAGCGTTGTTGCAACCGGCGAAGTGGCTGCCCATGTACGAGGAATTTGTTACCAAGAACTCTAGCACCGTCAGCCAAGTAGAGTCGGCTCTAAGGTCGTTGACATATATCATCCCAGGTTAATCTCCCTCCTATTTCCCAGTCCCGGAAAAGGGATTTACTGATCGTCAACCTTTCCTTATCCAGGCCGATATCGAGATTCAGAGATACCGTCAGAATGTGGTATGTTGAGAGAGGAAAAAAGCCTAGTCCCCAGCCCCAAACGCTGCTTCTAACGGAAGATCGTGTAGTGCACTCCGGGGTGCAGTTGCTATCGCTATATCATGATTCCTTGATCTCCCGTGTCATCGCGTCACTCCCTTCAACGGTTCCTCGATCGCCACCCACCCCCCATACTCGGTACACCAAGTATTGGACCTCCCAATCTTCACTATATCACAGAGTCGCCATCACCCTCCAAACCGTCCAGTATACCGAACTACTCTGGGAAATGATGGCACGGCGTCGTGGTGAAAAAGTCCGCTGGCGCGTCGTTGTCCTCATCGAAATCGTCAAGGCAATCTGTCGCCTACTCCTGCTTCGTCTCACAAATTCGCGACCACTCGTTAGTCCTCCCTTACCCGAGCGCGAAGTGGATCCGAGAACGGTGGAAGAAGAAGACAACGGCGATTGGAACGGCATGCAAACACCGGTCAGCGATCGATCCTCGGATTTGAGCTGGACCATGCCTCGTACAGGCCTCTCACTCCCCTCTCTTCCCGATGTGAACGATGTTTCAAACTATCTTATTTCTAAGGTCCTTACGGCCGATGACATCAAGCCTCCGAAGGCTCTTCTGCACCGGGTTACCGGCCAGGGCCAGCTAGCGGAGGTGTTGCATATTCTTCGGCCAGTTATTTACGCACTTGCACTGCAGAGGTGGAGCGGCGACCGGCGCAGCTGGCGACCCTGGCTGATCGGCTTTGGTATGGAATATGGCTGCCGACAGCTTGCCAAGGCAGACTTCCGGGAGAGGGTTGCTGGCGGCCTCCGCGGTCTTACCGGTCTCGAAAGAGAGGAACTCCGGAAGAGAGGTTGGGCAATGGGTTGGTGGCTGATGCGAGGTGGATTTTATGAGAATATCACCAAGTATGAAACGCTTTCTTCCTCTCACAATTGGCTCCAAAAAGGGTATACTGACAAGTCTATAGATCTATGCTGAAAGGAATAACTGGAAAGATGAAGGGCAAGCCTCTTCTTGACCTGGTGGGCAGCATCGTTGAAGATTACGAATACTTATGGGATAACTATTACTTCTCGTCCGCAACGATGTAAACGCGCCTACCATTTGGTTTTGGTTCCGATATTTTGAAATCAGCATTTATATTCCTGGACCCATACACCACGCAGGCAAGTTGCCCTGGAAGACTGATGTCAGATCAATTTCTTTTCGAATGTGTTTTGGAAATAATGTAAGGCAGAGATTCATAGATACCCGACTGGTTCGAGAGAACTTTTACCGCATCTTGCATTTTGACACTATCCCTTTTTTTTCTCATCCCTTTCCTTTGTTTTCTCTATGACATTCTGGTTTATAAATTAATGAGGATGGATATCATAACTGGCATTACTATCATGTACCTAATTTTCTTAAATACATACCTAAAATATTCTCTTCTTGGAGAAAAAAAGAGAACTAGCTCATTTTGGGTCTTACAACACCTCAGCCGTCCTGGTTCCAAACCAGTCCCGAAGTTCCTGATCCGGTTTCTTGGAGGCGCCAGAGGTCAAAAGGAAATCCATGAGTTGTGTATTATCCTCCTCCTCGACCGGCCAGTCGACCCTCTGCCCTCCTTTCGTCTCCAACATCTCCTTGGCAGTGCCCCAGCTGAATCGACACTCATTCCCCCAGCCAAACACAAGGTCCATGTTATTCCTCAGCCACCCCACACACTTTGAATCGGAGGGATATCCGCTCCCCCAGCTCTCAGTCGAGCCGACCTTCACCGCCTCATGGCACAACTCCAGCGCAATATCCCTGGTCACCTTGGCCGCCACGCTAGCTGCACTGACACATGGATACAACGAATCCGCCTTCTTCGCCACCGTGATCCTCAGGGACGGGAATAGCAACTCCAATTTCTTCTGGTACGTCGCAGGATTCCCAATCGTATCAATATACACCTCCTTCACATTCATCTTGCGGTCCTGGACAATGCCCCGGATCAACTCAACCGTGGCATCCATCGCCTGCGCATTAAGGTTGTACACACCCGTCCCGGGTCGCATCATGCCTGCAGAGATATCCCGCGCGGAGAGGAGCTTGGTCGCCCACCCACACGACCGGAAGAGCTTATTCCCCGGCGTGCAGATGAGACGCATCAGGTTTGCGCGCACCGCGGGTGTGAGTACTTTGCTGTCATCAAAGCTGTATTCGCGCGCAAGAAGAGAATGGTGAAGGTTGTGGGGGAGGTAGAAGGCGCTGTAGACCATGGGGCCGAGGACAGGGCCTCGTCCGGCTTCGTCGACGCCTAGGACGAGAAAGTCGTTTGAGGATTCATCTTGTTCTTGCTCTATTTCAGTTTCTTTTTCTTTTTCCTGCTGCTTGTGCGTCTGTCTTTGGTTGTCCGTATTGTTCGCAGGTGGTGTGATTTCTGGAGGGCAGGGCGAGTAGTATGCGTAGGATTGACCAGAGAGAAGAGGCTCTAGGTTGATACTTGGAGGAATGAATGTGGCAGGTTCAGCGGGAGGAGGGATTGGCTGGGATGGAGACTGGTTTGATTCCTCCATGGTGGTGTTTACTATTGAATATTATTCTTGAAATAATGTATCAATGGATTCGCAGCGTCGGGAAAAAAGAGGGAGGGAGAGTGTGCAAAGTTGATGGCAGGCCAGACAAATTACCCGTTTCGGGAACATTGGTTGAACGCGCGGGGACGCGGAGAACGCGTTGCACTCATTGCCACCAGGGAATCCGCGGAACGACGCCGATGGAGCATGGCCCAGCATAGGTTCTCAAATGGAATGAGACAACGACTTTGCGATGAGCATTACCTGGATTAAAATAAGTAAGTCCGGCACGCACTTGTCTATAGAGAAAAAAAAAAAATAGAAAGTAACATATACACAAGGAAGGGTAAAAAAAAGCGTCCTCGATGAAGTCCTCCAGAAAAACGCAAAGCAAATAAGGGAAATATATCCAAAAAAAGGACCGATCGCGATTTGAACGCGAGACCTAGCGGAAACAATGATTACTGCAGCCGCTTGCTCTACCCCTGAGCTACCGATCCTATTCATATGAAAATGGGGAATACATTGAGGCTATATTCAAGGAGAGAAGGACAAAGTGTACGAGTATGCTCTGAAGCCATAAGTCTGCCGAGGTCAGGGACACCTACGTCCCGGCAACCCTAATGACCCTGATGAGCCTCATTATCAAGGTTGTTATCAACATATCCAGGTCATTTTCTATCACCACTCCAGCTGTAAAATAAAGTAACATAATAGAAAAAAGTGAAGCACGTTACCTGTTTACAGAGTGATTGATATCAGCTTCGCGAAGAGCAAGAGCATACCGGTTTCGTGAATCCGTCATCTGGCTAACTCGCCAAGGATGTTTTCCAGCCCTGTGCCTGGTACCTTGGTAGTGGAGCCACCACAAACCCCTAAAAAATTAGGACCGATCGCGATTTGAACGCGAGACCTAGCGGAAACAATAGTAACTGCAGCCGCTTGCTCTACCCCTGAGCTACCGATCCTTCGATGTGGGGAAATGGCAGAAAAGTGCTTTAAGAGCTAAGAGTCAAAGGACGATGATACCCGTCTAAGTCGCTTCGCGAATTCGGTCATCCGATCGTTAAACAGGTCATTGGTGCTGGTGATATACTGCCTATGTACTCTGTGACGTTTTATGTTGATGGGGAACTTTCCTGTTATTATATATTTGTCTAGGTGAATATTTGAGGTGTTTGCTATATTGGATCTGTCTGGACCCTAGTGATGTTTAGTTGGCCGCCTAATATATATATGTCCCTTGTGGTCCATGTTGGCGCTTATCCTCGAGGCTGCAGGAATGGACATGCAAGGTCAAGGAAACAACCACCAGAGAATCACCCATCACCTAATAATATACCGACCCTCCTATCGACATACCACCCACCAGCGGTTGAACCACTGGCTACCTCATCTATCCACTCGGTGTCACCAAAAGTACGAACCACAGATATCCCTGCCCAACTGGCACCCGATATAGTCGCCATGTACTATGTATGACAGACGGAACCGGAGAAAAATACAAATGAGTAGTAATAATATAATCTAGGTATATGTTTATACTATTAGTTCTTTTCCGGACCTGTGCTCTACTAGGTTGATTAATTCCTTGTGCATATACCCCGAGAGACAGTAGTGGAGAGGGTGTCCCTGCTAGTGCCACAAATAATGAATAGACCGACGCCGATTCGTATATTCCAGAATACACTACAAGAATCATCGTCACCATAGTCATATAGTCTCACCAATAAACGTCAAGGGTTCGGGGTTGGGTGGCAGCATATAGTTGGTATACAAATGGACCTGGGTTAAACGCGTCCCAAACCGTTATGGACTAGCGGCTTCCGCGCGTCATGAATTCCAAGTCCCCTCTAACTCCAGCAACGGACTTTTTCCCTCCCCCCAAGCTCGAATTCCCCTCATGTTCTAGCCCTTATGACACAGGATTGCCCGAGCAGCTTCTCAATCCCAGACCAAGCACCCCACTGCCACCTGCTACCGTGTTTTGCGACCACCTCCTCCTGAACCACGCTGGACACAAATCCCGCAGCAACGCTCCGCAGCCATGGCTCCCCGAGGGCCCACGAAAACTCGCGATTATGACTACTCGAACATCGGCAAAGCAGGAAGGTGAGAAATCTTCCCATTGGCCTCCCCTATCAAACAAACCCAACCTCCCATTGCAACCTGGCTGCTCGCCTTGAGCTTCACCTGTTTACTCGATCAAAGACTGATGCGCCAGCTGGCGGTAGGCGCACGGGAATCACGCTGAAAGAAGGCAAGCGGGATGAACATGGAATGGAAGAAGTCGATGGGATTTTTTCATCGCCCGAGAAGTCTCCCATCAAAGAAAATGGGTTTGAGAGCTCTGAATCCGTCGGGTCGGATGGCGGGTCGGATGGCATGTCCATGGACGAGGGTATGTTGCGAAGCCTCCCCCCCTCCCCCCCAAAACACCTCCTTTACGGCTGACCGGGAGATCTCGACCTCCCAGGGAATGGGCCAGATCCAGCAGATTTCCTCAATGGCCTCAATGGTGGACGTGGCACTTATCTACCGCCTCCGGTCGCACGATCTCCCATGAAAACTGGCCTGACCGGATCGCCACGGAGAACGCCTGGCCTGCATTCCTCCCAAAGCCCGCAACGTGATATCCCCTCCTCGAGCCCCTCGGATGGCAAAGGGCTGGGTAGCGCCAAAGGAGAGAGACGACGGGATATATCCCCGTTAACCAACCGATCGGTCAACGCTGCTCCATCCCTGAACCATCTGAACAGTGCGCGGAACAGAGGTAAAAAAATGCCCGAGGAAACAGCGCCCGTCTCCTTCTCAGACAGCGATGCGAACGGAGATGAGAATGGTGACTCCTACGAACAAGTCCAGAACAACTACGAGGATGGTTTCAATGCCGTTGAGGATGATTCCTTGCTTGGAGATAATACCGAAGACATAAATCCTGAAGATGCGGAGGAGGAATCACCAATAGTTACCGCCCCTGAAGTAGCGCGTCGAGGGCGCCCGAAGGCAGCCCCAAAACCCACCAAAGGCGTGAAGAGCCTGGCCACTCGATCTCCAGCCACCGCGCAGCCAAACATAGCCGAAAACGAGGGCTCTGCCCAAAAACGGAAGCGCCCCGGACGTCCCCCCAAAGCCCAAAACGAACCCGGCGATGAAGCGGAGGTGCAAAGGCCAGCAAAGAAAGCCAAAAAATCCGAAACCAAGACCCGAGAGCCAGAACCCACTGGGAATCCCGACCTGGATAAGGTCGTTGAGAATTACGCCAACCGGACAGGACCTTTAAGGGGGCGAAGCCTATATATCCTCAAGCGGGAGGCGCCGACGGATGACTCTGCAACCCACACTCGATCAGGTCGAGTATCAGTCAGACCATTGGCATACTGGAAGAATGAACGATGCGTTTTCGGAGATGGCGAGGCTAGTGAGGGACAACGATACCCAATGTCGACCATCAAGGAGATCATTCGGACGGAGGAAATGCAACCGGAGAAGTCCAAGCGCCGGTCTAAGAAATCGAAATCTAGGAAGGGCAAGGATGATGAATCTGATGATGAGGACCACCAGTTCCGTGACCCGTATGAAGAAGACGGTGGGGTTTTGCATGGCTATATCAGAAAATGGGACCCCGATACACAGGCGGCCACGGCCGAAGAAGAGGTACTAGGTAAGATTGTCTTTTAGCCCCCTACCCCATACTGGGCCCGCCCCTGACAATCCTGCCCTACAGACATTGCATATGCACCCTCTGGGATCGAGACGAGAGATGTCAAAGGCGCAAAGTTTCGGTTTGCGAAGCTCCTCAGCTCCCCCTTCATAGGCTCCGGAATTGTCGACCTTTCCCCCGGAGGAGTTAAGAAGCCAAAGAATTCGAAAAAGATGCACATGATTTTCTACATCGTTCATGGTCGGGTACAGGTCGATATCTCCGGGGTCCAATTTAGCGCTGGAAAGGGGTGTGTATTCCAGGTTCCGAGAGGTGAGTTGATGCTACAAGCTCTTACGACCATATCTATACCGTTCTAACATCTACCCCCGCAGGTAATTACTATAGCTTTGCCAACACGTACAAAAAGGAAGCTCGCCTTTTCTTCACCCAGGGCTGTGTCCCTAGTCCGGGTGGCGACGAGTCAGCCCCCGGATCAGCGTCAAAAACCGATGCACTGGATGATGATTCGATGACTCCAGTAAACCGCCCAAAGAAAGCGGGAAGGCCTAAGGGGAAACAGAAGGCAGGCGGGGCATAAAATGATGATATTAATCGCTCCTAGTACAATGGCGTCATGCAGACCTAACGATCGTTGTTTATTCTCCCCTCCCCCCCCGCTTTTATTTTTATTTTTGGTATACCTCAGCCCCTCAAGCTTGTGAGAGTAATTTGCACTTTGCCATTATCTTCTCGGCTCGATGTGAGCTTTGGTCTGTCTCAATTTAGCGATCTTTCACATGCTTGTCTGGATAACGGTGTTTTCTATATTGTTTTGATATCTCTCTGTTTCTCTCTCTAGTCTTTCATCTTTCATGTCGGCGATTGAGCAACGATGGCGAGCGCGGCCTGGTCTGACTGGATTCACTGGCGTCTTGAGAATGAGTCATAGTATAAGGTGTATACTGTTATGGGATCAGATTCACCTCTTCTTCACTTGAGTATTGGATCATCTAGCATATTTCATTTTTTCTCCTTATAATATTCACCCCCCCTCCCCCAAACTTCTATATTTCCTCCATATCATCATCAAGGTCGTCATCAAGTCCTAACGGTGGAAAGTCTCCCACCTGGACCTTCTCTGGCTTCACGAAAACCCCGGTCTTGCCAGGGCAAGTGAAATACCGTTTCCCACCCACGCTCCCGTCGTTCTTCCCTGTGGGCTCATCGAGCTCAATCCCAACCCAGATGGGCCGTGGAGCGTTAGGATCGATACTTTCAAAATCAACCCCGGGGTAAGGAATGGTAGGCACCGGGCCAACGAAGCGAACTGTTCCCCGTCGAATATGCGGCGGGGTGGAAGGCAAAGTGATCGCACGTTTCTCGACACGGATATCTAATGCACAAAAACGCGGGTATTGTTAGCCTCGCGGCATTATCCCCCCCGGGCCACTCTGGCGTTCACAACCAAGCAGGCAAGATAGAGAAAGGTAGGCGGATGGATAGAGTGAAGCACTCACCTCTACTCTGCACATCCTCCGCGTCCTTCTTCGCTTGCTCCCCCATCGAATCCTCCGGTGATACGGCAGTAGGATCGAACCTTCCCAGCTTCTGATTCTTCTTCCAGGCCAGAACGGAATTCGGTAATGACTCGTACGTCTCTGTGGGCAGGACGTACTTCTCGACCGAGGACAGGTCGTTAAAGTTTGGACGCGCGGCCTGGGGACGGGAGTCGTGGACCTTTTAAAATTTTAGCACATATGAATTAGTAGCAATTCCTAGCTTTGGTATCTTCATTTCTTTTCCCCCCATCGTCTGCCTCCATTCCAAAATAGTGGATTTCGGGGAGCGGGTTTGGAACAATATGTAGCAGGGAAGATACCTCTATTTCGCAACCTTTCATTAGACCCCAATCACCAATGATACTTTGATCATTATCTAACCATTGTTCGGGTCGACCGGGGGCCTTGAGGCGGAGACGTTGGCTATTAGGCGGAACACCGGTCATAGTCTCTAGTTTAGATTTCAGTTGTAGCACTGTCCATGTCGGGGTGACGCGACGCTCCGTGAGGAATTGAGGCTCGGTGGTGGTTGTAGAAGGAGTGGTGATTATGACGGAGATATCAGCTGGCGTTGGTTGGAAGGACATCATGGAAGTTCAATTTGAGAGATGGGTACGAAATGGGCACGAAAAGAAGGATCAGATGTAGAGGGGAGTAAGGAATGATTTGAAATATTATTTTATTATATCCAGTTTTTGTCTCGAAGCTGTGCTTGGGTTAGTGCTAGAAGTTAGAAGATTGTCGTCTCAATAGTTCATAGATAGCGAACGAGAAGAAAAATATATGGGCGTTAAGTTGAGTAGCGAGCAGAACATAAGATTAGTGCATTGGGTCGAAAGACAATGGGATGAGATTTCGGACATCGACGCGGGGCCATTTATATTGGATGAGAGAGATAGAGCGCTACTCCATGGTAACCCCTCTGCTCTCCCTAACCATAACTCAAAACCATAGCACTCACAATTGTGTATAGAGTTTATTACTCAAATTCAATGCTGAATTGAGTTCGGGTGTTGGATAGGGCTTTGAAATGGAGGGATATTTTGATAACTAAGGCACTTTAGTTCGGGTGGGGTGTGTTGACGATAAGGCGAAGCACGTGGGGCATTAGTCAGGTCTCTTGAAACCGACCAATAGTAATGCAGGTAAGACAAGTGGTATTACTGTCACGGCGGTATCGTGGGTAAGGTAAGGTTCAGAACAGAGCCAATAAACGTTTGGGAGCTCTCTTTAATATTTAAATGCATTAATTAGTCGTAGTAGAAGCCAGCGCGCAAGGAACTCCAAGCCCATCATGTTTCACAAATTCTCCTCATGCAAAGCACTCCAATTTGGGATTAGTACGCTGATTCAGATATTCTCCGGATCGCATGGTTTTGCCCAAGATTATGATGATGGCCTCTGCGCAATCCTTCAACTTTAATTTGTCCTCATGATTACATTCCCGTATGGTAAGGTTCGGTACGGTACTGCCTTCATTCTGCCTCAGTGCGGACAGATACGAAGCAATGCTTATACTGTACGGTATTGAAATGATATCATCAAATTGGGATGTCGACCTGACTTGCAACTCCTCTTTGATTTTTCTTTCCGACACTCGCTCGCCGAAGAACCCTGTGTTGGTGGGTAAATAGATATAAAAGGAGGTATATAGCGAGTGTGCTACTCAGTGGAATTGCTGAGAGGGTATCCATATTTTTAACAATTCGCCTACAACTTACAGGATAAGCCTGACTAGAAACGAAGAGGGGAAAATGTCATCCGAAAATCCATCTCGCCCAGCCCAAGGTGAGGGTGAAGCATATGAAGAGAAGAATGTCCATGAGGTGTACCAGCAAATCGCGGGTCACTTTTCTTCGACTCGATACAAGGTATTCAAACTTTCACCTCACGCTTTTCTGAGCGTCGTGTTCAAGGCTAATTAACCATTGATAGCCGTGGCCAATTGTTAAAAGCTTCCTTCAGGGCTTGCGGCCAGGAGCCGTGGGTTTGGACGTAGGTTGTGGTAATGGCAAGTACTTGCCTGTAAATAAAAATGTCTTCATTGTTGCTTCAGATCGGTATGTTGAGCTTAATCCTTTTCTCTACTATTTTTTTTACCCTTCCTGATTTTTTTTTCTCTGAATTTGTTATTATTTATTTGATTATTGTTCCTGTCGTTTTATCTGGTTCATAAGGATCATTGAGTCTCCTCGTTTCCACCTTTATATTTACACCGTTTTCTCGTTTTCTCCAGGGGAAACATTTACATATCAAAATATTTGCAATGCCACTTTGTCATAATCCTGAGATTTACCAAGATTGACCATGTTAGATCTGAAAATCTGGCCCAAATTGCGGCTAATCACCAGCCGCATTCGACTATTGTAGCCGATATCCTTAACCTCCCGCATCCCGACTCTTTCTTTGATTTTGCCATATCGATTGCCGTCATCCATCATCTGTCCACCCCAGACCGAAGGGTTCAAGCCATTGGTGAAATACTGCGTACCGTGAAACCTACCACTGAGGATCTTCCGGGTGGCAGAGTCCTCCTTTATGCCTGGGCTTTGGAGCAGAAAACCAGCCGTCGAGGCTGGGATAAAGGCGATGAAAAGGATATTATGGTCCCCTGGGTCATGAAGAGTGCTTCTTCCGGAAATGAGCCCAGTGAAGAACCTAAGGTATTTCATCGGTATTACCACCTTTATGAAGCCGGAGAACTTGAGCGGGATATAAACAACGCGGGTGGCCGGGTAGTAGAATCGGGGTATGAAAAAGATAACTGGTGGGCGATCGCAACGAGAGTAGAACAAAAAACATCATAACACATATGACTGGAACGTTCACTCCAAGATCCAGCCTCGGAGTCGTTTGTCGACATCACATGGAAACCATGATAAAACTAAACGAAGAGTCCCAATTTTTGTTTATTTTTGTTTCCTTTGGGATCTTCTATCCATCTACTCACATAAAGTGAGAAGAAAAGCAAGCAGCACACACATAAAGAGCATCATCTATGAGAGTTCCTCTCTGTGAATCAAGGTACACCACCAACCGGCGCTATGCAAATCGTAACGAGAAAAAAAGAAAAAAATAACGAAAGAGAAGGCGTAGATATACGTCTTCTATGCCTTCTAAGGAAGAGTTCGTGGGGGCAGGCCAAGACTGGGCCCTAGCGGACCGGTATGGGCTCCTGCTAGACTTAAAGGGCGGCCTATTCGATAGGGATCTCGTGGAGGAGGGAAAGGTGGAGGGGCCACGAAGGCAGGGACACCAGCCGTGAGCTCTTCAACGGAAGGCAGCTGAGGTGGAGGGGGTATCGTTCGTGATGCTGATCCTTTCCTTGGTCGAGAGAGTGATGTGCTGGCTCTGCGTGCTCGGGGGGCTGGTGGGTCGATGGCTGAACTCGATAGCGAGAATGGGACTACGCCGGCTCGACGTGCCATTTCTTGCTCCCCTAGTTGCCAATGCATGGCCTCTGCAGCTCGCCAGGGAATAGCCATTTCTTCCGCAACCTTTGACCACATCTCTGCCTTGAATCTGTGATGAGAAGCGTTAGCAAAACAATGTCGAGTTTTAGTACGGGTTTGTTTCGTTCGGAGTCGGGAGGCGGCGTTCGTTCTGAGGGATGTGTACCTTTCATAGAGCCTCGCGAGCTTATTCTTCTTGTCCTCATCCCACTCGCTTCTGCGCTCCAGGTAGTTCTGATAGTGAAGTCGGCAACTGATAGCACTTCGACCAGGGAGTCGCTTGCTGATATCCTCCCACTTCATACCGCTGCCCCGTAGCTCGATAATCAAAGCATCTTCCTCTGGAGACCACTTTGACTGTTTTTTAGCTGGGGATTCTGCGGTATGAGCTGGCTGAAGACGCTTTGCTGGAATAGAAGTTGGAGCCTTGGCGGTAAGCGGGGGCCCTGGAGGCATTACCGGCACTGGTTGGGTCGCAACAGGCGCCACTGGGGGCATCGGGGCTTGCATAGTGGGAACCGATGTGAAGGTCGACGTAGCGGTCATGGGGGCGGCCTCTTCCTCATCTTGGGGCTTCAGCAGCAGTGAGATATCCACTTTGGTAGGAGGTAAGATAGGCTGATTTTGTAACGCAATCATATGCGCGGATTCACAACGGATGATTCCTTGCTTGGATAGTTGTGATTATAAGGCTAGAGCAGCATACGCTAGGTGGAAAGGAAGGAGGAAAGAGGAAACACCTTCGTTTCTGTGTGCCCGATGGAGAAAGTTTGCTGTTATGGGCACAGGGGATCTCCACTAGACGAAAAGAAGTGGGACGGGTTGGAGTTTTTTTCCTTTTAAAAAAGAATATAGGAAGCAATCCAATACGAAACAAACAGAAGACCACCCGGGAGATATAAATGTCGAGACGTCAAATAGCCCGGTTGGGGGTATCTTTTCTGGCCCCAAGAATGAGCGGTAAAGCGATGTTAGGTATATCTGGACTACTCAGGTAGGTATTGGGTAAAGGAACTGCCTGAGATGGCCTGGCCGCGGCGTCGGACCGTGTTAAGCCAACCGTCAATTAGAACCGTTTAGTGGCGGGGAGGACCGAGATGGTGTATCAGGGATAGAGATCCCAGATGACAGGAGAAGGAAAATCCAGATATCCAATAATATGGAGGGGGGAACGATTGATGAAGGACTTGAAGTAAAGTAGAAAGTAGGAAGAGAGAGTGATGGATGAGAAAGTCAGGTGTATCAATCGAGAACGGCCGATATACTGGATCCAGAGATGCGGCAGCCACAAGGATGAAGAGGTCAGAAAAAGCAGGGACTAATCATGAAAATCAATGAAGAAAAAAAAGTGGGAGGGGGATGAGAAGAAAAAGAAAGCAGAAGAGAAGGAGAAAAAGCCGAAGACAAGACAGATGAAACACTCTTTAGATGCATAAGAAGAGATCATCGGCACCTAATGACAGCTGATCTAGCAGAGGTGGATAGCAAATGAGAAGCTCAGCAGTAATATTCCTGCTATGGGGTGGGAAAGAGGCTAACCAAGAGGCGAGGCCAGGGCCAGTGGGTTCGAGAAACCGTTTTAATATTAAAATCGTTATTATTATTTTTATTATTCCGTTATTTTATTTTAATTTTTTTGGGGGGGGGGGAGGGGGCATATTCCTAGACTATTATGATGACGATAATGATGGAGTTCATCCAAGATTATTATTATTACAATCGTGATTAGCATGCTTTTCTTTAATATTTTTAACCAGATCTATATTATTCATAAAAGTTTATTATATTTATTTGTATTCTGCTTTTCTACTTTTTTCTGTAAACCACTATCAGACCTCTATGGTTTTGAGAGGTGAATACAAACATATTATTTATGAGAGGGTGGGAGAGGAAGGGTGAAGAAATCAATAAAAAATAATGTAATGCAAAAAGCAAAATAAAATAAGAAATTTTTTAGAGAGGAAAAAATTAAAAATAAAAAATAAAAAATACTACAAATAATAATATTAACAGTGATTGTCAAATGGGTTCCACCTCGCGGATACTAGTTAGTATACTTGAATGGAAGGCTTCACTGGCGGTCAAACCCTTCCGAACGTTCGAGCCCGGCTTTGGTCTGGATGACAACTTGGTTGGTTGGTGAGTGAGCTGGCCGAGGAAGGGTCAATCATATCAATTCAAAGGTTCCTTGAGCGGGAACTCGTCACAGAGCAACAGGGCAAATCGATGATGGGGTTGTTTCTGCATCATCCCAGTTGTCCCATGGTTAACTTTACGGGTGCATGATAGATCTTAGCACTATCCTCCGCTGTGTGTGATTGTATGCAGTGACGGAGAAAAGGCGAATTAGGGATGTGCTATTATAAGGGACTAAGTGTAAGTAGGTAAGTATAGTAATATTAAACTCGGAATACTAGAGCAATGGTGGTAAGAATAATCGAACGCCGAGGGTAGGAAGCATCAAATTAAAGGGAAAGAAAAAGAGAAAAATACATCAAAAATATTAAAATGGGAAATACTTAAGAAAAAAATGGTTCCCTTGTCTTCGCATGGCCGGGACCCCCGGTACACGACCCGGGGGCCAGGGTAGTGGTAAATAACCTACATCCATCTTATTTTATTCTGGTCAAACTAATAAATAAATAGCCAAAAGGACGCAAAATGAGGAGGAAAAAGAGGAGGGGGCGAAAAAAAAACCGCCAAAAAAGAGGACAGGCACTGGGTAGAGAACATGGTTCCTCCTTGTGGAGAACAATTTTCATACTAAAGCGAATTGTGGAAAGGTCTTGGGAGCTCCAACCAAAGGGCAAAAATAGGAAATTATGGGGAGGGTGCGTAACAGCAACGGCGTCAAATCCCTAAACGGGGTTTGTTTTTTTTTAAAAAAAACACAGAAATTTGTCTGGGGGAAATCTAATTCATCAACACGGGAAGAAGAAGATGAGGGTGGGAAGAAAAGTGCTTGTTAGTTACCTAGCTTCAGACTGAAGAACTCGGCGGCAACAGGGAAGTTGAACTATTATTATTTGAATTTATTATTATTTATTTTCCTAGTATCGCGATGATGATGATGATGATGATGATGATGCTGCTGGGCGATTGTTATGATATTGCTTTCTTTTGTTGGTTGGTCCTCTTCAACCTATCTTCCGAGACCCTTCCTTTTGCCTGTCTTGGTTGGTCCCTTTTCAATCAATTTAGATTTCTGAGTTCCAACGGCCGTGGGATCATCCAGCCAATTAGTCTCAGGCCATGACGATGGATCTGTCAACGGCGAACGAACCCCAAGCCTCGAACGGCAGGTATCGGCCTAGGTAATATCGCTAGCCAGACGCTAACTGGGATCCGGGGTCTTTTTTAGCAACGGTTCGCCTCGTCCAACTTTCTGCAACTCATGTCTGACTTGACCGACCTTATCAAGGGCAAAGGTCAAAGCCGCCGCGAAAAAAAAGAGAAAACCCAATAAATCATAAAAAAGCAAAAATCCCCCTCCCTTCCTCTTGCAGCATGAAAAGTACGGGGTCGAAAGTTCGAAAAGTTCCTTTCCGCTAGAATGGAGTGGCGTCCATTATTATGTGTGTTTTGCAGAACTTACGATCGACCCATCTGTTTCTCCCACTATCCCAGGATTGAAATGAAAAGGGAGCGCCAAAAGCTATGAAAACCAAGTAAAATAGTTGTTGAATAATAATACTTAAGTTTTAAATTAAAGTGTTGTCACAACTACCTATCAAACTCAGGAATTCAGGACAAAAATTAAAATAAATAAATAAAATAAAATAAAATAAAATAAAGGGAGGCCCCGTTCCATTGTTATTTAATCCAAGGAAGTGATGCATCCACCCTGATTTCTCGTGTTGTTGTCGGGGCTCGA
This sequence comes from Aspergillus biplanus, assembly GCA_027569045.1. Lineage (NCBI taxonomy): Eukaryota > Fungi > Ascomycota > Eurotiomycetes > Eurotiales > Aspergillaceae > Aspergillus > Aspergillus biplanus. The sequence continues at coordinate 921,858 of JAPDEJ010000005.1, read as the reverse complement.
CGAGGCGCCAAATCGACTTTTTGTTGTGGTTGTAATGGTGGACCGGCCTCTCAGGCTCCCGAGTCTTGAAACTTGTTCCCTTAATAATGAAGCTTTGTTTCTCTCACGCACCCCTCCTCAACGCCCCCCTCCTTGAGAATCTCATTATTTGGGCCCCCTGGTTAACCACGCGCTACTATGCCACTTCCGTCTAAATTCTCCGAATCAGCTGGCATCTTACCTTTCTTGTCCTAGTTTCGAGATGTCCTCCTCAAATCATCTCCAGGCTTGGTCCGGGAGAGCTGGTCCTCATGCAGGAGGACCGGTGCTTTTTCACTGAAGATGAATAACATAATACATTGCCTGACCACTGCATCACGTTAGTAAAATTGTCTCTAATGACATCGGGCTGTCGGTAGGGGAAAAGTTCTACAGAGAATTTCTCACACGTCTTCAAGTTACTCCCCTTCCATATCGCTATCAAGACAAATGCACAGTAGTATAACTCTGGAGGGATACGATAGATCAATGGCTGCCAGCCTCCCGTCTTGTCCTACACGGCTTGGGTGTCCCCAAGCAATCTCTGAACCAATCAGCTCCAAAAATGCCTGTCTCGAGATCGTTTGGTTTGTCCGAATGGTAGCCTGATCTTCCCTGGTATGGGCCTTGATCATTTCGGTTCAGCTAGCTGCGGCTCATCATTTTCTATTCCTGTCAATCGCTCGACCGTTGGTATGGAGGATTCTTTCCCCCCCCCCAAAAATAAAATTAAAATAAGAGGAGTGGTGATTTGACTCCTCACGACAAGGTACTTTCCCTTCCTTCCCGTTACCGCGTCCTTTCCCCGTCCGCCCAAGGCCAAATTAAGTATCTCGGGTGACGGGTAATGGGCATGATTTCACGATCCCTGGGAACCTCGACAAAATTCCCCTGTTCAATGTTAAATTGGGGTCTGTTGATCTATCGGCCTGGAACCACAAAAACAGGAGAACTTCCTTGATCCAGACTCGCCAACCCGAAGCTATTGGCGCCAAAGACGCGTCTTTCGCTTGCTCTGCGCTTGTTCCATCTTCAGAAGCTGGATGGTGATTTTTGCTTCCAAATATCTTGTGAATAATGTTGACATCTAGCCCCCATTAGAATTGTGCTGTTTCATTCTCTGTACAGAGAGGCACGGGATCTAGACACTTCCGTTTATTCCTTTTATTTATTTTCTCTTGAATTTAGGTGATTATATACCTAACGCGTCTCTTGGTTTGCTTTATGGATTTCTCTCCCTCTTTTCATTTTGTTGGGGACAGGATATCTAAAAAGGACTTTACGTATATGAGGAGGGGCCGAGATAAGGAGAGAGGGGAAAGGAAAGCTCGACGAGAAGAAAAATGGCTGGAGGCTTCTGGAGTCGTGGTTACACAGGGGATCACAATAATCATCGGTCCTGTGCGGAGGATGGCAGGGCCGTGGGCTTGTCTTCGAACGACGGGGCAGCCGCGGGAGGAGAACAAGGGGTTTTCCACCCAGATGCAAGCCTGCAAGATTACCTAGGGACCAGTGGGGTCAGGTCAAACAGTGGCTTGCCTTAAAGTAATGCTCCGACAGAGGCGGTGGAGGAAGCAAACCCCGTCAGGCCGTCAACCATTGGCTTTCCATTCCCGGACTTGACAGCCCAAGTGGGGCAAAAAACGCCAGCTTGGTCCGTTCCATTATTCAGTGACATGGCAAACGCGTTGGAACTTGGCTGTCGGAGGGTGCGAGGCTTGAATCAAAGCTGCCCAGTTGCCAAGTCCCTGTTTTGCATCGCTCTCTGGTTGAATTATATTCTTGTCCGTCTAAGTAACAAGAGCCGGGTATATTGAGCAATGAAACGAGGGATGGGTACATACCATGATCAATATATAATTAATTTACCAGGAGGATATTCAATTTCTCTGCTCATGGTTTTTTATTTACCTAATTTCCCTTTATTAATTGAATAAATTGAGTTCTTAATCTGGGAGCCTTGGTTCATCACTGGAAACTCAATTAAACACACTAAGCTCCTTGATGGAGTACTTTGTCTCCTCTACCATGGAACAGTGCATCCACCGAAAAGCCTGGCCCTGGGACCTGGAGTCTGGCAAAAGCTGAGAAGGCAAAAAAAGAGGGTCACTTCCAGGTACCAAAACCAAGTAACTGGGAAAAGAGTGTGTTTATACTCAGAGTAGAATACTGGACGCAAGCCACGATTACATCTGGAAAAGAAGAAAAAAGAGATAAAAGACGACCTTCAGAAAAAGAAAAATGACCTTAGGAGTTCGCCGGGTCCCCAACCATGGTTTGCGGGAACGACAGCCACAAACACTGGATTGTAGGTACTCTGTACAGCGTGACGCAAATGATGCAGGACACGGTGCAGCTTTTGCTGGGGGCAACAAGAATAAGAAGTTCTGAGCAAAACTATTTACGAGAGGACTCGTCGTCTGAATAATTGCCTGGCGGTAAGTCACCACCAGATAGATCCAATAATGTGCAGAATTGTGCCTTGTCCAATAAACCAGTCTTTTGATAAGACCCTTTTCTTTTTCCTTTCCTCCCCCTCGCTTCTTTTTTCGCTTCCCTGTTTCTTTCTCTTTCTTTCGGGGACAGCTAGGAAAATTACAGGGTGTCGTTGATAATTTAGTCGGGGAGTTGTTAGCGGAATTGCAAATTGATGTATCAACCAAGTGAATATTGCGATTGTCTGCGGAATATCATTCTAACCCTGATCCAAATCTTCGTCGCGAGCTCCTCATTTGCCTGAGAAAATGATATGGCATGGTTGAGACGGGGTTGGATTTGCGGTCCTCATTACCAAGTTAAATGGCGGTGGAATAAAGAGTACATAAGAGAGGGGGTGGAAGAGGAAGAAGGAGGAGAACTTTTTGCCATGGGCCTAGAACATGTGTTCCTTCTGTGCATATGTTCTCTGTCAATGTGCGTCGGGCTCGGTTTTCATAGGGCCCCAGTCTAACAGGGGTGTTATGCATTCATCACAGCTGAGGAGAGTAATTGTTATTCTTAAATTTTCTTGCATACTCTATCCCCATATCGATAAAAAAAGGACCTAATTTCTCTCAGTATCCCCCGAGTACTTGGAGGGGGGGGTCGGAAGGTAGGCAAGCTCACTAGCAAGGATGTCAATAAGAATCACATGAAATAAATAAGCAGCTTAAAAGGCAGAGTCAAGAACTACAGGGAGGTAAAAGACCTCGGAAATTTGCTGTCTCTCGCAGTCTCCTCGTGTTCAAGGAGCGGCTTGAAACTATATTCCTGATTCTTACTCAAATCGCGAAGTTTGTGTCATGAAAGCGTCGATTTTTAACAATGGAAATTGAAAGAGGACAGAAATGCAAGTCGCAGCAGATCCCGTCAATGGAGTTACGTGCAGGAGCTACCTGGTCATTATTATTGGCGTGGGGATGGAACGGAGAGAAGTGAATGATGACCGTACCAACGAATAATCATATCAACTCAACCGATGTGGTTCCGAAGAAAGACACGTAAAGAACCTCGTTAGGAAGGAGATAGATCTCTCCATCAGAACGCCATCAACGTTTTGTGCTCAGGTTTTTTGGGGTTGGACAAGATGCGATTGGGTCAGCAAAGGCGGGACTAGTAGGGATACCGTTGCTCGATCTATTCCTGGCACGCAATGATCGTCGCTGAGAAAATGTCCGACAAGTGAGCACCCCCACACCAAGATCAGTTTTATTGTCCGTGTCATGATTGTGGTACATACCGAGTAAGGCTTGGTGTCTGCTCTTTTTCCTTCTTGGATTCTGTTGTCTCATTTAAGCCACCCACCTTGGAGCCGAGGGCGTTAAAATTGCAAGACATGATTCATATGGGCCCTACGACTTCCCGCGGGAATGATGTAATGGTGCTTCCTGCCGTGTTTAATCTACTAAAATATATTCATCCTTTTCCTGCGGGATGGAGAACATCGGGGAATCTAAACTTCGCTTGCAGTACTAGGGTACAAGGATGATCCTGTGTAGTAAGTGGTCGACTGACTCAACAATGGAAACGCCTCGAGGTTGGATTCACCCCCCAAAGGCCGCTAGAGGGCGAAGTGCGAACACGCGGTCTGCGAAGAAGGCGACTCTCTTGGTGGATCCCGCCGCTATAACCAATGGCGTGAAATATGGAGACAATAGAGGGAAGAGAAAGAGAGGGATCCCTTGTGGAACAGATGAAACGGTCTGGGATCTTCATTTCGTGGCAAAGCTGAGAAACGGAAAAAAAAAGAAAAAAGAAAAAAAAAGTGGTTCTGTGGCTATGGAGAAAACGGTCAATGAGGACTCGATGCCCAACATGGGTGGATCTTCGGGTTAGCTAGGGCCAAGATTGTTTTGTGAGGTACATGCAATTTGGAGGCTTTGAGGTATTTAAACAAGAAACAATGCACACTTTTTAGTATCAGGGAAAGGTGAAGATGAAATCAATGAGGAGCAGCGAGGGTCTTCAAAATTCTCCCCTCAAGATCCTGAATATTAAATTGTATACTTCGGCCGGGAGACAAGAATTGCCCAACAAACGACCATTGTTCAATTATTAGCCCCAACCAGAGTTCACGGCTTACGCGGTTGGCCCAAAAGGGTCATTATGGAGCCTGTCATGTGGAGTTGGAGTGTTCTATGGGTTTTGTGAAATGAACCCAGCTGTCATTCTCGATCGCTGAATCGGAACTCATCGATGCCCACTCCCATTTCTTTCCTTTTCTTTTTTCCCATTTCTTTTTCGATTCTTCTGATCATGGAAAGGTTGATTGAAGAACAGAGGAAATAAAGATGCGCGGACGCCACCAAAAAAGGGGAAACAAGGAGAGAAACAGACAAAGTAGAAAGCAAACAATTCTCCAGGTTTGCTGTTTTCCTGTTGATATATTATTGCCCTCCACCCGCCAAGTGAGCTCCTCTGGTTCTTCGAAATCGACTTTTTCTCGGAAGCACCCCGTTGGATATTTTCCAGGATGAGGGCAGATTGTGGATCGTAAAAGCGATCGCTCTAACCCAACTTAATTATGTGCACCACACCATTATCATGATGGTGAAGAACGGGTAATCTTGCCCAGCCTTAATCCAATGAGAGAGAGAGATTCAGCTGGATGTCCTCCTCTTGTTCTCGCTTAGCCCCCTTGTGCAGAAAGTTGAAGTTTATTGTTGTGTACAACCCTGCATCACATTGCTAGCACATACAGTAGTACTTTGGTTTAAACCCAAATTATCCCACATGATTTACAAGCACTGACCTGCTTACAAAAAACCGTTAGGGTTTGTTTATTATTCTGTTATATTTGGAGAATATTTGTTGATATCACTTCTCTTCTCTTGCCTTGAGAAAAGAGACTCAAGAAGAGGGGAAATGTCCCTACCAGGCCAAGTGTGACCCTGGAACATGGAACGACGTCCTGATCCGAGATTTCGACGGGCCCAGATCAGACCACCGTGGCGGGCGCCAGATGCAACACCGGTGGAATGGGGATGCTTATTGAAAATGGAACTTCATAATAATAAATAAATTAACATGGCTGGCCGACGGGCTGAGGGGTCTACGGAACACCGAGTTACAAGCACGGCTAGGGACTTCAGTGGTAATTAAGTCCGCTCCACACCTCACAAGCTGAAACAAGAACTGAGGATGTGTGGGGAAAACAAGGAAATTATCACAACTGTGATAAATTAATATCTCATGATGACGGATGTGTTTGGAGTGATCTGGGACTGGATGCCAGTGGCCACAATAATATTATTGTGATTGTTTAGGAGGTTCGAAATGATGTCGAGAACCGGTTCATGAAGGAAACAGGCCTGGCGAGGTTGGTCTAGACTTGATAGCAGTTTCAACTGGAATAATGATAGGCAAACCTGGGTCCGTGGATGGGTATTGAGCAGTCAGGGGAGAATAGCACATAGCTAGTTGCAAAATTGGCAATATTCTTCCCGTGTTGGGCTGAATGTTGTTGTTTTTCATGCTGGTGATGGTGTCCCTCTCATGAGTGCTCGGAGTTGATGTTGATGCTGAAGCCACCCCAAGGGAAAACAAATATACATACCTTAGTGCCAAAAAAAATAATAACTCGTCTATTAAATTCAATTAACGAACAAATCAAATCCTCGCAACACCATGGCATTACCTGTTATTTGAGCCCGTGATGGTCATTTTTCAACGCCGCTGATGCCGAGTCTGCGGGTATACCGTGTTTGGGTAGAGGGATGCATCCTAGATTAATCCACATCTGACAATTGACCCAGTTCCCGCGTCTAATTTGCTCGAAACTTCCCGTGTTGGACTATCGTTCATTTCTTGAGGCCCGTGTGTATCAGATCCAGAGTCTGGAGTCCTGTCACTCGCAAATTCTCCGGCTAGAACCTCATTAAACCCCACTCGATCTAGGTGGTCAGCGTCATGGTTAGATTAATCAAGGCAACCGAAATTTGAGAGGCTGGGAGGGGCTTTGCTTGAGTCTTGCTGAGGAGAATTATCTTTTTCAGGCACTATTTTGCCAGCTTGAGGATGAAAAGGAGCCCTTCTCTCCAATGTTTGTGTGCTGTTGGCGTTTGTAGTTGTGTATGTCTTTCTACTCAATACATAGTGATGTATCTATCATATGTGTCTCCTACAGCCCCAAATACTGTAGTTTGCCTGGAAACAGCCAGATATGAATCCATTGATCCAACCCTATCTTTGTCTCATGGGCATTGTAGGCGAGGCTATCTTTCCCGTTTTCTATAAACCTGCGGAAATGAGGGGTTGGTTTTAGATGAAATTACGGTCCGTACTACTTGGTTGATAATAATATTGGGTGCTGTTTGATATTTGAATTCATAGACTATGGGAGCTGCAGTCACTCGTACCGCAAAATGATGGGAGGACTTGGTGGTTTGGCTTCCACTTTTGTCTGGGGATATCAAAATTTGAGCTGCTGTGCGGTTTCAACTTGGATAGCATTCTTTGTAAACAACTTTCTGCAGTGACTCTTTGCTTCCCTAGCCTTTTTATCTCTTTGTTTAACTATTTCTTACCCAAGAGAGCATTTGACACAGTACTAAATAGATGTTACGCAGAGATGGCGCCTTTGACGTCCACACAACAAAGAAATCCCCTCCTAAGAACAGCCCACGTTTGAGTCATCGGTTCGGCCTCTTTCATGCCCATTCATTATACTCATGTTCCTTTTAAATAAAGGCGAAATGTTGTCGGGTTCTCTAAGCAATATAACAATGAGGAAAAAAAGAAGAAGAAAATGGGGAAGGCCAAAGACAAAGCCCCTTCCTGCCCATGAACAAGGACCTCTTCACCTCGCCTATATCTGATGGAAGATTCCTCTCCAAAAATGGCTGAAAAACTATCTTTAATTCACAATCAAGTTATCTTATCACTTGTAACAGCTTTTTGACCTGTCTTACTTATCCCAAAGCACGCAGAATCCGGGGCGATATAGGATGCATCATGGTGAACCAAGGTGACCCGGCACGAAAAGACCAGGACGGAGTAAGTACTAGCAACCTGACCTGTCCCACTTTGATTTCGTTCTGACTACCTGTGACACAGAAAGCCTTCCCATCGACCGCTTGGGCCCCGAAATACACAAGATGGACTCAGACCAGGAGTTTCGGAAATCTGGGTAACCTTTCCTATCGGAATGCCATCATTTTGACTCTCCTTCACACACCAGTCTTCCTGAACTGGGTTGAAGAATGCCATGGGGAAAGCCACCAGTGTGACCCAAAGCATATAAACCTGGTTTGTGCTCTTCATCGTCTTATTCGTGCCTACTGGCCGGGAGAACCTAATGGACACGGCCTCATGGCCTCTATGGAGCTGTTTTGGGATTGGTTCCGAGCGGCAGCTGGAGAAGGGCTCGGTTTTAGCGAGCCGCAGGATGCTCGAGAGTTTGTGGAGGTATTGTTGGAGTGTTTTTATCAAGACGCAGATTTATCCAGGTATGCTTGGTTTTTTATTTCCATGTCCAACCTTGTGTTAGACCACACACTTACCCTCAAAGCTATCGGGACCTGAGACAGGTTTTCCAGGTCGGACTCAAGAAACTCCTTGTTTGCAAATATTGTGGAGGTGAAGCATCCCTCCAGCCAGATCAGAAATCCTTCCTCGTTGCCTCATTCCCGCATGAGAACTTGTTGACCGCACACCAAGTTACTGATGCAATCGCTCACAATCTGCAAGAGTCCTCACTCCATTGGACTTGTGAGAACTGCAAAAGCTATATTGGACATTCCCTTCGTGAATATATTAGGAAGCTTCCAGAGGTTCTTTTGGTCCAGGTAAATAGATTTGGTAATAAGGGGAAGTTGAGGGGTAGGGTTCTCCTTGGAGATGAACTCATACTCCGTGGAGAGCTGTACTACCCTGGTTCCCAGAGCAAGGCGAATTCTCGTTACGAGCTCTACTCAATTGTCTTTCACAAAGGTAATTCGAAAAATCGCGGCCAATATATCAGTGCAGTCAAGGGCCCTACCGGCACGTGGGCTCTCATGAATGGTGACGACGTGAGGAAGGAACTGACTTTGGGCCAGCTTCTAATTACAGATGAACTTGGTTCACAGGCCTATATACTTGCGTACCGCCGTTTACCCCTTGAAAATGCATTTATGCGACGAGAAAACAACACGAGCAAGTTATCCGATGCTACGGTCCTACCGGTAACGAGCACGCCTCCGGGGTATGGTACGTTAGGTTCAAATCTCCAGGCAGATAAGCACGATATTCTATCAGCTCCAGTAAGGGTCCAACATCCCGGAGGGGTGGCCATGACTGCCACCGTCCAACTTCCCGGGGAAGTCAAATGGAACTTCCAACAGAATCTCCCTTTCCCTTCCAATGCAGATAGACTCATACAACTAAAGCCTAGAGCAAGAACTATTCCCGCCAAACTGCGGTTCACATTCGTATCGGCAGAAACAGGAGAGACCCTTGAGGGGGAGGCGAAAATGTCCCTTGTACCTAAGAGGAAACGCAAGCCTAGGGCGGAGCAACCTCCAAAGTCTAAAAAAGCAAGGAAGAGGAAGGCTGGCCTGACCTCGTCTAACACAGCGGCTAGACCACAGGCTGTTTCAGAGAGCACTCCGACGACCGGCGCTCCGGGGCTGACAGGGAGTTTTGATGAAACGGACGAGCCACGACGGTCACCGAGGCTACGTCGTCGAAATAAGGTGTGAGATGTGAATGGCCCAAAAATGTACTTATTGCCTGGTAAGTTCCACTCTAGCCTTGCTCGGCGGTTGACCTGGTCATGATGGACTTTTGTATATAGTTAGATAAGCTAGTTATGAGATCATGCTTTTTTTTGTGTACTTAATGGATTACTACTACCATTCTTTCTTTCTTTTTCGAAGTATTTGACTGTATTAATTTTTTAATACAAAGCGGAGTAGAAGAAAAAGGTAATGTCGAATACGATAGATACTTCGATTGGGATTTTGACCATATCTGCCTCCGAAAACTTGGCTCAAAAAGTTACAACCACCACCACATCTCCTCCAGTCACACCAAAGAGACCACCGCAGGAAATGAGTACTTCGCATCCCTGTGACTCTAGCCAGCTGCCATCCACTGTACAATTCATTGACCGCTTAATCTCCCAACTGTCGGATTGTACAACACCACGAACCGAAGGCAATGGGACTGCTGCCGTACCACACCAACCACCCCGCCCAAGCCAGACTCCGACCTCTGCATTTCATACAGCCACCCTAGCCCAGTTGAAGCCGTTAATGCTAACGCTCCACTGCATATTCCCCAACGAGCTGCTTCTTGCCCTTGACCTACTAGATAGGGGTTTCGTCCGACGCCTGGTCCGAAAGCACGACAACCAGGTTCCTTGCAGCAATGCACCCGAGATCCCAATCCAAAGCCAGAGACAGGGCCAGGCGCCCGAAGCTCAGGTCCAGGATTTTGGCATCACAACACCTTCACCCCCACCCCAGGAACCAAGAGAAGATCTCTTCTTCGTCCTCTCCGCCTCTTCCTCTTCATCATCCTCCAAAATTACCCCTTCATCACCCTCCCCATCATCATTTCCCGCTGGGGAATCCCCAAACCCGAAAGGCTACGAAGTCCGCCTGCATGCCTGGAACTGCACCTGCCCCGGTTTTACTATCGCTGCTTTTCGAAATAGAGGCCCAGAGCCCGCAGATATAGATCTAGATCTAAATGTAGCTTCCCCCCTAGATATCGATATCGAGATGGGGAATGCTGCCGATGTACATCTGTCACCGAACGCGCCACCGTACTCGTTTGGAGGCACACTGACTAGCGCTTCGATAAAAGCCTCCCCTCCAGCATGTAAGCATATTCTTGCTGCTTTGCTAGCGGCGCTTTGTCCGGGGCTTGCGGGCGAAAATAGCCGCTGCCGTCCTGTGAGCGTGGAGGAGTTGGCTGGACTGTGTGCTGGATGAGGACCGTTCTCCCTTTTCCTGCCCGCCTCCATTCTTTTTTTCCCTAGTGATATTCTTACTGTTTTTTTATGTCGGCCATGGAGCTTTCTCTTAGGTCTGCGTTATTTCCACGGTGTGAAATTGGTAAAAATACATTACGGCATGCGCTCCAAACCTGGGGATGCTAGGGCTGTGATACTATCTAAAGCGGGACTACGTGGTGCCTCAGCGGTTCTTCCCCTAGCTGCTTTTTGGGGGCTCTGGGTGATGCGTAGACCGAGTACTAGGGGCTTGCCATCTCTGATTTTGTGGTGGCAGTGTTCATATGAAGATACATATACGTTATCTCCTTGAGTCCCGAGGAATCCTCCATGCTACGGTCAATGGCTTTTTAGGCCTTGACTCAGTCTAGGGCTCTGTGTTCAGATTCTCCGAGCCACGTGGTGGGATATGAAGACCATGTGCATCTGCATGTCATGTGAATGGTTACCATATTATACATTCACCTATGGGAATTGATAGATTGACTCTAGATAATCGTATCACATTGACTCGAAAAGAGAAAGAGGGTTTAATTAATTAATTATTGACCCTTTTTCTTAGACTTCTCCTTGGGCCCTTCCTGATCCTCCTTCTGTTCCCCATTTGTAGCGCTACCCGATTTCTTCCCAGTTTCCTTCTCATTTTTAGCGGCGTTGGCCTCCTGTTCCCTCTTTTGCTCGTTCTCTTCCTGCTGCTGTCGATTCTGGATCTTGTTCTCTATCAAGTCGTGGAATGCGGTAATGGCGCGAACCAAGCTGCTCAGGTAGATGGCCATCAGCTGGTCGTTAGTCTTTATGCTCATTGCGCGTGCCAACTCGCTATTCTCTGTTGGTTGCTCGGTTCCGCTCAGGCGTGGTGTTGCTGCAGGAGTTGAGAGGTTGGGGAGGAGGTTGAAGACGTCCTGGAGATTACCCAGAATAGCATGGTTGACCGGTAGCTCATGGTCAAGGACTTTCTGGAGATATTGGCCGATATCGCGCAGACGGAGGTGCAGACCTTGCAAAGACTGCAGCTGTGACGTGATGCGTGTGGAAAGGGTTCCGACGGCGACATCCCTGATATCCCGGAGAAGGTGCTCTACTCCAATTTCCTCCGCTTCTTCTGCCTCGATTATGGATGGGGTGTGAACAAAGGTTCTCGATGTTGTAGTTCCATCCTGAAAGAAAAGGTGTGGGGTTTGATGAGCTCCAGAAGATACTTATAAAAAGGAAGCGAGAACTTTGGTTCATTTTGAGTAGAAGCAAACTCACATCTTTGATTTCATCAACAGCAAAATAAGCATCTGTAGGAACGCCAACCTCCTTGGGTTGCACGTCAACGATGACCAGTAGAGGGTTAGGAGTGTATCGCTTGAATAGCTCGTTGATCTCGAGATCCGACGCTCTCAGCTTTGGGCCTGAGTGGTACCATCCGATCAACTTCTCGCGAGCATTGATCTTCTTGAACATGTCTCCCATCGACTCAACGAAGTTGTGATCTAAAAACCACACAGAGGGATCCTTCTCATCTTCTTCGAAAGGAACTAGACAGAGAATGAGAATGTCAGTCTGGTGGACGCAAGCGATATCTGGAGTAACATGGTTGAATAATGGAATTTATAAGGGAGGCTGCATACCCGCAAAGCTGTTTGATACCCGAACGGTTTGGCCTGAGTTTTCTCCTAGTAGCACACCTACTACTCGCTTCCGAGTTCCCTTAGCTGAGCGTCCGTAATGATCTGCGACAGAAAGGAGGACCAATGGAGCGACCGTGACGGTTCGCGTGACGAGGGAGAGGGTGTCCGCCGTGGTGGCAGGCATGGCGGGCAACGGCTAGAATGACAAGAGAGGTTGAGGTGAGTGGTGGGGGACTGGAGCGAGGGTAAGGAAGTAATTCTGTAGACAGGTAAGGAGATAAACCAGAACTGCAAAGGGAGGAGGGCGATGGGGAGACGGGAGACGGAGAGGTGATGGGAGATGACGAGCTTGAAGCTGTTGGTGGTCTTTGGAGCTCCTGCTTGAACCACGGCGGTGTGGCTGGTGGTGAGCCTCAGCCTCAGCCACTGACACTCGACACCTTGTGTCCTGAGGCACCAAGGACACATCAATTTCTCTAATCCAACTTATTATTCGGTATTTGAAGATTTAACCGTCGGTATACTTGGTAATAACTAAACTTTTTCGAAATATAAATATCTACTAGTTTATCTCCCTCTGAACTCTTGTAAAAAAAGTATCGGAATCCGTCGCAAATAATAATCCCGGCAGCGAAATCAAGCCTCGGAGTAGCGGGTGTGATACTCCGCTCCGGTCTACCGTTCTCTTTTCACCCCAACATCCAGTTCCGTCCTTTCTTTCCATTTCCCCGTCTTTCTTGCGCCTCAACCTGTTTCCGCCTCCAGACCCTCTCCCCTCAACCTCGCTCTTGATCCCCGCTTCTCTCCGCGGAGACCTCTTTCGACGAGTTACCACCCTTCTCCCTCTCCTTCCGCTCCAATGGCTCCCATCACAGAAGAGACCGTTACTGGTCTCAAGAACACAATCGGAAAGCTTGAAGCTCGCATTGAGGAATTGGAGAGCCGCCTCGGCAATGGATCCAAGCCGAAGTCTGTTGGAGAGCAGATGCGCATGATTCTCATGGGGCCTCCTGGTGCTGGTATGTAATTTTCCTATTATCCCCCCTTCATGTCCTTCCCTCCCCTTCGGATTATATAGATATAAATGGCGCGTTACTCCGAAACCGGAATCAGTCCACTAATTTTTTTATTTTTTTTTTTTTAAAATTCAGGCAAAGGTACCCAGGCTCCTCGGATCAAGGACAAGTACTGCGTGTGCCATTTGGTAAGAACTCAAGCTATTGGATTGTTTTTTAGCTATTTGAGGAAAAGTATCTCTAATTCACTCTGTTAGGCCACCGGTGACATGCTGCGATCCCAGGTCGCCAAAAAGACCGAGCTCGGAAAGGAGGCCAAGAAGATCATGGACCAGGGTGGTCTGGTCAGCGATGAGATCGTGATCAACATGATCAAGAGCGAATTGGAAAACAACACAGAGTGCAAGAATGGGTTTGTTACCCTCCATCTGTTCATGTGATGCCGAGTATAGAATGGACGAAGAACAACACGAACAGCAACAAGGGCGGCTAACTAATTTTATCTTGTTTCTAGTTTCATTCTGGATGGGTTCCCTCGTACTGTTGCTCAGGCTGAGCGTCTGGATGACATGCTTGAAGCCCGCCAACAGAAGCTCCAGCATGCCATTGAGCTCCAGATCGACGATGCCTTGCTGGTCGCCCGTATCACTGGACGTCTGGTCCACCCTGCTTCCGGACGTTCTTACCACAAGATCTTCAACCCCCCCAAGGAGACCATGAAGGACGATATCACTGGAGAGCCTCTGATCCAGCGTTCTGATGACAACGCCGACGCACTCAAGAAGCGTCTTGTCACATACCACGCCCAGACTGCCCCTGTTTGCGACTACTACAAGAAGACCGGTATCTGGAAGGGCATTGACGCCAGCCAAGAGCCCGGCCAGGTGTGGCAGAGCCTTCTTGGTGTGTTCAAGAACTAGAAAGAAAAAGCAAAAAAAAGTTTGAATTCAACTTTCTCTGACAACTTATCTCTTCACTGGGTCAAGCAAACTGACATACTGTCACGATGTAAAGAGAAATGTATGTTTTGGATTTTCTTTTTTCTCTTTTTTTTTAGGTCTCCCTTTGTTGGTCTGCAAAGGAAGAAGATTGTTTGGGAATAGACCGTTGTCTTTCGGATGGCAGTATATAGACACCTTTCCGGGAGACTTCTCTCCGCTATGTATAATAGTAGGTCATTCTTCGGAAATTACAAAATATCCCCCGGTTAGATGGCAATTCATTTCATTTGTTCAGCATATACCCTTTTTCATAATCGTTAAAAAAAGGCCCCATTTAAACATTGTCTGCTCAGCCAGTTTGTCCGCTCCCTTTTTCACCATAGACCAGCGATGGTTTACAGCTGGGTAGGATAAACAGTTGACTCAATCTTCTTCGGATACGTCAACCCATTCTGCCGTCTCACTTCATCCATCACCTCCATAATCACAATGCTCTCCTCCCAATCCAAAGAGTCACTCTGCTGCTTCCCATCCCGCAAACACCTTGCCACCTCATCGGCTTCCCAGTACATTCCCTTTCCATCCGCAGGGAAAGTAAAAGATTTCTCTTTCACCTCGCCCTCTCCCTTCTTGGGAATTAGGCGATACCGCTCCGGCCGGAAAGCAGGCCCATCCACCTGGATTTCACCCTTCGTTCCCTGGATACGGATAGCGGGACGGGCGGAATTGGCCTCGTCTGGGTCAGTGGAGACGCGGAGATGCGTCAAGGCAACGGCCTGGGATTCACCTGGGTGGGCGAGATTGGAGGGCGTAGTCGTGGGGAATGTGAGGAGGACGGTGGTCGCCTCGTCTGCCCCGGTGAGATGGTAGGAGGTCATATGTCCGGAGACCTTTGAGGGGGGTTTCCTCTGTTCCTTTGGGAGGGTGTGGTAGAGCGTTTGGAAGATCCACGTAAGGGAATAGATCCCGACTTTTTAATAATTTTTTAGCCCTAAATACCCTCGACCTACACAACGAGTAGGTGTATAGAGGGGGCTGAAACTTACTATCCAACAACGCACCCCCCGCCAAGTCCTTATTCACCATCCGATGGCTCGTCCCAAATTTCCCCTCGACATCCTGCCCGAAACTCGTATCCGCCGTAACACGGAGCACCTCCCCAATTGCACCAGCCTTGATCAAATCCCTAACCTCGATGCTGAGCGGGAAGTAACGTGTCCAGACAGCCTCCATGAGGAAGAGGTTCTTGGCCTTAGCGGTCTCGCAAAGGATGCGCGTCTGCGCGGCATTCACAGTAAACGCCTTCTCGCAGAGCACGTTCTTGCCAGCCTCTAGGCAGAGCATCACATTCTGGAAGTGGTGCGAGTGCGGGGTTGCGACATAGATGACGTCGACGGTTGGGTCCGCAACTAGCTCGGCGTAGGAGCCGTATGCGGTACAGGGGGATGGGATGCCGGTTTCCGAGATGAATTTCTCTGCGCGTTCCTTGGATGAAGAGGAGGAGACTGCGACCACTGTGTGGGAGATGTCGGAGGCGGAGCGGAGAGTGGGATCGCGGAGGAGATCGCGGGTGAAGACTGAGTTTTTTTTTTTAGTCTTGGTAGAGGTTTATAAAGATATATTGGGGATGGCTTACCCTCGGCGATCCAGCCAGTGGCTGTAATTTTAATTCGTTTTATTAGTTTGGGCCTGTTGTATATAGCTTATAGATGGATGGAAAGGAGGGGTAGACGAACCCATAATACCCCACTTGATGTTATATGGAGCCATGGTGAAAGGGACACAGATGGATGGGTTGTGATAGGTGTGAGATAGATGTAGATGTATCTCTCAAACGAGAAAGACGAAGAAAGGAAGGGAATTACGAGAGGTTGTTTATTTATACGTGACTATTTCTAATCAATCAATCAACTATCCTTTCCCACCACGGAGCTTCCCCGTGGTGCGGGTCAAACTGCCCTTTCCAACGTCATAGAGAAAACAACCCTCCAATAACCGGAGAGTATGAAGGGATAGAGGACCTGGAGGAAATGAAGCATTATCTGTTTCAAACCCAATTACACGGCCGTATGATTGATTCTAGTCTATATACATTGTTTGAGTGCTATATGGAGGGGAATCATTCTCAACGCCAAGTGAGGGGACATCGCTGTCCCCATGCAAAATCAGCCGCCGGCTAAATGCAACACATTCTAGCTCGGAAAAAATAAGTAGAAAAAAAAAGCAAAGACATAAAGATTGAACAGAAGAAAGGGGGGAAGGTTCGAAAAGGAGTCTTCTGCCCTTGTACCCAAGATCGGAACTCCGTTCACATCGGCTCTAGTTTGACTCGTACGTTCTGCCCTGGGGAGTCGGTTCCCTGAACCAACGTTAGAGACATACCAAAACGATTGATTCCTGGAAATAGGTTTCCGAATTTTAAACACTCACCTCAGCCTTGCGTTTACCTAACACTGAATCGGGGGTGCCAGTTCGCCCCGATTGTGTATCCCGACGTGTGGCTGTCGGCCCATCCTTGGTCACTTCGGCAAAGCAACTGGCATGGTAAACGCGGCTGCCGACTTTGACCGCATCCTGCCAAATCCAATCCTGAACATCTTCGGACCATGTCGATTCGAATTTCTCCTGACAGATCTGACAAGGAGTATTTCGTAACGTAGCGTCGTTCGGAGCGCGGATCCATTGTTTTGCTGGGCCTTTTTTGGACTGGCTGCTTTCATTTCCTCCAGCACTGTCGCCGGGAGTCTCTGTGTCTGCCATGATCTGATCATCACCCACCTCGCGGGATTTTATCCAATCCTGCTTTAAGGTTAGCCTCATTGGAATTTCTACTGGAGATCACAGACTACTTACACGCTCATCGACGTACCAGCTGCGGTTCTGGGCACGCTTGGCAGCATCTGCCATCCGTTGGTTAGTCCTAAAATGCCAATCTAAATGGCGGGCTTTCTGCTCTTTCCCTTCCTCCGTAGCAAAGAATCGGCGACCACAAGTGCCGCAGCGGTTCGACCTTGCATCATAGAGATTGGCGATCAACAAAGCTCGGGGTCTAGGAAGTCAGCATAACCCCGGGAAGTCGAAGAAGTCTAGAAAAGGGGCAACAGAGACTTACATTTTAATGGAAGCGGTGTTCATCTGAACATTTATTTGCACTTCTGCGGATGCCTGTGGGGTTGGTACAGGAGGGGTATACCGGACCTGGCCAGGTATAATCAAGGGGAAGGCGGAGGCAAGGTTTGGCGGCGCCGCAGAAGAAGTAGGAGGCGCAGAAGAAGCAGGCAAGAAGCCCTTAGCTCTAAGAGCAGCGATGAGGGGATTTTCCGGTGCTGATGGAGTAGGAATTTGCGGAGCGCTAGTTGTGGCTGGCAATTGTGGTAAGATGGTTGGAACATGCGGTGGTGGCGTAGGTTGTTGGCGTGCAGCCGTGGCCTTGATCAGGCCCGCCAACGTTCCAGGATTTAGAAGCTGTTGAAGAGGCTGGGACAGAGACTGAGCAACTGACGGAGTAGCCATGGAGGGAGTGGAAGCCACTGGAAGTGGAGGCGGAGTGGGTTGAGGTTGAGCTACAGGTATCGAAGCCTTGGGGGCGAGTGCTGACACCTGGTCACGGACAAGTTTTAGCTGCTCTTGAGTGAGCTCCTGACGCTGCATGATGCCCTGTAGGTCTAAGAGTGCTTTCAATCGCTGTTGAACTGAGGGGTCTAGAGGATTGTTGGCAAAATCGTTTCGAGCAGTGCTGATTAGAGACTCTATATCACGGTTTAAGGCTGATAGGTCCACCTCCTGAAGCTGAGGCGTCACAGATGAGCGCACGGGCATCGAATCGCCCTGTAGAGACAGTCAGAAACCGCAATGCCCTACAATGCGAACAATCGGACTTGCAAACTTACCACTGGCGGATATCCGGGGCCCCGGCCGTTTCGTTGGCTCTGGGGCGGTACTTGATTAGTAGTCGGTGGATAACGAGCCGCATTCTGGGGAGGTGTAGGGCTATTGGTCCACCCCGGGGGAGTACCAACCCGGTTACGACTGAGGATATCTTGCTGGCCTCTAGCCTGCTGTTGTTGAAGGGCTGCAGTCCTCGCCTTAATCAGAGCACTCTCGATGCTTCGAGTAATATCAGGAGGGAAGACAGGCCTCGTGTCTAGAGAACCCGGGACCGGTTCTTTCCATGTCTTGAGCATCTCGTCTAGCTTTTTCCGTGTCTGCGAATCGACCAATGTATAGGCATTCATGAAGGTTTGGTACATGTTGCGGCCTAGGAAAAGGGTGTAGGGAGTCCCTACATTCTTCACGATAGAGTCGACTACGTACAAAGCAGGCAGCTTCTGAGGCGGCGGAGTCTACAGATCAATGGTTAGAGCACATCCAACAAAACGAACTACAAACAACAGCGTCTTGAGACGCCGGATATAAGAGCAGCGGGGGCTGCAATTGCAGATGGGAAAAATCTGGGAGTATGTCACCTACTGATCGAATATGATTCTCCAGGACCCGGGAAATGGCCATCGCATGTTCGGTATTCTCCTTTGCTATAACGGTTAAGTTGCTGATCTGAAATCTGTCATTGGTGGTCAGGTCTTCCAAGGAATTCTTGTAGTCCTCAGCGACTTCATCAGAGGCCAGCCCGGATGACATGATGGCAGAATACAAAGGCTGGGATGGTGAGAGGGAAGAAAGGGCAACTTCTGATGATGCCAGAAAAGGAGGACAATGAGTGTTGGTCAAAGAAACAGGACACTCTTCAATGAGATATTATGTTTTTCTCTTTCTTCTCTTTCTTTCCCTTTGTTTTTTTTTCTTTCTTCCTTTCTTTTGTCCTCTGTTCCTTTCCCGGTTTTCTTTCTTTCTTTCGTATAAGCTTTCTTCTTGGTATCTCCCCCTCTTTTGCGCGTTTTTCCCCTCTCTTTCTCTCTTTCTTGTCAATTGAGTCCCTTTGGACTTATTGTTAAAAATGTTTCTTATTCTTCCGTCCTTTGATTTTTCCCAACAAAAAAGAAGCAACAGTCTCCTGGAAGATCCAGAGATGGAAAGAAGTGTCCGAACTTGTAGAATGCTTGCTAGCTATCTTGGTCCAACTTGACTCAACAACAAGAGGCTGGAGGCGCCAATCCAGTGCCAAAATTTCGAGAAGAAAAAAATATTGAAAGCGACCATAAAAGGAAACCCGCGACAATCCTCCAATCCCCGATTTTAAGCTACCGCATGAGATATCCTGCTCTGACTGACCCTTCCAGAAGAGAACGACTTGCAAAGGGGCCCAAACGGTACGAAGAGGTTGGTGGGGATACACCGGCTTCCAATCGAGCGGAGGGAAGATAAACTACGGCACGTGTGAAATTAGAGTCGGGTGTTCAATGCACAAGGAGGAAAATGATTTCGAGAACACGAATGGGGGAGAGAAAAAGAAAAGAAAAGGGATAACAGGGGAGGGAAGGGGGATGGACGAGGAGGGTCGAGTTGGAGAAGTCAGAGGAGAGTGTGAAATGGGATGGATGGAGGAGTCGCTTTGGCTGCAATTAAAGGAAGGCGTGAGGAGCGTGACCACCGGCTGAGTCAGCACCCAACACAACCCATGCCGTCATCTACAATACCACTTTGTTATCAGGGAACTTGCACATCCTATATAAATCTACAAATCCACAGGCAGTCATAGCATCAGACAAGGCAGTTATTGGCTCTTAATTTACTGCCACAATACTACTCAGTACTAGGCTTTCCTCACTGCTGTCCCACCCGTCAGCATGAAGTTGTTCTCCACAGCCGTCGCTCTTGGCCTGTTACCGCTGGCGATCGCCAACTCAATTCTCGTCACTTATCCCAAGGATACCCCGGACTCTGTCATCGAACAGGCAATGGACTCCGTCCGGGAGGCTGTACGCCTTTTCTTCTAGTTGTTTTGCAATAATCCCAAATGGAAGTTACTGATTCCTCTCCTAGGGCGGCACCATCACTCACGAGTATCACTGTAAGTGGTCAAACTTTCTAAAATCATCCACTAGATCGCTTAGACTAATGTTTCCGTCTTCCCTTAGTGGTGATAAAGTAAGCCTCTACTAGTTATTTATTCTCACTCCCTTTGATCCTATCCGTCCCGATCTCTGACCACTTCTCCAGAGGGTTTTCGGCAGACGCCCCCGACGAGGCTATACAGCAAATTTCAGTGCAATCAGAGATGTACAAACCTAATATCGAAAAGGACCAAACCGTTTCTATCCAGTAAACTGTGGTGGAAAGCTGGAGGCCTTGCAGCTCCCTGTCATCTCGCTTCTTTCACCGACCCACCGGTATGACGAGAATGAAACTGGGAAGGAAGTTCCGGCGATTGTATAATGAATGAATTATGGCAGGAGTTAAAGGATTGTAATGTTGGTATATGGATTTGATTAATTGTACTTCAATGCCCTTCTTGCTTCCTTTCGAATAAAGGGAGACGACCGGGTTTTTTCTTGAGGGTGTTTCAGGCACAGGGGATATTCCTTGGCTGCTTTTTGTTAAATGTGATGAACAATTGTCTTTGTTGATATTCATATGAAAGAAATTCTTTTTTGAGCGGTGCACAGAAATATAAATACTACTGACGTGGTGCTTTGACATGAGATCCCTCGAACTTGGCTGACTTGAAAAGGAAGAAAGAACGCTGGACGAGTGCGAGCCTGCGAGGATCCCTCGTGGCGTCCCCGAGAGCCGACCACTAGTTGGTGAACTAAACTAGTACTTATTACAACAGCCTATAGCGTAACAAGCCTCCCACCTCATTCGCGAAACACTCGCGCGTCAAGATTCATTCGCTCTCCAAATCGGCCTTGATCGGTCACCCACGTTGCTAATGGATGCGGGTTTTGTCGCGTTTATCTGATCCTCTCCCCATCGACTCCTGAACATTCCTTACATCGAAAGCCCCCCTCCTCCTTGCCTTCTCCCCGCCGCGTCTCCCAAGATGGCCTCGGAGCATACCGTCACCCAGGCGCTGTTGGAATGGATCAACAGTTTCGCCCTGGGAAAAACGATTCGAACGACGGAAGAATTGGCCGATGGAACGATTATCTGGGAAATCCTTCAGGACATTGACCCGCAGTATTTTCTCGACGAGATCCCCCAACGAAACCCTTCCGATCACTGGCTGTCCAAATGGCAGAATCTGAAACACATACATAAACTCCTTGTTAACTACCTTCGGCAACAACCTGATGGGCTTCCTTCTGGGCTGGATCCGGATCCGAACCTTGAGCTTTTCGCTGAAAAGAACGCCATTAAGGAGGCCAACAAGCTCCTTAAACTCCTCCTGATCGCCGCCATTCGATCCCCTAACGCACAAAACTACGTGGAGACCCTCCAGACGCTGAGTACCCCAACGCAAGAAGGTCTCAAGAATATTTTTGAAGAGGCCCAGAATGGCGAGCACGAGGCCTTGGACGGAGCCGACGAGATCCATGACGATCGAGAAACCACCTCCGTTGACCCGGAGCTGAAGTTTGAGGAACGAGTCGGGAATCTGATTGCGGCTAATGAACGGCTCACCCGGGACAAGGGTGACATGCAGAAGCAGATTAATGATATGCATTCTCGCATGGAGCGCCTCCAGGAGAACAACGATACCCTGCAGAGCCGTTTGGCCTCCACGGAGGACCGGTTAGTGAACCTGAAATCTGGAAAAGGTGATTTGGGTTTCAGTGCGAAGGCCCTAGAGTCAAAGTCCCGACAGCAAGAGGATATCATCGCATCTCAGGAGGCGAGGCTGGCAACGGCCCAGGACGAGATCGACAGCCTGCGGATGACGGTGGAATCTTTACGGGTTAAAAATGAACGTTACCAGAAGCTGCAGGATGACTACGATGAATTAAAAACCGACCGGGACCAGCTGTCCCGTAAAGCCAACGCCGCGGAAAAGTACCGACAGAAGCTGCAGGCGAGCCAGGACTTCGAGAAAGAGAACCAGTCTCTCAAGAACCAGATTAAGGACCTCCACCAGCAATTAAAGGACGCCGACTCGCAGCAAAAATGGTCATCGGAGCGCGAAGTCGAACTTGAAGAATACAGGAGGATCTTGCCCCGGATTGAACAAGAATGCACCGAAATCCAAAGCCTGAAGAGGACACTCGAATTTGACAACCATGCTCTAACGGAGCGCCTCAACGATGCCGAAGAACAACGCGAGCGCGACGATGCCCTAGTCAGCGAGCTAAGAGAGCGGATTCGCGAATACGAGGGCTCCCCTGGTAGCCCATCTCTTACGCCCGGCACCACAACACCGAGGGTGCAAGGTAATCTGCAGAAGGATTTCGATGCTCTTGGTGTGAGAGAAGTTAACGAGTGGGATCCATCCTTTCAATATGTGGTAGGTACTAGACTGACCATGGACAGTAAAACCGAAGCCGAAACCGAAGACCTGAGAAAGGAGAAAGAATCGTTGAATCAAACACCCGCTTCGGTATCGTTCTCACACCATGACGGTTACTATTGCAACCAGAACGCTACTAATCTTGAGCCACAGATATCGTCTCAACTTGAAAGTTTCTCCGAGGCTTTCCACGAAACGTTGAACTTGACGAGAGCAAACTCCACTCAAGGGTATGAACATAGGCCTTACAGCCAGTCTAGCCTGCACCCTGGTTCTAACGTGTTAACTTACAGGGACGAATATTGGAAGCTATACGAACAGTTTACCACCTCCCTTAGGAAACTTGCAGAAGTCCAGGATAGTCTCGATATGAGCAGAAAGACACTTGCAGACACATTGGCCGAGGGTGAGTTCTACTTTTTCAACCGACCCCCGATGAATATTCCACATATTTACGACAGCCCAGTGGCCCTTGCAAGTAAGGAGAAAGCCGACATAGTTAGAGAGGTCAAAGAAAGCAGCATGGCGGAAGCAGCCAACATTCGTACCGAGTTGGAAGATGCCATGCACAAAATCTCTAACCTCCGGGCGGAGCTCGATTCTAACCAAGTCCTGGTAAGAGTTGCATGCACTGAACGGGATGACCTCCGAGAGATGTTGGAGAAAAAACAGGGCGAGCTTCGTGCAGAAGACCAAGAAGCTGCCGAAGAAATGAAGAGGCTGCTTGCGGAGCTTACTGCACAAGAGAGCGGCGATCCCTCTGGAGACCCCCAGAAGACGGCCGTGGAACTTATCAAACAAGTAGCCGAGCAGATTGAAAAGAACCTGGAAAGGCTAGCAAAGCGTGCAGAGGTTAGTCACCGGAAACCCCAAAGTCGTTCTCCTGAACGGCTCTACCCCAAGCCCACGCCCAAACGACGGTACCTTGATCTTGAATCAGACCATCCCTTCGGTGGTGGTTATGATGCTGTCGATGATGGTCCTGGCTGGTCGATACGTGGGAACGATCGGGAGATATCCCCTCCAACCTCTCTTACCTCTCCCACCTCTCCTACTACGTCTGTTAGCATCGAATTATCTTCCCCAACAATATACGTTAAGATTTTCCGTCAAAATAATCATGATTCACTGAGCTAACCACTAAACTCTTTCTACTCGACCTACAGTATATCCACCAACAAAACGAACATATCAAACTTCTCCAAGAGCGAATCACGAACCTTGAAGAAGAGAGTAATACAGAAGATGGCATCCCCAAAGAACGCGAGGTAAGCGGGCAGTTTGCTTTGTATTTCCAGTGGCTCGTTGCAATCGTCATCAACCTCGTCGATCTCGTTATCATCACTTTCGTCGCGCATCCAGGGCCGAACCTCCTCTTATCCCTGCTAACGGACTATGTCTCTTCCCGCAGCTCGAACTTCAGCGAGTAATCGAAGCTCAGGCCCGGGAACTCGCCCTTGTGAGCTCTTCTTGGTACGAGCTTCAGAGCCGTCTTCAGAACAACAATAATGTCACACTCTCAAGGTTCCGTCTTGGGCCTAACCTAGCCGACGCCCAGAAAGGTTGGCTAGCTAGACAGAGAAATGCAGTCGCTGGTCGATAATTGGCTTAGTATCTATATCAACGTCCTGACTTTACCACTAACCTTTTCTCTCCTCCCCTCCTCTCCCCTTTCGCGGATGTATGTACGTTGTGTGTTGAAGGACCGACATATATCCTTTATATTCTCATCATAGAGGGCTGTCTCATGTATATCTTGGTCTGGTTTTTGTAACTTCTTACTGCTACCACTACTACCCCCTCTGTATGTTATTCTCTTGTTGTTTTCTTACTCAATTTTCTCTTTCCTTTTTCCTTTTTCCTTTTCTATTCCTCTTTTGGTATTGCACATTGCTTAGAGTTGTCATACCCATATTGCTGCACGCAAGGAATATTTGTATCCGAGAATATACCAAGTTGTTGTCGATAGATTAGCTTTTTAGGTTGTTTATCCTAGTCACACAATGTATATATAAACTAACGTCCTTAACGAATCCCTTGTTTATTAAGAAAAAACCACCTTGTGCATAAACAAATGCGGCCAGAAGTAATATGATTAGTTAAGTGGTGAAAACCATTAAACTTGAATATGTATGAAAACTTTTTTGATTTCAATTAAATAAGTAAATACGAATACAGTCATATAAAAAAGGTACCCCGGGTTATAGAACTTTTCTATCTCTCTATACCCATTGTCTAGGATGTCTCAAGACATCTATCATCTCCTTCTCAGCCACCTTATCCTCACCACCGGCTTCCTCGTCGCCCTCGGCTGTAGCCTCGGTCCTAGTACCCGACACGGGGTCCATATAAGCCCACGAAGCAGTCCGGGGCAGACTCATGAGGATACTTTCGATGCGGGCATTCTTGGGTGTGCGCAGACCGAAGCTGGTGCCACGGTCATAGACAAGATTGAATTCGACGTAGCGGCCGCGTCGAAGCTGTTGCCATTCCTTCTGGGCCGCGGTGAAGGGCATATCCTTCCTGCGCTCGAGAATGGGGACGTAGGACGGGAGGAAGGAGGCGAGGCCGTCGGAGACGAAGGAGAAGAGCGTCTCTTGTGGGTTCTGGGAGGAGGTTGATGAGCTCTCGAGGAAGTTGGCGTCAAGGTCATCGAAGAAGATACCGCCGATGCCGCGGCATTCGCGACGGTGCGGCAAGTAGAAGTATTTATCGCACCAGGCCTTGAATTTCGGGTAATATGTAGCGTCGTGGCGGTCGCAGGCGTCCTTGATAGTCTGGTGGAAGTGTTTGGCATCCTCCGGGAAAAGGTAGCAGGGGGTGAGGTCGGTACCACCCCCGAACCACCAGTTCTTGTCTCCGTTAATGGGATCCTTGGGATCTGAAGTCTCAAAGTAGCGGTAGTTCAGGTGGACAGTCGGCGCCATGGGGTTGTGGGGGTGTAGGACCAGCGAAAGACCGGCAGCGAAGAACTCGAGAGAATCAACGTCGGCTCCAACAAAGGACTTGTGGTCCGCTCGCATTTTCTCGATGGCCGGTCGCGGCAGTTGTCCGTAGACGATCGACACGTTGACTCCGGCTTTCTCGAAAACATTTCCATCTTGGAGAACACAGGAGATGCCGCCTCCACCGTTAGGCCGTGTCCAGCTATCCGCCTTAAACTGGGTTCCATCTATCCTACCCAGCTCCTCTACGATCTTCTGCTGGTGGTCTTTGATCAACTTTTCCATCCGGAGTCGCATGGGCGAGGTTTCGTTGATGGCTGCTTGTTGTTTCAAAGTCTCATCTAGCTCAACAATCGACGGGGAATCGAGCTCAGTTACTTCACCGGTCATCTGTATAGATCCCACTTAGGATCAGCTGCGCAAAACAAAGATGGGGCAATGGGGTGAACTGGGTGCGGTAATACCATGGAGTACACCAGTGCTCCGATAAAGGGAATACCAATGGCTAGGCGTAAGTAAGGTCGCCAGACGGTGAATGACTCTGGCTGTTTGGCGTGCTGCTCCGAATAATATCTGCGAAACGGGCTTTGAATGTTGCGGGAATTGCGAGAGGCTCGAGACGAGACCTGACAGAACGACCTGCGAAGAGGCGCACTATAAGGCCGAGGCAGAACCATCTTGATAGCGGGATATGAGGAATTGACTGATCTGCCGAGAGTATCAGGTGGTGCTCAGACAATGCGAACCGGTTTGATTTTGCCTCAATGGCTCCACCCCTGGCTAAGAAGACAGGCAGAGAAAAAAGTGTTGGAACTTGGAACTCGGAGGCGAGATGGATCGAGGGCGTATGGGACCACCTGCGGTAGCATGAGATCCGGCAAAAGAAAGATGTATGATGCAGTTTGCAGTGTTTATTCGGTTTGCTGCGTTTGCATTTCGAATCCTCTGCCGCGGGATTTTGCATTGTTTGCACATGGCAGCAGGGAGGTGACTCTTCAACAGTGATGTGAGTAAGGAGATTCGGCCATGAGGCTTAGAAGTGACTCAGACATAGGTTGTTCAGTAGCTATACGAGATCGACTTGATCCAGCCATCTCAGGAACCGTATGCTTGCCTGAGAGGAACAATGACAAGGCAGGTCTGGAACGGTTTGTCTAGCCGCAGATCAAGTGGAGGTGTGGCCGAAGCTCCAAACCCTCCAAAGACGGTAATCATCAGACCCTGATCATCTCTGTCGAGCAATGGACTCTGCGTGAAGTCCCACCACTGTGTCATCCTGAAGAGCTTGATGGTCTTCCCTGTAGGTTCCAGTTGTAAGTGACTTGTAATAATGACAAGCAAGAGCAGCTCTGATTCGCCCATTCTGCTGCCTGAGCAGGACACATGACCGTGACTCACGTGTGGGGCTCTTTCACCGCCTCCCCCCGTGATCCACGCTTTTGCCTAGGAGTCTTATCAGCAAGGAACATGACGCGGGGCTGAACTCCCTTTTGTCATCAACTTCCATCTTCCTCCTTGAAACTCTCATCTTTCTTGCTTCTCTCATCGTCTTCTAAACACCATCGGTCTTGTTATCCATCTGCGTCTTTACCTTATAGCCCGATATTATTCCCTCCTGCCCAGCACTTGAACCTTATTCGATCTACGTCCTCAACTATTTCTACCTAATCTACCCGCCGCCATGCGTTCCAAGTTTAAGGACGAGCACCCCTTTGAGAAGCGTAAGGCAGAGGCCGAGCGTATCCGCCAGAAATATGCCGACCGTATTCCGGTACGCCTACCCTCCCTCCCCCCATCCCATTTTGTGATGATATTTCACTTGTCTCTCCGTGGGAAAGCAGTTGCCCGGCACCGCTCACCGCTTGTTCAAAGATGCTAACCTAACTTGGCGGCCATAGGTGATCTGCGAGAAGGTCGAGAAGTCAGATATTGCAACCATCGACAAGAAGAAATATCTAGTACCCGCAGACCTCACCGTCGGCCAGTTCGTTTACGTCATTCGCAAGCGTATCAAGCTATCGCCCGAGAAAGCCATCTTTATTTTCGTGGACGAGGTTCTACCACCCACGGCTGCTCTGATGAGTAGCATTTATGAGGAGCACAAGGATGAAGACGGTTTCCTGTATATCACGTATGTTCCCGGATTTCACATGTTTTCAGAGCTATAGCTAACATACTTTGTCTCATAGATACTCCGGCGAGAACACCTTCGGCGACTGTTAGAGCCTGGGCTACTATTTTTGTCATGAATGTAATCGACTTCACCGTCAAGACCGCCACGTTTTGAAGGGCCGTGTATTGA
This sequence comes from Aspergillus biplanus, assembly GCA_027569045.1. NCBI lineage: Eukaryota > Fungi > Ascomycota > Eurotiomycetes > Eurotiales > Aspergillaceae > Aspergillus > Aspergillus biplanus. Next base: position 894,262 of record JAPDEJ010000005.1, on the reverse strand, counting down.
TTTCAGGTATAAGCTTGATCGGTCTGGGAAACGAGGCAAAGGGCAGGCCAGGCTTCACGGTGAATTGATGTACGCAGGCGTTATCTCGGGAGTTGTGATTTTGCTTCGTGGCTTTTTTTTCTTTCTCGGCGACTGTTCCACCACTAACCTGATGGCTTAAATGGAAATCATATCGATCAAATCTTGATTATAATTTTTGCTTCTTGCGCTGGGAGAACTAACGCTGTATCAGTCAATGGGATAGGATACTTTTTCTTTTCTTTTTTGAAGGGGTGCCGTTGGTATTAGAAGCTGGATTCCATGGATGGTAGTGCCCAATCGAATGAACTTCCCATCACCCCAGTGTGCCTGTAGATGGATAGTTCCGGCTGATCGAGCTATGACTGAAGGCTGGAAGAGTTCAGGGACGGGTGATTATCTAACCAGGCACTATCGGAGCGGGTGACCAAAAGAGGACTAGCGGCGTTGACTGATTCCGAGTCGGCGCAGAAAAAAGACCCATTATTCATTTGATGCTCGTGCGATTTCGCTCTCTCTTTCCTTCTCCCTCTCTCCTTCCTCGGCCGGTGCTTGCGTCTTTTTCTTAATTGCTGCGGTATTATTCTTGCTCTGCTTTGGGCGTCGGTCCTGCTTCTGTCTGGTAGTTTTTATTCCCTCCTTCTACCTTATTACCCCCCGTTGTCTCTGAAGAGAAAAAAAAGTTATCGTACCACTTTTTTTACCCTCCCGAAAAGAGAAAAAAATGTCTCCCGCTATGGCTCATGCCGGTGCTGGCGCTGCTTCCAAGGATGTCAAGCGAGAGTCCGCGACAGCTCGTCTTCTAGGTTCTGGTATGTGTGCGCACTTGATCTCTTGTAGACTTGCCATTCCTAACCGGTCCTACTAGGAACCGCTGGTATTGCGGAACTTCTCGTGTTCCATCCCGTATGATTTCTTCCTCTTGGGTTTTAAACCGGCGGATCTTCTATCGACGGAAAAAAAAAAATACTAACTGAACTTCAAGGTTGACACCACTGCGAAGCGGTTGATGAGCAACCAGACTCGAGTAAGCTCCCCGCCCAATTTTGGCCGGAAAATACCTGATTGTCTAACTGTAATCTCCGATAGATCACATCCGCATCGGGTTTCAACCAGGTTGTTTTCAAGGAATACGCCAACGCAACTTTCGGCCGCAAATTCACCTCTCTCTTCCCCGGTTTGGGCTATGCTGCTGGTTACAAGGTACTTGCAGGAACCGCGCAGTAGTCTCCGTTCACGATTGGCTAACAAATACCTCACAAAACAAAAGGTCCTTCAACGTATCTACAAGTATGGTGGTCAACCATTCGCTCGCGACTACCTGGCTAAGCACCACGGCGCCGAGTTCGATAATGCTTTCGGAAAGGGTACCGGCAAAGCCATCATGCACGCGACTGCTGGAAGGTCGGTAATTCCGGGAGGGCTGACAGTAGCTCCGTTTGGGCTTATATACTGACGATGGGACTAGTTTGATCGGTATCGGTGAAATCGTTCTTCTTCCTCTTGATGTCCTGAAGATCAAGCGTCAAACAAACCCCGAGGCCTTCCGTGGCCGTGGTCTTTTCAAGATCATCTCCGACGAGGGTATGGGACTTTACCGTGGCGCTGGCTGGACTGCGGCTCGTAATGCCCCCGGTTCTTTCGCGGTATGCTCCTCTCCCAGTTCTATCTCATCGCGGCCTTCCGTGTGTTTGTGTATGGTGCGTGATATTAATTATCTGTGTAACAGCTTTTCGGTGGATCCGCCTTCGCCAAAGAATACATCTACAACCTGAAGGACTACAACGCTGCTTCTTGGAGCCAGAACTTTGTTGCCTCCATCTGCGGTGCTAGCGCCTCTCTGATCGTGTCTGCTCCCCTGGATGTGATTAAAACCCGTATCCAAAACCGCAACTTCGAGAACCCCGAATCGGGCTTCCGCATCGTTTCCAAAATGGTGAAGAATGAGGGCTTCGGCAGTTTCTTCAAGGGTCTGACACCTAAGCTGCTGATGACCGGGCCCAAGCTTGTTTTCAGCTTCTGGCTGGCTCAGACGTTGATCCCTGCCTTTGGTCAGGTCGTATAAACCAAAAAAAAAAAAAATAAGAAACAAAAAGCACTACACAACCTAGGGTATATGATCTATGGATTTTATAATAGCATGTTTTCTTTTCCTTTATTATATTTTCACGTGATGTTTGATTCCTCAAACAGAGTGCATGCTGTGGAGCCTTTATTTTTTCGTTTCTTTATATTTAGATTTTTACTCTGGGTGCCGGGTCGTCTAGGATTTTGGGTCTGAGAAAAGAACAATCAAACTCCTCTTAATTCATCTCTCTTCTTAATTCATCTCTCTACTTAGCAAAATCCATCTATCATAGCTGACCTTCGAGTCCGAGTTACTATATAAATCACGTGATAAATATTGTGAAAATGAAACCAAGAATCGTAGAGGTCTACCTCCATCTCGTCCAACTTCACACCCAATTATCCGGCCATATACATCCCCTCCACTACGAATAACATCTGTCTCTCTCTTTTACCTCCACGAAATACGGACTAGAATTGTCTACTTTGTCTATATATACTCAGCCCCCGACATCCGGAAACAATGCCTGTGCATCTAATATCCAAGTACGTTTACTACCCTTTCTTTCTTTTTCCCTTCCTATTTCCCCAATCCAGCGCCCTTAGTGCCAATTCCCATTCGTCTTGGATACCTTACCTTACATAACCTCACTTTACCCTGCCCTATCATACCATACATCCGCTCATCCCTCACAACCTGGACCCCCTTAAAAAAGAAAAAGAGAAGAAAAAAAATAAAAGGAAGAGGCAAAAATATATTAACCCCAACAGACTCGCGGACCCCATCTTCGCCTTGGTAATCGGGTCCTCAGCCGCCCTGCTCCGGATCCGTCGGGACCAACAGGATAAATTCCCTGAGCGAGCAAAGGAGATTGGGATGGGGGATGTTGTTGGTGTTGGGGTTGGGAGGGTGAGAAGGTGGTGGGCGGGGGATTTCGAGGGACTTTGACCTTATTTCTTTTTCTTTTCTTTACTACTACTACTACTAGTACCTTGCCCTTGTTTTTTGAAGTTACTACTGGCGTGGGATGATTGATATTTACTGTACTATATATGGAATAATCTTACTCAAATTAAGATTTGTCAATGCTTTTCTGCCGGAAGCCAAGTTAATTAGCTATAGCATTTTTGGGGATAGTTGCTCTTTCGTTATAAGTGGGTATTCAAAGGGCTTTCCATTCTTTATATAGATTTTTATCTCCAAGCCTTATACAGAGTATTTCAATAACCGCCCAACCGCCCAACCGCCCAAATGCCATTGTTTTCACCACCTTTCTATTTAGCTAAGTATTCAGCAAGTTTTGGTCTTATTGTATCTTCTGTTTCTTTCCCCCTCTAAGAGCCCCTCTAAGCACCCCCCTTCCGCCGAAGACATTCCCGAAGGACCTCCTCACAAAGAACCTCTCTAAGCATGCCTTAAAGTAACTACCGCTAGAAGCATCTTAGTAATGCAGGAATCTGTACTAAGATATTTAATTGAATACTAAAGAGGTGCTTAGAGCCATGCTTAGAGAGGTTCTTTGGGAGGAGGTCCTTCGGGAAGGTCTTCGGGGGAAGGGGGGTGCTTAGAGGGGCTCTTAGAGGGGGAAAGAATTCATATAAGTATAGGATGTACTAGCGCGTATAGGTAATAAAATATCGACATAAATTGATTGAATTACTTGCCATGTTAATTGTAAAACTAGAATTTGTACACGCTTAATTTTATCAACACCTTTGCCGCACCTGTGGCTAGTGAGATATCGCTCCTATTGGGTTCCATTGCAAATGGAGGCAGGCAGGCACATTATTTTCTTTCGACATAAAATACATGGCATTTGAGCAATTGGACGTTTAATAACCTTTACACCTGCCATGACCACTTGCCATGACCACTAAATGGCTGTAACGCGCTAGCTGCTTGCTTTACTAATGAGCCATCTCTCCAAAAAAGCCCAATGGAAGACCGGTAGGTCTTCGAGCCAGGGGGAAACGGACACATCAATCGATAGATCAAGATAACGCCCAATTGCCCAAATGCCATACTTTCCTTTTCAAATTGCTCCGAGTCGGATGCCATAGTTTACTCCGCCGTCTTATTTAGGCACTCTGCCGCGTATGATCCTGTCACATCTTGTGTTTTCCCCTAAGCACTGTGGATCTGTTTAAGCACCTGTTTAAGCACCCTTCTAAACACAGCAACGCCAGCTACTGGCCAACCACAGTGCGTGAATAACATGGCACTACCCAGGTAACACTAAGAAGGTCCAAAGACCTGCCTGCTTTAATTGACTGGAAAAATCATAGACAAGACTTTCACAACAACCACCATCCAACCATGGAACTCAGTTCCCTCCCAGACGAGATCCTCCTCTTCATAATTCAGCAATGCAGCGACAAGCGTGAGGCCCTCTATAACTTGGCAATATGCAGCAGGAGGCTGCATCACCCTCCCCGTCCTCTACTCCCATGTGGTTTTGAGATACGCCAAGGGGACACTGGTAATAGTAATCCAATCCCTCTACTACTAGCTCTACTTTTCATCTGACTGTCATGTTTCAGGCATTCCTAGATACAATTCTGCAGTATCTAATGCTAGCAAAATTAGTCATCTCTCCTTCGCAGAGCCCAAACTCTTTGTTCCTCCGTGAGAAGAGGAATCCAGCGAAGAGGAATCTAAGACTAATAAGCTGGGCAACCAGGCCCTTAATATTTAAGAGTATCTCCTAAATATTATCAAGGATCTGCCCATTCCTGACAAGTCCAAGCAAACCTGGTGCAAAGAGAGAGATAAGGGCACAGGATCAAGGGGTGATTACTCTTTTGACAGAACAGAACGACCAATTACGGGCTATGGTCCATTCTCACTCTTGCATCTCCGAAGACGAGGACAACGAAGTCCCCGTATGCTCTCTATCTTATTTCCGACATTCCTTTCCCTTGCTTTCATTATCACTCCTCATTGATCTCATAACACTCACTATCCAATTTCTATCATTCTCTTAACAAATCTTTACATTCATTTCTTTTAGTATTTCCTTTGTTATTGCCGGGGTATAGGCAAGGTGTTTCAACGACCATGGGACTGTGTACCACCTCCTTCCCATAATGAGATTGGGAGCGCTCTTACCTAGTCACATCGGTTCCAAAACAACCGCCGATCGCTGGTAAGTTAAATTCCCCCTCCATGTATCCATATCTAAGGCAGAGTTCTCGTGGCAATAGCATCATTGACTCCACAACGTGTCCATCCAGTTATCATCCTATCGCCTAATTATTAGCGGCCTAGGTGACGGCGGTACCATACCTCCTATATCCTCGATTCAAGTATCGACACGGGATCCCATTATTATTATCATAGTATCTCCTACATCTGGCGCGTCCGTCGATTTCCGGATTCTTCTATTTTTCCACTTCTACAATCACGATACATCTCACACAACACACGGTCCGAGCCCCGTTTAATATTGCAAGAATCAGATAGCAGGAAGATCCTCCTGAGGACAGCTGGTGGTGGCGAGGCACTGGAGCCTGGATTATAGGAGAGCCAACGGAATACCCTTGCTCCGCCAGTGGCACAGGATGCTCGCTCTTTTATAGAGAGCCAGAGAGTGCGCATTTTGAGAATAACGCGGAAGCGGACGTTTTATTCCTTTCCTTCAACTGCCCCGACGGGCAGTTGCCAATTAGAAGAGAGATATTACCTCTCATTCGAGAGAGAGCGGAATGCGAACGACCGATGTTACGGGCGGCATATGTGATGGCATAACCGTCTTTTGCCCATTCCAGGGCACCGGCCACAGGCTGGTCGAGTAGGAATTAATGCCGACGCCTTGGGGCATATTGCAGGCCCCGACTGTCGAAACCATATGGGGTAGGCAGACAGTGCGCTAAATAGAAGGTAGCGGGCGAAATACCCGGCCTTTTTTAGCATCAGCTTGTCAGTCCTATTGGGTACCGGGAGTTCGTTGCTGGCAGACATTTCTTTATTACCCTTTTTAGCACTACCTTTTTTCAATGGCGTGGCCTTTTTAGTGTGGCCTTTTTAATATTGGTTTTCTTTTCCATCAATATCTCAGTATCAGAATCAGGTAGCTCAGGGCGTGCCTTTGGCATTAAGGCAACAGCTGACGCTTGTATATAATCATCTAAGACTTCTTGGTCTTTGATATCTTCAGCATCTAACCAGTCTCCTTTAGAACAGGAATCGGTTTGAAAATCATCTAGGTATGTTTCAATTTCGGACGGAGTCTCCTCTGAGTCTATATCATCCTCAGATTCTATGAGGTTTTCTGGTTTTAGAGTCCCAAATTCTTCTTCTTCTATCAAATCTTCCTCTTCTGTTCGTAAAAGTTTAAAGGTGCCACCTACAGTGTTCTATATACACTCAGCTTCAAGGTGAAACGCGATTTCTTCTTGCGTTGGTAGAGAAAAGTCGTTGTCGATTATCGATTGTTCCAGGGATTCGTAATCCTCGATCGAGGCAGGAGTCGAAATATTACGGGACAACAGTCGCCACTGGTCGTCTGAGAGGTCTTCCGTTGGTCGTATCTGTTGGTGTCGCCGGCGATCTGGAGGCATTATAGGGGTGCGTGTGGGAAGAAGATTAAGATGGTAGGTCTTACGGAGGATAGAAAGGAGATAGGTAGGAAGGAAGAGAGAAGGAGGGTAGATTGTATTAGGAGATAGAGAAGATAGATTGTGAGGAGGAGAGAAGGAACGTATTATCGTTACGGAGAGATTGAGAAGGTAGGTAGGTGTTATTTCAGTTTTAGAAATAAAAACCAACTTTTACAATTGCCACGACTACATAATATTAATGACGGATGAAATACTTTTACCATTTGATATTATGGATTATCGATGCGGCATGCTACTTGATATGAAGAAAAATTATTAAGAAATATTGTATTCAGTTCATAAGGAACTTTTTCTCTGCCTCCCAAATTCTGCTATAGAGCAGGAAACAAAAGCGAGACGTGAATCTATGCTGTCATTCATGCACAAGGAAAACCCCATAAGTCATTAAAAGAACAAAAGGAAAATAAAATAAAAAACATGATTAAAAACAGGAAACGGATCACAGAAAAGACATTAGTGTCCGCTACCCTATTCAAAAAAGAAGGGAAAAAAGGTTTTCAGAAAAACAAGAGGCGAGATGTTTAGTCAAGCTCCTCGGGCTTCTCCTCGACCTCGTCAGCAGTGCGAGTGGCACCGGGGGCAGCACCGCCGGGAGCACCGCCGGGGGCACCACCACCAGCCTGATAGCCGGCAGAGATGATAGGGTTGGCAATGCTGGGGAACTCGTTAGTATCGTTATTCAACTTCGAAATTAAAATGAAGAACATACCCCTCAAGTTCCTTCTGCTGAGACTCGTACTCTTCCTTTTCGGCGGTCTGGTTGTTGTCGAGCCAGCCGATAACCTCGTCGACCTTGGTGGTGACCTTCTCCTTGTCCTCATCACTGATGGGGAGCTTGCCCTCGCTGATGGTATTCTTCAGGGAGTAAGCGTAAGACTCCAGTCCGTTCTTGGCCTGGATACGGGCAGCCTCGGCCTCATCCTCCTCCTTGTACTTCTCGGCATCAGCCAACATGCGCTCGATATCCTCCTTGGACAGGCGGCCCTTGTCGTTAGTGATGGTGATCTTGTTGGTCTTTCCGGTGCCCTTCTCGACAGCGGAGACGTTCATGATACCGTTGGCATCAACATCGAAGGTGACCTCAATCTGGGGAACACCACGGGGAGCGGGGGGGATGCCGGTAAGTTCGAACTTGCCCAGAAGGTTGTTGTCCTTAGTGCGGGCACGCTCACCCTCGTAGACCTGGATGAGCACACCGGGCTGGTTGTCGGAGTAGGTGGAGAAAGTCTCGGACTTCTTGGTGGGGATGGTGGTGTTACGCTTGATCAAAGCAGTCATGACCCCACCAGCGGTCTCGATACCGACGGACAGAGGGGCAACATCGAGCAGGAGGATCTCGTTGGTGGACTTAGAAGAGGTGTCACCTGACAGGATAGCAGCCTGGACGGCAGCACCGTAGGCAACGGCCTCATCGGGGTTGATGCCTAAAAAAGTCAGTACACAACTCACTAGAATTATAGGAAAATAGGGAGAATTCTAAGCTCACTCTTGTTAGGTTCCTTGGCAAAGAAATCAGACACAAGGCGCTGAATCTTGGGAATACGGGTGGAACCACCGACGAGGACGATCTCGTGGACGGAGGACTTGTCGATCTTGGAGTCACGGAGGACACGCTCGACGGGCTCCATGGTGGAGCGGAAGAGGTCTTGGCAGAGTTCCTCGAAACGGGCACGGGTGATGGAGGTGTAGAAGTCGATACCCTCGAAGAGAGAGTCGATTTCAATGGAGGTCTGAGCAGCAGAGGAGAGGGTACGCTTGGCACGCTCGCAAGCAGTGCGGAGACGGCGGAGGGCGCGAGCATTGGTAGTCAGATCCTTTAGAAATGTTAGCATTGACCATTATTTTGATACGTTTTGATGGGAGTTCTTCAAACTTTTTTGTGTTTTCTTTTAAATTCGGAGACGAAATGGTTGACAAGGCGGTTGTCAAAGTCCTCACCACCAAGATGAGTGTCACCGGCGGTAGCCTTGACCTCGAAGATACCCTCCTCAATGGTGAGCAGGGAAACATCGAAAGTACCACCACCAAGATCGAAGATGAGCACGTTGCGCTCGCCCTCAGTCTTCTTGTCAAGACCGTAGGCAATGGCGGCAGCGGTAGGCTCGTTGATGATACGGAGCACATTCAGGCCGGCAATGAGACCAGCATCCTTGGTAGCCTGACGCTGAGAATCGTTGAAGTACGCAGGGACCGTGATAACGGCATTGTTCACAGTTCCCCCCAGGTAGGCCTCAGCGGTCTCACGCATCTTGGTCAGGATCATGGAAGAGATTTCCTCGGGGGTGAAGTTCTTGGTCTCGCCCTTGAAATCAACCTCGACGACGGGCTTGGTGCCCTTGTCAACGACCTTGAAGGGCCAGTGCTTCATATCAGCCTGGACCTCAGCATCGTTAAACCGACGACCGATCAGACGCTTAGCATCGAAGACGGTGTTGTGAGGGTTCATGGCGACCTGGTTCTTGGCGGCATCACCGATGAGACGCTCAGAGTCGGTGAAAGCCACGAACGAGGGGGTGGTACGGTTACCCTGGTCGTTGGCAATGATTTCAATGCGGTCATCACGGAAGACACCCACGCAGGAGTAGGTGGTTCCCAGATCGATACCGACAGCGGGGGCCATTGTGTGAGATGTGAAAAAAAGAGGGGTTCGTGAAGTTTAAAAAAAAATTCGTTAGATGGAGGGGTAGTAAGTACTTATCGTACTGTGTAGGAAAAGACGGAAGAAGAGGAGAAAGGGGAGGAAAGAAGGGAGAAGTAAGATCAAAGTCTCGTCTTAAAGAAGATGAAACAGGAGATATTCAAAGACCACACAGGGAGGTTTAATTCAGACGAGAGAGAGAGAAGAATGACTGGTGGATTGTGCGAAAAGTAGGACTGATATACTGGTGGGCGGTGAGCTGTGACTCCAGCGAAGCTTCTAGCAAGCGACAGCTTCGACGGGCATCCATCGGGTTCGACGACCTTCGACCATGGCGGGACTCCAGCGACCCTCTCCTTCTGGGCCGCCCCATTGGTGTGTTGGGTCCTCTACTTGTTTATTCTTAGTCTTTTTTCGTTTTTTTTTTGATTTTTTTAGCCTTGGAGCGAGCGCTGGAAGCCTCTGGTGTTCTCTCGGTCCTACAAGGCGAGCCCAGCGCTTTCCAGGCGGCTCGTCGGTTGGGAGGCAAAAAGTGATGATGCCAGGAGAGCCCTCACTCCCAATAATGATGATGAAAGAGACCAGTTTTTTTCTCCTTTGGCGGGGCAGTGGATGACGTAACTAACCTGCCACTTTTCCGTTGTTTCTCTTTCTCTCTTTTCTGACATGATTATTTTCCTTTGTGTGAGAGGAATTAAATTTGCTCGCTTCAGATATCCATCAGCAAACAGAATTCATGATAGTTTTCCGTATACAATAATAGAGTCTTAGTTTCCTCTGTTGTTATTCTTCTTCTTTTTAGTCCCTCATCCTCCTTCCGGAATGTGTTATTATTCCCATGACTCAAACCTCATTAACCCCCCGCTGGTTCCATGGTTGAATACTCTCAAGGTATCAGGATTCAGCTCCTTTTTCTTGCTTCCTCAGCTCCATAGATGATCAAAATAATAGGTAAATTAATCGTAATTATCATCATAATAATGAATCAATGCGTCTCCTCTTCCAGGACAAGCCCCCAAAGATCTATCCTTTCTACCCAAGGCAATTTTTACTGACCCATGCCCCTCTTCCCCCTGTTATAATTGGACATTGGAGGAGCCCTGTACCGCTGACAGTCTGCCTTACCTGCAGCCTGGTTCTCGGCGCGTTCGGAAAATTGCACACATGAAGTCATCACCTTTATAAACTGTCCAATGCCTAAATGAATTCAGGGAGAAACAGCCTCATCCTTTCACAGCCTCAGCAAGCACCTTTCACCTTGTGAGGAATGTTAATAAAAAATATAGAACCCTTAACAACAAGAATAGATTTTTTTTAAAAAAAAAATAAAAACCAGGCAAACAAAAATAAGACCGCTGGCAAGAGCAGAACAGAATATATCATCAACAAGAGGTTAATATAAGTTGGTATAATGTATTGAAATTAATTGCTGTAGTAAAAGGACCAGTTTACATTACTTGGTAAAGGATTAAAGATCCAAGTCGAGTTGAATGGGATAGATCTGCTCTTTGGCATCTTTGTTATTCTCCTCATCCCTTGTGTCAAGCACCTGGGTTCAAGTTTCTCCGATCGTACCTAGGTACCTGAACTGTTTTCAAATTGCCTATTGGTCGCTTGCCATACATGATATGAAAAGAGGAATATTACCATCCTGTAATTCAGGCGTCCGAAAGTCATAAACCGGGATTTGTATACGACCAAGCCTTCCCCATCAAGGTGTGCCTGGAGAACCCGGGCTTTAAATACATTGAAACATGAGATAGCGTTTATCTAATGATTGCAAAAATACATTGGCTTTCTTTTCATAACTTCAAAGTAAAACCTTGTTTCCCAAAGATAGAAGCGCGGTGACTGGCGGGAATGACAGTATGTTCCTTGTACGAAGGAGCTGGCAGTCATGTTATCATAATCGCGAGAAGACGCAGAATCTCGGTATATAATAGTCTCGCATCTGGTTGATGCTTCTGGTGCGCCATAGTAATTGTGATATGTGGATTGTTATCTGGACGATACCAGACTTCGTCGACCGCAACGACCGATGGTGTTCACTTTCATCCATGCTTTTCAATACAGCTTCAAGGAATAGATCTCCTTGAGGGTCCCACGGCCATCACAGTCGATTGGATGGGACAAAAGTAAATTTGGTAGGCAAGGGTTGAAATATGAAGTTTTCCTGAGAAAAGAGTCTCTAATGTCAATGGAAAGTCGTTCGGTTTGCATCATCTCTAAGTAGATAGATGATGCTGAGCCCCTAAGGATCCGGTAGGTTTCCTCCAGGATAGGGCCGTCTCCCGTGCTTTCAATGCTCCCAGAATTGGCTCGTGTTGATCCCCTCCTGTTCGAAATTTGTCGAAATCCTTCGAGTGCACAATTTTTTATGAGGGAGAAGCTAAGAAAAGGTATGAGGTGGGCTGATGGGCAAAATCGGGAGAGAGGAGTACAAGGATGATAATTTACTACCTAAGTAATTCAGTGTCAACATGAAGTCATTCATGATTGGATTTAATAACCAATGAACGAAAAAAGCTTGTTTTAGCAGTCTGTGAAACCTGCCCTGTAAATCTGACCTGAATTGGCATATAGGACACCTCAGACAGTCCTCGAATCATTGAGGCGTATCTAGCGTCTAACATTCGGGGACATTCCTTATACACTCTTTTCTTTACTATACTTGGATATCCTGTCAATTATCTCATCTCCCCACTCAAGTATTTCGCTCTACCCCCCACTCCCCAGAAAACGTTTTGATTTCCCCTAGTTAAACCCCATTGTCCTGCAGAAAATCAAGGATCACATTATACGCCGCCGTAGCATTCAGGTGCATGTTCAAAGCATGCCCCATATTCGGCTGGATATAGGTAGCAAGCGGGCTTGCCTTGGGAAAGAGGATCGACGAAAGGGAATCCGGCGCATCCAGCACCCCTCGGCAGTCTCCCCCGCAAAAGGACAAATCGTTCTCGCCGGAAATTATCTATTACAATCAAAATATCAGTTCAATCTTTTCTCTCTCCCTTCTACGTTCGGGAGCGAGCTCCCCAGGGGAAGTAGGGAGAAACCAAAACGTACAAGAACAGGTCCGGTGAACTCAGGCGCCGCCAACGAGGGGCTCCCGAACGACAGGAGTTCAGCAATTGCAAATGGTGACTTTTGTGCATCTGCTTGTCTCAAAACATCAGGATCAAAGTACGGGTAACGGTATGAGGCGCATTGGTTATCAAACTGCGAGCCCCAGGTCAGATATCCGGAGCTGTAGGTGCGGAATCGAGCGGGGTTGTGTGAACGAGCCAGCTCGAACCCCCAACAGATCTGGAATAGGTTTCCCCAGGTGAAGTTGTGGCTGAATCCAGTGAGAACAACGCCATCGGAGAGATGGGGTGCAGATCCTGCCAGGCTATTGGTGAGCAAGGAGCCGAAGCTGTGTCCGACGTGCACCAACTTCTTTGGGATGGGGATCCTCGGGCACAGCCGGCCGTCCTGAAGCAGTTCAGAGAGTCGGGCGAGAATGGCTACCTGGGTGGCTACCTGGACGTCTAGGTAGGGATCTGCTTTTTCAGAGCGGCCGGCACCTAGCCGGTCGTAGGAGAGGGTGGCATATCCAGCTGCTGTTGCTGAGGCGACATAGTTGTACTCCTTATTCCCAAAGTCCCAGTAACTGTTCAATTAGGTCAGCACTTACTGATGTATGTGTTTGATAGGGAGGGACGAACGCACGATTTATCGGCCCCCAGACCATGTGTTAAGACCTGGACGATACCATTCTTTGCAACTCCCCTCGCGGGCTCACAGTACTGGAAGCTGAGGTTGTAGCTGCGATCAATATCAGCCTGGCCGGCGATCAGGGCGCTGAGATCCGCATCCCGGGAAATCGAGTTAACGAGCAATCCCGTTGATTCATAGGAATCCTTAAAAGGGGAGATGCTGTATTTTGTGATTGGAAGCGATACATGGATCGGGGCTTCAAACTCAAAGCAGGAAGGCTTGCCAGCCAAAGCTGGGATCGACCAAAGGGACAATAAAATCAACCAAAGAGCAACCATTTCTATGAGAGTGCTGGATTAGCAGTTTTAGCATCTATGCTCGTCTTTCTTTCTTTTTTTTTACTCTTTGACTGTAAAGTCTTTCTTATATAGCTATCAGTGGGCAGGAGGAAAGAAACCTACCCCTAATTTTCAAGGATTACTGTAATCATGCAGTCCAATTTATTCGGACCCGACAAATAATCCTCCATTGCTATGCAGTAATAAAGATTGAGCTCCTTAAGGCATTAGTTCTTTTTTTGGGGGGTCACAGACTTGATCCTCAAGCCTTCATGAAGAGTGAGACACTACTAGTGGTATAACTAGTTTAGTCATGATTACTGGAGCACTAACTAGTGAGTATAAATAAGAATGCTCCTACCTCATCATATTATTCTCTCTGGCTTTACAGAGGATCATTCTATAATTCTTGTGTAAGGCGCCTTGGAATTAATTCGGGTTGCAACAGGATCAGTATCTAGTTAGTTAGTAGTTACTACTAGTAGTCTTCCGTAAGCGTGACTGAACTGGCCACAATTTATTTGCACCCTTTGCTGCAATTTTTGCATGCATAACTGCATGGAATATTAAATTAACATCCAGGAACTGATATAACGCAGGAATATCTTACGGGAGTGTACATGGCTCGTTGAGATAATCTATATACCAAGGAAAAGTGGTTCCTTCAAGTGTAGGTGTAGCCACTCGGCTCAAAAAGGGACTTCCAACCATGACCGGAGCCGATTAAATCTCCCTTATAATTGTCCCTTCTCCTGGGATGACTTGTTTTTGGTGATTTTCTTCAGCCCATGCCAAGCTGGCGCTCAACACCCCACAAGCCCTCCAGGGTTATCCACAGTTGAGGTACAAGAATCAGGAAGGCCAGTCCTAAAAATCCCAAGAACCGACTCTTAGGGAAGGGCTCCCAAGTTAACTTGGAGACCATTCATTTCGCAGCCGAAAAAAAAAAAACAATGAATGACTCCATCCGGTAGCATGTTTTGTTTTGTTATGCCTGTCCCAACAGGGCAAGCCTTGTCACGGGAGCAGCACCTCTGATCGGCCGCTGGTCGCAGCCAATCAACGCCACCAAAACACTGGGAAAGGTCAAGGGCGACTCTCCCCTTGCGACAGAAAGCTGAACTACTCGCTCTGAAGTACCTCTCTCGTTTCTCTAACACGAACGCTCTTCACCGTCCGGCTGGGCCTACTTAAACTTGTCTCTTAGCCCTTGTCCCTTTGACCTGTTCCACTCATCAAGTTTATTTTCTTTTTCTGTTTCTATTTTCTGCGCCCCTCCCAAACCCTCTATAACCTTCAACCTTTTAACCCCGCCACTTTCTCTCCACAATGGGTGACCAGGCTACTTTCCCAGGCAACAACTCTGCTGCATATGGCTCTGATGCTAAGGGCAAGGGGAAGGCGATGGATGACCCCATGGCCATGGATGTGAGCATGGATGAGGAAGAAGAGGACTCTGATGAGAGCGATGAGGAATTGGTACTCACCCTACTCCATTTGCCTTCAATCTCCAGTGCAGCAAGTAACTGACTTCTTTTCTTTCGAACTTCAGGTTGCAGAAGGTACGGCGTGCAATCCTTTCCTGGACACAGCTTTCATGGCTCTTCTTCCCAAAATGCTACAAGTAGACTAACCTAGTTCTCTTCCCAACCCCAATAGAGGACGAAGACGATGGAGGCAACCTCGAGCCAATTTCCTCGGATAACATCATCGCCGGTGGACGACGCACACGCGGCAAGAACATCGATTTCCAGGAAGCGGAACAGAAGTACGACGCCATGGAGGATAGCGATGAAGAAGAGGAAGATGAAGACTTTACGCCTAATAACGACAACAAAATGCGTGGATAAACCAGTCTACCTAATGACTCAACGCAAAAGCACGAAAACATCGGGTTATGAAAAAGGAGCGCAAATCGGATATTCAAAAAAACAGGCGCAGCTTTATTGGGAGGATCTTACATATTTTACATCGAACCGAGCTATCTGATACCGCAACCAATCCACGGAATTGGACAGCACAAATGAAAGCTTAACAAAGTTTTTTTCTCTCCCTCCCTTTTCCCCTTGCGTTCGCACTTTGTGTAATATGGAATCCTCCAATTGTACCAAGTTCGACCTTTTTGCGCAGAGGTATTGGTTGGCTGGCACCCCAATTCAATAAACGAAATTTTGAATTTGCCGTAGTTCCCAGTCAAAAACTACATAACCCCATATCTATATCTAAACTAAAATCCCTACAACCAATAAATAGTTAGGCCTCGTTGCTTTTTGTCGACACACGAGCCGCTTCGGTGTGGCACTCACGTGAACAAGCGAAAATACAGCGGCCCATAAACTCCCAAGTGGCAGCCAGCGTGTTCTCGAATCATCGTCTGTTTTACTTCTCAACAACTTGGCAGACTTGAATTTACCAGGTCAACTTCAGAATTAAGTCCATGACTATTCGGGGTGGGCCAGATACAGCAGTTTTTCTCCTTTCCCATCTCGCTATGCGTGCCCATTAGGTCCGGACGGCAATGAATCAAGCTCCATAATACCTGTCACCTTCGGTATTTGGTCCATACATCATCAACAAATCCCCATTACGTCCGGCTTCCACAGCGATGGCTTCACGGTATGATCATCCCGCTCTTTCTCTTCTTCCCAGTCATGTTAGGCCATAACGGACAATCTAATCAGCGTCGCATACAGACGTTCCAATCTCCATCAGCGCGATCCCCGTGCATCCTCCTCCCTCTTCGATTCCTACGGTGGCGACTCTCGACCTGCCAGCAAATCTCCGGGTATTGTCGGCGGATATGGGTATGGAGGTTACCCAGGAGGAGATCGGCCCATGAACAGTAGTACCCCTGGAGGGTACAGGTCAGCGACCCCGAATGCGAAGTAAGTGCACGCCTCGCCCAACGGAATTTTAAGTATCCAGGGCTCACAATCCAACCCATTTATATATAGAGGCCATTACTCCGATGCCGTTCTCTCCCATCTGGAGTCGCAGAACGATACAGAAGTAGAAGGAATCACCGCAAAAGTTAAGATGCTTAAAGATGTGAGTTATGAACCTTGGAGTACTGGCGCATATCAAATTGACGAAAAATCAAGATCACCCTCGCCATCGGAGATGAGATCCGGGACACCACTCACATCTCGGACCTCAACGACTCATTCGAGAACACCCGGGTCCGCATCCGAGGGAATATGAACCGTATGCTACGCATGGCAGAACGCACTGGCGTCGGCTGGAAGGTGTGGGTGGGCTTCTTCTTCGCCGTCTTCCTTCTCTTCTTCTATGTGTGGATCACTTGATAAGATCCATGTATATGGATTTCGACGAATTTCTCGCTTACCACTCTTCACAAAAAGCAACTCCATAAGGTCCGGGGGTTGTCTTTCTTCGTTCTGTCCTCCACCTTACACTAATTGTTGATCCGGATTTTTTCTGCTCCACATAGGTGACCTGGCATGCTCCGCATGGCGTTTCCTGGCGTTCCTCATTAAAGCTAATTTTGGCACGATATTGCTTTTTTTTTCAACTTTTTTTGCTAACTAACGACAAGCACGTGCATACTCGGTGTTTGAATCTTTGGTCTTTAACTGTCAACGGCACTTGATTTAAAATTTCTGCTATACACTGTACAATGCACTGTATATAACTTCACGGAGAGTGGAGGTTGAATTGCTTCTTTGTCGGATTTATTTACCTTCTCGGCAAATACACTTGAAATAGCTTGATACTGCCGCTCCATTCGCCCCATACCCGCTGTGCAGTACCATTTTTGTTATTGAAGCTCTATAGAAAGTAGTCCTTCCAGTAGATAAGAGCAAGATTTCTTCAATGAAACGTCATTCATTCCAAAAAAAAAATACAAATCTATCATGCAGTCCAACTAACATATGCATGTCTACATGCCCTAGTAATAAAAAAAAGCCAATAGAGTCGCATGCAATCCCAAATCCAATCGAGCCCTAATAACCAACCAATAACTCCGAAACTCAACGGCTCAACGGCTCAACGGCTCAACTTCAAGATCAAGAACAAGAAAAAGTCCACAGAAGGAAAAAGGTTACTCAAAGCTATCTCTCGGCCTCCCCGTCCTCCGTCTAGGGAACCGATATGCACTCTGTTCACTCGTTTGACTGGCCAGTGAAGCACGCAGGTCCTCCTCATCAACCATCATACTGCTCGTGTCGAGGGTATCCCCGCCGCCGCTCCAGCGCTGGAGAAACCGGCGTTGGGCCTCTGTTTCTCTCTGGTGCGGCCGGGCAGGTGGTAGACCGTGTGTGCTGCTTGCGGTGCTTGCGCGCAGATTCTGACTCTGACTGAAGGTCTCATGCGAGAAACTAACCTCGTCATCTTCGTCATCGAATTCGGCATCTGTGTCGGTGTGTTGCCATTCCTCCTCCTCTCCCTCTTCTTCGTTTTCCTCGTCTGATTGAGCTTCGGCTTCGGGGATATCATCGTCCAAATCACGACCCATTTCTTCGTCGCCGTCGTCGTCATACTCTACTTCCTCTTCATCATCCTCTTCTACCTCCTCGTCACTCATCTCCTCAATAGCGCTAGGGATATCATCATCCAAATCGGGCTGGTTATCGAAATCCTCCAGTCCCTCATCGTCATCGTCGTCATCCTCCGCAAAGGCCTCGGGAATATCATCATCCAGGTCCCTCTCCATATAGCCTTCCTCATCCTCCTCCAGCCCTTCCTCCCCTTCCTCCACAAGCCGATCATCAACATCCCCATCCCCTCCCTCCTCATCGTCCACGTCAACATCCCCGTCTCCATCAGCATCAGCATCAGGAATCTCATCATCCAAATCCCTCTCCATCCCCGTCTCATCCTCCTCGTCCATCCCCGTCTCCTCCTCCCCACCCCCAGCCGCCGCCGCAGCCAACTCCGCATCCGCCGCTGCAAGCGCCTCCTCCCTCTCCGCCTCCTCCTCCTTCATCCCCAGCATCGTCTTCGGACACCCAGCCGGTCGAATCCACGAACACCCAAACGATGCGATATTATTCTTGCGCGCGCGCAGCGCCCTCTCCTCCACCATCAGTGAGGACAATGTATTCCCCGTCTTGTTGTGATGCGCGCCAGAGGAGCGGTAGGACAGTGGGCTGGGGCCAGAACCAAGGCCAGAAGCAGCGCCGGTACCTGGGCCGCCATTACGACGGGGGTTGAGGCCTGCAGCATGCGAATCATGGTTGTGGTGGGGATGTGTACCGCCGCGGTAGGGGTGGGAGGAGCCGAACCAGAGCTCGTGAGGCTATTTGGTATTGCTTGTTAGAGGCCTTGTTCATATTCTCTTTTTGGCCCTCTTGGGGGGAGGGTAAGTAGGGTAGAAGGGGTTACATACGTCGCGCGGTGTGATTAGTGGAAGGGAGATCATTTGTTTTAGGTATGTTGTTGCGATATTGGTGCTAGAGTTGAGGGATTATCATGCTATTAGTTCAGCGGTTCGGCAATTTAGCGGTTGGCTCAATCCGATTAATGTGGTTTGGATTTGCTTGTTATTGCTGGTTTTGGTGCTGGGTTCGGGTGATGGTATTCAATGAGGGTTATGGGGATTCATTGGGTAAATTCAGGCTTCGTTAGTGGGATAGTCGATGGCGTGGTTGATATATGGCGTTATTCAATGGGATGAATGGCGGTGGTTTCAATTGGGGTTTGTTGTTGAAGCTCGAGCAGCAAGTTGTTGTGAGGGGTGAAGAAAATGGGAAGGAAAACAAAGATGAAGTTTGTTGAGCTGAAGCTCTGGCAACGCGGGGAAACACCAGAGCTCGCATTTACATGAACTCCAGCTCCACTTTCTTCCTTCCCCTTCATTTTTTAAAAAATTGGGCGATTTTATATATTAATTCTTAACTAGGTAAAGTACATACCATTATATCTTTCTTAATAAATAAATTTTGGTTTTCACGGTATTCTTCGAAATTGATCAGAGATACCGGTATAGTGTTTGTATATTTTAGCTGTCTGGAGTGGCATAAAAGCACCAGTCACTGAAAATTAAAACAGGACACAATAAAAAGCGTCTTGAAATCTTTACATGTCTTTGCATATAAGATACCTACGTACCTAGGCTGCTAAGTATCCGGGTAGGATATCGGTTCCGAATAAATCGACGAGGGAGGAGTAGGTAAAGAATAAACGGACTTGGTAGAGTCGAAGCTCACTGGAGATATTACCTTATTAGGCAAGACTAACCAGCCTGGAAACTGGAGACGGATGCATAACCGGTGATTTACAGGTAAAGCTTGACTCAAATATTAATCAAATTAAATTCCTACATATTGGGTCCATTGGTTGAATGTATCCTGCCGGGTCTCTACAAGATATCTAGGTATCCTTCTACGTTCACACCCGAAGCGCATACAGTGATATAAAGTGTGTCAAGACATGCTCGATGGGCAGCAAACCAAATGCCAAGAAGGTACAAGTTGACCTCAAAGGCTGCAACCACTAGCCTGGCCGCGTCACTGGAGGGAAAAAAAACTGACCACCTGCAGGATTGCTGTCAGGATGCAGTTATGTAATGGAAATCCTTGTGCTGGATCTTCAATTCGGCACCAGGAGGACATGGATCCGGTGGAATATGCATGATCTGAGATTTATTGCCTTTTGTTAGTGCTGGACAGGGGGTAAAAGGGGAGGATGCATGGCAAGTGGTGGATGCAGCCTGGGGGGTTCAGGCAGGCTGTAACACTATTCCGCGGCGGTGTTTTAGCCTGGTTGGGGTGCAGCAAGGGAACAATCTCATAGTTTTCATGTGTCAACAATAACAATAGCAGATGGTGTGGGATAATAGACCAGGGGTTAATAAATGTTGTTCTTCTCTCTGTAAAGTTCTGAGGGAATCATGAACTTCAGGTTGATGTGATGCTCTTCAAAGAGTGTATATCACTTAAATTGTAGAATGAGTGGCAGCTTTTGGAAATGGATCCCATCAAAGCGGACTGTTCTCATTAGTGGGTTGGCAGTTCTTCCTCACAGAGTATAGTGCTTTGGCTATTGGAATTAGTCTCCTTCTCATTGGCACTCGGACACCGGTGGGTGGCGGACACAGTGGGTGCTGAAATGCTGCAAGTCAGTCAACACAACCCTCCTCGTTCTCGTCTTTGGAATTCAAGAAACCGCCAGTTGAAAATCCGGTATTCGGCCGTTTCGTAGAGGGGCTGAAGAGGCCTCCGGATTCTCCCGAGGCGTTGCAGCCTCCCACTCCACAAAGGCGCCCAGGGCCGGTGAACCTAAAGCGGGCAAGGCTGATCGAAATGGTTCGGGTGAAGTCGGAAGACGGAAACATTGGCATCTCCGCTGGGGTCATGTGATGCTCGTCGTAGTCGTAAGACGGGGGGGAATAATGTCCTGGGGGAATCGTATGAAATGTAAAAAAGAAAAAAAGAAAACATACGACAGTGAAGGGACAAATGGGCCAAAGGGCAGAATGAGGTGGTGGGTGTATCCAAAATAAATAATTGTGCAGTTGCATGCTGCAGCACAGGGGAGTAGTGGTGGTGGTGAGTGGTGACACAGCTGCCCTTGTTGGGTCCATCCTCTCTCCCGAATCATGCTTGGAGCAAGTTGGTACTCCAAGAATTTCAAGGTGCGACTCCATCCTGGACTTCTGAGTCACTCCATCCTTCTCATCCGAGCAGTTGGGGTCACAATTAAAAAAAATAAAAATATACCCCGAGTGCCGAGTTGGTTGAGACCGGGCCATGCGAAAGTTAGGCAGAGAAGAAAGAAAAAAAACAATAATAATAATGCCGAAACCTGATTATTGTTCTTTGGAATCTGTCCGACAATCAGCTTGACCTCAGAATGTTGGAGGTAGTCGCTTGCTGGGCGCTCATTCATTGACCGTAGACACGAAAAAAAAATCGACACTGGATAAATAATACAATCCAATGATATTGAATGTATTAACCAAACTGACGGAGAACGTGGAAACATTGTCAATCCCGTTCTGGGGCAGTGGTTGTGTGATCCATCCATGATCCATTTTGTGACAACGATGATTATCCAGTCGGAGGGGGACACACCAGACAGCATGGGGGAATTGGAAATCGATTGCCTTATGTATTAATATTATCATCACATTTCTTCAAATAAGCTCTTATCGGCGGACATCGTTGGGCCCGGGATTTAGTCCAGGACCCACAGGCGACAATCCGAAAATAACTAAAAGCTGCCCTTTGTGGAAAGATCCGTACGGTTAGGTATGGCTCGAGGGTAGGCAAAGTCAGGGAGAGTTACCGTACCATGGACCGCTCGTATTCCGGGGTGCTGAAGGTTTCCTGCACGCCTATTGGCCGGGGCCCGTCCACGTCTCCCAGTTTCTTCCGGGCAAGGAAGGGTAAATTCGTCAGTGGATTTTCTCCGGGGAAACTTTGAGGGATCAACACAGAAAGAGGTGATTATTATGATTTCCAAAAGGTGTGCTTCCAAAAGTTTGAATAGTTAACAATTACAAATTATTGGATATCGGGTATATTATTTATTTATTTTTTCTTTTCTTGACTTGGGTGGCCCGGCCAGCCTGATAAGTGTACACATCTAGGATGACTTGAAGCAATGAGCTGGAGAAACTCCAACG
The DNA here is from genome assembly GCA_027569045.1 of Aspergillus biplanus. Lineage (NCBI taxonomy): Eukaryota > Fungi > Ascomycota > Eurotiomycetes > Eurotiales > Aspergillaceae > Aspergillus > Aspergillus biplanus. The sequence goes on along the minus strand of JAPDEJ010000005.1, from coordinate 872,292 downwards.
GACCAATCAACAGACATTCCTGGAACGCAAGGTGCGGCTCGGGACCCCCGATTTCGGGGGAGGGGGTGAAGAGGGGGGGAGGTCTTGCTAATGAGAGGGAATCCAGTGGTGAAGGCAAGGAGAGGGGGAGAGATGGCCCGGAGAGGGGCTGCACTTTTTGGAGGAGGAGGGGAGGACACCAGGGTGCTGGAGAGGAAAAGGGGGGCTCCGGGCTGGAAAGGGATAGCGCCAATCTTGGCCGTTGTCGGAAGATTTTGGAGCTCATGGGTTTTGGTTGTTCATCTGGGCGGTCCGCTGCGACTGGTACCGCTCCGTGCCAGTAAATTACCCACCCGACCCTGCCAATAATACATATGTTGCCCAAGAGGGTGTACGGCGCTAGTAAGGATAAACTTACCACTGATCGCCAGCAGCATGCACTTCAGCGTGGGGTATGCAAGTTTTACTTTAAGTGTGATGATGGGAGGGGGGAAGCGTGTGTTCTCTCCCCGTAGGGTCCTCTGCCTCAGCAGTAAGTACCTGTGAGACCACCCACTGCCCAGTGCACATTTGGTGGCATGAGCCACCAAGCCTTCGCTTGGAGCTTCTTACCGGCCTGTGTGCGAATTTATTTTGGCTGTTTTGAATCCTGCCGCACTAATGAGGGGAAGATGAAGAAAAATAATACCAGGATAAATTTGGAAGTCTTTAATGAAGAATCCATTTGTCAAAGGCTTTTCCTAAGTGATGCCTTGAAGTATTATTAATACCAGGAATAATAGTAATGGTTCAAATAAAAAGAAATAATAAATAATAAATTGGGATGAACCCAGATGTTGGTGGGATTATTGTTGTTGATTTCCAACACCACCAGGGAAGATGGAATCCAATAATTTTTGATTTCTGTCTGAATATAGCCTTGGCGTTTCTTGTCTCCTTGCTGATGAAAGAAGAATGAGGATAAATGCCAAGAATTCATTCCTGATAATTACTGTGCTTGATTGTTTGTTGCTTGTCCTCTCAACCACATCCACTATTCCTGTAGGCTTCGGCCATCCTCTGGTAATGAAAACTGCCATGTGCGCATTGCCGTATTGAGCACAAGTTGACCAGCAGTTTGGGACACAAATTCTGGGATAAGCATTAAGCACCGCATCCTTGCACTGCCCCACCTGGATAATATCCAATCATCCACGCTTTCTCGCCTTTCAAGTCGTCAAGGGCGGACGAAGAAAAAAAAGAAGAAAAGAAAGAAAGCATGTGCAAGTGTCGAATAGCTCCATCGGGTGCACGCTTGTGTATTTCGAGTTAGTACCGAAGCCAGGAGATATCCCCTCCCCTCATTCTCCACTAACTCTGATGAGAATTCCGCATTAAATCCATCATAATATTCTTGTGAGTGGTGACTATCCTCGAGGTGGCAAGAGGCAAGACCAGGGCTGCCCAGTGTAAATTAATCACCTTTTTACCCAAACGGTTCTTCCAATGCGATCAGGGAACAGATGGAGTTTTCAAGGATTATTATCCGAATCTATGCTATGATTTGCGACGGGGACCCTGGTTTTAGACTTAAACAAAGTATAGAAGTGTTGAGTTAGGGATGACTTTTTGAGTCCCATGAAAGTGTGGAATGGACCGCCAATCATGGCTACCAAAGTGAGCATGGTGACCCAATATTCCGTTGATCCATCCGGAACTAGATTTATTGCCCCCCCTTCCCTTGACTTTTGCTTGCATCATTATTTTCCTTTTCTCTTCTTTCTTTGGTCAATGAGTAGCCAACCTTTGGGCTGCGGATTTCACACATTTTAAGGTTGCCTGAGCATATGGGGTGCTTCGGAGAGAGTGGGAAAAAGAAGAGAGAGAAAAAAGCAAAAATCCAATTGAATAAAACTATGAACCGGGTGTTAACGGAGCTAGCTTGACCGAAGAGGTCTATTGAACTAGCACCAAGGTAATTATCTGAATAATCGCCATTTCATGCCACGGAGGCCACACTCAACACGATGAGGATGATTTTTCTGGAGGCGTTCATTGTTTCCGCAGTTGAGTGGAACAAACGGGAAATAAATTACCGCCTGATACCGAGGATCGTAAGCGACTGGCAGCGCCAATCGTCTCCCACTAGCGTTGTCGTGGCCCAGTGCCCCACTAGGTTGGATCTTGACGTAGTAAAAACCTAATCTTCTTGGTCAAAATGTTGAAAAGCCATTGCACTGATTGGTGGGCGACTGCTTATCTTTTGACTTCCTCTCGAAGAAATCCCCAGGCTTGGAGGTGGTAGCCATCCAAACATTTGCTTGTTGGTACTTTTCCGGACGGTGCAAAGACCACATTTACCCACACAGTTTAAAGGGTATTTCTACCAAGGCTACTTTAAGAATAAAATATAAGATACAAAAATAAGAACTAAAAAAGGGAAAAAAAAGTGAGCAGCCATTGATAAATTTACTCTCTGACTTGTCCAACTCTGCACCATTTTCATGAGCTCCTCGCAGGGCAGGATAGGTACATACTCGTACTCTTTCAACCAGGGCGGATGTTTTCTTGTCCAAGAGCGGAAGCCGCCGAAAACGCTCTTTTGTTGCTGTGCAGACCAGGGTGGGATTGTTTAGGAGGTGTAGGAGAACGGAAAAGGTCTTTTTTTTTTCCTGCTTTTCTTTTCATTTTTCCTTTTTCTAACTTACAGGAGAGGGAGGAGACTTTTGTCGTCTGCGTACCAAAAGCATTATTAGTGTTGTTTCATTTCATTTCTTTTTTTTTCTTTCCCTTTGCTCCTGTCACCTAGCTATACCTTACTGTACCATCCTACTCTTCCCGCCCTGGAAGCAATTTGCCACGGTGGAAGCCTTGCCAGCCATCCCCACAATCGTATTTTTTCCCTTTTAGTATTCCGTAGTTACAGCTGGACCTTCCTCACAACTCGTGATCTCACACTCCCCATGAAAGCTACTCTGTACCAAGTGATACACCCATACAATACATACCTCGCATGCTCTTCCGTATCGGAGTGTCAAGGTGAATTCCCCGGACCTCTGACTCCCGTCCTCCCGCCCAGCAACTTTTTTTTTTACTCCCCCCCCCTCCTCTTTTTACTATTTCTTCTCCTCTCCCCCCATTTCTTGCTCCTTCTTTTGCTACTTTACAATCATACTCGGAGCGAGACGTTGGGTCAAAAAAATTCCTCACGATTGTCTCTCCGTTGCCCACGTTCCCGACCCTGAATACTGACGGCATACATTCCTTATCTATACATCACGACTTGAACCCCGCCCCAATTCAATCGCGGCGGCCCTCCCAACACAGAGCCCACCAATCCCCCAGTTTTGCTATTCCATTCTCTGTCGGCCACCGACGGAAGAATGGGTCTGAACTTGGAGGAAATCTATGGCCAGACTTTAGAGGAGAAGCCGAATGAATATTCGGAGTACCAGCCAAAGAAGGGATACGGCTGGGCTAACACTTTCCCCGAGAAGCAAGGTCTCTATGACCCTGAATTAGAGAAAGATGCTTGCGGTGTAGGCTTTGCTGCGTAAGTCGACACCGTCAACTTTCAATTGGTTATCTTAAAAAAATGAAGAGTGCATTTCTAATTTTATTTTGCGAATATTCAGTCATATTAAAGGCAAAGCCAGCCATAAAATTGTTAGCGATGGTAAGTATTCAATTACCTGCTACTGGTTTATCTACAATTTGGCGTTCTGACAATGAATTTTTTTTTTTTTTTTTTTTTACAGCACGCCATTTGCTTTGTAACATGACGCATCGAGGAGCAGTTGGCTCAGATGCACGGGATGGTGATGGTGCAGGTGTAATGACTAGCATTCCACACAAGTTCTTCATTAAGAACTTTGCTCGCGAAGTCGGAGTTGACCTCCCTCCGCTGGGCCAGTATGCTGTTGGTAACCTCTTTTTCAAGCCCGATGAGGAGGCCCTAAAAGTGTCTATTACAACATTCGAGGAAACCGCAACATCGTTGGGATTGCGAGTACTAGGCTGGCGTGAGGTTCCCCGGGATTCGACCATCCTGGGCCCCGCAGCCCTCTCTCGGGAGCCTACAATCATGCAGCCTTTCGTGGTACTGAAGGCTGCCTACGGTGAAGGAAACAAGCCAGAGCTTACAGATCCGGAGCAGTTCGACTCCAGGACATTTGAACGTCAGCTGTTCATTCTTCGAAAGCGAGCTACCCATGTCATCGGTCTTGCCAATTGGTTCTACTTGTGCTCGCTCAGCAACCGGAATATCGTATACAAGGGTCAACTAGCCCCTGTTCAGGTGTATCAATACTACCACGACCTGGTCAATGTTGACTATGAAGGTCATTTTGCCTTGGTTCACTCCCGTTTCTCCACAAACACATTCCCCTCCTGGGATCGAGCTCAGCCCCTACGATGGGCTGCCCACAACGGTGAAATCAACACTCTGCGCGGAAACAAGAATTGGATGCGTGCCCGTGAGGGTTTGTTGAAATCCGAAATCTTTGGCGAAGATCTGGAGTCGCTCCTGCCCGTTATTGAGGATGGTGGCTCTGATTCAGCGGCCTTTGACAACGTCCTCGAGCTGTTGATGATCAATGGCGTTCTCTCTCTCCCGGAAGCTGTGATGCTCATGATTCCTGAGGCATGGCAGGATAACCCAGCCATGGATCCCTCCAAGGCTGCTTTCTACGAATGGGCCGCTTGTCAGATGGAGCCGTGGGATGGCCCTGCCCTCTTTACCTTCTCCGATGGACGTTACTGTGGTGCAAACCTGGACCGTAATGGTTTGCGCCCTTGCCGTTTCTACGTGACGGACGATGACCGCATCGTCTGTGCATCCGAAGTCGGTGCCGTTGAGATTGACCAGGAGCGAGTGGTCCAAAAGGGTCGTCTCCAGCCTGGAAAGATGCTTCTGGTCGACACTGTCGCTGGCCGCATCATTGATGATTCCGAACTCAAGTACACTGTTTCTCACCGTCAAGATTTCACATCATGGTTGGAGAAGGAGCTGGTGAAGCTGCCCCAAGTCACCAAGTCTCTGACTGAACAGAATGTGGACCTTGCACATACCCTCGACGACAGCACTGTCCAGAATGACACCCGTCTGAAGGCGTTCGGTTACTCCTTTGAGCAGGTTACTCTTCTCCTTGGCCCTATGGGTGCTGATTCCAAGGAAGCCCTTGGTTCTATGGGTAACGATGCCCCCTTAGCCTGTATTGCTAAACAACCCCGTCTTGTCTATGAATATTTCCGCCAGCTCTTCGCTCAGGTCACCAACCCCCCAATTGATCCCATCCGAGAGGCTGTTGTCATGTCTCTGGAATGCTACGTTGGCCCTCAGGGTAACCTTCTAGAAATGGACCCATCTCAGTGCCGCCGTCTCCTTCTCCCCTCACCTATCCTGAGCGTTCCCGAACTTAATTCCCTCAAAAACATCAACCAAGTCCACAAGGACTGGAACGTGAAGACTATCGATATCACATTTGAGAAGAAGAAGGGTGTTCCAGGATACCTCGAGGCTCTGGACGCTATTTGCGATGCCGCTACCGAGGGAATCCAAAATGGGGACAAGATCCTCATGCTTTCCGACCGCGCCACATCCGCTGAGAGGGTGCCAGTGTCTGCTCTCATCGCCACTGGTCTGGTCCACCATCACTTGGTGCGCAACAAGTGGAGATCACAGGTTGCTGTGCTCGTCGAGACCGCCGAGGCTCGCGAGGTACACCACATGTGCGTGCTTGTTGGTTATGGTGCTGATGGTATCAACCCTTACCTCGCTATGGAGTGTATCCTAAAGATGAACCGCGAGAAGTTGATCCGTAAGGAACTGTCTGACGAGAAGGTTATTGAAAACTACAAAGCTTCCTGCGACGGTGGTATCCTGAAAGTCATGAGCAAGATGGGTATTTCTACCCTCCAATCGTACAAGGGTGCTCAGATTTTCGAGGCACTTGGTATCGATGACAGCGTCATTGATCGCTGCTTCGCTGGAACTGCAAGCCGCATTAGGGGTTTGACTTTCGAGCTGATTGCTCAGGACGCGTTTGCTTTCCACGAGCGTGGATATCCCTCGCGTGCCATCACTGAAATCCCTGGTCTTACCGAATCTGGTGAATACCACTGGCGTGACGGAGGTGAAGATCACATCAACGACCCCGTCAGCATTGCCAACATGCAGGATGCTGTGCGCACAAAGAACGACAAGTCCTACGAGGCCTATGCTAAGGCTGCTCATGAGCAGATTAAGAACTGTACTCTCCGTGGTATGCTTGACTTCGATTTTGAGCAACGGACCCCCATCCCTATCGACCAGGTCGAGCCTTGGACTGAGATCGTCCGTCGTTTCGTGACCGGTGCCATGTCCTATGGTTCCATCTCTATGGAATCTCACTCTACTCTCGCTATTGCTATGAACCGTCTTGGTGGCAAGTCCAACACTGGTGAGGGTGGTGAGGATCCCGAGAGGAGCAAGAGAATGGAGAATGGCGACACCATGCGCTCTTCCATCAAGCAGATCGCCTCCGGTCGTTTCGGTGTGACCTCCCACTACCTTGCCGATGCCGATGAGCTCCAGATCAAGATGGCTCAGGGTGCTAAGCCTGGAGAGGGAGGTGAACTTCCTGGCCACAAGGTTGTTGGCCCCATCGCCCGTACCCGTTACTCTACTCCTGGTGTTGGCCTGATTTCGCCCCCCCCTCACCACGATATCTACTCCATTGAGGATCTTAAGCAGCTCATCTACGATCTTAAATGCTCCAACCCCCGTTCTCGTGTTTCCGTGAAGCTCGTTTCCGAAGTTGGTGTCGGTATCGTCGCCTCTGGTGTCGCCAAGGCCAAGGCTGATCACATCCTGATCTCTGGCCACGACGGTGGTACTGGTGCTTCTCGTTGGACTGGTATCAAATATGCTGGTCTCCCCTGGGAATTGGGTCTCGCGGAGACTCACCAGACCTTGGTTCTGAACGATCTGCGTGGACGTGTCATTGTTCAGACTGATGGCCAAATCCGTACTGGCCGTGATGTCGCAGTGGCCTGTCTGCTTGGTGCCGAAGAATTCGGCTTCGCTACCACTCCACTGATCGCTCTTGGATGCGTGTACATGCGTAAGTTTGGTGTCCAATTTTTATACTCCCAGCAAAAGCCGCTAACAATACTCGATAGGAAAATGCCACTTGAATACTTGCCCCGTTGGTATCGCCACCCAGGATCCTGCTCTGCGTAAGAAGTTCCAGGGCACACCCGAGCATGTCATCAACTTCTTCTACTACATCGCCAACGAGATGCGCGCTATCATGGCTAAGATGGGTATCCGCAGCATCAACGAGATGGTTGGTCGTGCTGAGCTTCTCAAGGTCAGGGATGACATCCGCAATCCCAAGCAGGAAAAAATCGATCTCTCCCTCATTCTCACTCCCGCCCACTCTCTTCGCCCTGGCGTTGCTACCTACAACGTTCGCAAGCAGGACCACCGCCTGCACACTCGCCTTGACAATAAACTTATTGCTGAGTCCGAGCTTGCTTTGGAGAAGGGCCTGCCTTGCAGGATCGAATGCGATATCGTCAACACTGATCGCGCTCTGGGTGCCACCCTCTCTTACCAAGTCAGCCGTCGCTATGGTGGAGAAGGACTTCCCCAAGACACTATCCATGCCAACATCAAGGGTTCTGCCGGTCAGTCGTTTGGAGCTTACCTTGCTCCTGGTATTACTCTGGAACTCGAGGGTGATGCGAACGATTATGTCGGCAAGGGTCTGTCCGGAGGTCGTCTTATTGTGTACCCCCCTCGTGGCGCTGCTTTCAAGGCCGAGGAGAACATCATCATCGGTAACACCTGTTTGTACGGCGCCACCCGTGGTACTTGCTTCTTCCGTGGTGTAGCTGCTGAGCGTTTCGCTGTTCGTAACTCCGGTGCTACCGCCGTCGTTGAAGGTGTTGGTGACCACGGATGTGAGTACATGACTGGAGGTCGTGTCCTTGTTCTCGGCGCGACCGGCCGTAACTTCGCTGCCGGTATGTCCGGTGGTATTGCCTACGTTTTGGACGTCAACCAGGACTTCCACTCAAAGGTCAACATGGAGATGGTTGAGATGTCTGGTTTGGAGGATCCTGCTGAGATTGCCTTCGTTCGTGGCTTGATCGAGGATCACCACCATTATACCGGCTCTGAGCTGGCTGCTCGTATCCTTCTAGACTTCACCCGCGCTCTCCCCCACTTCGTCAAGGTGCTCCCCACTGACTATAAGCGCATCCTGGAGGAGGAAGCCGCCAAGGCCGCTGCCGCTAAGAAGGCTGAGTTTACTCTTCCTCTACTGTCTGGCGCCCCGGCAGAAAAGGAGAACCCCAAGCCTGAGGCTGAGGCCAAGAAGGCCGAAATGTTGGATATTGAGGACAGCGTGAGCGACTCGAAGACGGAGAAGAAGCGCACCGCCCTTATCCTCGACAAGACAAGGGGCTTCATGAAGTACAGCCGCCGCAGCGAGAAGTACCGTAACCCGGCCACCCGTACCCGCGACTGGGCCGAGATTTCCAACCGCCTGACCGAGGATGAGCTTAAGTATCAATCTGCTCGCTGCATGGACTGCGGTGTTCCTTTCTGCCAGTCTGAAACCGGTTGTCCGATCTCGAACATTATTCCCAAGTGGAACGAGCTCGTTTTCCAGAACCAATGGCAAGATGCACTGAACCGCCTGCTCATGACCAACAACTTCCCTGAGTTCACTGGTCGTGTTTGCCCTGCTCCTTGCGAGGGTTCCTGCGTTCTAGGAATTAGCGAAGACCCCGTTGGCATCAAGTCAATTGAGTGTGCCATCATTGACCGTGGTTTCGAAATGGGTTGGATGGTTCCTCGTCCCCCCCCAACCCGGACTGGCAAGACTATTGCCATTATTGGATCTGGACCTGCCGGTCTTGCGGCTGCTGACCAGCTTAACCGCGCTGGACACACCGTCACCGTCTACGAGCGCGCCGACCGCGTTGGTGGTCTCCTCATGTACGGTATCCCTAACATGAAGCTCGACAAGAAGGTTGTGCAGCGTCGTGTCGATTTGATGGCCGCTGAGGGTGTCCAATTTGTTACCGGCGCCGCCGTTGGGGAAGACGGTCAGGCTTCCTTGGCTTCTTTGCGCCAGAGCAACGATGCCGTCATCATTGCCACTGGTGCTACTGTCGCTCGTGATCTCAAAGTCCCTGGTCGTGAGCTAGAAGGCGTCCACTTTGCTATGCAATTCCTTCACAAGAACACCAAGTCTCTCCTCGACTCTGAGCTGGCTGACGATGCTTACATCTCTGCCAAGGACAAGCATGTGGTTGTCATTGGAGGTGGTGACACTGGTAACGACTGTATCGGTACCTCCGTTCGTCATGGCGCCAAGTCCGTCGTCAACTTCGAGTTGCTGCCTCAGCCTCCTCCAGAGCGTGCCCGTGACAACCCATGGCCCCAGTGGCCCCGTATCTACCGTGTCGACTATGGTCACTCCGAGGTCAAGACCCACCATGGCAAGGACCCTCGCGAGTACTGCGTCATGTCTAAGGAGTTTGTCGACGATGGTAACGGCCGTGTTAAGGGCATCAACACTGTTCGCGTTGAGTGGACCAAAAGCGCTTCCGGTGGTTGGGACATGAAGACCGTCGAGGGCAGTGAGCAGTTCTTCCCTGCTGACCTTGTCCTCCTCTCTATGGGCTTCCTCGGTCCTGAGGATCGTCTCCTTGGTGAGGAAATCGAGCGTGACGCCCGCAAGAATGTCAAGACCCCTCCAGGCCACTATTCCACCAGTGTTCCTGGAGTCTATGCTGCCGGCGATTGCCGTCGTGGCCAGTCTCTTATTGTCTGGGGTATCAACGAAGGTCGCCAGTGCGCTCGCGAGGTCGACACTCACCTCATGGGCAGTAGCTCCCAGCTGCCTGTGACTGGTGGTATTGTCCGCCGGCCCGCTATCGATGCGGTCCCCCAGTCCATTGAACAGGCTGTGACCGCATAAATGAATATAAATTTACTTAGGGGTCTTGGATCCTTCGGCGCCGGACAGGCTCCTGCGACGACGGGTTCGTTCTATGTCTCACGATGCCAATGATCTATGAATACCACGCCAAAACAAAGAGAACCGCAAAATAAAAAAAGGGGAGGGGGAGAAAAAGTTTACTGGCTCAACAAGGTAAAAGATGTCGGTGGGTTTGTATTTTATTTAATACGACAAATACCTGCATGGTTGTGGTTTTGTTAGGAAGGAAAACCCTTAGCTGAGGGACTCTTCCTTTTGGGGAATGCGGATTTTAATTTATGTCCTCATCATACCAGCAGTTCATTGCTTGCATATTGGTTTCATGGTTGTGCTTTTGGTTGCAGCGTCTTTTTCTCCTTAAAATGACAGGCAAGGTGTTGGAGCGTGTGCAATCCTGACAATTTTGCTTTGCTTGTTTTTATAGTTCCTTTCTTATGTTGTACATAGCTTTTTCTTATCAATAACACAATTTTTCTAGAATAAGCTTGTTCTGTCTGTATGGTGTCTAGAGGGGGTATCCGACTATGGAGTCGTATATCAGTCAGCGTACTTCATTTGCGCTCGAGCATACCTGATGCTAGTCTCGTTGACTGATGTGTGTGACGCAAGCTTTCGTTCTAAAAGCACAGCAACAACCTCTAAGTGCTAGCCAGGCAACCGAGTCTAGGTTGTGGTGACATGGAAATGAGGTTGTTCGGTCGGATTCAAGGTGTCATTGAACCAACAAGAAGCAAAAAGAAATAAAGACCTGAAAAACGACAACGGCAGGATTCGAACCTGCGCTCACGAATGAACGGGATAAACTGCGATCAAAGATGATTTGATCACGTGAGATAGCAGTCCCGCGCCTTAACCACTCGGCCACGTTGTCAACTGGTTATATGATGTCTACAATTGGATTCTACTATATAAGCAGCCACGGATTTTGAACATGTGGTGTGATGGGAACCGCAGGCACAACAAGCCCATTCTTTTCGCGAACTGGCTCTCTTTATTTTGGAGTCCTTACTACACCAAATAAGTAACACAAAGGTAATAATGAAAATGCTGAGGAAGATGCCTCTGCATGGTTTAACTATACTCTGCATTACTGGTACTAATCAGTTTTCTTCTATCTTTAGGTATTTAAGCCCATCCAGCGTAGCGAGGTGTTGAGGCTTGTAATGATTGCAGAAGACCACAGGCGCAACCCTGTGGGACAGTCTCTTTGCGCCAGATATCTAGACTATATCCATTGGCTGGCTTTCTTTTCTTATGTGGTGTTTGATGCAAAAGAAGCTTCAAAGCATTTAGGGTTACTCTTGATTCTTACAAGGCTCTGCCTCCACCCACCTTCATGCTGGAGGTGTATCACAAGGTGTTGATTGCGGGCTTGTGTCGTTTTTTCAATCAAGTTCCAGAGTCAATTCAGCAATTGCTGTAATTAATCATGAAGTATTGATGAAACATATATTATATTTTGATCATTATGGCAATAGATGTATAATACAAACTAGACCATGAATCAAAATGCTATTTCTGCCCTTCACCCTCGTAGGAAAAGATGATATAGATAGGGCGTTAATGTGAGTCTGTGGCCTTGCCAGCCATGTGGCGAGCTATGGACGACTGCGTACCGAACTCGTGTTGAAGACGTTCGGTGTCAGGCGTGTGTTGCCAGTTGTTGGCCGCATCTAGATCCCCTCTGTGTATTTCTTTCCCCGTCCAGGGGATAATAATCTTCTCGGTAAAAAAATGATAAACTTTAAGAAGCAAAATATATAAAAAACGACAACGGCAGGATTCGAACCTGCGCTCACGAATGAACGGGATAAACTGCGATCAAATATGATCGGATCACGTGAGATAGCAGTCCCGCGCCTTAACCACTCGGCCACGTTGTCATTAGATGACGTTTTTAGCAACTCCTTGCTATTAGTACTAAGGGCTATATTCCAAACAATGTTTTCATAATAGTATCAAGGCCGAGATGGTTGGCCAAGTGTTTAAACAACAACCGTAACATATGTTGAGGGGTCATCACAATCGAACCGCGTGCCCGACGTCAAATTCTTTCAATCCTTATTTGCAATTTTCCTATATATCTCTCCTTATATTCGCGATAAGGGTCTCTCCGAGCTTTGCTAAAGGTACGAATTGAAAATATATATTGAAACAACAGTGAACTAGGCCGGCATATACATAGCACATCTGTACCGCATCCACCATTACTGTATCCCATGTACTATTTTTCTTCGTGGATGACACCAGGAAGAAATCCCCCGGGGGTTTGATGACGACAAACGGAGATCCAAGGGATATAGGGTTGTTCCCCGCTAGAAGAGAGGGATGGCCATAGAAAATTTATCAACAACAAGTACAGGGATTGGAATTGCGAGATCATGACCGATTAGGAATTACTGGGCCATTTAGTCACATATAATGACCAGTCGTGTAGGACTTTATCGAAGGATCTCCGAACCGAGCTGACGGAGCGGCTGCACTCCTTGAAGGGCTTAGGGATTGACTCGAGTTCCAGATGAATGGACTCCAAACGACAGTCCAAACAAGGGAATACATATGATTAAACCCACACTGGGCCATACGAGTTGCGATGATACAGAGAGATTCTATTCCAAGCTTATAGAGGCAATTTACGCTTTTGGATAAGGGATGGGACTACGTTCGGACCGACAGATGAGAAGCCTGAGCCCTGTTCTTCCCCAGTACTGTATACGAAAAGATAGGTGGAAATATGAAATTGTATATCAGTCGGTGGATTTATATATTCCGTAGGCATATTTAATTTTCCCCTAGTTAAATAAAACAACACAAGGAAACAGCCAAACCCGATGGTGACGGTCTCATGAGTGGGAGGTATCTCTGCAAGAACCCAAACCAACAGATGAAAATATCATGGTGTCAGATAGCAAAGCAAAGCAAAGCAAAGCAGCACAGAACAGTGAGAAAACAAACAGCAAATGAAAAAATCCTGGGGTTAAAACGCAAGGTAAAGCAAAGTAAAAACCCCCAAAATAAACTGCAAATATCACTGACTGATACCCATGTTGCCTCATGCTTACCTCCTCACCTTCAAATATCCTAGATAGAACCCTCTAGCATAACCACAGTAGTAGTCTCAATAAAGCCAGAGAGGAGGGACAAGCACAAACTCACATAATTGTAAACCAGCCCCCCGGAACCCTCCCCGCCAAAACCCCTAGAAATAGTCTCTAGGATCCGACCGCCCCCGTCTCCTGCTTATCTCGTCAGCTCTCTTTGCTGCATCCTCGAACAAGGATAACTCCCCAACCCTGAGCAGGGTATCGAGCACATCATCGCCAACAGCCATAACCCCGCTCAGGAACTCATAGGTGTGGTAGAGACGCTGCTCGGAGAGAATATTCATCGCCCAGAGGTTGCGGTGTAACATCTGGTCGTCGAGCGCGGTGGGCGGCTTCAAGATTGACTTGAGGGGGTGGATGTACACCCACTCGTCGTCGTAGGTTCGTCGCCCTCTGCTTCCCCTCCCACTAGGCTGGGGGGAAGGGGACCTGACGGGGGTCAGCTCGGTGATTTCGGTGATTGTACCCCAGTGCACGGTTTTGCGTCTGCGGGGGTGGGGTTTGCGGAATATATGGCGGCGACGGGGCGGAAGAGGGCGGATGGGAAGGGGTTTGTCTGTCTTGTAAGTACTGGGACGGGTTTGGGGGGTGCTAGGGGGTGGTGCTGGGGGTCTGGGGGAGGGGCTGTGAGGATCCTGGAGGTGTGCCCGGGATTTGTAGAAGCGGGAATGTTTCTGGGGGGTGTTTGGGGGTTGGGGTGGTGGAGGTCCCGGCGATGGGGTTCGGGGTGGAGCTATGACCGTGACGACGGTGTCGGCCACCCGGTCGATTATGCGGTCGAGGCGGTGAAGCATGGTTGGATCAGGGGAGCCTGTGGGTTAGTGAGTCGGGGGATTCGTAGGGGAAAGAGGTATACTACTATTTAGGTGTAGTAGTAGCCGGTGTCGAGAGGATCCTCGCTGAGGGCTGGGGAACTTCAGTTGAATTTGGCGTCCTGCCGGCGCCTTTTATAGTCTGGACTTGGACTGGTTCGAGAGTATGAATGAAAGGGGGAGAGAAAGGGCCTTGCCCCACACAATGAACTTGGAGTAACAACGGCATTCATGCAGGTTGGACCAGGGTATCTTTGAAGGTGGGAGAATGAAAAAAGAAAGCCCGAGCTCAGTGGTGAAAGAAGGACTCATTCATGCATGGAGATGCCCATTATAATATTCATAGCTATAGTACAGAGTCTACAACAAGGTATTTCATCTATCCCGGTGTCAATCATTACAATCCTTTATAATACAGTTAGATGGAAACAAAAGAAAAGGGTAAAAGGATGAAAATAAACACACCATATTTACACGGAACCCGCCGATTGTTTTGCCTTTGTCTCCTCTTCCGCTTTCATCTCTCTCTCAAGAGCCGCAAAGTCCCCTTGGAAGGCATTGTCAATCGGCTCCGCCCGCACATCCCAGACATCTTCACTGCTCGGCCCCGTCTTGTACTTGATTGCCTTCTTCTTGTAGTGTTCCCGGATGACCCGCTTGCGCTCCTTATCTGGGAACGTGCGAGTCTTCATACACAGCCAGAAATTATCCCAGTGTTCGCTACACGACCGGAGCTCTCCGTATCGGTACACATTGACGAATTGGCCTCCTAGCGACTGACAGAAAAATGCGTAGTCGAAGGCGGAGCGACAAGACATGGTATCTGTGTAGAGAGAGTCGGGGGCTATGGATGATGGCAGAGATTGGAGATCGGGGGACTCGACGGATTTTGTTGAAGGGTCATCCTGCTGCTGTTGGGAGGAGTTCCCTCGATTTATGTCACTCTCTAGACTCGCGAGTAATTGCTTGAACTCGACCTCGGCTTGTTCTTCCAAGGTCAAGGTCCGTGGTTGTGGCGGCGGCGGTTGCGGTTGCTGTGGGGAGCTCTGTGATGATGCTGGAAGAGGAGTTGGACCTGATTCCTCCTTCTGGGAGGAGGAATTGGACCACCACCAGCCCATTTTCTTTGCTTCAGGGTCTGCAAGTGAGAGGACTGGGGTATCGATGGGAAGGAATGGCGCAACAATGAAGGACTGGATGAGTGAACGATGTAAATGAAAGAAATGCCATTGAAGATGAGAATAATTTCCTATTTCGTTGGCGGTGTAAATTCCTTGGCCAACGGTCAGTGTCATGACTGTACCAGAACGAACTGGTAATTTACCCAGCTGTCACAGACAGTATGTTTTGATTTGGTATTGTTTCTCCACACCAACGTCATCCTCGGATACTCCTTGTATATCTCCGCTCTGTTCTTCTCTCGTCCCATCGACTTCGATATGCTCCCCTGTGCGCAGACATGATGCGGGCGTTGTTTACGGGCGGAGTGCCCTCCAAGTACCAGTACTCACGGTGCTGGAGAAGCCCTGTTGGCTTATACGCTTCAAAGGGTTGCTTGGTTGCCCAACGACATAATGCAACCAGCGCTCCTTCACATGTTACTTCACTTGAAACAGGTCACATCGAACTGGCCAAGAGCGAGGGTCTGCTTTTTGTAAACAGTAGGGTTTAGCCTTTCTTCTTCATCTAATTACCCGCCCCTGGATATACTCGCTGGTAGAATGGGCAATTTCCCGTTAACTGTACACAGACATCTTCCCTCCGAAGCTTCACTGGCTGCTGCTTGGCCCGCTAAGTGGAAGCCGGTCGTATGAAAACGCACTGAAGCGCATCAACCGACCGCATCTGGCGGCGTCGGATCCGATGCGTATCATCCAACGGGTGTTTCCACAGAGCTTGGACCTGGACATTAAAGAGGTCATACCTCGTTTCCGCGAAGGTGGTGCCTTTGTCAAGTACACCTGCAGGCCAGGAGTTACGGATGCCGATGTCGAGGCTATCATCACAGGCCATCTAGAAAAGCACCCGATTCGACCATGGTTTAATCCCTTTCAGCAGGCAACGGTCACTCCAGTTCTGGGAAGACCGTGGATCGAGGATCTGTATCGTATCCCAAGCCAGAAACTCCGGGTCGAGTTTCACCCGGCAGCGGCGGATGGCGCGGCAACAGATCTGACGACGGAGGTTCTTTATTCAACCTTTCGCAGATATGGCAAGTTGAAGGACATCGAAAAGCAACCCTCTGATTCGAAAATCCTGCCAAGATATGCCTTTGTGGAGTTTAGCCGCCCCAAGTACGCCGTCATGGCTAAAAATTGCGTGCACGGATTTACTATCTCTGAGGAAGATGGTGGCGGTAAATCTGGTACGAGGGTGAAGATCAAGTACATGCGGAAGATCAAACTGTCGATGATCTGGGACTGGCTCCTGAACCATCCTCGGATAGTTATTCCTGCTGTTGCCGCCCTCCTTGCAGCAGTAACGGTTACTATCTTTGACCCAATTCGTACCTTTTTTATCAAGATGAAGATTAGAGCTGCACTCCACACAGGAGGTAATAGGGTTGTGCAATGGATCCGGAAGCAGGCTAACAGAGCAAACATCATGTATTTTGGCCAAAGCAAACCTGATCCCCGCGGACTCACAGCAATCTGGGAGGACCGCCAGGTGGACATCGCCCAGCTGCAATCCTGGTTGACAGAGAACGCGGAAACTTTCATCGTCATTCACGGTCCCCGTGGCTCTGGCAAACGGGAATTGGTGTTAGACCGAACCTTGAAGGACTACAAATACAAGGTGGTGATCGACTGCAAGCAAATCCAAGAAGCGAGGGGTGATACCGCCAAGATTGCTCGTGCGGCTAGCCAGGTGGGCTACCGGCCGTTGTTCTCCTGGATGAATAGCATTAGCAGCTTTATCGACCTTGCTGCGCAGGGGATGATTGGAACCAAAGCGGGGTTCTCGGAAACTTTGGATGCCCAGCTTAGTAACATCTGGCAAAATACAGCTACAGCAATGAAGAGCATCACTTTGGACCACCGGAAGAAGGATGACCCTGATGCGCACCTCTCTGATGAAGAGTATCTGGAGGCCCATCCCGAGTTGCGGCCTGTGGTGGTTATCGACAATTACTTGCACAATGCCACCGAGGGCAATGTAGTCTACAATAAGATAACCGAATGGGCTGCAGGTGTGACAAGTGGAAATATTGCGCATGTCATCTTCCTGACGACCGATGTTTCGTACTCCAAACCCCTGGCTAAAGCCCTTCCAAATTCCGTCTTCCGCACGATTTCACTGGGCGACTGTTCCATCGAAGTTGGCCGGCGGTTTGTGCTTAACCACCTGGAGTCCGGGTCAAAGAATCAAGAGAAGCTGGAGGAGGATCCGAAAGAGATGGCTGATTTGGATAACTGTATCGAAATCCTGGGTGGCCGGGTGACCGACCTCGAGTTCATGGCACATCGTATTGAGGCAGGCGAAACGCCACGGGGTATGGTATCTGATCTTTTTCTTGGGCGCCAGACTTGCTAATGTATGCTTTGCAGGAGCTGTGATCCGAATTATCGAACAATCGGCCTCGGAAATACTCAAAATGTTTATTTTGGGAGCCGACACGGAGTCGCAGGGATGGAGTCGCCAACAGGCTTGGTACCTGATCAAAGCACTTGCAAATGCTAAAGGTGGCTCCATGCGTTATGATGAGGTTCTTCTGTCGGACCTCTTCAAGACGAACGGCGAAACCACCCTTAGGGCGCTCGAGCAGGCGGAACTTATTTCTGTCTCTACCGTTAACGGCTCCCCTGAGAAGGTGAAGCCTGGACGGCCGGTCTACCATGCTATATTCAAGAAGTTGACCGAGAATAAGACGCTGAGCAGTCGCTTAGATCTTGTGATCCTGGCCCAGCTGATTGACAAGGAAAACAAGAGCATTGCCAAGTACGAGGATGAGCTCCTTCTGCTTGGAAGGCTACCAAAGCAGCCTCGAGAGTTGTCCTCGAGAATCCAGTGGCTTCTCCAGAAGGTGTACAACTCACAGAACAAGGTTAGTAAGTACGAAGACGAGAGCGCGATGCTCCAGAAGATCCTGCGAAGTGAGCATTGATCAGAACGAATATGGTGCCTTTTGTATGATATTATCTGGGATAGGAAATGAGCTATAATAAACAAACATCTCCGATTTAATGCCCCCCCGCCTCATTATCTTGAGGGTAAATTCGACGTGTCACAGTAAAATTAATTGATCTGAGCAATATCAAGTTGCCTTTTCTCGTTAAAATAGTTGTATTGGAGTTCACAGGAGAGGGAGGGCTTGATGAGGTCAGCTGTATTGTTTGTTACGGTAGATTTCCACAAAAAGAACTTGCTGGCTTCAATTCCTCCCTCCAACTCCTGACATTCTCTTCCCACTTTCAAATTAGGAGCTCTATAGCCGACGTGGACTTAATAATTTACCTATTTTCTGTTCATTAGGTGCTGGGTTGGTGTTGATTGTTTTCTCCAGTTTTCTCTGTATCGGTGTGGTATGATTCCCGACTTTTCATCACAATAATGGGGAGCCATGAAATGCTATCGCTCAGCGCCTTAGAAGCCACTTGGGACACGCTGCTTCATTCAAGATGGGCCACTTTCGTTTTAATTCTTCTCTTACCATGCATTATCACCCGCATTATCACTGGTTTCCAGAGCCGTTCCGTGGGTACTCCTTCAGAACAACCGCGTTCTGTTAGGATGGTGCCGTACTGGGTCCCTTGGCTGGGACACAGTTTCTCGTTTGGAAGAGACCATGTACATTTCCTTGAAAAGTCGAGGTTAGTTTAAGATACCCATTCTTGTACGGAGGGTAACGTGGAACTGAAAAGTGTCGCAGGGACTACATGAATGAGCCTGTATTCGCCATAAGTCTGGGCGGTATCAAGCACAATGTTATCACGTCCGCATCTATGACCAAGTCCGTCTTGTGGTTTAGAGGAACCACTTCAGCTCCCCTGATTGACTATGCTCTCAAAATGGTCTTTGGAGATCGTGGCCCTATTCAGAACCTGAGTGCTACTGATCACCATGTCTTCCATCATAACCTTCCTAATCTTTTTGTGAATGAGCCTTTTCTCACGGAAGCATCCACAGCGCTTGCGAGGTATGTTCAGCAGGAAACGCCCAATCTAGTGACATTCTCTAGAAGCCCCGTTGATCAGGCGTCCTGGGAGCGTGGGAGTGAGGCGACAGTCATCGAAGGGACGGCTAGTCCTGTCTGCGAAGTAAATTTTTTCGCCTTGATCAGGAATTTTGTCGGACAATTGACGACCTCCACTGTCATGGGGCGGACTCTTTTGGAGGTCTCCCCAGGAATACTTGACGACCTTTGGAGCCTTGATGACCGGTTTACTGCTTTGTCTATGGGCGTGCCTCGCTTCTTAAGCCCCGGGGTATCCGCAGCAATCGCTTCCCGCGAACGTTTGCTGCGCGTGCTTGCGAAAATCCATGAACGTTTCCTCATTTCGGAAGAAGGTGGTGATCCTGGTATGGAGTTCCGCGATCTGGAGGATATCTCTGGGCCCATCAGGAAACGAATTTTGATGTCGCAGAGCTTAGGGCTGTCACCAAAAGCTAGCGCACCGGGCCACCTGTCACTACTTTGGGTGATGAATGGGAACTCGCCTAGTATTGTGTTTTGGCATCTCCTTCGATTATACTCGAACCCTGCCCTTTTGGAGGATATCCGAAGGGAAATAGGCCCCTTTGTCCGAGTGCACAGAGCCAGTAAAGAAGAAACTGGGTTTCCAATCCAGGAACCCCCACGGATTACTATTGATGTCAATGGACTACTAGGTTCTTGTAATCTACTCAAGGCCAGCGTCTTTGAAACGCTGCGCTTGGACTCGGCATCACTCTCGTTCCGAGAACTCACAGCGGATTTAACCATCACTGAGACCGGTGAAGAGGTCGTGCTTGCCGGTCTTTCCCAACCCCGTTCTTACCAACTTAAGAAGGGCGAGCGTGTTGCGGTGTCACAAAAAATTCTCCAAAATGAGCCTCAAAATTACTCGAACCCCAGCCAGTTTGACCCTCTGAGATTCATTCAAACGGATCCAAAAACCGGGAAGCAGGTAGCGGCAATGCAGGCTATGTACCCGTTTGGTGGAGGTATGTCCATGTGTAAAGGGCGAGCCTTTGCCGACAGACAACTTTTAGCCTTTTCGGCGGCGATCGTGTCGTTGTGGGATATCCAGCCAGCGACTGGCAACAACTTCAACCTCCCTAAGCATAAGATATCTAGTGCCGCTTATTTGCCGGCGAAAGATATCCGCGTGCGTATAACGGAGCGCGTGGGTTAGCAAAAATAAATGAACGATATACTTGGTTTATAATGGGCTAATTGACTTCCGATTTGACACTGGTGATACTGTGATAATATTGTTTGCTGTACATTTTGGATTAACCCCCCACCATACATACATAAGACGAGGCGGGGAAGATACCTTGGCTTTTCCGAAGCGAATGAATACTTAATGATTAAAAAGAATACCGCTATTAAAGGACCAATAATGATGGCCGGTTAACTAAATGACCAAGTGGAGCCATGGAAAAGAATCCGGAGTCGCGGAGTTCTGCCGACGATTCTGAGGCTAATCAGCAGCCCGGATCTCATCATCGCCATAGTTCAAATACAGCGTCATCCCATCGCGCACCACAGAACGCTTACGTCTTGAATTCTAAATTTATGAATGTGATTTTAGAGCGGGGATATTGGCAATAATGGAGCAGAATGAACCCAATAAAGCTCCCCAAGAAGCAAATGGGCCTTCCAACCAGGACTACGACCTGTCGACGCCGATTGCGGCCACTTCGGGCCTTCGGCGCGGCCTGACCTCATATGGAGATGCCCATTTCTCCCTGTTTCTTCGAAAAGTGTTTGTTAAGGCACTAGGGTACTCCGAGGATGCACTTTCTCGACCAATTATTGGCATCATCAACACTTACTCCGGGTTCAACCCCTGCCACGGCAATGTTCCGCAGTTAATAGAAGCCGCGAAGCGGGGGGTTCATCTCAGCGGTGGGCTTGCGGTCGAGTTTCCCACTATCAGTGTGCACGAATCATTCTCCTCCCCAACGAGCATGTTCTTACGCAACTTGATGAGTATGGATACTGAGGAAATGATTCGTGCCCAGCCGGTGGATGCGTGCATTATGATTGGAGGTAATTCCCCGCACATGCATCCATTGGTGTTATCTGGAAAACAATGGCTGAACGAGTATAGGATGCGACAAGACTGTCCCAGCACAGTTGATGGGTGGGATTTCTGCAAACAAACCAGCTTTACCTCTCATCACGGGCCCAATGATGCCAGGGAGTCATCGTGGGGAGAGAATCGGGGCATGCACCGATTGCCGGAACAACTGGGCGGCTTTTCGTGCCGGGGAGCTGGATATCGAGGAAATCTCAGCTATTAACGAAGAGCTGGCTCCAACTGTAAGTTTTAGCCTAGTATCGTTATTATCAAGGAAGTCTGATTTAAACTTATCAACGGACGTAGATCGGGACTTGCGGTGTCATGGGTACCGCGAGCACAATGGCATGCATTACTGCTGCTCTCGGCATGATGCCACTCCGTGGAGCCTCCGCACCAGCGGTCTCATCTGCAAGAGCCAGAGTCGCGGAAGAAACAGGTGCAAACGCCGTCAAAACGGCTCTCGCAGAGCGAAAGCCACAGGACATTCTGTCGAAGGAATCTTTCTTGAATGCCATTGCCGTCCTCCAGGCCATAGGAGGCTCTACGAACGCCGTGGTACATTTGATGGCCATTGCCAACCGACACCCAAATCTCCAAGGGGTGATAACTCTACAGACAATCGAGGAAGTTGGCCGTAAGACCCCTTTGCTGGTCGACTTGAAGCCTAGTGGCGACAACTACATGAACGACTTCCACAACGCGGGTGGGATGCTAGCTTTGTTGAACACCCTCCGCCCACTCCTCCACTTAAACGCCATGACAATCACCGGCCAGACCCTCGGTGAGGTTCTTGATGCTTCCCCATTCCGCGAGTTCCCCTTCTCACGCCAGATCATCCGACCACTATCGGATCCCCTCTACCCTTCATCCTCCCTAGTCGTCCTCCACGGGAACATCGCCCCAGATGGCGCAGTAATGAAGGCCTCGGCCTCTAAGGACCGCCGCCTACTTTCCCACACAGGGCCAGCAGTAGTTTTTGAAAACTCCGCAGATCTAGCCAAGCGCATTGACGACCCAGACCTCGACGTCTCCGCCGACTCCATCCTCGTGCTTAAAGGAATCGGCCCGATCGGCAACCCCGGGATGCCTGAAGCCGGTCTTCTCCCGATTCCACGGAAGCTCGCTGCTACAGGCGTGAAAGACATGCTTCGTATATCCGACGGTCGCATGTCTGGTACCGCAGGAGGGACCATCGTCCTTCATATCTCCCCAGAATCCGCTCTCCCGGAGTCGCCCTTCGGAATAGTCCAAACCGGCGATATAATCATCTGTGACATAGAAGCACGCAAGCTACATCTAGATATATCGGATGTGGAGCTGAAAGCGCGTATCGATGCTAGTAAATTGGCCTCGGCACCTGCGTCGGAAAAGCCTAGACAGAGGGGTTACAGGGGGCTGTATGAACGGTCGGTCAACCAGGCGCAGGACGGGGCGGATTTCGACTTTCTCACAGCAAATGCGGGGGAAGCTGGACACTGATTATCAGTTTATCATCAGTTATCATGAGATTATTAGCCGATTTTTAGAATTTAAAAAACATTGAAATAATAGACTCTGCCTTGGGATGCCGCGGCAGCCCTGACCCTGTGCCCTAAGCCCTGGATATTACCCGATTAGGCTGTACTACGCCCGACGCGTCTCGCGGCGGCGGAAGGAAACGCGTCCTTCCAAGAGACTCAATTAGGCCAAAGTCGCTGGGCAGTCCATTAAGTTGTCTCCATAGCAGCACGAGGATATGCTGCGAGGCGTGCGGCGGTGTTTTTAAGCTCTGATTTTTCATCACTTCCTATCCCATTGTCTCTGCTAACACAAGTTTAACAATGGTCACCGAAACCCCGCGTCCCCGAGGCAGACCAGCCCGTAAGTAGCGCTATTTCAAGTACAAATACAACTTGCAGCGTGATGTGGAAAAAGTTAACATATTATCAATCCAGATACACCGGGACAGACGGTCGTGACATATACGCCAAACGGTCGGTCCATTATTACCGGAGGATCTAATTCTGCCATCCGTATCTATACGGTGGGTGAGGACGGTGAGCCGAAAACAATTGATGATGGAGTTGAAGGGAACCTTGGGATTGCTGCTACGGTATGATTTTTGCTCTTTTTCTCGGTTGTGTCCGGGTGTGGATTGTTGACTTTTACTTAGGATGAAGCAGTCTTCTTGGGAGCCGAAGATGGCACGGTTTGGCAATATGATGTGCGCACAGGGAGGATGGAGAGATTGCTTGTGCGATGTGCTTTACCGGTGAGAGATCTGGCTATGACAAAGGATCGGGAGTGGGTTGCAGTGGCGAGCGAGTAAGTTATTATCTCATGGTTTTGGTTATATGCCTTCTTTTTTGAGCTAGGATGGGGGTTGAGGAAACTAATATAGTTGGATAGTGAACTCACGATCAAACTGGTCAACATCGAAGACATGACCAAAGTCAAATACCTCCGCGATCAAGCCAAGGGGACCAAACATATCACCTTCGACCCCAATGGGCGATTTGCCACGGTCTCCTGTATGGACGGTCTTCTCTATATTTATTCTATGGATTCCGAAGAGCCAGAGCTATTGCGCAAAGTGGACGGGGCGATCCGACGACTGGAGGCCGAGGACGAAGCAACGGCCCGAGTGGTATGGCATCCCGATGGCACGGCGTTCGCATCGGCCCAGGCGACGAGGGACATTGCGATTTTCTCCGCGGGCGAGTGGAAGAAAGAGAAGACGTTTGCGGGTGGCCATAATGGGGATATCACGGTGATTTGCTGGTCGCCCAACGGGGCGCTTCTTGCAACGGCCGCGAAGGACGGCCAGGTCCTGATCTGGGAGAGTAAGACGCAAAATGTGCTGCACCGATACAATTTCCCTAGTGTGATCAATATCGCCTGGCATCCGACGTTGAATTCGGCTTGCGTGACGACCTCGGATGGAGAGCTCTATATCTACGACGGGTTTGTACCAAAGGAGTACGAATCATACCTACAGAAGCCGCTCCAGGCTGCTCCTGTTTTCCCGGGCGTTTTGACGGAAATCTCGGATAATGCTCGGCGACCTTTGGCAAATCGACCGAAGCAGGCGATGCAGCGGAGGGCGGGTTCCCCCGATGAGTTGGATGATATTCTGGGCTTTGACCAGGACATGGACGATTTCGTTGATGATGATGATGGAGCGGGCTACGCGGAGGATCTCCTTAACGGGCATGGGAAGCGCACGAACGAGCATCTGGAGGATATCGACGGACATGCTGATAAGCGCATGTTGACCTCCTTTGCGAAGCCCAAGGTTCATCCCCCGCTTCAGTCTGGTAGCACCCCCTGGAGGGGTAATCGCCGATATCTTTGTATGAAACCCTCCTCATTTTGGCGTAGCCCAGCTGCTTAGAACTGGATACTAACCGGGATGTAGGCTTGAACTTGACAGGCGCCGTCTGGACTGTCGACCAAGAGACTCATAATACGGTGACGGTGGAATTCTACGACCGAGAGCTCCATCGCGATTTCCACTTCACTGACCCATATCTATACGACCGTGCTTGTTTGAGTAAGTGGTTTATTCCTCTGTTGACGGCCGAATTGGTGCCCTGACTATTTTTTAGATGAGCATGGGGCGCTGTTCTCCAACAACCCGGCGGATGGAACCCCTGCTACAATTTTCTACCGCCCTCATGAGACATGGACCACACGAGCGGATTGGCGAACCCAATTACCCCAAGGAGAATATATCAGAGGTAGGCAACTGTGATACGCCGGTTAAGTATAGCTCCTATGACTGACCGTACACAGCGCTGGCGCTAAGTGACTCATACATCGTCGCGGTGACAACGAAAGACTATGTTCGTGTGTATACGCTGTTTGGAACCCCTTTTAAGGTATATAGACAGAAGAGCCCAGCTGTGACCTGCGCCGCCTGGCGGGACTATATTATGACCGTGGGGAATGGACCTTTGGGGAGTGACGGTCGGACCGCGACGTTGCGGTATTCGATTGAAAATGTGAAGCGGGATGAGGTCCATCAAAACGAGGACGTTGTTGCTCTCCCCGGGGGCCTAGAACTGCGGAGCGTCTTCTTCTCGGATACAGGGGTAAGATGGCGTCCTTGCCTCTGGCGCCCGAACTTGGCCTGGTGCTGACATGTTTAATTATTTAAGGACCCATGCATGTACGACTCAGAAGGTGTTTTACTTGTGCTCCAACACTGGCGCAGCAACGGCCAGGCCCGCTGGGTCCCACTACTCGATACCAGGCAACTGGAGCGCTTGGCCAGCGGACGCAAAGAGGAGACATACTGGCCCGTTGCGGTGGCCCAAGATAAGTTCCACTGTATCATCCTCAAAGGAGGAGACCGGTACCCCTACTTCCCACGGCCGTTGCTCAGTGAGTTTGAGTTCCGGATTCCCATTTCCGATCGGCCCGGGAAAGCGCTGGACGACGAGGACGGGCCAGCGACGCGCAACGATGGACCCCGGCTGGAGGAGACATTTGTCCGCAGCAGCATTCTCCTGTCGCTCTTCCAGGATCTGGTGTCGTCCACGCATGCGACCGCGACGCAGCGAGCCGAACTGTCTCGCAAGGAGCTGGAACTGGATAAGGTTCTTCTCCAGTTACTGGCGGTGGAGTGCCGCGAGGGCGAAGATCGGGGCATGAAGGCGCTGGAGCTGGTGCACATGATGAAGGACCGCAATGGCAAGATGGTCGAAGCAGCTATGAAGGTGGCAGAGCGATATGGCCGGGGCGTGCTGGAGGATAAGATTCGGGATCTGGCAGAGCGGCGATACGTGGGAGATGACGATGATGATGAACTGGCGTAGTAGCTATGTTTAAGCTTGGACTATGATGAGATGCATTGATACCATAATCTTGATATTATTTTTCTTTCTGCTGTACTGTACCATCTGTAGTGGAGTGGGTATAGGATGCCATTTCCTTCAATCGGCGTGCTTGTATTGTTTATTATTCCCTAGTCCTGTGGGTCTGCGGCGAGAACGTCATCATTCCAACCATCCAAGATTTGAATAAAACAACAACAAAATCAACTGCGCTCCCTCATCCATGCTATCGGATGGGCTCTTTTTGGTTGACATACCCTCCCCCCTCTGTATGACACTCTAATCGACCTCCCCTGGTCGGCTGTTTCCCGCCATGCCGAAGCTGGTCACCGCTCCTTCGCCGCATTTCACATCATCCACCTCCTCTTCTCTTCGACCTCGTCTCCGCCATGGCCTTCCTAGATCCTCTCCCACCCCTTTAAATCCTTCTCGATCATTCGTATCCTCTCATCTTCGACCCTTTGCAAACGCCCGACACGACTCCGACATCCCCGTCTGTCCCTCCACGGAGCCATGGACTCCAAATTCAACCCTCTTCTCACCTACCCCCAATATCTCCGACCTCAATAACAGCAATAGCAACAATTCAGACCACAAGCCTCCAGATGAGCGGATCCTTAAGCTAGGCAAAAGTAATTTTTCTCCTCTACTACACTATTCCCAGGTCATGCTAACACTCGAAAGCCCTCCGCCAACTCTCCCCCCTCCTCCCAACAATCCTCATCAACCCCCTCCCCCCTCACCTCCTCAGCCCCAGCGTATCCCTCCACCTCTTCCCCTCAACACACCCGCACCTCCCTACAGTCAAGGGCAGAACCCTCTACCGCGCCGCCATCTGGGCCGTCCCCGTCGCATGGAGCAGCGTCCCCCTCGTCGGAAACGTCCAGCTTCAGATCCTCTCCGAGCGCATCGTACGCGCCGGCACCGTCCTCGAACCAACCACCAACCCGACTTGTGAGGCTGGGGATGAACGGCTCGTCGTGCGATGGCGTACGGAACACTCTTCCTCTACTCCTTCTCACTCGACAGATGAACGGAGCAAGAGCGCCCCAAATACCCAGACACAAATACAGACCGGACCAGGGGCGGGAACAGGGACAGGGACAGACAACGGAGTCAACAAACGCCTCAGCATCCTCCTAGGCGGCGACGCACCCATCTTCAAACTCTCCCACGAAGACCAGTTCACCGGCCTATTCATCTTCTCCTTCGACGAGGAGGGAAGGGTCCTCACGCAGACAATCGAGCATGCAGAGGATGCGAGTGGATGGGAACGGACGGCTAAATTCGTGACGTTGACTGATTGGTTGATTGGGAAAGCCCGGGGGAGTTTGGATCCTACCCCGGCGCCTGGGGGGTTGGCTATGGGGCGTTATTCTTACAGAGGTAAGAAGGGGGAGGATGGGCATGGGCATTATGGGAGGGGGAGGTGTTTTGAAACATAACATGATGTGTGACTTTATTGTTTATGGATGGACGGACAATCTCCTTTCTGGGGTGTATTTTTATTGGCTTGGTATTCTTCTCTCCTTTTCTCTTTTTTATTATGGCCATCGGATTTGTATACTATTTATACCCTTGTTCAATGGAACTTGCTGATTTTATTGAGCTAATTTCAGAAATTGGATGGGTTCAATAGACCTGACTCCCCTTTAACCCTAATTCTATCAAGTAAAAGCTCTAAAAAATATGTCGATAATTCGCTCAAATGGTCTATTCCTAAGGATATCAACGGCTCCGCTGCGAGGGGCAGGGGTGTATGGAGGAATGCCGCGTTTCACAGTCCTGGATCCCTGTTGTCCTGTTCCTTTCACGGGGGCCATAGCCGATGAAGGTTATAATCCGAAAGCAACAGAATGCAGGGCTTCCATCGGGCATGATTCGAGACCGTTTGGGTTGGGCGGGACTGCCGCATGCACGCCGGGGCAGGCCCAGCCTAGGAGGAAGAGGGCAATATCCCGCACCTTATGGAAGATATGGAGGTGAGTATCTAAGTGCCGAACCTAGAATCAATTACAAAGAAAGGAGACCTGACGGATGTTGGACATACCGTGGAAATTAACTCACTAGGTAAGCTGGCCTTAAGTGCTACCTCTCCAAGAACATGGCATACCAGAAGCACTGGGTTAAGAAGTACTTTTAACCAATGCAATCTCGCTCTACAAATAACCTAGCAATTCAACCAAGGCTTTTTTGTCGATACACTATCAAATTGGCTCGAAGTAGCACGGGCCTTGCGTAGCAAAGCAAACTTTATATCATTTTTATATGGTGTTTCCAATCACACTGTCCTGCAGTTATTTTGAGATTATGTACATTAAACCGGAATGTAGGAAAAAAAAAAACGGGAAAAAATATTGATTTTGAATTTGAGAGCCACTTAAGAAGACGGCGACTTTAGTGCAGTGAAAACACCTACGCAGACCCCAAGCATCACAACTCCCCCCGTGGTATATGCAATCTCACGCCCAACCCACCAGAACAGCGAACAGAACAAGACCGGCCCCGCCGCACGACCGATCTGGCCCCAGCTTCGCAGGCGACCGAGGACTGCACCTCGCTCTTCCTCTCGTGCCTCTAAGCTGCCGAGACTATTGAGCCCGGTGACGACGGTAGCGCTCGTCACGGCCAAAAGACTTCCGGCGCCGTAGAGACCCGCCAGAGAGGAAACCCGGCCAAGGAGGAAAAACGAGACAGTGCATGCGACGACACCAGCGCGTACGGTCATGAGGGGTGGGAGACGGCGAACCACGGTGCCCTGGAGCAGGGAG
This sequence comes from Aspergillus biplanus, assembly GCA_027569045.1. NCBI lineage: Eukaryota > Fungi > Ascomycota > Eurotiomycetes > Eurotiales > Aspergillaceae > Aspergillus > Aspergillus biplanus. The sequence continues at coordinate 843,600 of JAPDEJ010000005.1, read as the reverse complement.
GCGACGAGACCCATCATGGATAGGAGGCGGCCGTTGAGCGCAGAGGGGCTGGCGGTGCTGTTCGCGTAGAAGGTTGCCGTGAGAAACGGGAGAGAGAATTCCATGCCGGAGAACGGCAGGAGGAAGAGGAAGTGGATCACATTGAGAACGGCTAGGTTATTTGTGCGTTGGTGTTTGGGTCGGGGTTCCGCTTTGTTGGTCGACTTCGTTTTGTTGTCGGCAGCGGCGGCGGGTGCTTTGGTCGAGGTGAGCTTCGTGAGGCGCGGATGGGTTTCAGGGAGACAGAAATAGAGATAGGCAGTTTCGACGACAATGAGGACGAATGAGACCCCGGCTGCGGTAGCGAAGGGGTTTGCTGCGACTGTGGTGATAGTCGAGAGGAAGGCGCCTAATGCAGGCCCGAAGGTAAACGCGATACTGAAGCAAGCTCCAACCAGAGCCATGGTAGAGCCCCGTTGGGACGGGTCACTGATATCCGTTGCAATAGCATTGGCTAACTGGACGTTTCCCTCGCTGAGGCCCCCCACGATGCGACTGGCTAGGAATGTGCGGAAATCGACTGCGGCTACCCACAGCGCAACGCTGAGGGTGTTCCCCACCATGGAGCAGAGCAGGGCAGTTCGGCGGCCATGCTTGTCGGAAAGACGGCCAATAAACGGAGCGGCAATAGCCTGGAGGAACGAAAAGAGGGAGCCAAGTGCACCTCCGAGAAGTACGATGTCGTAGCGAGAGTCTATCGGTTTGGCGAAAGCGTTCTTGTAGGCGTTGAGGTAATGGAAGACGCGGTTTAGAAGAGACGTTGGGGCGGGGTCTTGGTTGCGGTAAAAAGTGAGGAGGGAGGGGAAAAGGGGGAGAATGAAAGTAAAGGATATCTAGTAGAGACGGTCAGACAGAGGCTACTCCGAGTAACACAAGAAGTTGCCATACCAAATCTAAGAGCAGGGATGTCATCAAGACCTTGAGGATCTTCTTCCGCTGGTCTGCCGGTATAGCCATAACGACAGAAGAATCGGGGTCAACAAAGCAAAAAAGAAGGAAAAAAGAAGCGAGAGAAATGCTGTTGTACAAAAACGAAAGCTAGAACGAAGGGACAAAAGAGTGCTAAAAGGAAAATATCAAGCCATTGAAGATTAGGTGTCAATGGAACAAAAATGAGTAAGCCAGATTGACGTCGTTTCAAAGATTCCCTGCCCTCCTTCCTATTATGTCATAGCCCTGAGCCCCACTGCCGAGCCGAATCGGGACTTCTACAATATCTGCCAAATGCCGAGCTTTAGAATATGAAGACAGGGTTCTTTAGTATCTTTACTAGAGGGAAATGTTCGTTGGTGAGATGCTGAGATCGCCATGGTTCATTCCAGTGGAGCTTATTCCGCCTCTTCTACCCGGGGCTGACCGTCTCCTCCCTGGCTGCCAAACCCATCCCCAAACCCCATGTCGACAGAATTAGCAAACTAAAATACATGAGAAAGAGGAAGGATATGTTGGTGTCACGGTGAAGTAGAGGGAGAAAAAAAAAGTGTACCATCAACTAAAATGTAACGGTGACGGAAGTGCTCAAATCCACAATCAAAGTAAAAGGAAATAAAGAAAGTAGCAAAGCGATTAGATGCACGCTCAATAAATGCAAGACATGTAACAACAGAAACTTTTTCTAGGCAGTCGGCCATCCAAAAAAGGAAGAGGCGCAGAGTAGAGACGCCCGTCTGGCATCTCTACCCCTGCAAAGCCTTGTTGAAACCATTCAAGAGATACATTTCTTTCGTGAACCATAACACCACGTTTACCCATGAGATGACCATTAAAAAAGCGAAAAAGAAAACATGGACAAGTCGACGAGGCCAAAAGGAAGAAAAGGACCGCGAAGAAATAAAGGAAGAATTAAACAGAGAAGACCCGAGTGGGAAGCGTGTACAAGAAGTGAGTGCTCTCCTAAACCAATGTCCGATGCATAGCTTCTCAAAAGAATTCTAGCTTTACTGCGCTGCTGGGGGCGCTGCAGCAGGAGCTCCATTAGGTCCGCCGCGTCCGCGATTACCACGGCCTCGGCCACGACCCCGGAAGTCACCGCGTCCACGTCCGCGGAGCCCTTCACCTCCACGGCCTCGGCCACCACGGCCGCGGCCACGGAAGCTGGGCTGTCTTTGGTGGTGCACAACCTGTTCAAACTCATCGCGGTTCTGTGTCCTAATACCAGCCTCCTCAATCGTTGTAGCAGCCTCATTTGCAAAGCCTGGGTCAACGTTTGCGGGAGTTGCCTGGAGGCCAGTTTCAGTCTCAGCGGGGTCACGGGGAACTTCAACCCAGCTTTCAGTGTTCTGGGATGACGCAAGAGAATCAGGGCCGTTGGGTTCCCATTTCGACTCTGCGACTGCATTCGCAGCATCGGAGACCATCGTCTGCGGGGGAGGGGCGAGTTGTTCAGGGGCCGTGTACTGACGGCTAGTATCAACGGTGTAGGACGGATCCTGGAGCTCGGTATAAGCTGCGTTGGCGGTGGTAGGATTAGTGGCTGGAGCTGCCTCCGCAGGGACCTCCTCGGATGGAGAATCCTGCTCTTCGGAAATCTGCTTGACCTTGGCGTCTAGAGAGGTAAATAAAGTTAGCGATGAGTTGCACTCACGAGATTATATAGCAACAAGAAAATTAGGTTTGCTCACATGTGGCTTCTAGGGTTTCACCCTCAACGCTGACGATCTTCTCGTCCACACCATCAATAAGTTTCCGCATGGAAGCGACGGCGTCGAGAGATCCTCCGTAGACCTGGAAAAGGACACCTTCAAACGCACGGGTCTCGGTGGAAGTTTCATCCCCGGAGCGTCTCATGTTTGCCGCAGCGCAAAGGAACTTGCTCAAGCTCAGCAACTGCTGAGTGAAGTCAGTTTCATCTGCCTTGGGGGCTTCGACTTCCACCTTCTCAACAGCAGCAGCCTTTTCTACCGCAGATTGGAGTTCCTCCTTGTGAGCCTTCTCAAGCTCCGCCTTCTGGCTAGCCAGACGCTGCTCGTAGTGGGAAGCAAACTGTTTGAAGTGGGTAATCTGCTCTTGGATCTGAGAAACAGTGGCCTGGAGAGCAGGCTTCTTCTCTGCTTGTGCCTTCTGGTCGGTATTAATCTTCTTCTCAGCAACCAACTCTTCCAACGACTTTCCCGGGTTTTCGGCGATAATAGAATCGACTTTAGCTGTTGCGTTCTAAGTAAAGAAAAAAGCAAGTTAGCCACAGAATTTAGAGGGTAATTTGATTATTCCAATATACCAGTTTCTTCATAGTATTGCGCAGGCCCCTACAGAAGCTCATTAGCATCATCTAAAGCAGTTTTGGGCCGCAACTTATGAAGACGAGCTGAGAGCTCGCATGCGCAAAGTTGTAGGTTCAGTGGTTCGCGCACCTCTGAAGATCTTTGTAGTATGGGTAATCAATGCCGTCTGAAGTGCTGGAGACACCGTTGAGGTTTAGTTTTTCTGAAGGTGAAGGGGACTGTGCAGGCGCAGCGTTCTGAGCGGAGTTGGGAGCCATGATATTGGTGAGTGAGACGAGCTCGGATCAGGTTCTCGGGAAGAAGTAAGAGAATATAGTGGGGTGCTAGCGAAGGCAAAAATAATAAGTAATAAATAGAGAAAAGATGCTTTGACAGCTGTCTAACCGTGGAGGATGAATCAATCAGAGAGAAAGAGAGAGAGAGAGAAGAGAGCAGGGCGTCCGAGGCGACTGACGTGTAGAAGCTAGTGGAGGGCAGAAGAAAGAACCCAGAGATGCGGGTGGAACTCTTCCGAACCCCAGCGCCGCTTTGTGCTTTGGCTGCTTTGTCGCGTGCTGCGGACGATCAGCCCAACAAACTCAAAGATGTTCACCCGCCGGAGCTCAAGAGTCTGAAGCTGCTGAAACTACTTTCGATTTCGGACGCCTCGAATTTATCACTTAGGTAGTGGGCCTCATCGAGATATTGTATCCATGCCAGCCTGATAAGCCACTGCACTGGGCTTGGTATAACTATAATCAAGCTTATACTCAGGGTATTGTAAAAGTATCTCCGCCTTAACGCCCTTTCAAGCGTCTCTCCACTCTCTCTGAAATGGAATCCCTAAGAAAAGAAGAAAAAATAGCAAAAATAGCCAACGCCGAGCCCAATGAAAGTTACCATATCAACAATCGCAGAAAACATAAACTCCCCAGTCAAAATGCTCTCTAGAGAATGAGAAGAACCAGTGAAATTATGATCGATTAACCCTTGAACTTTCGCAGTGTCCTCTGCACCCAACAAGACATATCAGGTTAAAATGATTCCATAGCAATTTACCATAATGGGAGCCGCGTACCTCAGTCACCTTTCGAACAGAATTAGCGGAAATGTTCTTCTCCCCTGCTCTTCGCGATCGAATCGACGACTCGCGCATCAATCTGCGTCCTGTCAGCAACCTGGAAGGTTAAAACGCGTCCAAGGATCAAACAAAGCGATGAATAAACACGAGCTTGACGATAATAGAAAGGATTCAAACGGAAGATTGAAAATAAGAATACAATACTCACTCTTGCATAAAGAGCATGTAATCCAGGAATATCTATTAGAGTGGCAATGAAATATGGTTAGTCCTGGAGTGGGATGCCGCCTAAATCATCGAATCCGTACCAAAATATCAGCGTTTTTGCTCAGACTGCGATTCGAATGAGCTTTGATGATCCGCTTTACGGTCGCTCGAGGATAAAGCTTCTGGGTAGCTGCCATGGCGAATACCTGTTTGAGCCAATTCCACTCAGATTCACAGCGGAGCAGACTTGATGGTGATAAGAGCGATGATGTGATATCTTGACTCCAGAGAAATGAAAGCCTCGTACTTGTTATTTGTTTGGAGGCCCCTCAGAGATAGATAAGCTTCCAAGGTTCTTCTCTTGACATTTTAGGTAAATTACCAGATTACACGGGAACTGACCGGCAGTATTTACGTGACCATACGAATCCAAATTTGCTCCAATCCACCACGATTATTGACACCCGAGTTTGATATAAACAAATATAATAAAAAGCACTCTGGGCCTGCTCAAACTGGAGCCTTTTTCTTCTTGAATTTTTTCTGCTACTAGTTCTTGACAGCTGCGGACCCAATATGTTTACACCGTGTTTAGCGAACAGTCGGTCGTTATAAATGGAGCCTGGGATGGTCATCAAGGAGGAGCAAGCAGGATGGATGCTGGAACTATAAGTGATGATATTATTCGAAAATAAGTAACTGGAGTTGAAGTATATATATACTATTACATCTACCTATAGAATAGACAGTAAAACGGACCCAATAGCTAACATGTCCAGCGAATACTTACTGTAAAGTAAACTATCGTAGTCGACGGAGGAGTTTCCAGGCGGAAATGGCCGCTGCAGAGGTTACGGCCGTTCTCCAAGCGAAAAAGATATAAAGGGCCACCCGGACTTTCTCATAATACCCCCGTAGCATGATGCCTACGGCATACGCGCTGCCGTTGGGGCTTTTGTCTGAGGGTCCATAGTATCGCCCCACCCCTAGTCCTCCGATACCGACCTGGTTGCGGTCGTCTTTCTCCCCATCCACCTTAACGATGGGCAATGCTGCGGTTTCACTATCCACAGCAGTATTATTGCTGGGCCGAGCCCCGAACTTGACCTGACGCATGTTACGCTTCCGCAAGCTGTGCGTCAGAATGTTGATGATAAATCTCAAATCGGGAGACGTGAAGTTAGGGTAATTCCACAGCTTTACAGCCGTATATGGTGGCAGCATATCCAAGAAGTCAGCCAGTATGCCAAGGGTCAGTCCCCATAAAAGAAGAGTGGGACTATCACTCGAAGGAGCTGTTGAGGATTGCCTGAACCATGATCTTGACTGCTGGGATAATACCTGACCCTCAGAGCTCTCAATCTCCTGTTTCAGGTTTGTTGGGCACCGCAAAGTTTCGGTAGGAATTAAGCGGATCGCCGAGAACTGCATGAAGCCCATGGGAGAGCAGCGAGCAACGAGACGAGTTAGGAAGTTGCCTGTGCTCACGAGCCGTTGCGTCATGTCAACATTTTCAACTGTGCGTTGCACCGGGGAAAGGAGCACCCTTAAAGATACCCAATGTGTGGAAGCAACTTCAGCGGGTTGAAGGGCAAGAGCCGGTGAGTTGTGGTCTGTTAGCAGAAACACATAAGGGCAGAGGACCATTAACCTAAAAGGAAGAATATTCAATCAGCCTCATTCCCAAGTAGTCCAGAAGCCAAGGAAAATCATACGGTATACTACCCCAGCTAGAGGTCACGACTCTCTCGGGTAAATTCCCCACGTATATACAATGTCCAGTTGTCAGGTCAAGGCCCACTTCTTCCGCGGCTTCTCTAATGGCGGCGGCTTTATCGTCAGCGTCCTCGGGGTCTCGTTTTCCGCCGGGAAGAGCGACATGGCCGGTCCAACGATCACCCACGCGCGAGGATCTTTTGATAAACAGCACTTCCGGTTCCCCATTTTGCACCCATGGCTGCGAGAAGAAGGTATCTAGTTGCTGCTTAGTGGAGGCGTTCTCGTCTTTGGGGGGAAGAGGCGAGTGGTTGGGTCGGTGGTCAAACGTGGGTCGGACTCGAAGAACCAGGGCAACCGAGGCTCGCTTTTTGCATTGAGGCGGATTAGGAACGTGGGGATAAGAGTTCTCATGGAGGTCGATTAGAACATTATGGAGGGATTCTGACGACAAGATTGACTCTCGTGAAGAGTTCGAATTGAGGGCATCCATTGGGGTTTAGGACGTTTGCGCTTTGTTGGGGAGAAGAGTATGTGAGGAGAGCCCTCATCATCGGAAAGTATGGCGTATTATTTTGGTGCGGAGAAAGAATACCAAAAGACCGCGGGCCCGGCCATGGGCTTGGCCGGCTCCCCCCAAAGAAGATAAGCGCGCGAAATCGGTGAAGAAGTACACCCAGAAATGACAAATCATAACCGAAAGATTCAAGTTGCGTTGAAAGTTTGAAACCTCACCGTCCTGTATGTGCAATACGAAGGCTGGTGTGGAAACCCCCCCCACTCCGACAAATGGTGGCGTCACCAGAGCTCTGATTGGCCAACAAGGCAGCTTCTCCCCACGGCACGTGCCTCACTCCTGCGATAGGAACCGTTTCTTCCAGCTACTAAGGACTAGGTTCGTTTCGCTATATTAGCTCAATAGGCTTCTAGCGCGGGACCATATTAACACTGACAATTCCCTCAGCTCTCTCGCCACACTTGAAGATAATTTCTGCAATGAATTAAATCGGTCAAATTCTGCTGTGTTTTGTTCCAGGTCCATTGGACGTTTTCTTCTCTACCCGCGCTCGTGAAGAAGCTTCGCCTCTTCGAGCTTGATCCCTGGTCCTTTCCCCAACCCCTCACGTTCCTTGGATAACAACCTTCTGGGACTTCACATCAAGAAACGCTACCATGCGGTTTGGGAAGACGCTGAGAACCTCCATCTACCCGCCCTGGAGGCAAAACTACATCGACTATAATAAGCTCAAGGCCCTTCTCAGGGAACAAGATGTGACTGCCGATGATAGCGATTCCAACAACTCGTGGACGGAGCAGGACGAGGAGGCATTTGTTCAGGAGCTTCTCAATGTCCAGCTAGATAAAGTCAATGCATTTCAGGTAGAGACTTTTCGCCAATTGAGGGAGCGAACCTCCGCCTGCGAGACCAAACTGCGACCTGTGGCCCACGCTGAAGATGATGGTGAAACCCCTTCAACTCTGGGCGAAACAGAGAAAAAGCAGATTGCCTCCCAGGTCCTTCAGGAGCTGGATAAGATCACCAAGGAGGTTAGTGAGTTGGAGAAGTACAGCCGCATCAACTTTACCGGTTTCCTCAAGGCGGCAAAGAAGCATGATCGCAAACGGGGTGCCCGGTACCGTGTCAAGCCTCTGCTGCAAGTTCGTTTGTCACAATTGCCATTTAACTCGGAAGACTACTCGCCCTTGGTTCATCGGCTATCGGTGATGTATTCCTTTGTACGCGAGATCCTGAGTACTGGTTCTCTCCAGCCTACTCCTGCAGAACCTCGCCTCGGTCCGGATACGTACTCTTCGTACAAGTTTTGGATCCATGCAGATAACATTTTGGAGGTCAAGACCCACATTCTTCGAAAACTACCTGTGCTCATCTATAACCCTATGTCTTCGAAGGATCTAGGGGCACCGGGCTCTCTTCCTGAAGACCCTACGATCACTTCTCTCTACTTCGATAACCCGCGATTCGATTTGTATAACCAGAAGATAGCCCGAAGCGCTGAAGCCGCCTCGCTGAGGCTCCGATGGACGGGGAAGCTCAATGAGAAGCAACCCGTTTTCTTGGAAAAGAAAGTTGTCACGAACGACAACCGAAGCCGAGAGATCAAAGTGCAGTTGAAGCAGAAGCATGTGAAAGATTTCCTGAGTGGAGGATACAAGTTGGAGAAACAGGTACAGCGGATGGAGGATATGGGAAATGCGGAGTTGGAACATGCGGAGTCCCTTAAAAAGGATGTGGAGGAGCTGCAGTCCTTTGTCAAGGAATCCAATTTGCAGCCTGTGCTCCGCGCCAATTACACCCGTACAGCATTCCAAATCCCGGGCGACGATCGAATAAGGATTTCCCTCGATACAAACCTGGCGCTTATCAGGGAAGACTCGCTGGACGAAGAACGCCCTTGTAGGGATCCCAATGAGTGGCACCGTGCCGATATTGATGACCCCGGCATGGAGTACCCCTTCTCCACAATTAGGACTGGTGAAATCTCTCGCTTTCCCCATGGTCTACTGGAGATCAAGCTGAAGGGGGACAGTGCTCATAACTCGGAATGGGTGAAAGATCTAATGGTATCCCATCTGGTAAAGGAGGCCCCCCGGTTCTCTAAGTTTGTCCATGGTGTCGCACAGCTTTTCGAAGATTATGTCAATAGTTTTCCCTTCTGGCTCGGCGAGCTCGAAAACGATATCAGACGGGATCCCGAGACGGCCTTCCACCAGGAACAAGAGCGTCAGGCAAAGAACGCTGAAGATGACATGGCAGTCGGGAGCTTCATGGGCAATAAGTTGAGCCCTTCTATACGACCGCTGGTCGGATCCCCGATCAGCAGGTTCACGGATCTTGAAACCCCATTGCGCCAACGCCAGTCGTCCCAATTTTTGACACCACCACCCCTGCCTACTCAGCAACAGGAGCCTGCGGAAGAAGAAGAGGCGGTGGAGGAAGTAGCCCCACCCATGACTATGTCTCGCCTGGCGTCTTTATTCCCCTCATTTTCTAGAGCTGGACGCCGTGGCCAGAGGGTGTCCGTCGTTCTACCACCGGGAGTTCGGGATCCAGGCACATGGATCAAGGATGCGGGGCCAGTCCGTGTGGAAACCAAGGTGTGGCTTGCGAACCAACGAACCTTCATCAAATGGCTCCACATTAGCATCCTACTATCTTCTCTCTCGCTTGGTCTTTATAACGCTGCGGGCAAGCACAACGATGTGGCTCGTGCTCTATCGATTGTTTACACCTTCTTTGCCATCTTCTCGGCGGCATGGGGTTGGTACATGCACGAAAAGAGGGCTAGACTTATCAGACAGCGAAGCGGCCGTGATCTGGACAATACCTTTGGACCAATCGTGGTTTGCATCGGATTGGCTATTGCGCTAATCCTGAACTTTGCATTCAAGGTCCGTGCTATCTATCTTTGAATATTTTTACACAAGAAAGGCTAATTTTTCTCTAGTACACCTCTACTCTTGAGAAACTCCGAGGAAACCAGCCTTCGATGGATATGTCCGCGTCAGACGCTTCTATTGCGATGCAGAGACCGGATATGTGGAAGATGCTCAACAACGGCGACCAAATGGTTATGAACTAAGATGTCACGATCCATTTCTTCGAACCTGCATAAAAGCATTGGGTTTTAGGTACAGTTTGGTGTCTGGTTAATGTCAGATGACGTTTTTGATTATTCGTATTGAAGGCATGCTTGCGACGCAGTATGGCGTTTGTCTTTTTTTTCAGTAGTTTTGGAATAGCATGTTATCCCTAGGTTTCTTATTCCTATTCATCACCTTTTATAGCGTATTAAATTTGAACTCAAGTTGATATCTTATTTCGCACCTGTGACGCTATAGTTTTCTAACCTCTAGATCTAAACCAGAAAATAACACTAAATTCCAACAAACACCAAAAAAACTCACTTACGTATATTTTCTATTCATGTTATGATTATGTCTAAGCAACGGATCCCTCTCCGGATCCCGGCTCGAATCCTGACCCTCACCAGGTGTAGGTGGTTGGATAAATATAGGAGGCGTCCTTGTAGGATTATACAGGGCGCTGGGAACATATCCATCGAAATCGGTCCTGTTGCGCACACACATCGCCATATTTACCAGGATTAGATCGGTAATAAGCTTTTTTTTTGCTAATAGGAGGGAAGGGTAGGACGTACCGATCGAAAAAGCCACAGAAGAGCCATAAATATATGGTTCCCAGGAATGCGATTACCCATTCGATAATCCCTGCCTTTCGGTAGCCGCTTGTTTCGTCGTCTACGATGAGAGATAGAAATGCAACGGCCAGGAAAAGTTCGATTAGGATCAGCGCTGTGGACAGGGTTGCGCTGTTTGAGGGTTAGTTATACCCCTTTGCGCGGGTCATCTTCGGAGTAATGATAGTAGAATATGAAGAGGTTTTGGAGGGGAGAGGAAGGAGAAGATATACAAAACTCTCACTCGTAAGCTTCTCTTCCCCCAAACATGAATGTGCTGCCATCTTCCTAGGTGAGATATGTAGCCAACGACTCCAATCACCTCGTCTGCGTATACGACTGCCGTACCAGCGGACTGCAGAGCCAGACCGGCAAAACACCCGCGGAGAAATATGTGATGGAAATTTTTATATCGGAACGTGTCCATGACGCTGAGGAGGATGAGGGAAGTGCTTGCCAAGCCTGCAGCGAAGATGGAGAGGAGGGAGATGATCTTGAGGGTTTTGGTTGTATCATGGTCTTCCTCGTCTTGGTGATTGTTGTTGCTGTTGTTATTCCATGCGCTATTATTTGCTAGATTTTGAGTACCATCTGGGGTGATAGTGGGGGGCTCATTATAGTTGCTCAAATCGGGGCATTTCACCAAGGCAAACCCTGGTTCGTAACGCATGACATGGACCGCAGCTACGGTGAAGAGAAAGCCCATGCCGGTGATCGAGGCCCCGACGAGAAATAGCGGTTTGAGTTCAAATGAGGCAACATCGGAGATGAAGCTATTGTTTTTTAGCCTTATGACTTGGTTCAAGGTTCCAGAAGGGGTATCTCAAAACGCACGGGAGGTATGGGTTATATTGCCCAGGGTAGGGGCGCATGCCACGAGCAACCCACGTCAACAGGAGGCTGGCGAGGGTCAGGAACCAGACAGAGCCGGCAAACAAAGGGAAGATAGCCAGCCGACTGGGTGGGATATTGAGGATGGTGACATGGAGAAAGGACCAGATATAGTCATGGCAGCGGAGGAAGGATGTGGTCATTGAGAGGCTGATGAATGTCCGTTTGGTTCCTTGGGAGGAAGGTACTGGACAGATTAAGAAGAGTTGGAAACTAGGGAGAAAAAAAACTACATTCAAGGGCGAAGGTGAGGGGATGAAGGTGAGGCTCTCGTGATGGCCGTCAGCTGATGAGGTTCGGTTTGAGGAAAGATATTCCAAAGACCATCCCACAATTACAACACATTCAGGAAAAGAGAGAAGAAAAGGAAAATAGAAGACGAAAAGAATATATGTCAAAACCAGGACCAACGGGCCTCTAATTCAATTGGCCTCCGATAAGGCTCCCGCGGGTTCTTCCTGGAATCTTTGACATTCCCCGGATTTGTAGTCAAGGGAGAAAAGGAGATGATGTCATGGTGGGGTTTTCGCATCAACTGGTTCTCCAACAAACCAGTTGGCGGCGAATTGGACTGAACTACTCCGACTTACTACTTGTAATAGTATCTTAACCCTTCCGTTCTTCTTATTTATTATTACCTTACTATCATTCCGTACTATGATATCAGACAGGAGGTTCGGCATAACAGACGCTTTCTAGACCCTCATCCACCAATAAGCACAGAGCGCCTCAAAACCTTCTCCTCGCCCCCTCTCAGCTCTATCAAAAGTACATACTATACTTTCTTCAGGTTTAACTAAACCTCCTCCAGCCATTTCGTACGACAATGGCTGTCTCATGCTGACAAATCTCATTCGAACCGAATCGAATCCTTTGACATTCCATGCCCACCGAGGGTGGAGTTGTCTACCACCTTTTAACTTCTCCCACCCCGACTTCTGCATCTCTCCGTTCTGCAGAAACTCCACATTATAGTTCCTCCCTAGATAAAAAATCCAGCAACCTTGAAAAAAAAAACAATAAAAAAAAAGAAATCGCCTTTACATATTATCCATCCCCTCATATCCTAAACCACAGCCCATCATGACCAACTTCAACATCCAAATCATTTCCGACAACGTCTGTCCTGTATGTTAGCCCCAGCCAATAATGACCCCAACCACTATACTAACAAAAAAAACCAGTGGTGCTACGTAGGCTTCCGCCGCCTCTCCCGCGCAATCACTCTCCACAAATCTGCCCATCCATCGGACAACTTCACCCTCACCTGGGCCCCGTTCTACCTGAACCCCAATTCCCCCGGCTACCCCGGCGTCGACAAAAAGACCTACTACGAGGGTAAATTCGGCGTTGACCGGACCTCCTCCATCTTCGGCCGTCTCTCCTCTATTGGGGAGAGTGAGGGCATTACGTTTAAGTTCGGGGGTAGTACGGGGAATACCCGGGACTCGCACAGATTGGCATGGTATGCGGCGCAAAAGGAGAAGGAGACGGTGAAAGAAGAAGGCGACGGAAAGATTGGAGGGCTACAGACCCGTGTGATTGAAAGTTTGTTCCGGGCGTACTTTGAGGAGGAGAGGAATATTACTGATCGGGCTGTTTTGGTTGATGCGGCTGTGAAGGCGGGGCTAGATCGTGCGGGGGTTGAGAAGTTGTTAGAGAGTGAGGACGGAGGGGAGGAGGTGGATGAGGAAGCTGAGAAGGCGAGACGGCAGTTGGTGACCGGGGTGCCTTATTTTATGGTGCAGGGACAGTATGCGATCGAGGGGGCGGATGAGCCGGAGACGTTTTTGGAGGTTTTTGATAAGGTTAAGGAGGGCCCTTGAGCCTGCTATCCATCTTACTTTACCTATACTGTGTTCTCTCCCATCTGCCACCCTTTTTGTTCCTGTTTTTCAGCGCCAACTTCACATAGCAAACAAGTACAAAGTCAATGACGTGAGGTGTAGTTAGGAGACTTATTGTGATAATTCTAAGACAGGAGAAAGAATGACATCTGTGGCTATTGCATTGATCAGGTAATCTTGGCAACTTGAAGAGATGTGGCTAAAAGCAAAGATTCGAAAAGTTGTTGAAACATCACCCATGAACAATACTCTGTCCATCCTTTCATAGCACCTGGGACAGACACTTGGAACAGCGAGATTTCACACGTTTAACACCCCTCCCAGCCACAGACCTTACAAAGACCCTGGTCCAATATGTAAAAGAACATTGTCCAGTCAGACGCCAGTTCCATGCACATAAACACCGGGTAGAAACAAACTTTGATCCCTAATAAAAAAAAAGAAGCGAAAAAAGTGGTGATAGCGAGAGGAGAGCAAAGCAATTCATCCGGTCTCGAGCAAAAGTTGAAACCTCGATAAGAGGAAGAAATATTAATGTAGAACAAAAAAATAATTGCACATATCGAAACACAGTCCGCTAAGTCTAGGACAGTTGGGTCGTAAGGTAAAGTCATAAACAAGTCGTTAAAAAGGAGTTGGAGATGTCGAGTCGAGTGTAGTAGCCGCGAAAGAAAAGAAAAAGAGGTGAGAAATAAAGCTGATGCCCAAAAAATTCTCTTGTCTATGACTTCTTTTTATCTTTGCCGATCCCAACAGTCAATCTAAAAGTTCTTAATGAGCGGTAGCCTGACGCAACTCGAAATCTGGAATGTAGTCGAACCAGTCGCTGGTCGGATTGTAGCGGTAGGCTTTGAATTCGACACCGTAAGGTTTGGGCTCCAGCATATACAGCATTCCGAGCGGCACATCCAGGTCGGCAACCTCGTCCCGCTTTAGGCCCCGGAAATAGGCCAGGAGAACCCGTGCCACGGATCGGTGTGTAACGAGCAGAACATGATCAGTCGTACGCTCTACTTCAAGAATCACAGCTCGAAGACGGTTGATAACATCAAGATAGCCCTCTCCTCCGGGCCCGGGGTACCGATAGTACAGCTTATTCTTTTTGCGGGTTGCGTATTCGTCAGGAAACTTTTCGCGGATCTCCTCGTATGTCATGCCCTCCATCTTTCCTGCATAGAGTTCATCAAGCATCTTCATCTGCTTGACATCGTAGTCCTCCTCGTTGAAGGCATCAACGGTCTGCACAGTTCGCTGCATCATAGAGCACCACACACAGAAATTACGAGGTCGATCCCGAGGAATATACGACGGATTCGGTGGGGTGCTGTCACCTGGACGTGGAGGAAGATGCACCCACATGTCCTTTTGCCTCTGGTATGACTCCCACTGCCGTCGTTGATGATCAATAAACCGGGTCAACGCCTTTGCATACCGGTGGCCGTTCTCACTCAGCTCGGAATCACCTCCAATGCGGCCCATCTGGTTATCCTTACTTTCACCATGTCTCGTAATCCATATTTGGCGTGGCGAGAGATTGAAATTCAAGAGATAATAAACAACTTGGGATGAAAGGAAACCTTGGGTTTGGTGGGCAACAATCTTGCGCCCAACATCAATCATCCTGACGTAAGGCATGTCGTGTATTTCCTCATATTCTCCAAGGGGAACATATGATTTTTCATACAAAGCGACACGCTTCTTGAAATCTTCGAGAGCCTTGACCGGATCCTGATCCTTGTAGTCGGGACCGGACAATTTCAGGCGCATATTAGCCTCCAGAAGGATGGGGTCCACGCAACTGCTCTCGAGAAATAGGATGCCAAGCTCTGGGCCAGCA
Source organism: Aspergillus biplanus (assembly GCA_027569045.1). Classification (NCBI taxonomy): domain Eukaryota; kingdom Fungi; phylum Ascomycota; class Eurotiomycetes; order Eurotiales; family Aspergillaceae; genus Aspergillus; species Aspergillus biplanus. The sequence continues at coordinate 828,562 of JAPDEJ010000005.1, read as the reverse complement.
CTCTGGCGAATATGGTCGACAACAGCTTTACGACGCTCCATTGTACTATTGGTGGCATCCAGGATACCGACACTTCCGTCCTGGTTGAGAATATAGTCCAAAAGTTCGTCCAGCGTGTCTAGTGCGACTTGTTCTCTCAATTTGACAGCCATTTGATTCTGGGGATCGAAGAAACTTGCTGACTGATCGATGGTCTCTGGGGATGCCTCCCTCACCACCAGTGGGTGCCGAGGGCCAGCTTCCTGAGGGCTAGCTTTGACTGGCGGCACAATAGTGCTTCCGTTCTGCAGTGAAAAAGTATCCTCTTCTTTGCCGTTAACAAGGATCTTGGTGGGGACAACTGGGGGCGGGAGAGCATTGTCGAGTGGAGGAGGCGAAATATTCTCAGGCTCCGGGGGGGAAGTCTCCTTCTTAGAAGCACTCATCGCCCCCACACTGACGCTAAGACGTCGCACTGAATCAATGAGTTCATTATGAACCGAATTGGTTCTTTGGACGTGACGGCCGGCTGGCGAGGGTGACTTCCCAGCAGCAACACGGCGACGCTCTCCAACGTTGAAAATTTCAGTGTCATGTTGAAGCCAGTTGAGGTATCGAGCTAGCTTTTTGGTGACGTAACTTTTGCCCCGTGCCGGCAAGCCGACCATGACAATGACCAGCTTGGCTCCGAGGTCTCTCTGAGCGATACGTCCATCAGGAGAGACTTTAGACTTGGTGAGTCCGGGGATATCGAGCGTGGTTGCACGAATTCGACTAGGTGTAGCCGCCTGACTCGGGGTAGCAACACTAAGGATAAAATTAGCAAATAGGAAATGGAGTAAAAAAAAGAAAAAAAAGAAAAAAAAGGAAAAATAATAGACAAACAAATCATAGCCGAAAAAAGAAAATGGTAAATGATTCAAACTTCAAAGAGACAAAAGGAGTCAAGCCACTGCGGTTGAAGAATCCGCAGGGACCAACCACCGACGAACCCCAGAAAAACAAGAGAAATCTAGAACCGATCTAGATTATTTTTGACACGAGAATAGTAGGCAAAAAAAGCATTCAACCAACTAGGTATCAGAACGAGAAAAAGGTACATACAACTGTGGAGACGAGGGTGCGGTAGAAACCGGAGTGTCTGTTAGGGCGCAGCCGACACCATCCTTGGATGCTTGTGATCCCTTGTGGGCATCGGAATGCAGGTCATTACCTAGCGCTCGACCGGCGACAGACTTCGGGGGAGGCATAAGAGTCGCATCTTTCCCGGCTCCCGACGACGGCTTTGCGATCCCGTTCGACGTGATCCCGTTCAATTTGCCCGAGCCTCGATTTCGTGAGAGGTCGGGGGATTGGGCACACGTCATGATCGCTGTGCGCGCAATGTCAGTATGTTGAGACATCCCCGCGAGTGGCGCAGGGATGCAGCCAATCTGTAAGGGTGGACGATCAGGAAAAGTTGAGTTTATATGATAAAGACTCGGGTCTTTTGCAGAGGAACAATGGGAAGGATTAAATCTTGCAATGATCAGCCCACAGCTGGACGTCCAAAGAGAAAGATGGAGAGGGGGCGAAATTTGGGAAAAAAAGTGGTGGTGGGCAGCAGCGGTGGTGGGCGGATGAGTCAAGCACGGGCTCAAAACGTCACTGTTGTTGAAGCTTCTTCTCCCCCAACAACATGGACACCTGCCTGCAAGGGCCGATGTAATAGGCCGATCACAACTCTGTCCCAGCTGAAAGCAAGGTGAATAGGGAGGTACTGCCGGAGGAGATAAATGCCAACTTTCTTTTTTGTTGGTAGAGACAAAACCGTGGGGGAATGAATACCTGGGAAATTATTTCATGGATGGGCCCCTCCTTGTCTCCTCAAAACAACACCAGTCACAAAAACTCAGAAAGAGAAACAAGTGAAAAGAAAACAAAAAAATAATATAGTGAATGATAGCTCAAAAAATAATTGATAAATCTGGCTTCTTTCTGGAAGGTCCAGCCTACGTGCTGATCCTGTCACTGTCTCCTACTTATGAATGATGTAGTGTGGACTGGAAACTCCGTATAGACGGAGTAAAATAGTGACGGATTGCCCGGAGCGAAGATCTCCTATGATGATGTCAAAATTCGAACCCCCCGACGGTATAAGTATGCCACCATAATTTTGTTATTACTCTTCTTATCAATTTGGATCTTATTTCTGCGGCGATATCATAACTACTCCAGGGATGGGCTTTTGTCTCTCCGTCCTGTAGATCACAACAAAAAGAAAAAACGACCGGATTCCAGCCCCTGATGGGACCACGGAGGATCCAGAATGCTTGGCCCAGGTAAGGGTGCAGGAAAGTAAGCTGAACTTCTGATGAGAATGATCCACCTCCAATCTGAACCCTCCTTTTTTTCTATGCATCTAACCCAAATTCCCAACTTTTCGCTGCTGCTCAGAAAATGCCAAGGGTATCACTACATTCGGGCTGACACGGATTTCAATAGACTCCGCAGCCTTCACCACCATCCAGAAGCCTCTACATTGAGCTATTGGTCCACGTCTCGCCCCCTTGCTGCCGATCTTGATCACTGCCAGAGCATTATTTTAACACATTTTGTTGAAGCGGGTTGAGGCTTAGCTGGGGCGTTTGAATAGTTCGCACCGCTGCCTATCGGACTTCGATTGGCCCCTTATGCACAGTCAGACGAGGTGCGCCTCATGTGCAACCAACGTCCCGGGTTCCGCTATGCTCTTTCCTTCACTATTCACTGGAAACACTTTCTTGGCAGCTTGGCGTCATCCGGCCACCGTAGTCTCATGATTGTCGTAGTCACCGGTCGCCCGCTCCCGGCCCCCAGTTTGACAACCGCGGGAGGGGATGTTTTGGCGAGGGGAGTTAAGAAAGGGGGTGAAGATAACTCAGAGCACGCTGCGGAATCCTTGGCGCCGAGGAGTAACGCAGGGAGAGTCACTCGGACATTCCCCTGGGACACGTTGATGAAACCACTCCGTTTGTCCCTGACAATAATGCCTTTCTCACCGCTTGGGTTGAAGAAGAAAGTGCTACTTATCCAGCCTCAAAGTTAAACCAATGAGGGTAGCGTAGGCGGCAACACTCAGAGCTGTCAAAACCACCACCGCATTCCCACTCGTCCTAAACTTATGGCGGTGCACACCGTCTTCCCCCACCTCGGAGAAGAACTGTCGATTACCCTGCTGACGACGGAAAAGACCGATGATGAGTACCCCCGTACCATAGACGGCGAATAAAGCGCCGGTACTGTAGAATTCACTCGTGAAGATCTTAAGCACCACAAGGGCGAACGAAAACTGGGAGAGGGCTGTGCGGATGTAAGCGCCCTCAAAGGTCCGTTGTGCCGCTCGTACTTCGACAATCTCGTCAGTTGTTAGGGCGACCGTCCGGGCGCGGTGCATCCGAAGTCGATACCGATCTGCTGCGCGACGCTGGTATCCGTTAGACAAATAAAGATCCTTGTCGACATTGTGGCACCCAGCAATCGATTCTAGAACGTACCTCAAACATGGCGGCTGCTTGTACCTTTCTTAAATCAACTAGCTGAAGACGATGAAGTTCTCGATAATCGAAATCGGGTCACTTCAGCTTTTCGCTCTTTCAAAATTCATCGAAATATCCATGACATGATGAGAAGGAGCTGGAAGATGACTTCGGGCACAAGACTCGCTAGTCGGGTGGGAGGAGAAAGATGCTCACGTGGATGGAGTGGCCAGAAAACGCAAAACATCCCCAGTAATTCAGCGAGCGTCATACATCCACCACGGAGAACAGTAAAAAAGATTACATTAAGATTGAGGTTGAAGAGTAGGACAATGATTATTATTTTTCAATCTAACTCGTCTATCCATTGAGTAAAGCACAGGTATCCCGCTCTGCTTCGAGGACTGCTCAGAATGTACGGACTGCGAAATAGGCTGAGTGTTATTGGCCTTTTGGTTATCTCGCCTCCTCAGGTTGAAGAGTGTTAAAATTTCTCCACCAATAATGACCCCACCAGGCTGAGATGGAACAGCCGTCGGCTATCGATATTGCCCAACAGAGCAGTCAGTCGCCGCCCCCATTCTTGGTGGGTTCAGGTTTTGTTCCCCACACCACACCCATCTTCGGCACAGCGCAACACCGGGCGCTCGGAGATGGGTCCGATCAAGGTTCAGGTTAAATTCGGTCTGCTCTGTATCGAGATGGGGCTCGGGCTTCGGAGGGATTAACCCCAAGATAAACGACTCCAATTTCAACATTCGCTGGCTTGTTTTTCCCTCCTTCTCCTTCCGACCGCCTCCTTTCCCCCATTGCTCATCCCTCGCCCTTCATTGTTTGTTATCGCTCTTTGCTCTTCAGGATTGGGGCTAGTTCGATCGAAAGCTCCGCTGGAACGTCGCGAAGATGGGCAAGGTCTTTACTGCGGCAGAGGGTATGATTTCTGAATGCTGTTTCGCTGCTTTCTCCGTTGAATAATAGTTACTAATGGGGTTTCACAACAATCAGTCGCGCAGCACAATTCAAAGGAGAGCTGTTGGGTAATTCTCTATGGAAAGGTGTATGATGTAGGGTTTTCCCAGACAAATTCTTTGCACTCTGTTTTATGCTTTCCCTCCAGACTAAATAGATTATACCATGGAATAGGTCACCGACTTTCTTTCTGAGCACCCTGGTGGCTCTAAGATCATCCTCAAACTCTCCGGCAAGGATGCGACTGTGGAGTACGATCCCATCCATCCCCCAGGCATCCTAGAGGAAAACCTCAAGCCCGAGGCCTTCTTAGGGACAGTCGATCCCGCAAGCCTGCCCAAAACGCAGGCTGCCCCCGCACCCGCAACGGTGAAGGAGGACGATTCGCCCCCCATGGAAGCTCTTCTTAATATGGACGATATCGAGAAGCTAGCGACCAAAAAAGTTAGCCAGAAGGCCTGGGCCTACTACTTTTCTGCGGGTGACGACAAGATTACAAAATACTTCAACACAGAAGTCTACCGATCTATTGTATTACGGCCCCGCGTCTTCGTTGACTGCACAAAATGCGAGCTGGATATCTCGGTTCTTGGACGCAAGGTGGGTCTTCCGATTTATGTATCACCTGCCGCCATGGCCCGCCTCGGTCATCCTGCTGGTGAAGCAGGAATAGCCGAAGCCTGTCGGAGCTTTGGTGCAATGCAAATTATCTCCAACAATGCATCCATGACACCAGAGCAGATCGTTGAGGGGGCCGCTCCAGACCAAGTTTTCGGGTGGCAGATCTACATCAATGTCGATCGTAAGAAGAGTGCGGCGATGTTGGCCCGAATTAACAAGCTTAAGGCAATCAAGTTCATTGTTCTTACTCTAGATGCACCCGTTCCAGGAAAAAGGGAGGATGATGAACGAAACAATGCCGTTGGTGCTGGTCAAGGAGAAAGCGGTGTCGGAAAGCAGCTATTTGCAGGAACCGATCCCACTTTAACGTGGAAGGAAACACTACCCTGGCTAGCTCAGCATACAGACCTACCGATTATTCTCAAGGGTCTTCAAACCCATGAGGATGCATATATCGCGTCGCTTCACGGGCCCCAGGTCAAGGGCATCATCCTATCGAACCACGGTGGTCGAGCCCTTGATACCGCTCCTCCTGCGGTCCACACTTTACTCGAAATCCGGAAGTATTGCCCCGAGGTTTTCGACAAGCTCGAAGTCATGGTTGACGGTGGTATTCGACGTGGAACCGATGTTGTGAAAGCACTTTGTCTAGGTGCAAAGGCTGTTGGAATTGGGCGGCCTGCGCTGTGGGGTTTAGGGGCCGGGGGTGTCGATGGTGTGAAGCGTACCTTACAGAGTATGTCATCCATAAATTCCGTACTATTGGTGGTCCTGTTTGCTAACCATATCTAGTTCTGTCCGATGAGACCGCCACATGCATGCGATTGCTTGGAGTCGAACGAGTAGAAGATCTGGGCCCTCAACATGTAAGAACCCTTTCCTCCCCTGGTTACTTTCTCAGGATTAGTATTTACATGGCTTTTATCAGATAAACACCCGTATTGTGGAACAGCAGATCTATGATGGACCGTCCGGTCTCGAACCTTTACGAAAATTATTCCGTGCAAGACTTTGAATACCCTTGCAGCTAGACTTGTATGCTTTGCACATTGAAAACGGTTGCAGCGTTTGGTTGAGTTGTACGTAGGCAGTGATATCCAAATAACCAATGAAAATAGTAGCAGATGAATGACTTGATGTTACCCTGCCTGCCTCGAAGTCGTATTCCTGAATATCCCCTGTTGTTTTCAAGGTACAGACGTCCGGGGCTAAGTCGCGGAGTTAACTGGCGGAGACCGATTCAGCATCGCCTCATCATATCTAGGCTTACTCTTCGGCCTTCTTTATCCCCCATCTCAACCCAATCCTGCTGACGATCGTGTTCGTGAGAATAATAATTATTTGCTGTCACTATTAGCTTAAAACCCCCCATTTTATCAACACTACCATTGTTCTTCCCAGCAAGACGTGGCCGAAATGGCCGACTCTCCTCATCCAAAAGAGTCCACGTTACTGTCCAAGGAGAAGAAGAGAACCCGAGTTCAGCTATCTTGCACAGCCTGTAGAAGCAGAAAGTAGGCCGTCTTGCTACGTTAACACAAACTACTCACTGTGCTAACCGTAGAAAATTCACGTATAGACTCAAATGCTGTCGTACGCATCCCTGCACGAATTGCAGGAAAAGAGGGGAAGCCAGCTCTTGTACTTTTGTTGGCCGGGGCCCACGAGGGAGGGCCTCACACGGCCAGACCAGCCCAACTCATGTTCATGACCGTCTACAGCATCTCGAAAACCTTATTTTATCTCTAACGCAAAAGAAACTACAAGAAGAAAGCCAGAGTCAAGATGCTTCGCCATCGCACAGAGATGCAGATTTCAGAGCACCGTCGATGCTGCAGACGCCTTCTTCCCTCTCGGACCATGGGAGCAAAGATTCCCCTGCTGGTCAGCCGGGTAAGCTGGTCGTAAAAGATGCTGGGACAAGTTATATTGATGGTGCACATTGGACTGCGATACTTGAAGAGGTCTGTTCCTTGTTTGCCATCGGATTTTGCTCATTGCTACACCCGCTAACTGAGATTTTCAAGATCAACGAGGTCAAGGAGTCACTTCAAGACAGTGATGACATGTCAGATGAAGGTAGTATTGAAAGCGTCCCTTCCAATGACAACGCTCCCACAATCCTATTCGGATTGAGCAAACCGGCAAGTAAAGAAGAGCTCCTAGGCGATATCCCCCCGCGTCCAGTGACCGACAGGCTTGTTTCCTTGTTTCTTAACTGTAAAGAACCCTTGGTCGGTACGTAGCTTCCTCTCCTATTATATCTGCATGAAAACTAACTTCTCTGCTAAACTTAAGTCGTTATTCATATACCCACATTCCAGAACGAAGTGAGGATTGGCCCGAAAGTCTTCTTCCCAGCGACTCAAAGCTAACAGGCCACAGTACAACATATTTTGGTCAAGGCCCCAAGATGTTTCCCTTCCCTGGTTAGCCATGTTATATGCAATTTTAACCATGGCTATCTTGTTCCATCAACGAACCGGCGAACCCCTCCAGGGCAATCTCGGGGATCCGTTGGATATCATGAGCACGTTCAGGAAACGGAGCGCGCAATGCCTTGTTCAGTCCAACTATACCACTCCGGGGCGGTACAAAGTAGAGGCACTATTCCTATACACAATGGGGGAGTTCTATAGGAGTGACGATGCCCAGATCGGAGTTTCATTCCTCTTTGGAATTGCGCTAAAGCTGGCGATGCGGATGGGATATCACCGCGATCCGCACCACTATCCAGCTATCTCCGCATTTGATGGGGAAATGAGGCGCAGAGTATGGGCGTTCTTACTCCAACTAGACATTCTCATCTCCTTTCAAACCGGATTTCCTCGAACTATTCAGAGCTGGCAACACGACGTCGAGTTACCCCGCAACCTTGCGGATGACGACTATAATGAAATGACAGATCAGCTCCCTCCATCGCGGGCAGAAAACGAGCTCACCGTAACAGCATTTACACGTGCTAAGTCACGCCTCATGTCTATATTTGGCAGAATCCTCGATATTGCATATTCAAGAGAGCCTATTACCTACGAAGAAACCCTCGAAATAGATCGACGCTTGGAGGAAGCGCATGATCTCGTTCCGCCCATCTTTCGCATGCGCCCGATAGATCAGTGTATCGCGGACCCATCCGACATAATCTTCCGCCGATACACGTTGGAGCTCACATACCAGAAGGCTCGGTGTGTGCTTCATCGGAGATATCTTGGTGAAGTACACTCCAACCTGCGATACGCATACTCTCGAGTGGTGTGCATGAGCGCCTCGAAAGAAATCCTACGCTGCCAAGCAGATTTATTTCACGAGAATCAGCCCGGGGGCCTCATGTATCGGAACCGGCACTTTCCCAACTCAATTCAGTACAGCGACTATCTACTCGCAGCCATGATCCTATGTATGGAACTTACGTATAATCGTGCAGCTGGAGGCCAAGCGAAGGGCTGCTCTAACGACGTTTCTGTTGTCATCAAGGGTCAGGAAGATCTTCTATCTACGCTTGAGATGTCCCTTCATATCTTTGAAAAGCTACGCACTCGATCTACAGATGCACAAAAAGGATATGCTGCGTTATCAATCATGCTCCGACAGGTCAAAAAGGGGGTACAGAATATAACGGCCTCTAAGCCAGGTTTATTCGCCGCAGGAAAAAATGAGACACCAGGTCCTCCAATTAATGGTATAGTAATAACTATTCTCACGGGTTCTGCGGACCGTAAAATAGCACTACTAACCGTCCGATGCTCTAGGCCAACCACCACCATACGGGAGCTGGCAGAACCCATCATTTCAACTCGATGCATCTACCACTTCAATTCAAGATCCAGTCGCTTCGATGGAAACTCCCTATGCTTCATTGGATGTGATCGGAGAGATGCTTGATACTCCCGCTAATCTAGATTGGGTAAGTTACTTTTGATGCCCTGTCCCTGATTTTGAGAAAGGTGCTGATGCTCTGGATAGCGAATTTGGGACCACCAAATCCAAGGCCGCGAAGACCCTACGAATGGGACGAGCATGTGGTATGTGTAATTTGAGTAATTGGCGTGAACTCAAAACCTTGACCCATTTTCAACGAACAATGTATATTTATACTTCACTCAACCGAAGTATATACCCCCCAAGCAACGCCGTACCTAGTATAGGTATTGGTCCGTACAGAATTCTACCTAGCTATCTAGTATCTATCCGTATAGAGAAACTTCGAAATCAGCTATATAGAAAAAAGAAACAAAAGAAATAAAAAAAGAATTAACCAATAACCCCAGAATGCAGCACTCGTAGATGCAAACAAAGCAAACAGAGTCATAACTCCGGTTTGCTGAATAAGCAATTCATGGAACAATTCCAGAATCTACAAAACTTTCGGAAGAAACAGGTACCAGCCGGAGAAGCTGTCCAAAGCAAAAAAAAAAAAGTATCATGGACCGATAACCCCACGAAATAACTGACCCTCATAACCATGGCGATAAAGTGCCCCCTTTCTGCTCGACCCCTCCGTCATCTTTCAACCATCTCAAATTCCATCAGTTGTTTACCACGCCTCGTAACACCTCTCCTCTCCAAGCAGCCGCAACCAATACAAGCGCCAACAACCCGCCTCCAACCACTGTCCCTTAAACCTCAAACCCAAACGCGGAGTTTCTTATCCTCTTTTTTACCCTCCCCCAATGGCAATGGGAATAGCAACAGTGACCCAGGACGTATCCTAACCGCAACCCGAACCCTCCCCTACCCCCCCTCATCCCTGTACAACGTCATCTCCTCTGTCGAATCCTATCAACAATTTCTCCCCTTCCTCACAGCCTCAACCGTCACCCACCGCGATCCGGAAACAGGCTACCCAACCCGTGCCTTCCTGACAGTCGGCTACGGACCTCTCAGCGAAACCTTCACCTCTAAGGTCACCTGTGACCGGGAACGATGGATCGTGGAGGCCCGTAGCGGGGAGAAGTTCGGAGTGGATTCAAAACAAGGCCAGAGCCAGACGGGGAGTGGGTTCCCTGGTGCGAACGAGGGGATTTTTGAGTATCTGAGTACGAAGTGGGAGTTGGTTCCTGGGTCTGGGCCTGGGGCAGCGACTTTGGTGAAGTTGGAGATTCGGTTTGAGTTTAAGAATCAGTGGCATGCGGCTATGATGGGGGCGGTGGAGGGGCAGATGGCTGGGGTTATGATTGAGGCGTTTGAGAAGAGGATTCGGGAGATTCATGGGGAGTAGGGGTGTTTCTTGTATTATAGTTTTGTTTGTTGGGGGGTTGAGGGTATATATCGATTAGATGCCGCATTTGGCGAGGGAGTTTTGAGGGTTCTTTTTGTGCTATAGATGTATAAAGCGATAAATATTATTTTGTTTAGATCTTTGAATATGTGGTTGATTTTTTTTTTCTGGTTTTATATCTATTTGTCTCCTACCTTGCGATGAATCGCTGTACAATCAGACCCTTATTCGAGCAATAGAACAACCCAAAGGCAAATGAAAGCCGTGTAGTATATAATACAATTTATCAGACATGAAGAAAGGAAAACACCCTGATTATAGCATGCTCAAGCTGCGATTCCTAGTGGCCGTACTCCGCGCTCCCTTGATGGAACTGACCGCGTTGTAGTTGTCAAACACCACTTCCCAGTTGATCCGATCCCACCACCGTTCCAGATATTCAGCCTTGCCGCCGATACCGTAGTCCATCATCCAGACATGTTCCCAGGTGTTGACGCAAAGAATAGGTTGGACGTCCAAGGCGCCAGGCGCCAGGTTCTTCTGGTTGGCGGAGTGAGCCCCCATAGCGCCAGCAAACTGGTTACCCAGAGGGGTGTCTGGGGAATGGGTGGCCATGTCGACGGGTTGTCGTCGGGAGTGAGCGGCGGGGTATGGTGAGCCAGCATTGTAAGTGCAGAAGATGTGCATCAGGCCTTCGCGTTCGAGGTTCTTGGCTAGCCATACGAACCCGGGACCGAACATCGCGTTGGCGGTGGCGAGGAAGTCGAGCTTCAGAGACTCAATCGAGGAGCAAGTGTCGATGATATCCTTGGAGAACTTTTCGGGGATCTGGGTGGTGTTCGGGGACTGTCACGGGGAGGCGATGGTTAATATAAGAGGTTTTGGGAGGCCGAATCTAAGGATGTTCTGCACTCACTAGGCAGTTGAAGAAGAAATGATTGTTGTGGGCCATTGACGCATGGTTGAACACGGAGGCCATTTCTGGGCGACGGGAGTATTTGACCAGCAATTCTCCGGGTTTCGCATCGGCATCAACGGTGTCTGAGCGGAAGACTATATATCAGTACGGGGAGTCCTCGTGGATGATGGCTAAGTTTTTCTTTTCTTGCAAGCTCCTAGCATCGCATGCCGAGGGGGAAGTTCGGAGTTTTACCTTGCGTCAACAAGTTCAACTTGTCGATCAGGAGAGTTTGATATCGTGTCCAAGCAAAGTCAACGGCCTCTGGAGATAGCAGATTGGGAACACCATTCTTCTTGAAGTAAGCATCGTGGGTCAGCTGGGGGACCTGGTGCACTCCTCGAGTTTGGAAGCGTGGGAAAGTGGAGCTGGGTTTCTGGAGCGCGACGAGTTAGTTGAGGACAACGGGACAGTAATAAGCCATTGGGGGAGATTTAGGAGCCCACCTGAGCAAAAGAAGAAACCGCTCGCAGTGAGGACTGCGGCCGGAGGAGTCGAGGAAGCATGGCGATAGGGTGCGGCAAGACAAGTCGTCATGAACAGGCTCATCCAAAGGCCAAAATCGCAGCTTCAAAACCTCAAAAACCGCAGAATTTCCCTTCCCGGCGCCCGACTCGGGCTAGCGCCGCTGAGGTAACCCCGGCGCCAACAGCAGCCAATTACGGGCCGTAGATCACCTGTTCTGCACAAAGCTGCCTTCTATTTATACTTCGACTGGCTCCATCGCCATGGTTCATATCCTGTCGATTGCAACCTGCTCATAGCTATAGGCGCCGTATCTTTTGCTCGCTTGAACCAGGTTTGCTCGTGCTGATCTTGGATCGACCCGCCCGTTGTTTAAGCTCCCGGCGTCTTCTTCCCCCATTACCATTCGTCCAGCAATATGAGCCCCAGTTGTTTTCTCTATTCTAAGACCACGGCGCTTGCAGTTGTCCAGGCCTGGAATAGTTCGACAACATGATGCAGAAGGGTAATTTTATTTTGAGGGTCAAAAGGGAGGAGATGCCCCCATTATGGAGTTCCTGAATCACTTTCTTTTCTTGCAGCAGATACTCCTGGTGTGGTGATCTTTGTTTCTGGCAGGCACATATTAATTCATTTATTTTACATTCCTTTGTGGCTTTATATCCATTGTTGCATTTCCTTTCTCCTAAAAGGCTTGGGGTTCTTTGTTATACAAGGGGCATTTAATTTCAATTGTCTGGCATAATCATTTAATCTTTTGATCGCCTGTCTTGTCCCCTGATCTCTTCCCAACCTCTACTTCTCCGCCCACGCCATAATCTCTCATCGTTGGGATGTTCACTCAGAGCAAGCGTGTCGCTGCGCGGCACTCCATATTCTTCCTCCTAACGATATTAGCGGCGAATGCCTCACCGTCTGGTTTGGCGCCAAAGCGCGCCGATACCTGCCCCAGCTCATTTGTGACATGCACCAACCCCGGATTAGCGGAGGCCTTTTGCTGCCCTGGATCGACTTCCTGTCTCAGTATAGACAGCGGAAGCTCAGTCATATGCTGCCCTGAGGGCCACGACTGTACCTATATCCAGCCTATTACTTGTGATGTCTCGCAGCAGAATCCTAGCCTTTACCCGGACAACGTTGTGAAAACCAGCCGGCTGGACGACAAACTTCCCAAATGCGGAGACACATGCTGCCCTTTTGGATATACCTGCCAAAATGATAACTCATGTGCGAAGATTGGCGCTGCCCCATTACCTTCCAGCACCACAGCTCACACTTCAACAACAAGCACCGAAGAGGAAACGACAACATTCACCTCCTCCGCCTCTACTTCCATCTCATCAACATTTACAACGTCGGCATTTGAACCGGCAACGACCGATTTTGCTCCTCCTGAAACAGCTGGGCTGACCGTAGACGTCGCAAACACCATCCCCTCTGAGCAATCAACGCCAACGACGTCAACTACCTTCATCCGGTACTCGTCCGCTTCAGACAGCACCCAGTTAGACGCAGCAGAGGCATCTACGTGTCCGGGTCTTCCCGCCAAAGCTGTTGTAGCCGGGTTCTTTCCCGGAGCATTATTTGGTGCTGTATCTGCAGCACTTGTCATGATCTGTGCTCGAAGACACCAAAGGAGAAACCCTCCTCCATCAGCCAAGTTGGCCCAGAATACCCACCGGACCACCACAGGCACCCTGATCGGCATATCTGAACCTATTCCCTCAGATGACAGCGGCTTCCGCACCGACTTTCTCCTCCGCTCAAACCCTAAGCGTAATTCCGAAGGAGCCCGTTCGGTGCTTCAGCGCAGCAAGTCTCGCGTAAGGAGCCTGTTCGGCGGCACACCGAAACTGAACCAAGCAGCTACTGAGCCAGTACCTCCCCTCCCCGCTACTCCACCGCGCCAGCGCCAGCCCAGCATGGAAAGCATCAGGGTCTACACTCCGCCTGGCACATTTGCCACGGCTGGCGTTCTGAAGCCTGATCCGTACCATGCATACCGCCCAAACACCACGTTGGGGGATATAATAGACCAAGCTGCTGCCTCCAGGTCCACCAGCCCCAGCCGTGACGCATCTACAAATGGTGTAAGTGGTGGCAACAAGCGCTTCTTACTTCCACCGGTTCCTAAGTCCGCTCTGCGGAACCAGCGAAAAATCTGATACTTTTTCCACCTGTTTCCTTTGTGTCTCACTTAAAACTGCATGCAATCTCACATAGAAGCCGGAACATTCTGTGTACCTATCTTTTGCATTTTATTTTTCGTATATTGCCCTCTATACATTGTTGGACGATAAGTAATGTTTTATCTGGGAGTTTAGCGGGCGCATACATATTTCTATGGCGTTTTTTGTGTTTTTCCTTTTAGAATGCTTTAAACTTTGGGCAAAGTAATGTGTATCAGCGCGGATAATAAATATATAACAATAGGGTTTTTTTATAAGAAAAAAACCTAATACAAGACAATGCTATATAAACTACAACCGAATATCAAAGTTTCTTAGCTACTTGAGCCTCTATTGCTCGACGAGGACGATGCTGCCGCCTTCCGTGCCTTCCACCCAGTAACTATCCTTTTCACCTCCTTCAGCAGTCCCAGAATAAGAGGAACCCCAATGGGCCCTAGCAAGGGTAGGTAAACTGCTACTTTATGTTCGTCAGGGAAATACACCTGGCCGACCATACTCTTCTCGAAGAAGCTGCGTTCCGCCTCTACCTCCGCCACACGTGCACTGGCCAGGGCAGCGCGGAAGCGACCGTTTCGGAGCTGATCGCAGGCGAGCCCCAAATGTTCCAGCGTTGTAGCGACGGAAGTTGCGACTGTTGCGGGGATGGGGATGGAGGGGAGCGACTCGGTGAGACGGGCGAGGGAGCCCATGGTCGAGGAAGCGGAGAAGAGGAGGGTTGCGGCGCGGATGCGGATGAGAGTTTGTAAGCGGAGGGGGAGCGAAGCTGGGGTGGAGGGGGTCCCCAGGAGACTGAGTAGTTGGTGGGAGAAGGTTAGGAAGGCCGGGCGGAGGGCGTCGCGCGAGAGGTGCGGCGGGTTAGACGGGTCTGCGACTGCGGTTGGGAGGGGTGGGTTGAGGAGGAAGACCCCACCCCATTGTGGGATGATCCAGCTGGTTGCATGGCTTTCTTTGACGAGGAGCGGGGACTGTGTCGGGGTGGGCACGTAGAGGATGAAGTTGATGGTTGGGCCGTTGCCGATGCTGGGGCTGAGGGGCCACTCGGCGGCGTTGATGAAAGCACTAAGGTCCTCCTCTTTGAGGGTCCAGGCAGCCTGGGATTCATCGTACTCGGGTGAGGGAGCGGTGGGGGAGAAGGTGGCGTAGAGCTGGACTTGGGTGTCAACGGTGAAGTTGCTTATGGGTTGCAGGGCCTGGAGGAGTGGCGAGATGTATTCCTGGACGGTGCCTTCGATGTCCCACGAGGAAGGGGCCGATCCGGGAGTAAACAGGGAGAATGCAAGATGGTAGGTCTCTGCGTATTTCATCGAGCGTCTTAGACGCCTGATGATCGTCTCTGCGAGCTGCGGGGAGATGGGCTGTGGGGACTGGGAGGGCGCAGGAGTGTTGGTATTGGTACTAATTGAGTTCTCGGATAGGATATGAGCCATTATTGCTTTCTCCTCTGCGAACAGGCGCTGCAGCTCCTCGGCGATAAAAGATGATAAGGGGGAATTGGGCGAGGATGGAGGCGGAATTTGGCTGGGGGGATAGAAGATATCTAGTAGCGTTGTGTCCGCGTGAAGCTCCGATCGGGGACTGGCCAACTCCTCTTGAGCGACGAGGCGAATTGTCAGTGCCGTGTCAGCTTTCTCAGCCGCATCTTCGGGCAGCTTCTCCTCGTTCGACAGCTTCAATCGTAGATGATGCGCGGAGAACTCATTCAGATCGTCGAGGGTGTGCTGGGTGGTGCGGAGAAGTTGCTGTGCCTCAAGGTCCGGCAAAGATGGGGTATCAAATCGGATTTCGAGAGGGAATACTGGGCGACAGCTCTGCAAGTTCATTGTCGGGGTCAGCAACTATGGTAGATGTGTCGAACGAGGGGCTCAAGTGTGCTCGGCGTCATACCTTTCCACCGGACCAATCGATCATCTCCTGAATGGGCAGGCTGGCACGGTATATAGAAGTGGTCTTCCACCATATTGGAAACCCTAGGAAAAGGATCACAGCCCAGAAAGCTGCGACGACCCTAGAACGAGTCCGGACAGCACTGGGGGTTTCCGGGGAAGGGAGGCTTGGAGCGGAGGTCTTGGAGTCCATGGTGTTCTGCGAAGACGCTGGGTCTTCGTTCTCTGCGTTCATGACCGGAACATGCTTTAAATTTGCATCTGGCAACAGTTTCAGCCAGCGAAGGAGATTAACCGGACTCGGGGGAGAGGGTGGCGGAGGGAAGTGAGGGAAGAAGTGAGGAAGCTGAGCGAACTAAAACAGGGTGTTCCTGATTCCTGATTTAGACACGAGTTACAAGGCGGAGAGGCCACCAAGACCGAGGTGATCCGTGAGCAGCCAAGTACCACAGGAGGCAATTACTAGTAAAAGTAAAGGGGAAATAATTTCATCTAAATTATTAATTATTTCGAATGAGATCATTAACTATCTTTTATGAAGTCACCCGCGTAATTTCGTCGGGTGCGATGCTACATTACAGCCAATTTATGAGGGTATCAAACCGATGCGCCAAAGAAGCCAAACAAAAAAGCCAATCCAACCAACACCAAACAGAAATGCTAATATTCTTTTTCGAAGATCTTCTGGATGGGTTTAGCAGCCTGTATAGCGTATTAGTTAGCAACGTCTCTAACGTGGAATATAAATTACGCAAACATACGTCGATAAACCTCTCAAGATCTTGGTCGAGACTGGCCAAATCTTCCTTGCGCTTGTTGTTCTCCGTAATCAGCGCCTGTTTACGCTTGAGAAGCTCCTGTCGGGCCTGTTCGAGCTTCTCGCGCTCGGCATGCTCGTGGTTGATCCGAGCAATCATCAATTCATGT
This sequence comes from Aspergillus biplanus, assembly GCA_027569045.1. NCBI lineage: Eukaryota > Fungi > Ascomycota > Eurotiomycetes > Eurotiales > Aspergillaceae > Aspergillus > Aspergillus biplanus. The sequence continues at coordinate 811,853 of JAPDEJ010000005.1, read as the reverse complement.
TCACTGGATTCGCGGTGTTCCGGGTGGAGCGTCAGGAACTCTTCGAGCGGGATTAAGGGTAGGGAGAGATATTTGTGACTGAGCGACGGGGGGGGGGGGGGGGGTAACAAAGTTAGCGACCTGAGCGGTAGAAAGCAAAATAAAGAGGGTCACCGGGTTTCCACTCTATCACATCACATACTCATAAGACTCGCACGCCGCAATCTCCCCGGTCAAGTGCCGCTGTTCATAGTACAGATTCTGCAGCTGAAGGTGCAGCCGGTCGATCTCCTGTCGGGCCTCTGCGGTTCCCTGCTTGGTGTCTCGAACCCGGAAAATTGCATCCCGATTCTGGCCCCGGAGCTGTGCAAGAAGGGCGAAGAGATGCTTCTGGACTGACTGTGGCGACTTGGCCAATTCCTCCGGAGTGAAGGAGGGGTCTAGGAGAGACAGAAGCTGTTGGCACAGATCCCGAGTCTCGGCGGCGGTATTCAGGACGGGCAGTAAGGAGGGGTCGGAAACGATGTCTTTGATCGCCATGATGAACGGCGAACAACGAATGGTTGACAACGGTCGAACCACTTGGGAGTTGGGAAATGGGTGGTTGGTTGGGGACGGTGGGATGAACGTGGAGAGAACAGGCAAACGGATTGGATTGGGAGGAGATCCGATGATGCTTTGAGATTTTTGCAGACAGCGGTCGACTCGCCAATGTTTTCTTTTTCCCTGAAGGCGTGTTCATATAAATGTAATACTACTTGGCAGGTGGTAAGTGCTCATAATCCCTATTAATAACAAGCGGTAATAATCTTGCAAGGCGCAAGGAGCGACAAATGAGGAGAGTTTGAAAAGCGGCCTCGGAAGAAAACCCGTTGAGAGTCTGAATAAATCGAATTTCCCCACCCAAAAATACTCTTCAACTGCAATTAATTCCAATAAATCGCCGTTTCGCCCGCCTTTCTTCTCCTTGTCGCTCTCTCAATAAGTCGATCGTCCTCTCCACTCCATTCCTTCTTATATCCCCCCCCCCCCTCTTTTTCCTGTCGATTCTCTCCTTTTTATACCTCAAATACGACGGTTGGGCGCTCTCACTCTCTTATCGCTCCCGACTTTCCCGAACTTCCCCTACTGAACAGCGGCTAAGAAAACACACCCGCTCTTCTCCTCCACTACAAGACGAACCACTACTACTACTCCCTTCCCCTCACTCAACCAACCCCCCTTCCTCGGGACATGCTTGATTGATTGCTCAACGGGTGGGTGTCTGGGATTTAAGGCTGCACGATGGCCTGCTCCGCTCAATCCATGACCATCGAGTCATATGGAGAGATCGCTAATACATCCTCCTACGCAACTCCCTCCGAAGAGACCGCTTTGCTGCGAGACCGGAGACGGAGGCACTCTTTTCACACAGCAAGGAAACTGTCCTGTGATTATGATGCCGACGCTGTCTTCCTCAGGGTAAGGAAACTCCTTTTACCTCTCCAGTTTGCTATTCAAATATGCTTTTTTCTTCTTTTTTTTGGTTGCCTTCGTTCAGCCCTCTATTTGTGTTTTAAGGCGTTCCGTTTCGTCTCCTGACAAGTCTCGACCTAGGTGGAACTCTTCCTTGCGGAGTTGGAGAGACGTCTCCACTGGATCGAACAATACCGCCGGTCTCACATGGTCCAGATCGATTCCAGCCTACGACGAGCATATGCAACCCTCGAGGCCGTTAGGGATTCTTGTTCCCATGCCTCAGGGGAACTAATGGGTGGTGGCAAGAAGCGGGCCAAGATTTTGGTGGAAACGCTTGAGGACCGTTACAATGACGCCTTGGCGACGAAGGAGACTCTGGAACAGAAGGCCCAGGCTGGAATGCGTTTGATGGAGTCTTTCCTGATCGAATTTGAATCCCGCGCCCATGCAGTTCGGGACCGGGGTGTCTACGGAGCTCTCGACGATGGATGGAAGGCGGTTGACTCGAAGCTGGTTCATGCTAGGGAGGTGGTGGACGAGGGAATGGAAAGGGCTAAGGAGGCTCTTTGCGAAAGTATCGATCGGGCTATTGTGCTGGCGCAAGAGAAACGACTGATAGCCTACGCGGACCTCCCACAGCCTTGGCGTGTGAATCCACACATCCTACGAGGCTATCGATTTCACTCTAAGAAGGTCGATTGCTTCTGCTCCGTGTTCACTTTCTCCAACGAACTCGTCAACATTTGGTCTCATTTAATTGGCCTGTTCATTGTCCTCTCGATCGCCTTTTATTTTTACCCCCTAAACCCAAATTTCCATGTGAGCTCCAACGCGGATATGTTGGTGGCCGCAGTTTTCTTCTTTGCCGCGTGCAAATGCCTGGTCTGCAGTACCCTCTGGCACACCATGAACAGCATCTCTAGCCAGACCCTGATGGAGAGATTTGCCTGTGTGGACTACACCGGTATCTCGCTCCTGGTCGCCGCTTCCATCGTGACGACCGAATACACCGCTTTCTACTGCGAACCAACCTCCCGCTGGATCTACATCCTACTTACTATGTCCCTCGGCATCGGTGGCGTCATTTTGCCCTGGCATCCAACCTTCAACCGACATGATTTCGCTTGGATACGTGTGGCTTTCTATGTTACATTAGCCCTGACGGGATTTGCACCCCTGGCACAGCTCACCTACTCCCGAGGTTTCGAATGGTGCCTGTATTTTTACGCCCCCGTCGTTAAAAGTATCCTCGTCTACTTCGTCGGAGCTTGTATATACGCTTCCCAGGTCCCTGAGCGGTGGAGCCCGGGCCTCTTCGACTACATTGGTGGCAGCCACAATATCTGGCATCTCGCCGTGCTGGGCGGCATTCTTTTCCACTACCTCGCCATGCAGGATCTCTTCGCGAACGCTTTCAAGCGAGCCGCAGATCAATGCCCAACTCTAACGGCATAAGAAAGGGCGGGTCCAAATTTAAACTTCAGCTGGTGCGGTGTGATTTGCCATTTGCCCCCGAAACGCCACGTGCTTCTTTTTTACGACCAATCATGAAGATCTATGACTTTGGTTTGACAAAAAAAAAAAGAACCGAAAAAAGCAACTTTAGAATCTTGGACGAAATGCAAGCGAACCTAACCTGCCTTATCATGAGGGACGGTGTTGGTGTAGCTTTGCTTTTTCTTATGAGGGTATACTTATTTCTATAGGAAGCTATCCCAACTTAGCTTTGCTTTGCATACCTGCATGAATGGAGTCTCATTTTTTTTTTCATCTTTTCTTACTTTCTCTTGTCACCGTTATTCTCGGTATAGCTTTCTTTGTTTGCCATTCTTGTACATAGTTGCTGTGTCCCTTCCTTTTGCTTCTTCTTCGAATTGTCTTAATATTGTTTCCATAGCGCCGCGACTGCCGGCTCTTGGACTCTTACCCGGATCAAGCGATACATCCATGGTTTTAGATGTGAAATTCAAGGGGAACCGTACAAAACTCAGTTCGAGAGAGGAGAGTCTAGTCCATACATACATACATACATACGAACATAAATATGAAGATCATTCTTATCAATATTTTGCCTTCAATTGCCGGCCTGGGTGTAAGTGCCGAAGGAGCTTAATTAAGTGTTTCATGCCATGTTACGGATCTGCGACGGATTCTGCAAGACATAATATACCTGGAACTTCTACACTACATGGGATCTTGGTTCTTTTACCCATCTCTTTTAGCCATCCATTTACCCGTCCCAGTCTTTGAAGATCATAGGCACCGATTCTCTGGCTTCATTGATATGATAGTACCACCGTCATAGTGGATTCGATTCGACCTGAATTTCACGAAAGGGAAATGCGGGTGTTTAGTTTTCTCACATTCACCTTCCTAAGGAGTCGGAAGCTTGAAAATATTTTTGTATTAAGGAAAAATACAGACCACTATGGGAAATATGAGAGGTTCTTGATCGAGAATATAGAGAGCCTGAAATCCCGGTTAATGAATTTAGGGGAGGTACGTACCTTCCGGTTGGAGGATATGGAAATTTGGAAAGAGGCGAATGGTGATACAACTACTAGAATCCATGCCTTGTAATGGATATCATGGGATCTTGCAAATACAATAAAGGGGAGTAAAGAAGTGGAAAACTTGGTCCATGTATTTTTATTTAACCAAGACTGTACATTTCACTTATCTGGGAAGACATGGGGGTATCTTAAAAGATCAAAACTAAAGACTCCAAAACTTGAAAATCCAAGTGTATGCTCAATAATACTAAATTTCCATAACTTTCCCTAGCAGCCAAGATATGTTGATCCAATTATCAAGAAATAAAAACTGAGGTGTCGGGTTCGAAGCGATCTTCAGTTAAAGGTTGTGCCTCAGCAATAGTACCCATATGAGTCTGTCTATAGCCATGCGCTTTGGTCCGAATGCTAATCCATCTACTTAGGAATGGTAGAGGGTTAGACCGAAAAGGTGAGGGAACCGGCCAGCCGACAGCTTTTCGGGTTTCCTCGCTCACATAGCCCTCGTTCGAGACTGAGTTCGCGGGGATATCGCTGAACTGGTCAGTTACTAGGCCAAGGAAGAGACGGGCACGGTTGTATTCAGCGAAGGATTCAAAGTAGAGACTTCCTGAAAAGAGTTCCAGACTTCGCGTGCTTTCCTGGGAAATCGGTTGATCTCCGCGGTCCCTTCCAACTGTGAGAAAATCGAGGTGTTGGAATGAACGCATCTCCTTCGTAGTCCTAGGGGCATAGATATGCAATGTAGTATGATCTGACTCGCGAATGATGGGAAGGAGCTTATTTGCCTCGTATTGGCTTATAACGAGTAGGTTTTCATCTTGGGTGTTGGAGAGAACCCAATGGACTGGTTTGAGGAACTCATCATCTATAAACTGATGGACCCTATAGATAGATCGGATGAAACCCAGCGAAATATAAAGGTTAGGGAATACAGATGTAGGGATATTGAACACAGCAACGGAAGTATTGTCAAAGTATTTAACTGCGGGTGCCACAGATTCAGAGAGGGACATCCAAGGGAGCCGGCCCTGCTGAACAAATTCCCGGATATCCTGGTGTATCTCATGAGGGAAAGGCCGGGCGTCTCGTGGACGATGGATTTGTTGCTCTCTCTGGACTTCTTGGCAGAGCTCCCGTTCCTGTTCTTCATACAGTAGAGCAGCACCGGCTCCGTTTTCGCTCGAGTCCTTCCATATCGCAACGAGATCTCCGACATCTGGATGATCCCGGGCAATCTCTTCAATCTTCGCCAGCGAGCGTGAGGAGTTCTCCCAAGGAGAGTAGAGTTGGAAAAGGGTTTGAGATTCTGCCTCTTGCATACGCCGGACTTCGTCATGCAGTGTATCCCATTCTAGTCTAAGGGTCTCCCAGATGTGGATGCAGCGATGATACTGTATCCCCTGCCATGCCCAGAGTGGCTCTAGCTTCTCTAAATGATCACATGTTTGCTCAAGAGCCCACCCGATAACGTCAAATGAGGTAGGGTTCGAGTGATTTGCTTTAAAGCTGTATCTTACCTCCGGGGGTATGAAAAAGGTGACTGATTGGCCCTTTCCTAGCTCCCTCATTCTACAGCACGCTTCGCTTGATGCTAGCAGGAGGCCTCTTAGGAATAGAGATAGTAATTTACCTTGGACTAGCCTATCTTTGACCAACTGAGGCCCAAGGGTAACTGCAGCCCGATAATTATGTGGGAGTTTGATGTCAACTCCTCGTGAGTGATGCTGATCGAGAAAAACCAAGCAGGCGTGCATTCGTCCACGGAACGGAGATGAGAGCAATTGTTCAGCATGCCCCTCTCGATCGACTACTATTGCCTCATCATATTCATTGAAAAACACGGCAGCTTCCGCGCGCTCGATGGTGACTGCAGCAAGCCACTGTTCGGCGACCGCCTTGTTACTTGACTCGATAATCTGGGCACCAACATCGATTATGACATGGATCGGGGGTGTTTGATTGTTAATAAGACGCAAGAGCTCATTCGTGCGAAGCTGACGACCACTCTCACCCTGAGCTAGTACGCACCGCCGATTTTCTTCCTGTAAGAGTTGGCTCAGGACCATGGCATTGGTATGAAGAAGGTGAGGCAGATCCTTCTGGGGCATAGTCCTCGGGAAGAGGAATCGATTATCGTTAGTCCCACTGAATCCTGTCGTTAAAGGGTGGTTTGCCTTGGACGGTATGTCCCAAGCTGAAGTTGAAAGCTTGAAAGGAAACTCCTTTGCCTCCTTCGGAAATACAACCCGCGATAAAAAGAAGTTAATGATGCCTTTACTATAGCGTAAATGAGGATATATTTCGTTTTGGAAACTGTTATCGTCTTCCAGGTTCACTCCATTCAATGAATGTAAACTTGTGGGTAGTTTATGGCGACATTCCGAGACCCGCGGCGGAGTCGTTTTCCGCTCCGAGTAAAGCGAAGCATTCTCGAACATGGTTCTCACTAAGGCCTTCATAGTAATAGCTTAGACAAGTCAATGTAAGGGCAACATCGGGCTGTCCAAACTCTGCACTCTCTGAAGGAACACCTTTGGCACGATAAGGTACAGCTAATAAGCAGCGCGAGGGATGCAAGCCGTAATCAACTAGCCAGCGCTTTCGAGTCAAAGTGAATTGCAATATGTTGTATGCGAGAAGGCCTCGTAGCACTAGTAATTTACGCATGACTATACTACCATCGAATGTGTTTCGAACGGTTTGCTGGTCTTGGTAAGCAACGTTGGGGGTACATATAAAATTCCGTGCGCTTTCGCGGACTTGCGGTACCCATAGATTGAATGATACTCCGGACAAAGCTCCGCGCAAGATAGCATCAATGACTCTTTGCAAAAGCCTATGGGGTGCATCTGCCGATAAAAAGTGAAATATGGGATACCGGGTACCGCAGCCTTGGATATCCAAGCATGCTTGATCTTCCGATTGCAGCGCTACTGCCTCTTTCTCCACCACTCCCAGGAGACATTGAATAAGCGCCCAACGATCGTTCTCCCCATCTATATTTTGCTGGTTGCCCCTCGCATAGACTAGTTGAAAATTTGCGTCTAGTATTTCGTCACTCTCATCAATAATGGTGCGACAGTTTTCTTGTAGCATTCGCTCACAGCGTAACAATTCCAGCGCGAGAGCAGGCCGGTCATTTGCTTTATCTAACCCAGCGAGCCGAAAAGAGAGCATTTGTTCAGGAAGGGCAATAAGGATGCCACGATTTTCTTGGCATTCCTTGTAGATTGACAAGAGCATGTTGGGGGTTTCTTTACCCAAAGGCGTATTTCTCGAAAATGGGATGTGGTATACCGGGCGATTTAGCATTCCACCTAGGCTCTGTGAAAGGAGATCCACACTCTGGCGTAATAGTGGCTTCAAGACAATGATACGAGCAATCTGAATCCGGTTTGCAAGATGTGAAGCAACCATGGGAGTAATGACGGATGTCTTACCTTCTCCCATATTCAATTGCAGCACCGCGTTTGCTCTATTCTGAGGTGTGATCATTTGTTTAGCAAACTCAGCCTGGTGTGCTCTTATAGTTAGATTGCTCTCAATTTCGAGAAGCAACCATTCGGGATTCTCGTGGGCGTCCCATCCCTCGCAACCGACAGTTTCGGTTTCTATAAAGAAACCACTAACGTCATTCTGGTCGAAATATCTCAGCAGCCGGTCGCACCTACGTAAGGAAGCGATTGCTTTCGAGAAATTTACTAAGGTATTCTTCCACTCATCGGGCACAAGAGGCCACAGGTCGCTAGAAAGAAAGCAAAGAATAGACACTACCGTCATTGACGGCCAAACCGAGGCACCCCCTACTTCTTTCCAAACATCCTCTGTAGTTGTTAGCGCAGAAATGATGCCAGTCCAAAGATTCTCTTGCTGCTCTTCCAAAAAATCGCGACACCAAACAAGAACATCGCGTCCGACAGGAAAAGTGGCAGGCGAGCATGGCAAATAAATTCTTTCTAGAGCTTCTAGGCTGTTTAAGAGGTGTGCTGCATAATCACGCCGGAGGCTCTTGGCGTTTTGAGGAAGAGTAGAAAAGAGGGAGCGGAGTTCTGAGCTTATAGTAGAGTTACAACACCCTGGCACTTGTAGTCTCGGAAATCTTAGGGGAGGCTCGACCATTTCCACGGAGCAAGGAGGGCTTGACTCCCGGAGCATATCCAAGAGCGATGGCGGATGCCAAGTAGCGGAAACGCGGGAGTGGGTCTGCAGGCGCGGCGGAGGTGTTGGTGGAATGATTGGGTAGGGTAGAGGTATATTCAAGTTGGGATTTCTTATTTCTAGGGTGTTTAATCGGGTTTGGACGCTCGCGAGAAACTCGAAAAACTGACGACTGTTAAAACGGCATTTGAAGAGATTTTCGAGGTCGGAAAAGCTATCCTCTTGCCATTCTTCAATTTCTTCGGGTCGGGTAGGCCTTTCACATGGCCATTGGGCGAGAATGATCGTCTCAAAGGCATCCAACTCCCTTTTCTTCTGTTGACTATATTGTTCCTGTTGATTTTGTACATCTGCTCCCGACGGTACAGCCCTTGACTTAAATGTAGGATAATGCTTAGAAATCGTTCCCCTGATCTCCGATCCCATTTCGCTTCCGTGGAATAGAGGTAGCGTCATAACGTTTTCCCGTACTAGTCGCCTTGGAAGAGAAGTACCCTGAAAGCCTCCAGAGAAAGCAACGGCCAGTAATTGGCGGATATAGGGTAACTGTGGCTCTTCATTCTCGCCGAAGACCATCGCGCACAGTAGGAATATAAGTTTATAAGAGTCCCTTTTTTGTTCACTCGACCGACATAGATTGTATAAAGAGCCCCATGCATCTTGAACGGAAAGCTGCAGAATATCCCTGTAAGTATACCGGTGAATATTGACTTTGGATTTTGATAGAACAATGTGATCCCAGCGCCCAATCATGTTGGAAAGGTCTTTGCCAAGCTCATGGCCAGACCAATCCCGCACAAGAGCAGCGATTTCAAATACGTGATGGCTCCGATCACTGTTGGTGCCCCGATCTCGTGCATCGTATTCCACCCACCGCTGCGCCTGGCTCGCTGAAGCTCCCCCAAACTCGGAGCCATGAATATGTGCGCGACGGGAACGAGCCCTAGCAAGAAGGTGCCGATCGCCACGGTCAATCAAATTCGAGGCTTCTTCACTACCATCCTGGCTTACGCCATAGAACTGAGAGAATCTTTCAGTGTAGTCGGATATTCTCTGAGCCACGAGTTGAAAATCGTCATGCTGGGCCATTTCACCTAGTACCGACATCCATTTGATGCATTGCGTGGTTTTCAAGTGCAGTGGATAGTATTGACGTTGTGGTGTTAGGGCTCCTATCTTGATAAGAATCTCCTTGCATTTAGGTTCGAGGGGAAATGAGGGCTTTATCCGCGCCTGGCGCAAAATCCGAAGAGCTTCCTCAGTTCCCGTTCGAGCCGTTGCTTCGTCAGGAAGAACATACCCAGTAAGCGCGAACAAATACGCCAGGTATAACGCCCCCAGGATACCAGATGTGTTTATAAAAACCTTTAACTGCGGATCAAATACGTAATAGAAGTATTTAACCTGTGGAGTGCTAGGAGGATGGATTGAGACCTGGGAATGGTAAGTTCCTTTTTGGATGTGAACATCACCATATGGAACTATGAGAATGCGGTCGCGCCGTCCATTTATATCAAAAAGAGCCAGCTTATTTGACAGACCATATAGGCAGCCAATGTCTTGATTCTGATCAACGATAGCGTTATGCTCGCGGCATTCCAGGGCGCCGTCAGGATTAACAAAAAAGTTGAGGTGAAGGCGGACCAGCTTAACCTCAAGAATGCCTTTCACTGTTTGGGTAACATGGATATGGTCCAGCTTATCTAAAGTCTGGAGAACTTCCGCTATTCGTCCAAAGTAATCACTATGAACATCAACCAATGTTGTCTGGCCTTTTCTCATGACAAAATGCTGCTGGGCAATTGTTTCGTAACTCATGTACCAGTTACGGGGGTTTGAATGCCACGGTTCTTCAAGAGGGCGAAATTCCATTTCCCCGGTTCCAGGGTCCAGCCAATGTGCACATTTCGCTACGAGGGAATTTGGAAAGTCGCCAAGTAGTTGGTCATGAGGAATTAATCGCAAAACCCGGCCGTCCTCTTGTGATTTCACCAAAAGCTGTCCTTGCTCGTAACCAAAATGAATCTACCAGAAGCCTGAGATGTGTACGAATGTCCATTGGAATGGGGGCAAACTAACCTGTGAATTCCCAAATCGTTTTGTTGACGTAAACGTAGTGCCTGGTAACCCCGAAGGGAATACCGTAAGTGTGCGCTGGGCTAGTGAGCAAAGATTACTAGAGAGCAGAAAGTTGTAGCACTTACCGCACCGAAGAGGCGCTGGAACAAGGGGTGGCTAGTATATTCTTGTGGAAGCTGCCCCGGGGGACAGCTGTCGATCAGGAGTTCCCCGCTAAGAATGTTGTAATGAATTTGCTGTAGATGCCCTTGTGAGCCTGAACTAATCGGATTCGTTGCCCACCGTTCGAGAGGTTCCCGGTAGAAGCCCCAGGCTGATGATATTTCTAGATGAGGAACATTTTCTTTAATCGCATCATTAAAGCCCTGTGCATCGGTCTGTATCAACTGCCGCATATGTTCCTCAACCAGATGAAGTGTCTTGGTTTTTTGAAGGATGGTAGCTTTGGTTGCCGGGGGTATCTCACTTATGCTGCTCGGGGTATTGGAGAACACAAGAATTGAGGAGCGTGTTAAGAAAAACAGGTCTTCATGATTATGAAGGACAATAGGCAGAAGCTGTGGCTCCACAGAATATGTCAACAAGCAAATTCCTCCAATTTTGAACAAGAGGATTTGTTGTGCAACGCTTTGAATATCAACCGTAAGATTTGTGCACCAACCTATGGCGACTTCCCTACATCGCCGCAGGAAAGATGCTGCGCGATCAACAATAGGTGGCTCATTTGATAAATTAATAGCTCGAAGTGCCATGACAACAAGGGTATGAAGAGTGGGATGTTCGTCCCAGTTAGACTCAATGTTTATTAGTTTTTCTTCAACTGTTTCTAGGAGCCGGTTAATGCAGCTGGCGTCTGTAAAGACTTGATGAGCTTCTCTCAAATCTGTTCCCTCACTCGCCGAGCCCAATTCCCAGGCAGCCTGACGAAATAAAATATTGACAGATTCATTTCTCATTGAAAGATTCGGTGACGCAACTTCGCGTATTTGATTATACCACTGGAGACGTTCCCCAGAACGAAGATGCCCAAATGCACTGAACTCGTGGAGGCTAATAGATGGGTGGCAATTCCTTTGGTCCGCTATCACTTTGTTTTCAACGTGATCGGGCGTGTCAACTGCATATTGAAGATGAGAATATGCGTCTGATGCCACTTTCAGAGTACATAGAGGTTTGATTGTAGGATCCCACTGTTCAAGTTTATCCTCGACCCATTCTTGGGTCTCACTATTACAGAGTTTGAACTGAATTGCGCTTGGCAGAGATACCTTGTCAAATCTCACTGGAAATTTCCGTCGGCGGCGATTGGACTTTTTCGGGGATCCTAGAGTAATTTTCTGGTCATGGTTCTGGATATATTCCCTGAGCCCTTGATAGTCAAGTAGAGCCAATTTCGCTTTTGCTGCAGACCTTTTTTGAGTCCCGCCAAAATCATCCAATAGTTTCCATGTGAGATCTCGCCAGTTTGCAAACCAGCGGGGATATTGAATCTCGAAAACGACGTTTTTCATAATGTCATCTGAGCTAGGTAATGGCCATTCATACACTTCAATGTTGAGTTCTCTAGCTTCGTGTTCCAAAAAGCATTTTTCGCAGAAACGTGTGTTAACTATCCCTCCCCCTGAACAGCCGGTATTGTGAGGAAGCTGGGAAGCTCTGCTCACAAGGCCTCGGTGCTTATCTGATAATTCCTGCCAAAGATCACGTTTTTGTCTAACTTTATTTTCGGCCTCACGTATAATGCGGCCTTTCAGCTCGTGGTGTTCTTGAGACCCTTCAAAATATCGGGCTGCAAATGTTTCTGGCCCGGGGTTATCGAAAATACTTGGGCAGTCTGAATCACAGGCGTGGCGCCTGGAACGAATATGGTCTTCAACTCTACCTGCTCGATGCATTTGATGCCGCTGGGGAAGCAGCAATGGTTCGAGGAAATTTTGTGGAATCTCGGGACAAAATTTCTCAAACCATGGACAGATCGAGATACACATCCTGTCGAGTGATACCCATAATTCCAGCATTACCAAGAGCATTAAAGACATATCTTCGGCACATCCTGAGTATGCCTTTCTTGCATGCTCCGAGTAAGTTTGAAACAGCTCAGCCAAGGCGCAACAACACTCCTCAGTTGGTAAATTCCTGTTATACCAGTCCTCCAGTTTTGTGTCAACCCATTGCTCAAAATCTGCTAGCGAGATAATATCTGAGCCGTCTAACTGGGGTAGACCGTGAGCGTTAAACCTGCCTCGTAGCCCATGAGATCGCCCGAAAGCAACAGACTGAATGCTACCTGAGCGGACTTGCATGGCATTTTGGAGAAACTTTCTGGAATTCTTCAGGGATAATTGGAGATCCTCCTTGCGAATATATAGGAAATCTTGGAGCATTTTAATTGGATCTTGGGTCCTGATATATGTATGGACCTGCTGTAGTCTTTTCACAATAGCTTCGCTCGATCCCATGGCCTTTTCAGAAACAAAGCCGTAGGTGTTGTCTTGTAACTTGGAAATCCGACGGCCTACCTTGGCTCGGATGATAGCCAAGTGGTCCGTGATGCCGCGATAATGCTCTGCCCTTGAGATAATTAAGCCAATCTCAGCTACCAGATACAGCATGAGATTCTTGTATTGTAGGAGACCCTCTCCGGTCGGGAAACAACGTTGCAAAACAGTCTGTAGAGCAACCCGTATAACAAACCATAGCGGTGATCGTCGCCAGGGCAATTTTGAAGTCTTCCAATTTACCTCATCCCTAGTATGTTTCTCAAACGACGCCCAGGAATTGTGCTTTCCAAAGGCCAGGAGTTGGGTCATTAGCCCTTCAGTTACCAGCCCTGGGTGAACACTATCTTGTTCCTGCTCAGTCAACTGCTGACCATCTTTGCCTGATACTCGGCACATTTCACTGATCTTTTCTGCATTGAGACGACACAGGCTATCGGCTAGGTAGTCACAGAAATGGGGATCAGAGAGCATTTCTACTGGTATCGATACGCTCTGGCCGGGGAAGCAACGGAGGAGTGGGCCTTTGGCCGCAAGTACTGCAGCTCCAGAGGCAGATACTTCGAATGCATCTATTATAACTTGTGCACGTTCCTCATCGTAATACGCAATCCATCCGCAGTTCTGCGAGCGAATATGTAACGCAATAGCCCCTGTACTAATGATTTAGCTTTTGGATTCCAATCAAGAAGTGGGTACTATACCGTAGTCTTTTAGATTTGCAATGGCTTGGGCAAGAGGAGTCTTGTCAATCCTATCACCGGCTCCAATGGAAAACCAGAGATCAATCATGTTCAAGATATAACTCCAATTATCCCGAGTTTCCGGTGGACTTCTTTCAACAAAAGTCTTGAGCACTTGCTGAACCACCTCTAGTAGCTCTCTTTCTAGGCGCACCTTGTTCTCTTCCTCCTTTTGGGGAAGTTTTGGGGGGGAAACGACATGATAGATAATAAATTTAAGGGTGTCGTCCTCCATGCTGACGGCGAAGTGGAAATGAAAAGGGAAAAGCAATTGGATGGTTCCAAAGAGCGTCCCGCCTGCGATCACGAATAAGAGGAGCAAATAGGGGATCTAATAGGAAGAAGGCTGTATGTATGGAAAGAAAAATAGCAACTTGAAACTAGAAAGGAAGGGAGGTTGATATATCTGAAAAGTTGGGGAAGATATGAAGAAGGGAAGTTGTCTGGTCCTTAAGCTCACCTCACTGGTGAGAAAATTCAGTGAGATGAGAAATTGGAATTCAAAGAGAAAGAAAACAAACGTTTGAGTGGGAAACTCAGCTGGGGCATACTTCTGGTAGTGTCTAGTAAGTTTGGGAGCCAGAAGTCCCTGGTTGAAGGCTTTGGTAGAATTCAACGAGTAATTGTAGATAAAGAGGACTTTAGCATTTATCGTTGCTTCAGTGGGGCAACTGGAACCTATATCTATATCTAGCTAGGTAGGTACTTACCATTAAAGAAGGTCCATATAATTGGTTTCTCTTCATGTATAATAACTTAGTCCCTGGGAATAATAAGCATGTCTCTCATCTTACGGGTGCCTCGATAAAGAAACTTCAGGGCTCAGGTTGATCATTTACTAGACAAAGCTATTGAATTTTCATAAAAATACCGGGGATTTGTGGGATCAAGTGCCTTATTATTCCTTATTTCTTCTGCAAAAGTCATCCCAGCTTCGCCTTTTGGCAATTTTCCTTCCTGGCTCGGAGGGGGCCTTTGAGATGCCTCGTGCTAGATAGATATTCATGTCCTGGCCATTTTCGGCCGAACTTTGCTAATTATTCATGTATTTCTTAAATTGTTTATCTATGTTTCTTCTATAAAACCATCTTCGATCTGTACATCCCCCGCCGTACTTGTCTTGAAATCACATTTTTGTCAGCCTTCCTGTTCCGGGCCTTTCAACATCGGCTCTCACCAAAACATTTCGTCGTGGAATTGGTATACTGGGCAAGGAAGGGTAGAAAAAGATTGAATAGCGGCGTTTCATAATGACCCCTTAACAAAAATGAAGGCGTTGCCATGAACTGAGAAGGGCTAGTTTTCTAGACTTTCATGTCTCACATAACCGGTGTGAAATTGCGTTTCGAGCATGTGAGGAACCAGTGTCTGGGTATCGGGGTTTTTTATCATGCATTCCCACAGGCAGTAGAAAAGCTACAAACTACCTAGGTAGTATATAAAGACAGGTATTATATAAAAAATTCTCAATGATGTTTATCCGCCTAGTCTAAGCATTATGGGATACTATGTAGGAATGCTACTAGGCTTTACTAGAGGTATTGCTATTAAAAGTAGTCTCAGTAACTACTAGAGGGCAGTAGTAAGTCATATTCTATCGGGTATCAATTAATAATAGACAGGCACTTGATGTCATCGAAATCGGAGATCATCCGGAGTTCAGTGATGTATCTATGTTATATTACTATAGTAGATCTGGAACGGACTGAGGTTCAACATCTGCCAAGTTATATTGGACATGTTGAAGCAGGTACCCACACGCTTGTGCGGGGAATTCTAGCGATTGAAGGATGCGTGGATCATCACTATTTTCAAGGTACATGCAAATAGCGGCACACTCAGACCTAGCCCGCGTGTCTACCCACCACAACCCAACCGAGTACATAAGCGCCAACCACCAGCTCAAAAGAACTAGAGCAGGTGGGTCTTTTTGTATCAGGCGCTCATAATAATCGGGGAGTAAACGGCCCATAAACGTGGTGTACCGTGGGAAAGTTTTAAACGAAGGCTGAATGGAAAGTAGCGGTGTCAGCATTCGTAGGGTCCAAAGATAGGGATTTGTCTCTGTTGTGGTAAATTCGTCGATGCCACATATATCAGCGAGATTCGGGGGCAGATCCTCCCGCCCAGGTCGACTGTCTTCGAAAATTGCATCGTCTTCACCTCGGGATGCCATGAACATGCTCCACCACATACTCTGGGAAAGCCAGGGATGAGCTCGGCCCAGAAGGTGACGCAAGCCGGATTGTACGAAAAGCCAGTTCAGAGCGACTTCCGGGTTGTCAGAGAAGACGAATGATTGGCGCGGGTTGTACTCCCTTAGAGTGAAAGAATTGACCGTCATCAAGAGACAGGAGGAAAAGAGGGCATCCATGTTGGCAGGCCCGATGGGGGTTTTGATTTCGTCTGAGTATTGTTGAATTGCCTTCTGCCAGTGATGGGCCTCAACCATGGAATATGAGCTATTATCCGGGAACACATGGCAAAGATGAGTGGTTGCGGCTGCAATGATGCTGTGCATGAGGTACGGTGTCTAGAGAGTTACGGTTAGCTTGGGTCCACATTAGGATTCCAGGTCTTTTGAAGCCATAACCAACCTCCATGGCTAGCCTAATCATCCTCCCTTCCATCACATCAATTCCGGCGTTGCTACAAACAGTCCGTGTGACGGCGTCCTGGAAATGACGTAAGGCACGAAGGTTGCTCATTCCACCTCCAAATGCGCCCGGCTTTCGCTCCACCACCTCATCAAGTTGAGAAGAAATTTCACGAACGGATAATGTATATGCGGTAGCATCGGGTGAGTTCAGGAGAGGTGCCTGCTCGATAATCTGCGAGAGAACGCATTTCTTCCTGCTGGAGCTGGAGGGCTGATTGGGCTCGTAGGAGCAGTCGAGGCCCAGTTTTTGGCATCGTTGACAGATGGGTTTAGACTCATCGCACTGGAGGAAGATTAGGAACAATAACGATATGTATCGGTCATGGGTTGCGCATACCTACCTTAACTCTTCGTTGTTTGCATTTCGCACAACCCGCGCGGGATTTGCGATGCGGTCGGCGGGCATGGAAGACGCGTTCCTCCTCGGGTTGCGAAGGCAGTTGAATTCGAAACGGGATATTTTGGCCGTGCATGGCTTTCTGCTCAGTTTCCTATTCAGGTTCAAATATAATCATCAAAAAGGAAACCATTCTTCTCTACCCGGATTTTCTTTTCCTTTTAGAAACTCAAAAGAGAGTGTGGTGTGCGGGAGCTGAGCAGGGCGCAGTGGCAGTGTTGCCCAATCCGCCCACGGCTTGAATACGAACGTCTACGTCAATCCATGAGGGGTATATCAACGATAAAAATAATAATAATGGGTTTATATTGTTTTTTGGCCTATATTTGATTCATCATTCATCCAAACTAGCCGATCTTTGCGTTGGAAAAATCCATCTCTATGGATTAGTTAGCACCTAGTCTAGCTTTAGGAGGGGCCAACTTTAGGCTACCCCATGAAGCACATACCTGGATGATCGGCCTGGAATTTTTTCAAAATATCCATCTTTCGTTGCTCATCGCTTGACGGTTGTCCCATCTCCTTCTGTCGCTGATCGTACATCATCTTCTCAACCATTGCCCTTGTCTCTCCATCTAGATCACTAAGCTTGGACGATTCAGGCGTAATCTTGCTCACGTCAATCTTCGGAGCTCCCGTAACGACGTGCGGCCACCATTCGACCTGATTGATTTTGTCCAGATGAATCGCTATTTCCTTTCCGGGAGGCTTGGATGTCGTTTCCAGGGTCCATGAACACTCATCTAACCGAACAGAATGGGGGAAGTCTCCCTGTAATCGACACCATTGAGTTAGAGATCATGCTTCGCACCAAGGGAAGGCAGGTAGGGAGGCAGAGGACGAACTTCAATAAAGGGCTCCTGGCCCTTGATCGCAACCTTGATTTTTGTCTTGGTCAAAACAACGTCCAGGTCCCGGCCCTTAATGTTAGCTGGGATGGGGATAGTAACATCCACATCGCCAATCGTCTGGGTCCATTTGTAGGGCAGTTGAGCCTGTTCTGCGTCCTCCTTCGCCTTGCGCTCCTTTTCCTCAAGCTCGCGCTCGGCGACATCACGCGGGGACGGGTCTTGTTCTAGGTCCGACATAACGGGTACGGCGGGGGTTATGTGGCGGACAGAGATTGTTTTTATTATTAAGAATTATCTTATTGTTAAAGGTATTATTGGGAGAAACAACAGAGATAGAGAGTAGGTGGTCTTTAATTTTTCTCAGTTGCAGTGACACTGAGAGGCGCCAAAGCTAAAGCGGGGCGATCCCGTTTAGTTTGGGTTTGTTTCCACCAGCTTCCAAGCTCCCCATCACTACAACCAACAACTGGTGCGGCTTAAATTCAATATTTATCCAATCATCTCCCCAGACAACCAATTGGTCATCCATCTACACACTTTCCTCCATAGAACATTGCGCTTGCTGCTGTCTCCCACACACACTCTGGATCCAAATACTCCTCCATTGTGAGGAACCGCCGGCAGTCTGCGGGTTCATAGGTGAATATAGGGGCATCACGGCCTCGTTGTCATTTTTCGCGTACCCATTCAACAAGTTGAAGGTTCCAACCATATTAAATGGCAAATCATCCATCGATACGGGGAGGGTCCCATTGAACCGCCCCAGCTCAGTCTGGGTCAACAAGGGCTGCGGAGTCTCCAACGATTCCGTACTGAGCTGGTATGCTAGTTTCGCATCAGCCAAGATGTTTGTGGTTTGATATGACATTTCTCCTCGAACCCCTCCCACCGTTTGCATAGGAGTGGCCCGAGGGCGACCACCAAACACGATTGACCTGACACCTTGGGCTTTGAGGAATTTTGAGAGTACGGAGCAACCGGAGCTACATAAGCCGTCGGTAATCTACATCTATCAACATCTTGATACAGATCAACAAGTTGGTAGGAATACTTACTAAAACGATATCCTCCGGGGCAAACGGGTTCTTCTGTGAGCTGAGAGGAGTAGACCCCTACCCTGGGATTGGGTATATCGGGCGTGATACTGCTGTTAGATTTACCTGTGCCATCGGACTGGACATTTTCATCCCTAAGAGATGATGGGGCCCGTATAAGTTTGACCATGAAGCGAAGCCATCACTCTGATCAGGTGTTACTACATTTCGGGTTGCCAGTGCGTGAGTGAGTTCCGTATCCTCGTACCGGGCCAGACCTTTGCCAATCAAATCGGTACCCTCATGTGCCCGGAAACGTGTGGCCGAAAATACAGGTTGCTCAGGGAAGATTGTTCTAATCAACGCCATTACTGTGAAGATAATCCCTCCATAATTACCGGACATGTCGATAATTAGCTTCTTCTTACTGAGCCGGGTGGCATTATTCAGAAAGTCAGCTGCCGTGCTCTGGAATGTCGCGGTCGCATTCAGTGGAAGCAACATGGATTCCGTGAGCGCTATACTCTGAAACGTTGGTACCGAAAGAACAGCAACGTCTTGCAGTGTTGTGCAGTTTGATAAATACCCAGCAATTGTATTGTAAGGGTCTCGAGCGAAGGGTTTGGGATAGAAAGAAGGGGCTGGAAGAGGGTCACTATTGAAATTGACAGGTTTTGTCAGGATGTTGAGACCCAAAAATGGCGGACAGACATCCCAGAGCATCGCAGATCCATTTTGCCAAGGAAATTTACTTAGGTCATACTCCAACTTCGCATAAGTATCCATCTTTATGTTTGTTCCGTTTTTTGAACCCCAGGGAATGATAGGCTCCTGGCCATAGCGAGGTTGCCGTCCAGTCTGTGGCATCGGTATACGTTGAGACTTTGCGCGCTTGGGCAGGAAAGAGGGAGTTATACCTTGTCCTAGTCAGCATATACGACCATACACACTCATTCACTGCTTACTGCGCATCTGGATCTTGTAGCGAGGAGCGTTCTATAATAAAGCGCTCTAAATAACTGACAGCATCCTCGCCGTTTATCGTCACGATGGGTGAAACTGCGTCTACCCCTTTACCATGGAGGATAGCATCGCCTACAAAAATATGTAAGTAACTCTAGGAACTCTTCGTTGGGGACAGGGAGACTGACGCCATGTATAGACCTGGGGCAATTCCAATCCATCCGTCGAGACGGATGCTAAAGGAACCTTATTGACGAATTGAAATAAGCTCGTCGAGCACAGATGAGCATTCAAGTGGCCGTCGTGTGCCGACAAGAGGAGCCTCAAGAGGTCCGAGTCAAATTCAAAGTGACTCCGGTACCCATTTCGGGCTGCCTTCTTGCGAATTATACCAAGGCCGCCCATCAGATCTACTCCGGGCATCGGATCAGTCTCGGGAGGATCTACACTGGTGAGCCTAACAACAGGACTGCAAGATCCGCTTCCGATACCTACCCTTCAGAATCTCCAAAGTCGACTGGAATTGCAAATATTTCCGGTATTCGCCAATGAACTGAACTGCACGGCCCGCCTCGAAGGGCATGGACATGAGGCATTGGTAGACGGTTTCACCCAGAAATAGTATCGGAGAGCCTGGCGGATTGTGAGCCATGGAATACCTTTGCGTTTGCGTCCCACAAATCCCGGTTAACACTCACTAGCATTAACATTGCTTGATTTGACGAAAATCTGACCCACTTGAGCACTGGGCTCGCTCGACTGCGCGATTGCTACAGCCAACCCGCGAGCCACTGCGAGAACTGCTGCCACGGATGGGCCAATATGGAGTCGCATAGTAGTATACAGTACTTCAAATACTAGGTGCTGGGTCTGGCTTTGGTATAAGCTCCTCCCTATCCTCCGAAGTCTTTCCATTTAAAGGTTTCAACATCTAGGCATCGCTATTACAGTCGAATTACAATCTCCATCGCCAAGGATATTCCTCTCCCCGCCAACCCCGAAATCCATGCTCTCTATTGAGGCTGAGCCCGGCAAACCTGGGCACTAGCCTAAGTTTAGGACCAAATTCAACGACATACTCGAAGATTTACTCGTGGAGTGATTAGTTGGTCGGTGTGGTGCTTACGCCAAATATTTTCCTCAAAATAACCGATTCAGGCAAAATAAAACGTCTCTCCATTCAGAGTGCAAGATACCTGATCTGAGCTAATATACCCTGAGCCACCCCACCGCATCCCCCCGCACGAGCAAGGATAGTTGATTGAAGTCAACAATCAACGCAATTTATGTAATGGCACCGCTCCATTTAGGGCAGCTTGCTGATGAGGAAGTTAGTTGCGTCGCCCACATTGATGGTGTAGCTAAAGTGAGCAACGGTGATGATCAAAGTTCCCTCGCAGACCAAGTCACCAAGGGCGCAGTAAATCTTGGTCTTATCCTTGGGGAATCCGGGGATCTGACCACCATCCTGCTTGTAGCGGGTGTCGCCAAAGAGCACCACTCCGGCAATCTTATTCTTCACGTCATCGGAAAGCGCAGAGATGGAGTTGTGCATAACGGCTGTACCCTGGCTGTATCCACCAGCAACGATAACAGTATCAGGGCACTTGGAGGCAGCGAGTTCGAAAAGTCCCTTGGCCTCATTAATCGCAACATCGCTCGTTCCCTTTGGAAGGAAGTTGGACGGCAGGTCCGCAGTGTAAGCTGGTCCAACACCCTGGCAAGCAACCTGGCCGGCCTTCCGCAGCTTGAGTTGATCGCAGACACCAGGTCCAGTCGAGATGCCCTATTTGATCATTCCAATTAGAGAACGATTTCGTGCTCACTATGTATGGACATAACTCACCAAGAGGCCAATTTCAGTGGATGCACGAGCGAAGATGAAGGTGATAGGCTTGCAGGAGCCGGTGCGCAGTTCATCTCCACCAAGAGCAGATACTGCACAAGAGAAGGTGAGCATCAACTCATAACATCCCCGGATTGATAGCTGGCAAAACTTGAAACGTGCACCAATCCGGCAAACTAATCAACTGCAAGGGAGAACATACTACCCTGGCGGGCCTCCAGGTCCACCATGGGACTCGCTGCGGCAAGTCCAGCAAGCGCAAGCGAAAGAAGTTGAAGCTTCATGTTGTAGAAAGATCTAACTTAAAAGATGGGCAAAAGAGCGAATAGAAGAGCAGTCCAAAGGAGAGACTTTTGTTTTGAAATGATGTTGGAGAGTTTGAAGTCTGCGATCCAAAATCTCATTTCGACAAGACGAGGAACGCTCTCCAATTTATACACATTCTCACCATCATGCATCTTGAGCAACCCGTATACTCCACTCTCCCACTCTCTCTTCGGTACTTACCATAGTTTTGATTTGCTTCTCGGCATAAAGGCTTGAATATTCCCTCACCATCATGAACGAGAAACCATCCAATCAGTTGCTAAATTCGCATCAAGACTCCTCGGCTGACCTGACGTTGACTCTTCATTCGACACAGAAAAAATTGGCTTGTCTCGCATCCCCTGCAAGGCTTCCCCAGAAAATCTAACCCCAAACAGCCAGTGTCAGCCACCCATCAGCCCAACCAGAAGCATAAGCCAGCCTCTTCCCTCTATCGTTCCCTGTAGATCTCTCACCCCTCTATCAAAATCCCCATACTCCTAACACATCCCCGTTACAGACCGAGGCAGTATCCTGGAGTCATCGTCGCCCAGAAAACGTGGGTGTGTGGATATTTCTCCAGTGGATTTGATCCCATTGACGGAGAAGCGACAATCCTCCCAGGATATCCCATACGCAAAAATTCTCGGCAAAAGCATGGCATGTCACTATATGAGGGGATTGGCAGGAATGTGTTTCGGATGTTGGAGGGATCACCGTTCAACAAGACTGAGGAATGTCTTGGCGGGATTTCATGTACGCCGAGGCTGACGGGAATTGTGTCCCTGTCCGGCAAATCCTATCGCCCCGCTTCGACTACCTATCGTTCCTAATGAGCGATACTTATGATGTGTTGGTGTCCTGGCATTGGGTAGGCCAACCTCGAAAAACAACATCCCAGCGACGTCACACCTCACTCCAGAGCGATGGAGCCTAGAGTTCGGGCCCGGTTTATACCCTCTTGCCTAATTTAGATACTACCACTTAAAGCCGGAGAGGGTGAGCTGAAATGATTCAGGTACGGTAGATAAATTAGCTTGGGCTTCACTTAACTCTCTTTTTTCTTCCTCACCTCTTCGGGTCTTTCCATCTTGCATTAGTCGACGACCATTTCTCCATGCCTGTTTGAACGGATCTAGATACCCTCATTACCCTAACCAAAAGTCAAGTCGAAAGCTCCTCCTAGCCAAGTCACATATAGTTCCCTCCTATACACTAAGACCTCATAAGGGCACGAAGGTAAACAAGGACTGTTAGATGTCATCTGCAAAATATGATCTGGATAGAGCCAACTTGCCTAGATGCTCTATGGCCCCATGTCCTTGCACCAAGCCACCCATCCTGGAATACAGCACAGCCGATCGGAACCGAGCCATATTCTCATTCGCTCTCCTCAAGAGTAAAAAGATCCCCACGATGGTCTTCCCGGGGTTCCTTGTACACTTCCCTCTGTAACTCCGGAGTACTAGGTATGAATTCGATCAGCTCCCCCCGTGGAGAAAGGTACAGGTCAGGAGGATCGAGTCCCGGCTTATGACTGGATACAATGGGATTACTCATTCTGTTCCTAGTTCCTCTGTCATTTGAATCTCTAAACTAAGACTTACTTACCATATGACCTGCAGGGTCTGTTCTCGGATGAAGGGAGTTTGTGAAACTTGCACAATATCATGAACGAAGATAGGGATGGGTAAAGAAATAAAAGGAAAACGTAGATTTGCGCCGTCAGATGCCTTGAGAAATATCCACTTTCTTTCACATGCAGAACTCTCCAGCTTCCTTCTCTTTTACTTCTTTTGGGTGGACAGAGTGCCGGGATGGGGTCATGCTCCCGGCACATTGTAACCCGGGACCTAAAGCCTGAACAGAGAGAATTCCCGGAAGATGAGAGATCTAACTCGGACATGGAGCGAGATGACAATACCCAGGTAAAGTAGATAGAAATTAAGAGAGAGGAAAAAATGTTGAAATACCAAATGAAATGAAAAACAGGGTTTGAAATATTTCGCCCGCCGCCGAAAACAAAAACAAAAGAAAAAAAGAAAAAGTAGAATGAAATGACCAAATCCGCCATGTAGCCGCCCCATCGACGCCATCATAAGGAATCAAATGTACTGTCCCGCGCACGGAAACTTTTGTGATTTTCTTTCCTTTGACTCGCTCTTCGGAGTTGTTATTTATTATTCGTTACCCTCCTGTAGAGTCTCGTTAAGCAGGAGCTCCAGGCCCCCATGCATGTCAACATAATGCAGGGAAGAAGAAGAAGCAGGCTGTTGAGTATCTTGACTTATATCTTCAACTTCCTCAACTGTAGCACCAACGGAAGAGGATGGGAAATGGGAAGGTCCCGGCTCAACGAAATCAAAGAATTGACCGGCAAATTCGGCAACTTCGTTAGCGAGTTTGAGCTCGAGGATCCCCTCCAGCATCTGCATGTCTTTCTTCCACTTCTGTTCACGCTGCGATTTCACCTCCGCGAGGCGGCGGCAGGTTCCATCGCGCTCACGAACTTTCGAGCAATTAGGGCAAAGATAGTTGGCTTCACAATATGAGCACTTGCACGGGGGATTGGCTGTGACGCAGTCCTGGCACACGTAAACCGAGCAACTGGTACATTCGCGGAGAACGCTGGCACAGCGTTGACGCTGGTCGCCAACGGCGCGATACTGTGGGCAGAAAAAGGACTGGCATCCCTGCCATTTCTGGGCCTCTAGTGGAGAGTCGCAGTAGAATGATGGTGAAGAGGAACGTGATCTGTTTGAACCGGAGACAGAGATGCTCCGTGACCGTTGGCGCATGGCAGTTGTTAGTGGAGCAGCGCTACTTGCCGATCCTGCGGCAGCTGCGGGACTTGGCAAAAGAGGGGGGTTGCCCTCTACAGCTCCGTCGCCGGGTTGTTCCTCCGTAAAACTGCTTGTGGTGGAGTCAATAGTCCGCTGTGTTCGATAAGGCAGTTCGAATCCAGCACCTGTGTTCTGGTACGGAATCTGGGGGGATGAATCGTAAGGCTGAGCCAAGGAGGGAGAGCTCGACCCCGCAGAGGCCGCGTGGTTCTGGATCGCCAACTTTTCCAAGGTGAGGTCCCGGTAGCCGCAAATCCTCAGACGAAGACCGCGGAGATCGTGCTCAATACACAAAGGCTTAGAGCAACTCTTGCAATGAACCTTCCACTGAGGGGTCTCATAACACTCTTTGCAAAGATTCCGGGGACAGGCTGTAGGCTGTCGATCTGGTGGGCCCAGGAGCCATTTCATCATAGCAATGTGTCCTGTCTCAAGGGTGTAGTCGGGCTTTCGGGGATCCCCGTAGGCGTATTTAGGAAACGACTTGCTCCATTCCTGTGCAGAGTATTCCAGATCTTCCCAACCCTGGCCACGCGGAAGAGGAGCGGCCCGAACCTGATCTACATCTCGATTGGGAGTCCCAATACTAATACCGCCACCACCAGAGAAGATCGGTTCGGTGCAGCACCAATGGAATCTCAGGGTGGGGTAGGTCACAGGAGCATTGGGCTGGAAAGTAATATCGTCCGCAGTATTCTCAACGGGGTCGGACATCAGACAGGGCGAAGATGTGGCGCCCAGCGCCCACCAATAGGGGTCAGCAAGCTCTACAGTTGAGGATGCTTTGGGCCGGCAATGAAGGTAGGGTCGTTCGTAAGCACAGCTCGAACAGAGAGTCTTGCGGCATCCAACACAGTGCATTAAAATACTGCATTGCTCACACCGCTCTGGAATCTCCTCACAGCAATTATCACAACGAACGTTTTCAACAAATCGCCTGTGGCTTCCGCGAAGGTGTGCGGGTGTCATCTTGCCCTCCCCAAAATCTCCCCTCTCGCCTGTTCCCAGGGCTTCGCCATAACAGCCAATCTCGCTGTGCTCCCACAACTTACCATCCTTTTTTGATGGGCGACTGCTATGTTCAACTGGGCCAATCCAGTTCTTGGACCTCCATAGCCGATCGAAGACAACCCAGACTTCGGCCGATCCCTGTGGGGCTCGCATCGAGACATATCCTCTTCGCCTAAAACATCTGCCAGCAGGGGTGGGGCACCAGGCTGTGTCGGTCCAGATACCTAGCTTGTGACAAAGATTGACGAGCTCATGGGTAGGTTCTGAGTCCGAGTCTTTCCGAGTGAGAGACGAAGAGAGATAAGGCCTTCTTCGGTGGTGACGGCAGCGATAGGTATAGAGGCTTTTGAGCGCAAGGTGTTTCGTAGACGGCGAACTTCCGATATTCTTCTCCATGCTCACATCGTACTGCAGCCCAAACATCATCAAATAAGGAATGATATGGTATTTCAGAGAAACATTCTTGCAACCGCGGACAGAGAGATGCTCCAGCGTCTCTCGCCGCGAATGCAAGACTGTAGATATGAGTATCTGTCCAGATACAGCCGTATTGTCCAGCTCCAGGCTCTTTAAACAGGGACTAAACGGGATCACCACATTCATCAACAGCTGGTCGAGGGCGTATGGCCGGGATTGCCGAGGAACCATCGGCTCTGAAGATCCGGGGATGACAATCCGGAGTGGTGACGCAGTGCCAGATGGGTAAAACAGACGAAAGGACATATATCTCCATGCTGTGGGATATGAACGGAGGAACGATCGTAGGTAACGAGAGGTGTGGGAAAGCTTGAGTATTGTCTCGGTCGGCGCTTGGAGTAACAACGATTCCAATATCGGGGCATGTGTTGTGAAAACCCGTTCAAATGTTGATATAGGATGCTGGTGTGAAACGAACGATTGTTCCATTGCTGAGGAGTCGACCTGCCGACCCTGGTTGATACTATCTTCCGCCTCCATCTCACGAGACTGCCTTCGATCTGTAGGTGGTGCTGCCGAGCCGAAAACGAGAGACATTGCGGGAACGATATCAATTTCCTTTTATTAGTATTATTGTTGTTTTCTTTTTTTTTTTCTCTCCCCCACGCTTATTCCTAAGGCCTAAATTCTGCTTCTCCCTCTACCACGCAGTTAAAGAGACAAAAAGTGACGCGAGGTCGCGAGCACGGCGGAGAATGCGGGAGACAGTGCGCATCATCAGGGAAAAGGAAGGGAGCTGCTGCGCAAGGAGGGCCGGTTTACACCCAGGATCCGGACACCATGAGAAGAGGAGGCCATCAAAGGGAGAGACGATGGACAGCACGATGGGAATAACAGTGGTCGATGGAGGTGGCTTTGACAACTCAGAAGAAGAATTGGCACAAAAATCCAACTGGAACCGGGATTTGCCTGGTGCCCATCATGTGATAGGTCGCCTTGAACGCAACGATAATGGAAGGGTTTTTTTGCGCCTTTTTTTTTTACTTTCTTGGTATTTATTTCTTCTCGTTATACGAAGTGCAATACGATATGACGACATATTTTAATTTGTTCATTTGCCTATATTCTATTTTTCGTTGGGAGTCGTAATCATCATAAAATGGCGATAGTTTATTGGGAATGGTGAGGAAGCTATTGAGATCCGGGCACCTCCACGGAAGAAGCGCCCCCTCTCTTGGGCTGCGTCCCTCGTTATCCGAAGGGAGGGGGGAGGAAATGAGGCATCCAAATAGGGTATTCAAGCCTACCTCAGGCTGCGAAGAAGGTTTACCAGTCCAACGGCTGCCGTCAAATCAATGCGAATCATCAGAATTTAGCTGCACAAGGGCCGAGTTTAGTGCCTGTCTATTGACTCTCCCACCGTGTATCCCCTTGCGATTCCCTTGCGCCCTTCCACCACCAGTGTACTCTCGGTCGCATCCTCTTCATCGTATTGAATGTTACTATTGAAATCGCTTCCAAGACCCGTCCATGTCCGTTGCGATCGTAGGAATTCCGCCCCTGGGGAAATGGTGCCGCCGATCATGGCTAGGTCCCCTTTAGCTCGTCTTGCCAGAGCCCGCGCAGCAGAGGGTCCCTCAGCCGCAGAGATTGTCGCATTATCGCCGCTGCCTCGGCCTCCACTAACCTCACCCTGGACGGACACGCGAGGTGCGGAATCCCGCATTGGACGGGAATAAGAAACGTACCGCCCGGTACGCAGGTCGAATTCCGGTGGTGCAGACTCGGGTTCCGACATAGCATCCTCATCAGGTGCGGTCGCACCGTTTGATGAAGGTTCCTCCTCGCCATCCCCCTGGGTTGGCTGGTCAAGGACGCTCTGGAAATCGCTCTGCCAGGCCCCAGTCCAGACCCGCTCCGTATCCCCCTTGAGGGCAAGCTCCAACTCAAATGGGGTGATTACTGGTTTCCAGAAGTCCTTACTGTCGACCAACGAACTTTCCCAGCAACCGATGACCACCCAGCCACCAATCTCGCTAAAGTTGGCTACTTTAGCGGCATTCAGTTTGCCAACCACAAACATGTAGCTTTTCTTTCCCGCGGCCGCAATTTTTTCCTTCACATGCTCCACAATATGAAGATAGTTCTTCACGCTCAAGGTGTTCACAAGGATTCCGAAAATGGGAACGGTACTGAGCCTCGTCAAAAGTGCATACCGACGTCGCAAGGCAATCGTCGTTGAGGCGGGTGAGGGTTTGATATTTTCGCTCGCTAAGTCGTCCGTGGGATAGATATAGACACCTGCAACTCGAGACGCCAGAGTCAAGAGGAGTGCTGTGGGCGGGTCAGATATGTGAAAAAGCTGCCAGTCCGATAATGACTCCGGAGCCTCCCCCACCGAATCCGGCACCGTCCGATTGGGGATCACAGACGAGGGCTCATGTACCAACTCCGTGCTAAACAAATTACTATATCCCTCCTCGACCAAGCGGAAGAAAATCGCGGGGATATGGTCCGTATACGTCACATCAGCAGCCAGGATAACTTTCGTAGTCTTTTCCGGGTAGGTGTCCTTAAAGGCCTTAACGATGGGTTCCAGCGGCAAAGGCTTGTGCGTAAACACGTAAATCACTGGCAGTCGTGCGGTTGGTGACAAGCACGACCTACCATAATGTACGACAACGTCCGCGTCCACATGCTCCGCAGCAACCTCATCCACACAACAAGTGCCGTAGGAGGTATCGGCCAGGATGTACAATTTCGGAAGTGATTCCAAGGTATCACCAACACCAAGTCCAGATACGGAATGAGCCAGACCGTCCGCGTCGGCATTGCCATTGTTCGTCTCGCCCTCGTGGGTCCGGGGGTTCGCATGGTTCTCAGCGTCCCGAGTTTGCAAACCACGACTCAGCAGTTGGAATATCCGTGGAGCATCGGGGAGCATATCATCTGGAAACTGGAGTGCAATCCGCTTATACCGCGCCTCGCGAATCTCCTTCAATGTTCGTTCAATATCATAGGTGATGGCGAGTTCTTCGTCAGACAGAGTGCGCTTTGTCTCCGGTGAAACAACAGGATCCGTGGCCTCGAGGATGCGAGTATCCGGTGTGGACAAAACGGGGGCAGCTTCCAACTCCGACACCATCTTGGAAAATATATGTGGTGAACGCTAAATATGGTTAGAGCTAGAGGTCTTAATCGAGAGGACGGTTCCTGGATGCGTTGCGGGTGGAAGTTTTTTTTTTTTTTTTGGCAGGCAAAATTGAATACCCCACTTCACCCCGCCATCTGCACAGAGCCAATTACCAATCTGGGTGAGGAGTTTACTGAGAAACTTCCACATTCACACATCGGGATCATGTACGCGATTAAAAGTTTTAGTAGATTTGTCTTATAGCAATAATCTATATACATAAGGATTGTTCATTGGATATCTCTTGAAGTAATTGGTTCATTCACAGATTCGCTCGTGCCGGCTCACCAGCCCATACTCGCCGGATCAATTCTCGAATAGGCGCTCTTTCAATTTCACGCGGATTCCAGTAAGGGTTGCTAACGGCAATATCCGCAGCCTTGTCAATATCCTCCTCCTTCATTCCAAAATCCTTCAAGCCCCGCTTAACCTTCAGCTTGGTCAACAAAACGTTCAGCCCGTTGATAGCATCTCCATTGCTCTCGGGAAGCACCTCGGCCAGTTTCTTCATCGCCTCAGGAATCTTAGGAGCATTGTATGAGATCGCATGGGGTAGAACTGCTGTGTGAGTTTCCGCGTGGGGGAGGTTGAAGCTACCACCCAGAGTATGGCAAAGCTTGTGGTGGATTGACATGCCCACGCTACCCAGGCATGTTCCACAGAGCCACGCCCCGTATAGAGCCAGCGAGCGCGCGGATTTTGAGGCAGGGTTCTCGACGATTTCTGGGAGGGCTGAAGCCAATGCGCGAGTTCCCTCCACGGCCATCAAATTTATAACGGGGTTGGTGTTGCGAGCGTAGAGAGCCTCCACTATACACAAAAAAGAGTGACCATGTTAGCCCTTCCTGTTCAGGAAAATATAGTAGCTTCTAGCAAGACACCTAGGTATAATTTACTAACCAGCATGGGCAATGGCGTTAACACCGCTCGTTGCGCTCATCGCGACGGGCAGGGTCATAGTAAGATCCACATCATAAATAACAGTTCCCGGAAGAATCTTCGGATCGGATCGAGTCTTCTTCAATCCATCCGCGGTCTCGCCCAGAATCGGTGTCATTTCACTACCAGCATACGTCGTCGGAATGCAAATGTGCGGGAGTCCCGTACGGATGCTAATCGCCTTACCCAAACCGATGGTGCTTCCACCACCGATGGAAATAACCACATCGGCAGCCTGGGCTTTTGCGTATTCAACAGCCTTGTCGGTGATATGGGTTGGGGTGTGCATGGTAGCTTCGGTGAAGATACCAGCAACCTGGCCGTTTAGGACGGCCTTGACGCTCTCCGCCTGGCTGACTTGTTGCGGCGTCGAAAGCACGAGCGGAGCCTTCTTGTTGAGTCGGGCGATCTCATCGGGGAGTTTCTGGAGGGTGCCGCTGCCGAACACCACACGGCCAGGGTTTGCGTTGTATTCAAATGCGTCCATTATGTTGTCCCTTCTTTTCCGTTTTTTTTCTGGCGGATAACGAAGCGGATGAGAGGAAAGATTGCTCAAAAGTAAGCGAGGGAAAAAAAGATTTGAGTCGGAAAGAAACGCCCACACTCCAGAGTTATAAATCATGGGCCGGAGAACCGCAGTCGAAGCTTGATCATCAATGAATAATCCGGGATACCCCCCACACGGCCACACCCCACCAAGTACCGTGCAGCTTCAGGAACGTCATGAAGCCTGATAATGATTTTACCCGTGGGTCCGTGTCGCGGGGCAGTTGAAATCTCGGCAATTGGAGGCTCCGGAAGCAGTCTACGGGCATACAGAAATAGAAGTAGCTAGCAGCTGGCATCGAGATGCGAGACTAAACTCCTAGCATGCTGTAATAAACATAGAGAGGTCAATGGATTCCAGTTCATACCTAATATTAAATCCAAGTGAGTTAATTCGGTTAAGAGTTATCCGTACGGGGCAGCCAATTCGGATAACCCATGCCCGCTCAACGATAGTTCCGCTCCTCGCATCGGAAATACCCCCAACCTCAGTTCTACCCCACAGTTTTTATTTTTCTTTTTTCTTTACTTCCTTTCTTTCTTGTCGGAAGAGATAGTCAATTGGCGCATTTGTGTCCAGTCCAATATAAATCTGGATTCTATTGTGTTGTTAAACTAGTACTAGGCGGAAAACATATCTCCCTGACAATATATATATTTGGTTTAATGCACTACCCCACATCTTTGGATATACAACATTCGGTTTCACGAGAATAGTAATCGAACTGCGGAATTCCCGATAACCTTTTAATAATTAAAATGGCAATAGACACGGGTATCAGAGGTCCAAGAGAAAATAAATTCTAGATCAATCAATCGAGATCGAAGAAGGCCATAACCTCTTTGCCCTTCCCACGACCTCCATCTTTACCCTTATTCTTCTTGCGCTTTTTGTCCTTCTGTCGGGTCTCGGCATCACTATCATCTGAGTCATCACTATTCTCACTGTCCTCATCACTGCTACTCCCGACCATGCGCTTCTCTCCTGGCATAGCTCCATATCTGTGCACAGTTTTCGGCGCTTCATGCCAAACCTTGACGACCTGACCACCCCCACTAACCATTCTCCCCTCCACATCAAAGCCCAAGCCCACAACACCCTCAGTCTCGTCATGCACAACCTCCGAAACAACCTTGTTGGCGCCCATTTTGACAAACTTCACTGCCCCACTCCCAAGACCGATGGCGACCATCTTACCCTTTCCGAGCTCATCAGGAACGACGCTCAGGGTTTCCAGGGATTCCCCACCGCCAGATCCGCGCTGGACAGTAATCCGTTCGTCCTGGTCATCCCATGCGCCCTTTTCCCAGAGCGTTAAGACGCCACCAGAGCCGCCGACAAGAACCTTTTCTCCACGGCTCGTTCCTCCAGAGGCCAAGCCCCCGATATACACGGAGCTGACTAGCTCCTCATCCTGATCTTCACTGCGCACAAGTACGCCTCGTCGTAGATCTGTCACGGCTAACGTCGTGCCGCCGGTTGTCACCCATTGTTTGCTGAACCCCGAGGTGCTAGAGTCGGACGGCGGTAACGGGGTAAGAGAGGAGATGTAATCGTCATGGGGGCGGTGTGTTTGTTGGGGTCGGGCGGAAACTTTTGAGAACGGAGTACGTAGGTCGTAGAGATGTAAAGCGCTCGAGTCTGTTGCGAGAAGGAGGGTCTGAGGCGAGAGGGCGTGGATAACAGTCGGGGCATCTACCGACCTAGCAACAATTGTTAGAAACAAGCAAGGAAGATGGGTTATGAAACGAGCAATTGAGCGGGCGCAACGAAATAAAAAGAAAATAAAAACAGAGAATCGAGAATATAATATATGTGTTATCACTCACCCGTTATTCTCAGGGGGAATTGCGATTTTGTTCTCTACCACCCCTGTCTCTGCCTTTGCGGCCTTCACCAGCCCGTCTGTTCCGGCGGAGTACAGTGTCTCCCCATCAATTCCAAACGCTAAGCAGCGACAGCTTCCCTTGTGCCGCCTCGTTCTCCACATTGTATCAATGTGTCCTTTGCCATTGCGTGACGAGGAATTCGACGCTTCGTCATCGTCGCTGTTCACTTCCTCTGACGGCAGACGGAAAGTTTGGACGTGACCGGTCGAAAGCCCAACAGAGATGACAGGCTCCTGGGGATGTATGGCTTGTGAAAACAAGTCCGCAGAGAGCGGTAGAGTACAGACCGTTTCAAACATGGTAAGGGGGTTGAAAAGGATTGGAATGCGACTTTCCTTTCCCCCGTTCTTTGCGTTCGGTCTTTTTTTTTTTTTTCCCCTCTACTTTGAACCAAGCTCCTGTGACAACGGCGGAAGCTCTAATTTGGTTCAATGTTTGGGTGCGGGCCGATGAATCTTCCGCCAATCATTTTCTGGGCTAATGACCCATTCGAATCCATCTTCACACTCCTCTTGTCCATGATCATCATTGATCGCTACGTTCCGGGTTTGAATACTGAAACAGCCTACCCCCGTGCTCTGGCTGTGAAGCAACAGTTTTGGTGTGTATTTATTTTACTTATTTTTTTTTTAAACAAGAAAAATTATGGGGGTCACTTAGATCTTGGCATCTCAATCAAATTTATATTCAAAAGTACTAACCCAATACAAGATGAGAAACTGAAGGATGGAAAAAGTTCAAAGGGAAATCTCCCTGAAGGAAAGACCAAATGGTCGATCCTGTTCAGAAGAGCAATAAGAGAAGTGAATATGCTAAACAATAGTCAAGAAAGAAAGTAAACAGTTTAACCTTGGCCCCCTGGTCAGGATCTATGTCCACTTCATCTTTTCTTCCGTGCTATGTACAAGTGTTGTTTTTTTGTCGGAGATTTTGAACCACTTTCCAAAAAAAGAAATCTGCATTGACATCGGACCAGATGAACTCAGTCCACCTGCGAACGGATCAAGCGGAAATCTTCAGCCTTTCGCCCCTTCGCCATTTATGCGGAAGGAGAGGAAGAAGGAGAGGCGCCGGAGCCGGTGCCAGTCGAGTCAAAGGTGGAGCCGATGGGACCGAACTTGATGTTGGAGAAGGTGACGGAGGCATCACCGTGGGAGCCCTCGACGTTCTCTGGGTCACCCTCACCCTGGGCGCAGGTACCACGGGCAACTCCGGGGGTGGATGGGTCGGCATCAGTGGGGTAAGAGCTGTCGAGCCACATCATGCTGGCGTAGTGGTCATCCCAGATACTGAGAATGAGAGCCATGGCGGAGAGAGCGTCACCCATACCGGTAAGACCACCGTGCTGAGAGAAGATGTCCTCATCACCGAAGGCAGTCTTCTGAGCGGTACAGAAGTCAGCAGTGATGGAGTTGCCCTCAACGCCCTCAACGTTGGATGCGGAGTTCTCAAAGACGTTTCCGTTCTGGACGTAGAAGCGCTTGATTTCGGTGAGCGAGCCTTCTCCAATGAACTGAGTCACAACGGTCATAGGGGAGCCGGTGTCAATGATGGCACCAGGACCGTAGAAGCTCTCGTTGCCCATGCGGTAAGAGTTGAAGTCACATCCATCAGGATCGCAAGTACCAGCGTAGCGAGACTCGGAGTAGGTACCGCCGCAGTCATCACCCTGGCACATGGTCTGGGCAACGTCATCACAAGGATGAGGAGTGTAAGCAGTGGAGATGCTGTTAGCCTCCCAGATATCCATTTCAGGGCAGCAACTACCCATGCCACCAACACCCGCGTTGGGGTCGTTATCGGAGGGAGTCCAGTCCTCAACGTTGCCCTATCTGAGGGTTAGAATATTTGTTTCGCAAAAGTAAAGATTTCGGTGGGAGGCTCATACCATGCCGTTGATGAACTTGATGTCACGGGGGCACTGGGAATCACAGTAGCCGGTTCCGTACTTAGCACCAGCGGTGTTGCTGGGGTACTTGGACATGCCACCATCGGCGTCCATGGAGGTGAAGTAGAGGGCACCGTTCAAACCGCAAGGAAGGTTCGAAACGTCAACGTCGAAGGTGAACTCGTTGTTCATCAGATCGAACAGCTTGTAGGTCGAGTCATCCTCCATCAGATACACACGCGAACCGACGTTCTCGCCAGTCACGAACTTGAGGGTGAGCGAATTGCCATCGGAGGTGATACCGTAGACACCCTCGTAGTCAGCACCGTCAACGGCGCAGTTTGTGGCGCAGCTCTCATTGTCGGGGCAGAGTGTGGCGTCCCACTTTCGAGACAGGCCTCATTAGATAACAATTCACAAATTCATAACTGATGTGTTCTAATGTAAACTCACCTCGTTGCCAGTGTAGCAGTTGGTGGAGCCGTCGATACCGTGGGTCCAACGCCAGTTGGAATCAAGGACAACGCTGCCCTGGACGTCAGTGCAGCCGCTGGCGGTGCACTCTTGCCAGGTAAGAGGAGGGTGGGTTTCCTCTTGCAGGGTTCCTGCCTGCTGGGCCCGAGCAGCCGTCACAAGGGCGGAGAAAAGAAGTGCGCGTTGATACATTTTCGGTTGGAAAGGAATGTGGGTTCAATCTCTCTTTTTTTTTTTTTGGTCTGATCTGTCCGGCAGAGTTGATGTTTAGACATGAAGGTGGGAGGGCCCGATCCTTTTATATCTGGCCGGCAGGGAGAGAGACCTGTCCGAAGCGGCTTTGATACTCATTACGGAAGAATGAAAAGCGTACTATCCAACTCGGTGCCACGGACCGCCGTGCCGCAGTGGGAATTGTTTCAGAGAGATAGAGAAGCGCGGCTGCTTTGGGAGACCGGGGAGAGCTCCATACTGCAAAGGGCGGGTTTCTGGTGTGTTTGGTGTACCTTGACTGATTCCTGCGGGGTGGGACCTGATCTGGAATGACTAGGGTTTAATCAAAGTTCGCGCGGTCGTTGATCAAATACAGCCTGTTATTGGCTTTCTGGGGTTTCAAGCACGCTGGGGCAAACGGAGGAAGCTCCGAGCGATTTCTGTTACGTGCCATGTGCATTTACTGAAGAAACTACTGTCGATCTTCGCAGGCCGCTGAATGTCGAGGAAGCGTTATGGAGGATGTGAGATTGTCTCCCGTTCTTCGCATACTTCGAGACATAATCACCCTTCTTTGAGGCCTGGTTTCACTGGGGACCGTGGATGAAACCTCTCTCTTCCAAAGCCCAGGAAGAGGGGGAGAGAGCCATGCAGGAACCGTTCGGCGGTACCTGAACCTAGTGCAAGTTGGTTACCGGATTCGACTGCTGTGAAACAAGGACAGGAGAGGCGCCTTTCCGTTTTCTGCCATCAGATGCCCTTGGAAGGATAGAATTTTTCCGGATCTTATCGTATTGGGGAAGAGAGTCCTGGCTAGTCCGGCTCAAAACGCTGCACTCATTCCCCGTTGGGAAGTGGAAGAGTTGGGGGCAGACGTCAGATCTAAACTCCTCCAGCAGTAAGGTGTGGCAGAATGTGGCGTTGATTGGGCGCCAGCCATTTTCTGAAGCGTCGATGGTTTAGATGAAGGATTAATTAATTATCCAGGGGTCCTCGTTCACCCTGTCGATCCCTCTGGTGCGGGGAGGTGATCCCATCAATGACAGCACGTTTGAGACTCTGGGGAAATTAATGCAGTCAGTCTGCGTCGTTGCCAAGCCATGCTTTTAGCCCTTTGCCCGGAGCCAGTGGGTAGCCTAGTGGGCCAACGCTTCACGGCCAAACAGACACTGTTTCAGCCTTAGCTCCTCTTCTTCAGTCTTGACTACGCCCAGAGTATAGCGCTTTGATCCACCCTGTCTGGGCCCATGACCAGAAACGAGTTCCAGTTCAGCGTATTTGACACGGGACGTTTCAGAGGCCATTGCTTCATCTGGACATTGTCTGTTCAGACGTCGACAACTACGATCATCAGGTGGTCATAGCTAGCTGATAAATCAGTGTCTGCGTTTGTCGAGTATGCTCGAGGTCGCATAAACGCATGGGCTAGCTGGGGCTCTAGGTACTCTGTATCTAGTGTGAAATTCATCCTTTATTTGCCAAGGGATCTATCGACCTAATGAAAAGTATCCTGGGATTATCCGTAAACATGGAGTTGGTGGCGAGCAGAGCGCTGTTGGGAATTTCGTTTTCGTGCAAGCGCTTCTCTTGTTTCTTCACCAGTGCCTCGAATTTCGTATGATTGACAACGTACTTTCTCACGAAGAGGAGGCAAAAATAAAATAAAATAGGAAGGATAGCTCGAAGTGAGCATCCTACAATCTTCCGCTGCAAAGAGCAAGATCACCCATCTGCCCGATGGTCCGAGAAAAATGCAGGGAATAGGCCGCGCTCTTTGCCGATCGCTTCCTCATCAAATCTTCTACACAGCGACTGGCAGATGCCGACCCAGCCTGTCAGCATTCATCAAGGCGCAAGATTTACCCGGAGTCATAACATGGCGATCGATCCGAGTCAAGAAATATTCACGGAGTCGCCTTCCGCACACTTTCTTTGCAGGCGAGTGGGGGACGCCGTGGAGACCCCAGGATTTGCCCCCAATCCACGCTCAAGCCTAACTCGGGGAGCATGCGCGCTTCCTGGAGACAATGCCCATCAGATCAAGGCCTAAAGAGGCAATGAAAGGCTAAAATTAAGCTCTTTCTCTCCTCTTTTCTTTTGGCCACGGCACGATAATAGAAGGTAGTATGTCCTGATTTGGATAGAGAAGGAAGTCATCGCGTTTCACTGCAAACAAGATCTAGCTCGAATGAGAATCCCCCAGATCTTCCGGCTCCATCGTACCGCTGCCAAGTCGCTTGGAGCGAGGAAGACTCAACACGAGATGAAATGGAGGGCCTCTCCTCGATGAGGTACTAAACCCTATGGGGGGACTGCCGAAATGCATCGAGGCCTTGTGCATATCCAACGTGTACCCCGAGCACCAAAATTATTCAAAACCGGATATACTGGTCAATGAAGGAGTCGAGTGTCTTCGTAATCTCCTCCATCTCATTCTATGTGTGGATCGAATAAACGTCAGTGGCTGGATGTGGTTCAGCAAAGTTAATTAATATTTTTACTACTAAATGGAATCATATAGCCGGTGGCGGTTTAAAGTTACCACCACATGAGCTGATTCCGCAGCGAAACAAGTTATGGCTCGAAGGAACCAAATAAGGCTGAATGCTCCTCCAGTTGTAATTTGTGTTTGGGCCCATGCTTCTTCTCAGAACCAAGCTGCTATTTTCCTTTTCTCTCTCCTCGATATCCCCCCCCTTTACGCAAGAAGGATTGATGATAATAATGTGAAAAATAACACACAATAGATGGTAACGAGGGAAAGTTGATTTTGGAGCCTTAGGCTCCAAGTTGCAGCCTCGGCTCCTCGGCGTTGCACCATCAATCCCGTGACTTGTGCTCTGTTTTGTGATTCCTTATCAGGGCTAGTAGTCCCTTATCTCAAGTGCAGGTACAGAGTACCGGCTTGGCTATCGGGATATTATTATGCATGCCTGTAAAGATAGGCACCGACGGAAATCTCCCAGGTCACACACTCTCTTTTCCATCATTTCTGCTACCTTTCATCACCCCTTGTTGCTTCATTTTGTTTGATTTTTATGTCTTTCATCGTGGTATCCTGAATATCGTAGCTGCTCTGTAACCGATCTGTCCCTCTTCACAAAGGGGAAAGAAAATTCTGAAGTCAAAGTCAAAGAGCTTGAAGGAGAATAGCCTGAATCGACATACAAGCAATGGCAATGGCTAGTTGGTACAGCCAAACTATCGGTGCTTTCTCCGATTCTCTGACGAATCAAAACCGCCATGTCTCGGTGCTCGCTGCAACTGGGGTGTCACTAACACTGGCTCTTCTGCTCCGTTCCCTGCTTTCTGACCGGCGTCCCAAAGGCACGATTCTTTCGTCCCCGCTGACAATTGTAAAATCGTCTCTGACGGACAAGGAGAAGCGTGAGATTCCCCTGCCACCCGATGTCCTACCAGGAGCTCGGGATGTCCAGAGCCCATATGGATCGATTCGTGTTTATGAATGGGGCCCAGATGATGGCCCCAAGGTGTTGCTCATCCATGGAATCACCACGCCTTGCATCGCGCTTGGCGGTCTCGCGCACGCTTTGGCTGATAAAGGCTGTCGGGTGATGGTATTTGACCTGTAAGTGACTCGAGCGGGCCTGTGATCAACGATAGCCCCGTCCTGTAGGTGGAGTGTCCTACTAATGGTTGCTCACCTACCTACAATAGGTTTGGAAGAGGCTACTCTGACTGCCCCTCGGATCTTCCTCAAGACAGCCGCCTTTTTGCAACCCAGATTTCCCTGGCTCTGAATACCTCATCGATTTCATGGACGGGGGCCGGCTCCGGTAAATTTTGTCTTGTTGGTTACTCGTTGGGCGGTGGTATAGCCGCTTCGTTCGCGTCGTTCTTTCCCCAACTTCTTTCCTCATTGGTACTTCTTGCACCTGCAGGATTGGTTCGCGACTCCCAAATCAGCTTCCAATCGCGCCTCCTTTATGAACGTGGGCTTATTCCGGAGCGTGTGCTGGGCTTCCTTGTCAGTCGTCGCTTGCGTGCGGGGCCCCTCTCTTCCCCAGGCCCCAAGAAGCATAAACTCACTGCTGAGGATGCACTCACCCAAGAATTACCGTCGGAGGGGACGACTGACATCCAAATACTATCTCGCGCTTACCCGAGTGTTACTGTTCCAGCTGCTGTAAAGTGGCAGGTAAATACGCACAGTGGTTTCGTCCATTCTTTCATGTCCAGCATGCAGCATGGTCCAATCTTGGGACAGCGGCAGCGGGAATCATGGGAACGACTTGGAATATATTTAAGTGACCAACATGAGCTGCCATGGAAAAAAGTTGTCATCATGTGCGGTGAACGTGATCCAATTATCATCAAGGATGAACTCGTCCCCGATGCCACCTTAGCCCTCCAGGGTAATGTTGAGTTCAAATACTTTGATGCAGGCCATGAGTTTCCGAGCACCAAGTATGACGAAGTAGCACGTTATGTTTTTGAATTATTGCATTGAAATCGCTCAAACCCGAACTAAGTAACACAGAAAATGCTTTTTGTCGAGCTCCCAGAGCTCTTTGCCTTTAGCATGCACAAGTGGGACTAATCCTGCAGCCCCGACCTGGTTATGACCATGACCTTTACAATAGAATTTGTACATAGACCGAGTACCCCCTTTTCTTCCCTTTTCTTTCGTTTATTGCTCTGCTCCCCCCGTTTTTATCGTTTTCTTTCTGGCGCCAGAGACCGTCCGTATATGCCGTGATTCACATAATATGAAATTTCAGGTTTTACTTTTTCAAGATCTCCTCTGCCGCATTGAGCTGACTGGAAAGTCGACTGACGTGCTCTGAACGATCCTGCATCCGCGCGCGAGCAAAATATGGCTCGTCTGCAGCAGACGATTGCGAAAACCGATCAACAATGCCGCCGCTGCCTCCATCTGGAACATGGCTCAGGTTTCCTGCACTGAGGTTGCCCCCCACACCGTTGGACATCCTGCAAGGACACATGTGAGCCCGAGGTTCTTTGGTGAAGGGATTTAATTCTTACTTTGATGACTGCTTGTTGCTAGAAGACATTTTTCGCGAATTCCTTGAAGAAAGGGTTATGAAGTAAGGGACGTCGATGGTGAAGTTGTTTAAACAAGATCCTTCTCAAAGTAATATGACCGTGAAGGATAAGTGGTGAAAGGAATATTCTATCTTGTTCACGGTATTAAAAGCAGATGAGAGGCCTTGTTGTTGAAGAGGATAAATCCCGTCTTTAAAAAGAGGCAGCTTTAGGGTTGGAAATGAGACTTTGTAATTGAGTTTGCTGGTGAGTTTCTGAAAAAGACGGAGGGGATCACGGCCCTATATACGTGGACAAGGACCCTCTAACAATGTTGGAGCTTCACTGGGGCTGACGAAGGAATCCAAAGACAGTGGTACAAGAATAGCTAGGCCTCGAAACCACGCCCGAAATCAGGTTCCCACCCGACAGGAAGGGAAGGACCCAACTGGTACTGAGTATGAGGGGGAAATAAAAATAAAACAAGCAAACGGCTAGACAGGGCGAGCGATGGATGGAGCAAAAGAGTAAGTGACGAGCACAACGAGATGGAGATCTTCAAATGAGCTGCGTTTCTGGGCAGGGGAACTCGCTCACTTCCTCGGTGCACGATTTTCATACCTCGTTTCATTTCCCTTTTCCAAGGAATTGTTGGGAATTCAACTCAAGATTGGCTGCTGGGGACTGGGGCTCTGCCCTGTGAATCTTAGTTACCGCAAATCTTTCGTCAACACAGGGTCCATCAGAAATCAAAACCAGTCTACCGGAACTACAAAATTAGTTACACAGGCCCTAACCCTGAAAGAGATGGGAGTCGGTGATTGCCGGAGGACGATTGGGGTGAAAAAGGGATCACTGGGTCCCATATGAACGACAGATGGGTCCGGAATGGACATTCTGGGGAACCCATAAGCGATGTGGATGGCGTACATCGGGCACATGAGCCGAAAGACACCATACCCATTCTCTCGGTATACATTTTACGACCAATGGGACCAACTGACCTCGAGGCGGCCCGTACTAGGAAGGTCGTTTGGGGAGTGGGCGTCCAACCAGAAGTCGTCATCGACGTACGATTGGCATCGCCCTGGCAGGGGCAAAGGCTGAAACTTTCGACATCAGATTTCGATGCCCAAGATTGAAAGGTTGAGCACAAGTCTAGACCTGCACCGGGCCCCTCCCCTGGGCGTCATGCTAGTTGCAGTTTGCAATATGTCATCGAGGACGATAGATGTCTCGTTGCGCCTAGTGGAATGGGACAAACTTTACCAAAAGGAGAAGGGATCGAGGAAGAACCGTTTCAAAGATCGGCCTCGACCAAACTGATGTGGACAAACGTGGTCGATCCCATCAAAATCAAAGCGATCCCGCACTGCCCCC
This sequence comes from Aspergillus biplanus, assembly GCA_027569045.1. Lineage (NCBI taxonomy): Eukaryota > Fungi > Ascomycota > Eurotiomycetes > Eurotiales > Aspergillaceae > Aspergillus > Aspergillus biplanus. Next base: position 770,565 of record JAPDEJ010000005.1, on the reverse strand, counting down.
AGGAGACATCCCCCTATGAAAGAGCTGCTTGCTCGATCTGCTCCCACGCTTTTGCGGCCACAACGTTTCTTTTTTTGTGAATTTTCTTTTTCTTCAATAATATTTTCTCATTTTCTTTATTTCCCTCTCTCTTTTTTCGACCCTTTTTTTCCCCTTTCATTTGCTTTTCCCAGTCCCCCTCCTTCATTAGTACAATTCTTACTGCTTTTGGGCATCAGGGCCCACCACGTCCATTGTCAACGTTTCCTCGCATCTCCGAAGGGAATAACGGCAATATTGCATTTGGGACGATGCAATAAACCCTACGAGTTGCAGATGCAAGTGGTTCCCTGACGGGGGAATGCTGGTATTGGCTATACAGTAGGTGCAGCTGCTCATTGCTGATGCTGTGAGTTTGTGACCCTACCCTTTTGGATTCTGCAGGGTCTCTGTGAAGTCTCATATGTACAATAATGAACTTGTGGTTAATTATGCATTTTTCTTTTTCTCTTTTTTTTTTTTCACCCCTGCTCCTCAATTTAGTTGACGAGGGAGATTTTCTTTTTCACTTTCTATTTAAAAAATTTTTTAAAGAAAGAAAATCCTATCTTCTCTTTTAGGACGGTGTCTTGGTTTCTTTTTCCCTCATTTTTTCCCTTCCTCTGTATTATTTTTTCGGTTTTTATTTTCCCTTTTTTTCCTCCTATTTTCCCACTTTCTTTCTCAATTTTTTGCTTTTTTCGTACCATTCCACACCCCCGAAAAATATTATTACTATATGATATTATTACTACTTTCTCTTTTGCTTTTTCTCCAACCCCCAAGTCGAGATGGTCCAGATATTACGGGTCATCAGTTCCGCGTCAACATCAAACTATCCACATACCTCTTTCAACTTCACAGCCCCCAGACATGCGGCACCACGACTTCCAGCTGGGCAAGGTTCTGTTAATTTAACGATCTTCTTTATACTTCCTAGTTCGAAACATTTCTAAGCTAAGCCTCTCCCCCTGGACAATTCTGCAGCTATGATGTGCCATCTGCCTGCCCAGGCCATCTCGATCTCTCTCTTTTTTTTTTTTACCTTTTTCGTTTCAAGGTACGCGGCTTATCCCGCATTGCAGAAGATGAGGTGCGCCTCCTTCAGAAGCAATTATGACTCTTTCCTTCTTTCTCAATCGGGTATGAGAGTACAGGATCGGGGAGATTTACAAAGCTATGCCCAATCTTTGCCACTCTTCGAGTGATTTCTTTTTGAACACTGACACCTGAGCCCGCGGATAGCGCCAAGCTTCTTAATTCGAGTACCAAAGAGTCGGGTATAATGCCAATTTTTGGAATCGACTGAGCGGGCGTGATTATCCAAGCATTGTCGTTAGCCTTTCAGGGGGACATAGGGTCCACGGAAAAAGCGCCGCAGTGTGTGGGAAAAGGGGCGGAAACAGGTGTCATTTTTACTTTTCTTTTCGGTGGCTGCTTCCCCACGAACCCAATCCACTACGGCCTGTCCAGGGCGACGAGTTGTACCTCTCTGTTGTAACTTGTGGAAATGATCTTGTGGGCCTTGCGCGATCAGAGCGCATTTCCAACATCTGTACCACCGGATTGGTCGAATATATTGAAGAGTCAAGGTAATAATTCTGCCAATTATTAAGAGGAACAAAGAATTTTCCTCTGATTATCTGCCTATTATTTATTTATTTATCTATTATTATTATTATTATCGACACGGGCTCTGCGTCCCACCAGCTGTTCGGGATGCAAGGCACGATTGGCCCAAGCTGCGGCAGCCCAGCAACCTTATCTCCCTTTCACGATTGTTTGGGCTTGAAAACTGCCTTGAGAGGTTGGATCTGCGATTCTGCATGAACGGTACGTATTCGATAATATCAAGCCATCGCGATGGTTCAACGACCCTGCATTCAAGTTGATACGATCTAGATCAGACTGATAGATCAATTGAGCCCCCGTCGCTCCCCTGTCGCTCCGCCAGGGGCCGTCCTCTCCGACCCGCCGCAGGGAGTGTGCTGTTATGAATGTTTTCCCGCAACGAATACGGGCTCCCCGATGCCAAGCATGCCGTCCCGCGTGGTTTGTTGGTTCAATGCGCCGCCATGTCTCGAACCGAGCCGAGTAATGGGTGGTACCGAGCATTGTTCATGTCGAGAGGTACGGGGAGTGTACGCAAGGGAGAAAAGCTAGCCCAAAAGAGGGCCGTCACCAAACAAGCCCATTATTATGTGTTCCTTTTCCGGGTCAGGACGATCTGGCGTGACGACAGGAGTGGAAGGTATCGACGACTTCACTGCAAGTCGCTGATCCTCCTTTCGTTCACAGCAGGAGATGGACTTGGTGAGTTGGGATGAAACAACCTAACCGGAGTAATTGTAGTTATTCCCTACTATTTCTGGTTAAGTATTGTTCTTTTCTTTTTTAATTTTCTTTCTTTTTTTTTTCTTTTTATTTTTTCCTTTCTTGAGGGATCTCCTGGTTGAATGTGTGCGCTTGGAGGAAGTCTCGCACTCTGCACAATGAATCCACTTTCACAGCCACGAAATTAGGTGGTCACCTATTTATGTGCTTTCAAGCCACAGCGAAAGATGAAACGCGTGCGTACTCAACGCCTGATGCCAAGAGCCATCAATGAGGTGACGCCAGCAGCTGATGAGGCCTACAGTGGGCTGTGTGGTGGCATGAGGTTGGACCGTTAGAGTCTGCTTGACAACCCCCAATAACACGATCCATTTTAAACAGCATTCTCCAACCATAAACAGGGTTGGTAATGACCCGCTTCCCATAAATTTACTTCCTCCATATTTTCCTGAATAATAATGGACAAAAAAAAGGGTCTCTCCCTTGAAAGGAGTCATTGCTGAGGCGGGTCAACTTTCCCCGAGGACTATGTATTTCGTGGTTAAGTCCCCGAACCCCCGCGGAGACGATCAAGACCGTTACGTTCCAAGTTCCGTTCCCACTTGCGTGAATAAAAAAAAAATCCATTCAATCAAAAGAAAAAGAAAAAGCTCCAAAAAAAAGACGCGTTACACAAAAACGACGAGTGGCCAGGCACCCATTTGCCGAACTTCCGTCATCTCCATTGAGTGGCTTCGTATTCACCCTGCTTTGGGGGCTTTGGGGGCAACCTTCCTCTTGGTCAACTGTCGGGCGAACCTGATTGTCGCGATCTTAACTCGAATAGGAATCCCTCCACTGGTCCTGAGGCCAGGATCGAAAGAGGACTTTTAGCTTGATGCTTAGTTTGGTTAATCGGGTTCTTGGTTCCTTCGAGTCCCAAGCTAATCTCCTCCCACTCAAGCACCCCGAGTCATGATGCAGTCCGTCGACAGGGTTCCAACGTTTTTATTGATTGCTTGAAGAAAGGTAATTTCATGCCCATCGAGTCATCGACTCTGTTATTTTTCTACGGCAATACTATTCAACCTCGATCATGGGGTTTACATCGATGCCTTTCCTTTTGCCGTTGTTTTTTTGTTTTTTGCTCTTTTTTATATACTGCTAGTGCTCTTTTCTTTTCTTTTTCGCGTGCCCCTTCTCCTTTTCATTTGAACCAACCGCAGAGGTGTTGGCTATGAGGTGTCTTATGCGCAGGTCGTCAAAAACAGATGCATATAAGCTTGGATGTTTCCTGTAGCACAGAGACCAGCCATGGTTACACTCGGGGAGAGAGAGGGAGAAGGAGCACGAAAAAAAAAAAAAGAAAAAAAAAAAAAAAAAAAAGAGGGAGATATCCGACTCCTCGTGGCGTAGCAAGGTCACACTTCCCGAGCATACCAAAACCTACGCCACCTCACCTCATTCGTCAATTTCGTAAGGCTTTTTGACTTTTCGTTTTCATCACAAGGATGCCATGTTTGCTGATACCAATGACAGTGCTCAGATGCGATGATTGCCCCTTGGACCACGAGGGAAATTCCGGAGCAAACTGTGTGTTCCCTGTCTGCCTTAGGAAAAGGAAAGGACTCCGTAAAGTTTGCGATATGAAGAAAAAAGTCCCAATCTTCTCCACGTGCTACGGTGGCTGATGTTAGGGTAGGCACGAGATCAGTCTGCAATGCGGGCCTGTTCTCGACCGAATACGCGAGGTATAGATCAGTCACACAAAGAACATGGGGAGTTTTTTGGTGAAACCTCAATTCCCGCTGCTGCCGCTGAATGTGTTGTGATTTCTCGGCCGCTAGCTCTTGTTCTTGCGGGGGAAGAGTGGGCGGGTTTGGGTCTAAGGTATTGACTTTTGAGCAGCGTGCTTTGATGGGGGGGGATTACTAACAAAGAGCCTGCAGAATTCTTCCAGTCGTAATGCTTACGATGAAGGCTAGAAGAAAGAACACAGCCCCACTCTTTTTAGCCTTTCTCCTTCGGATGAAATTGTACTCATAAAAGAGATTGTTGATTCCGCTACATTCCAATGAGTATCTGTGTGCAAGGGCCATGAGAGACGTTGAGATTATTCCAAGTCAAGTGACCTAGCCTTGGCCTGCGTATTAGACAACCCAGGCTCAGCACAGCAACTCGAAGACAAGGGAACAAAGCACGAGAGTCGAAAAGACTGAGCGGCAGGGTTGGATTTGTGTCCTTTCCCCCCAGCAGGTCTCAGATGCCATCCATTGACCAGCCATTATTCCATGCTCGGCATTGGTTTCTCCCAGGGTCCGCAATATCCGGTCCCATCGGGAGTGATTTTCGTCTTCCGGATATCTGCGTAAAGGTGCCGCGTGACTTCCCTGCCAACTTCATCCCTATCACATCTTCGCGAGGCTGTTGTGGGACGTTTCAAACATTTCATAAAGCTAGGAGATACTGTTCCAGCTATTCCGTAAGTTCGCGGCAAGAAGTCCGGATGTACCCGCATACAAGGATCCGGCTGCAAACCAAATCGAGTAAACCTTTGCACAGGAGTGAAGGGTCGAACGCAAGGATCTTGTAATAGGAATAAAAATAAATAAATATTAAAGGGAAAAAAGGACGGCACCTTCTCGCGCGAAATCTCCGAACCAACAAGACCATCAGCAACAAAGGTCAGATGAGGGTTAGTCTGAAGGCAAACTTGAAGGCAACCAGCATGGGTCTGACCACAGTGTCTGACTGGAGTTTCTGGACGATCTCATGCTGATATTTCCCAGTTTCGACATGATCTGAACCAAGCCCTGGTCTGGCAGCGTCACCTCTCATGACCGCCCAGCCTTGGTTCCAGCCAATCCTATGGAGAAACTGGGAATTGTGAGGGTGGTCGGGAGGCTGATCAAGCAGTGAGGGACACTCCAGCAGCCGCAGCTTGCCACAAATGATTTGACGGGAGACGTTGCCCGACAGTAGAGGGAAGCAAGCCGATAAAGAAAAGCAGCCACTTGAGCGTCTTCACTCCCTGTCTCAAGCCTCACAATGATAGAAGAATGGTCCAATTGGATTTAATCCGATATAATCGATGCTCGTAATCGGTCTGGAGGGAGACAGGATGTCTACTCTAGCTGCATCATCAGACCCTCCTCTTCAACTCGAACTTTTTTTTCTTCGCTCGTCCCATTCACCTCGCTAGCTCCCTTGCCGCTCCTTCGCCCACAGTTCATGCACTCTCCTGTTTCCCTGTCAGCTCTCGAAAGAAAGATAAGGAATTCCAAATCCATGCAAGTACCCTTTTCGGGGCCCAGCTGCAGACCTTCAGAAGCCATCAGCGTCGGATGTCGTCTGCTGTTCCGTGTCAGTCATTCTTTGTCTGGGTAAAGGAACCGCAGCCTGCCGTGCTCAATTGATTATGCCCAATTGAAACTTCTCCAATTAAAAAACAATGATAAACCAACATCCAAGATGAGTGTACCATTCGACCATGTTGAGAACGAGCCCACGACCACAGGGAACCATAACACCGAACCGAGGATCATCATGATCCCTGACAGCAAAAGTGTCTCCTTGCCAGCCATCGCAAGCTTCCTCCCTTCCTTGCCCTTACCATACCTTAAGCCAATGATCAATGTCCACGAAGACAAGACCCCCTAGTGTCTCTCTCTTCTCCAGATTCGGCTTCCCCGGCCTAGTGGTAAGTTCCACCAGCCATAAGACTTAAACTAAGTTTTTGGAGTTGAGGGATGCAGAAGCTTTCACCGCTATTAGTGCTTATATGAGTGTTTTGTTAGTAGACTCGGTGGGCCGAAGGGCCATGTGTTTCCATATAATCATGCATTATAGATTATGTTGCCCAGAGTTCGCTGTATTGACAGGGATACGGCCAGAATCAATGGTTCAGGGGTGAAGATCTGGTCTGATCTGACCTGAAATTCGATCTTTGAAGCCAATCCGTAGGACAGCCCTCCTAGTGTAATAAACTTGCATCCTTGGAACTGATTGGGATCGTGTATGTTGAATGCCCAGTGTTTGGGGACACTTCAGCAACAACACTTGGCGCCAAGAATAAGGGTAATTGGAAGACTTTATCGTAAAAAACCAATGTCAACTTATAATTTGAGATTTATCATTATTGGGTATGTCGATACGAATTAGGGTAGTTTGGATCGAGAATTGGTTGTGTTGGCGATGAAGATGATGGAGAAGATGGCGTTGACTTCAACAGCCTCACTCGGTCATCACGTGCCAAACCCGATCGGGAAAGCTGCCTCTTTTTCGGCGTGTCCAAACATGGGGAGAGCTTCTTCATCCGTCCGGCTTCATTCAGTCACGATTCGGGTGCCCCTTTCGGCATCAACCTTCAGCTCAACTTTATCTAGGTGTCTTGTCTGCTAGATTAACTTTTTCCGAACCCCCCTACGAGAAGATCTGCGAGCAGGAAGCCACATGCAAGCACAGATCATGTTCTAAGTCCGCGGGGCAACGACCGCCTGGAAATTCCGGACCTTATCGAGGTGGAGTAAGACTTCAACCTTTTTCATCGTCCATCGTCATAGGATCTACAAACTTACTTTCCTCGTAGCAATAGCGTTAAAGATAATAGCCAAGAGCTACATCCATGGCCACAGCCACTATGGAACAAGCCACATTAAACCGTATCCAGAAAAGTATCTGGGATGGCCAACTGCCCTTACATATCAGTCTAGCTCCATCAGAGAGCCGCACGTATGATCAAACAGAACCGTATCTTGTATGAGCCTTTGACCCTCCACGCTCCATGCTCTCTATCGGTGTTAATCCGAGGTTTAGATTTCATACCCCCGAATTTCATATTTACCTTCTCTTCTCCCTAGGCTCAACGCCTTCTTCTCGCCATCACTCATCGACCCTGGCGCCTCTCGTGCCCATGACGGCTGGTTCTCCTTCGAGGGTGTTCCCCTAAAGTGGCACTACCCAATCGGCCTTCTATATGACCTCTACGCGGGCGCCGACCCCGCTGGCTCCCGACCATCTAAATCGGATGAGCAGGATGTCGACCACCACCACCATCATCCAGCCGGCGACCCCCTCCCCTGGAGGCTCGTCGTGCATTTCAGTGACTGGCCCGATGAGCAGCTAGTCCGACTAGATGCTGAAGGCATGGTCATGAACGATGCTTTCATTAATAGTGTGAAAGAGGCTGATTTCCTCCGTAATGGGACCGGAAAGGGGATCATGAGTCTTTCAAAAGAGGATTCTTCAGGGCTATGGAAAGCCGTTCAAGACGGTAAGCTCCCCCTTTTAAAACCAAGAACAGATCCAAAAAACAATGATCTGAAATACTAACTTTGGGAAAAGTCGACCTCCCCTCCTTTCAACGTATATCCAATATTCTCCTCCCACCCCCTTCTCAACCACTCCGCAATCTTCCCGTCCGTCTCTTTCTTCCCCTGCCCCCCAAAGACAACTCCCCATCTCTAAAGGTTTTTCAATCCCCTCTACCCCCAACTGTCACATCTAGCCTCGCTGCGGGTCAGTCGATGCTTCTTTCCTCTCGTATCGGGTCTGGAGGTGGTCCAGCTAGCACGACGAGCACAAGCACGCAAACTATTGGGTCCGCCTTGCACGCGTTACTCCCAAATCTGTTCCCCAGTCGGAGGACCCCTGTTCTAGCGAAGCCGGTGCTGCATGGTGCTGCTGTACCCATGTCTGCGCCCGTTGAGGAGGTTGTGAGGTGCTCAGCATATGGAGATGGCTGGGTATATATTGTTATTCGGATGATGGGGTGATTACTTCTTTCTGGTGTTTCTCTGGGAGCGATAAATAGATATTTGCAAATGGGAATGGATTTTTCCCTTTTTACTAATGTAGAAATGTCACTTCTAACCTGTTTGACGTGAAAGACAGAAGCCTGGAATAAGATTATATTGAATACTAAGCATATGAATCACGAGATAGACGCATACAAAAAGTTCAAAGCAGACTTACTTCCCTGTCTAGGACATGCTCCATTTATCCCGAGTCGGTACTACCTCGCGAAAGATGTGGATGTTCATATAATTAAGTTGTTGGTATTGAGGTATCTCATTTCTGACTAAGAGGTTTGTAGTGCTATTCACCATAAACTATTTCGCTAGGTACATGAATAGAGGTTTCAATTTAAAACAAAAGGCGGACCACAGGGAATAAAAGCGAAAACAGACCTGGTAGGAAATCAGAGGAAAGATGCAATGCAAAAAATGATAAGGAGCCAATCCAAACCCAGCGGGGGATGAAAAGCCAAAACTAGCAATCAACGAATAAGAAAAGTAAGAGTATCTTGGGTATATGCGGATGTCGTCCTGCGACGATGCGTCTTATGTCGTTCAGTCATGAGTTTCAAAAAGTGTAAAGGAAAATATGCAACCCAAACCCAGACCTGTAGGAAAAGATTTATGAAAGAAACAAACTTGTGAGGGTATGAGGTTGAGGGTTAGAGTACAAGACAAAGGAGAGAAAGGGGGGATTATTGTTTTAAATGAAGTTTCCGTTAACTTGCATCTCCTCGCCACCTTCCTTGCCCTTCTTGAGAGCTCTTGCCAGCATCAACTCACGCATCCAGTCGATGCGTTCATCACGAGTCTTAACGGCGAAGTGGTGGCTCTTGATATTGTCTTTGCTGAATAGCATTTTCTTCTCGTTCTCCCTGCTTGCGGGAATCAGTGAGAAGGCAAAAGCAGCGTCATCTGCTGTGGGCTGAGTCCCGTTGCGCATGACGGACTTTTTGAAAGCAGCAGTCAGTTTCGAACTAGTGCCGAGAGAGGAGCAAGCAACGGTATAGTCATCGACATTGATGAGATCCAGTGCTCTGGAATGGCGAATGGCTTCCAACTCGTCCTTATGCATGGCTAGGTTAGTTCCACGGAGAGTGAAATGTGCATCCTCCCAGTCGTGGCGGAGGAAGCGAGCTGGCTTTCGCTTTTTCATGTACCCGCTCTTAGCTACATCTGGGTCGGAGGAGAGAGATGTGTCAGAGGACGTGTGGTAGTGTTGTGGATAGCGTGCGCTCCTCTTTAGGTCGGACGGGTTCTCGATTGGGGTTAGAGGCTTATCCTTATGAACACGGCGCAGGGGAGCGGTGGCAGGAACTGCCTGAGGACGTGTAGAGGCTGATCGCATGAAAGGGTCTGGATACCGCTGCTGCAAATGCATGAGATTCCCATACTGCATGTTTGGAGGAACCGACTGAGAAGTCTCGCGTGCGATGGGGCCGTCAGGGATAGCTGTGACAGGCACATCCACCTCGGTAAAGGGTGTACCCTGGCGATAACGATCGATCGAAGGCATGTATCTGGCTGAACTAAATGGCCCGTATTCTTGGATTGTGGTTGGAGAGCCGTAAATCGCATTTCCCCTTGATGGTGTGATCGTTCGTTGAGCTTCTACCGTGGCTGTTGTCATTTCATCCGATTCCGAGTCCTCAGGGATCGTCAACTTCGGAAGAGTGCGAAGGTTTGCAGACATGGTTCCGCTACGGGCGATCGGGGGCGAACTCTTGGGGGAACCTCGAGATGCAGCTCGCCTCAGCTGTGGGTCGGTCACAGTTTCACTGTCCGAGGCATCAGAGTCGGGGCTGGGGGAAACGTGCTGGTAATTGAGGAACTGTCGGATGCTTTCCTGGGGATCTACGCGTGAGAGTTCCTTGAGGGCCTCGGCGCAGAGCCTTGGTGTCTGCATGTTGCCAAAGACATCGGAAGAAGCAGCTACCGAAGGCTCAGCCTCGGACGTGGGTCGGAGTAGATTTCTGGCAGTCTCGGGATTTCCTGGGTTTCCAGCAACCATTGTATCTCCTCCAGGGAGCAGCACAGCCCCGGGAAATTCAGCTGCAAGTATCTCCACCTGGCGCTGGCGTCGCTTGTACTTTGGGCAGTTCTCACCCTTGGAACAGCTGTGCGGTTTGGGTAGAACTTGTTCGATGCCAACAATTGAGACTTTCCTAGGCCGGCCTACAGGGCTGTCATTGTCGGGAATGTAAACCTGGTTTGAAAGTACTTCTCCTGACGGAGACACGGACACTGTGTAACCTTTTTGTGGGGACGGGGTTCGTTCGATCCTTCGCATAGTAGTGCGAAGGTGGTCGATCGAGCCTATAAGCTGATGGCGCTTGCCAAAGGACTGGATTCCCAACTCCTTGAGATCGTCTACCTGAAGAGTGAGGAGAACAGTTCCGGTGATATCGTTCATGAGGAATTTCTCGATGACAGAGTCATCATAACCTCCGATATGCATCCAGTGTGCAACTTGTCCCGGAGCCCAGTTTCGAATCTCCTGCTCTGAGACCTGAGAAACATCCGGATGTAGAGTCGTGCAGGCCTTGGGGGTGCATGGAGAGAAATTGTATTTATTATTCGGTGTTGGTTCAGATTCAGGCTGAGAAGCTCGCTGGGGCTGGGGCCGTGGCTGTGGCTCTTGAGCCGGCGAGGTAAATCGTGCCTGCACAGGAGAGCGCTCCAAGTACAGATCAACTTCTGCTGATGGCACGGAGCCCATAGACCCAACTGACGATCGGAAGAGATGAGGACCAGATGGGCCGAGCGTGTTTTTCTCCATAGTGAAGGTAAACGGTGCCCGTGGTGCATTGTCTGGCGTTGGCAGGTCAGGGGTGGAAAGCGAGGAATTGCTGTCGTATCCGAACTAATGACGACAAGGTCAGAAATTGGGCTGATATGAGAATGGAAGCTGCGAGAACTTACTGAGCCCATGCTAACTCGAGGGGATTCCTCTTGGTCCGAGTCATATTCGAAATCAGTATCGTCGAAATCCGTGGCCGCATAGGATTGACGGGTTTCCACAACTCTCCAGTCTGGGAGAAGCTGTCCAGCCTTTCTCGTATTAACCGACACAGGCGCAGCCTTGCGTCGAGTGCGTAGTGACGACTCCTAATGGAAGCCCAAAAATTAGTATCATTGGCACCGTGTAGTTATGAGAATGAAACGGGGGGTTATGGCAAAGTACCATGTCTGTCGGCCGTATCAACAGGTCAGATTATCTTAATAGCTGTGAAAATCAGATCGGTGGTGAGTGTGGATTGTGAGCAAGAAGGTCAGCCGTTCTTTATGGGGACCATCTAAGAAGAATAACATGAAAAGACATAAACACAGAGTAAGTATACTGTCTTGAGTTGGGGGAGTATGGAGTGAAAGGGGAGAGAAAAGAGTTAATGTGAAACAAGAAGGCGAAGTTTAGGTATATGTAGAGGGCAGAGCGCTTGGGAAGCGAGAAGGTGGTGGGGGCGTGAAACGTAGCCCTGGAGACCATTGCTCTGACAGGCGGTTAGAGCGATGTCCCGTATGGAGAAAGAAGAATCAGTCCGTGACTTGCAGAGATGGTGAAACATAGTGGGATTATCCTCGCAAACGACTGGCACCAGTGCGGACGATTGGCTGGGATACGGGGTTGCAGAGGCCAGAAAGGACGTGATGTAGTGATCACCTTGCAGTAGCCCAATGCTGATGGTAGAGATCCTGCAGGACCTATAGCCAATTATTTTCGCGCCTACACCGGGCCCAAGCCAAGGAGAGGAGGCCAAGAGCTGATCGTGAACTGTGAGAGGTCGATGGGGCCAAAAGATACTTCCTCTACGCGCCGGGCTGCGGGAGGCCATCGGGGATCGGGCCCGTGACTGGCGGACAGTTTAGCGCCAGCCTTGATTGTGCATCCATCCTTCATCCATCCAAACGGCCTGGTTCGAATCATTATCCAGGGTAAGCTCGCCGAATCACCGGTGTTCTTTTGGCCTCTGAGCAAATGATATCACGGCCCTCCCGGTACGGACCCGCTAAACTCGTCTTGTCGAGTCGTCGTGCTCCTCCCCGCTATCCAATCACTCGAGGGGGTGGCTGGAAATTGGCCTTTGACGAGGAAAATCTCCTTCCTTTGACGGCCTCACCGAATCGACGATCACGAACCGTTTGTTGGCTGATGTGATAGCCCTGAGCGGCAATAAAATTCTCGGGGGCTCAATCTGTCACTTGGGAGCGTCTTCGACCCTTTTACTTAAGTGTGGTAGGATCCCGTCACGCAAAAGCTCCTTTGATTGATCCGCGAACTCGATCTGTCCCTTCTCTGTGTGATTTGCATGTGTCCCCATCGTAAAAATGTGCCCTGTCAATCGCTCGAGCCATTTTGTTGGTTGGGTGATTGGCAAACACTGCCTCCCCGGCCTCTCCCTCTCAAGTCCTTTACCGCCGCCCTACCCCGGAGACTCCAGTGTCCACCTATAACAGTCGTGCTCACTAGCTACCTCTCCGTTCTCGAAATCGTTCGGTTATCTTCGCTGCCTTTGACCTATTAGGAGTACTTAGTTTCCTGGTTCGCCTGGTTTTCTTTTTGCGGTGTCTCGTTTTCAAAGTACTCCGCGGCTGGATGGGTGACGGGAGTGATATCTGTGTGAACTCCCTGCATCTATGCAGGATTCACATTCCCATATATTACTTCCCCACTCGGTAGGTAATTAAATAGCTTGTGAAATGATTCTGATTTGTCGAGTCGGTCTCCGAAAGATGAAAAACAAGGAAGGCGGAGATAAGGTAAATTAATCCACAGGACACCAAGACTCAGTCTGTTTACGAGTATCTTTTGAGGGCTTTCAAGTTTCGGCCCAATCCGTATCCTTTCTCCATACTGATCGAATGAGTGTCAAACAAAAAGAAAAGAAGGGAAAAAAACAATAAGAATAATGCATATACTTCCCTCAGTTGACGTCAGATGTTGCCATCCAACAGTGAGAATTACAAATAGTAAGAGCTTAGATCTTAGAAGGCAACGCGCATAGGGCAGCTGGGAGAGAGCAGGTGACCGAGGCGGGGAGGAGAGCGTCGGTGTGACAAGGCCCACAAGCCAGCTCATCTACGAGGAAGCCATTGAGTGCCAGGAGGATAAGTTAAAAGTTAGTAACTTGAGTTAAGTCACCAGGCAAGCCCGACAGTCACACATTCCTCGGTTGATTTTTCCCTCTGCCGGGAGGTGAGATTACTCCTCTTGATTCACCTCTAGGCTCTCCAGCCTTGAACTGTTCTCCATTTACCGATTCGAGTAATCCCCGGTCTCGTGCCCAACATGCCCTTTTGGTCCAGCACCCTTTGCATATTATTGTAGACGTATCCACCCTTAAAGTACCCAATTTGGAAATAGTGAAGTCATGGAGAGTGATGTAGTATATTTCCTAGCAACCTCTCAAACTATATACAGCTTACTCAATACTCACTTTGGTCTTAAAGCCGCTGTGATTTTACTATCGAGTAAACATTGCACACCAGCCCTCTTGCTCTTCTTTCTTCCAATCTACTCGGGAAATTGGCAAAGCTGGAGTTTGCTCACGGCATTCTCCATGGATATAATTATGGATATCCTTAACCCCGTTTTTTAAGGGGATCGGCCTTGCAAAGTAAATCGGACCAAGCTGCAGGTTTGAAGTTTCAGGTTTAAAGAGCCTATTTCTGTTACAGTTCCCGAATCTCATTATTGATATTGCTCGAATATCTATTAAAAGAACACAATTCATATAACCCGCAATAAAGAACATCTTTATTTAGAAATTAAACAATGGGATGGCCATAAAACTATGCATCATAGTAGCTTCCAAAGTGCTGAGCTAGTTGGTTCTAGGCGACGGACACCCTTTCAGCGGGAACCAAGCACATCGGGCAGTTGAGTATGATAGATGAAAGAAAATTGACTTTCGGCATACGCTTCGAAATTGTGCCCAATTTGCTTCCATTCTGACTGTTTCCCCGCCATCATCCCATCGCTATTGGTGGCATTCCCACCTCGGCGGCTATTGACAGGAGCAATTCTCGGAAGATGGGAGATAATGTTGCTAATTATGACATCTTCAGCGAAGTTATTAATAGGATATATTGTTAAAGAGGGGTGATTTAGCTAAATATAACTGCATTAGTGGCTCTGCATCAAGCAGCTAAAACCACCTTCAAAGGTTTGGCTTGCATTAATGGCGGTTAAATGTTGCTAATTAAGGGTACTTAGTCAGGATAAAGAGCGAATCAACGGCTCAACGCTGTTCACCGTCTGGAGGCTAACCCACTGCAGGAGCGGGCCGAGGCCCACTGCACTTGATCAGGTGTGGGGATTGGTCAGTGGCTAGTTTAAGCCTCTTGGCCCCATTTCCGATCCAAGGTTGCTCCAGACTGCTTGTGCAGCGAATTTTGAAGATAAAAATATGCGGGAAAAGGGGAGCTGGTCGGAGTTATGGACAAAATACAATATTTTACAATATTCTCGTACGTTAAGGGGGAGGAGGCGTAGTATTGACCAAGGGGACGGAACGGCGTTGTCTGAAGCGATCCAAGTTGGGAGCAGAAATCTGGAATGATTTGAGAGCGGGAACCAATCAGAGCCAGAATTTTAGGCGCCGGGACCAAACGCTTGACAGGAATTTAACCCTTGTCCTGTGTAGTAGTTCCTGTCCCTCGAGGTAATCCCTGCAGCCATCAGGTCCCGAGTGCGCGTCTAGAGTATCTGCGGCATAACTGCGGTTGTCGAGATCAGCATCTGAACGCTTGGTGCCATGTCGTCCTACACCTCCTTCAACAATAAATCATCCCAATTTAGATCTCTTCTTCATACTCTTCTCTCAATATGTCAATGGCGATTTGGCGCCTGGCTTTTTTCCCCACTCCAGGTTTGCATGCTTAATCTGTCTTGAAACAACACCTTCATCAATTTTAGCTCTTGGGATGTCAAAAATAGAATCACGGAGTTCATGGATCTTGTTTGAGATTTCATCCTGACACAAGATGATACTTCTTCATAAAGACCTTCCTGACCCTGCATCTGTTTGACTTCATCTTCTGTTTCACTGTTGCCCCCACCGACAACAGAGGTCACCTTCCTGTCTTGGTCATTCATCATTCCACTTTGGCTTCAAGCAAGATAGCTGTCCCTGTGTCGCTGACCCTGTTCCACCCTCACCTCGTTGTCTTTGATCAATCGCACTTTGATACAATGTCCGCCATGTCGTCCCGCACAGGATCTACCTCCATGTCATCGTCTTCAGGTAGAGGTGGAGGCAGATACATCTTGCCGGATCCCGCTCATCCGTCTGAACACTCAGATCAGCGTTTAGCTAAGTCATACCGACGGTCACGCTCAGGTAGATATCTCCCCCTCTGGAATTGAAACAACATTGAACCTGCTTGCGCAACACATGCACGCTAGCATTATTCGTCCCCGCCGTGCATTCCCCGCAATTGCTAACATATGCGCATGCAGGGTGCTTTACCTGCCGACTACGGAGAAAGAAATGCGACGAAGAGCGTCCGGCGTGTAGATCGTGCTCTAAACTCGGACTTCGATGCGATTATAAAACTCCTCAATGGTGGGCAACCACTGAGCAGCGCCGAAGACAGATGGATAGGATTAAGGAGAGGATTCGACAGACCAAGGTAATGGAGAAAGAGGGCTCGCTAAGAGGTAAGTCTAATCGCCCCCCATTCCTTCTTAATCTCTGGGGCTTCGAATTAGTTCAAGAATCCTAACAGGCACTTTTTCTCCCTCCATTCTAGAATATATGGATCGCATAAAAGCTATGACCCAGCTATCGCCTATTAGGACCGATTTCGACACAAACCCTCCCGTGCTCCCAGAGCAACATATAAACCCTTACGCTGCCGACTCTCTTCCCACCCCCGTATCCGCTGCCTCTACCACAACTCCTGTGACATCATTCAGCTTCGATTTTAAAATCGACAGCGAAAGCATCTGGCCCACAACAGCTCCTTCGAACCCCCAGCCTACTCCAGCCGCCCCCTTGCCAACCACAACATTTGCCAATTTTATAGGTCCTCTCCAAGCTCCAATCCCAACCCCCGAATTAAACAGTGAGGAATGGTACCAAAATCCTCCTGCAACTACACCAATAACCACAAACTTCTTCCACGCGCCCCCTTTTAGCCCAATTCACACCACTGGATATGGATATGCAACCCAGTCCCGAACTCTATCCTCAACTCTACAGTCGATGGTGCCGATCAACGAAGCTGATCGTCCCCTCTTGGACCACTTTGTGGACAATGTTATTCCCCTTGTCTTTCCCGTTGCCGAGGCGCGTTGGACGGGTCCTGCGCGGGTCCAGGAAATTCTGAACTCACTAAAATCCAACCGATCATATATGCACTGCTGCCTCAGTGCGGCAGCCATTCATCTCAAGACCAGTATGGGCATGGTGGACGAAATGGACCACGACATCGTGAAACACCGGTATGAGGCAATCTGCCAACTTTGCCGGTCCTTAAATCGCAACCGGAACCAAATGGAAGTTATGGATGCTACCCTCGCCATGATCTTCTACCACTCCTCCGTGGGCACATCCGACGACTACCTGCCGGATATCCCTTGGAATGCGCATTTCCGGGCGGTGTCAAACCTGGTTAAGAAAATGAACTGTGCACCTAGTCCGCTCAATGTTTCTCTAATTGCCTGGATTGATATCTTAGGTGCAACCATGCTAGGTGAAACACCGCAGTTTGCTCATACCTACCGCACGAAACACCTCCGAGGCGTGTCCTCTGGCCTGCAGTCTCTGATGGGCTGCGACGACCGCATCATGTATCTAATATCGGAGATTGCCTGTCTGGAGTCTCTGAAAAACGAAGGACAGCTAGATGACATGGCAGTGTGCCATCATGTCAACGCTCTTACCTCCCAGATTGAT
Source organism: Aspergillus biplanus (assembly GCA_027569045.1). Taxonomy (NCBI): domain Eukaryota; kingdom Fungi; phylum Ascomycota; class Eurotiomycetes; order Eurotiales; family Aspergillaceae; genus Aspergillus; species Aspergillus biplanus. The sequence goes on along the minus strand of JAPDEJ010000005.1, from coordinate 753,539 downwards.
TGGACGGAACCTCTGGACCAAACCCTCGAAACACCCCTGACTCCCGATGGAAGCGTCAATGAAGACATGCTCAATAAGATTGTGACAATGCTATTCCGGATCAGCGCCCGAATCTACCTTTGCAGCCTTCTCCCCGGCTTTGACCCCTGCGACCCTGCTATAATAAGCCTCGTCACCTCAGTCGCAGATACACTGCAATATATACCCTTGGGTGCCCGTGGATATGATCGGGCTCTTGTCTGGCCCCTTTTCATTGCTGGAGCAAATTCAGTGCCCGCCAGTCGCTTCCGCAAGGTCATGGCGGAACGGGTGACGGCTCTAGGCTATCTCGGTGACTTCGGCAGTTTTGGTCGAATGTACCGTGTATTAAAAGAAATTTGGCGTGTGGCAGATAGCTCACCATCCTCACCATTGCCTAGTGGGTATTCCGGTGATGAGCATTTCTTTCCTCCACACTTGGATCCCACGGTGCATATGTTCGAGCAACAACAGCATGCACCATCACAACCGCACTGGCGAGAAGTTATGCAGAGCAACAACTGGAGCTACCTTTTGATGTAGGATGATTAATATTTTTGGTTTATTAACAGGAATTGCAGAAAGCAGGTCCAAGAAGCGAATCTTTATTCTTGACGATAGGAGTTATTTTTTGAAATTTAGTTTTGGGATTACCTACCTTCATACGGGAGTTGGTCAAATGATGGTTGGTGGTGGGTGGCTTTCGTCCATTTTTTACTGTTTTTCTGCCCTTTTTAAACCCCTTTACTACGGCGTTGATTCACCTGTTTTTTTTTTTTTTTTCTTGTTTTGGATCCCCTGACTTAACCCGTGGCGATCCCCAATTCAGCCTTAACTACCTTTCTCTGTCCCTATTAGCTAAAACCCATTAGTGTTGGCTGACCCTGGATCATCCTCGCTTTTCCCTGGATTGGATAACGCAGGACATAAAGATTCTTGTTAATATTTTCTCGTTCTTCCTGTCGCACATATTCTCGGGTCTTTTGCATGGAGTTTTTGGAATAGCCAGGTAGCTGTTTAAGTGAAATTTACTTCGATTTCTATAATTTTGGCGTTTTGCATCCTGCTAATACCCAAATCAATTTATCGGGTCCCATAAGTTCTGTTCTGGAAAATACTAGGTCAGGCGACTAACTAGGGACATTAACCAAAAAGTAAAGCCGCTTGGATCCAGCTACACAACCTCAATTTACTTGATCCGGGCGAGCAAACAAAGAAAAAAAAAAAGAGAAGAAGCTACCTTAGTAGCTTACCATCTTTCTCTCATCCGTTCTTTTGCCCCTTAACTGATCCAATAGTTCCCACCAAGGCAGATACAGAAAGGCCAAGCGCCTAATTTCCGAAAATACAACAAAGGCCCCAAGAGACTCTTTTACTCCTTTTGATAATGATATGTTGGGTCAGGGTTCTCCATGGACTCATCAAATATGATTGACGACTAAGCCGCTGTTTCACTCGTACCACAATTCCACAACAACGGGCGATGCCTCCTGTGGGTACAGGACAGGGCATGCCCAACCATAACCCAAATGAACCATAAAAACAAGGCTCTATAACCGACTGTGTTACGATCATCGACACTCTGATGGTCTGATCACCAAATTTCGTTCTCTAGGTAGGATCCAATTCGCTGATATCAAGCCTTCTATCTGCCAATTAGGCAGGGACGAATGTCGGGGATCGTGTGAGTCCTACTTACTTCAAGTTACCCCTCATTAGGTAGAATTATTATGGGCATTTGCTTGTTTGCTATATTAACAGGCGAAGACGATATTCTTGGCTCGCAGAGGGGCACCGTCTACAAAGTAGCCTCCGACGTAATACTACCTACCAACACTCCTCTGCCGAGCTCGTAGTTTTCAGTTGACATCCATGTCATCATGACCCTCCTCCTATACGTTCATCGATAAGAAGGGGGGTATCATTTGGGATATCAGAACCAAGGAACCACAAAATACAAAAACAAAAAAAAAAAAAAGAAAACCCACATGGCAAAAATGAGGTGATATCCCAACGAACAATTCAAAATCCCGCTACTTGAAAATCCCAATTCAAAACATGGACTTACTCGGAGCAAAGGGTGCACGGGGACCAAGAAAAGATCCCTGAGCGAGCACGCGAGACAGGCTTCCGGATCCCTCGAGTTTAGATTCTAGTTATTCTACCGTGGTTCTTGCATTCCCTTTTGTTGGGTCGCGCTGTTGGTTCAAACTCGGGGTTGGATTGGCTGGGGACTAGTGTGGTTGTGGCTGTCAAAGCGTTAGGTAGTTTTCGGTTCTGGGCTGGCGCGGCTCTGGATCGAAGCGGACGAATGAGGTTTTGTTTTCCATATCATGGGTGTTATGTTCCATCTTCAGTTATATGATTTCATATCCAGGGAGGGAGCGGTGAAGTGAAGTTGGGTTTTGAGTCCTAAGTTCTACGCGCTGGATACCAAAAGAAGGCAAAGAAGAATCAAAAAAAAAAAAAGGTGATATTTTCTAACCGCTAGTAATACCTGTTGATATCCACAGGTAGAACACATGCCCCAAAAAAGAAAAGGCCAAAACAAGCTATGACACCAACAAAGAATGCACACAAGTAAATGCCACAGATCCCACTGTACATAGCCAACTCCGTTAATACACCCAAACCCGCAGACTGGTGCTATGCTAGAAAACATTACCAACATCATAAAACCAAAAAGACACAAAACAGTAACAGGTCATAAGTTTAGTACTTTAGTTACATGTCATAATAACCGCCGTGTTTTGAGAGGAGGAAACCCCCTGTCAAGGAACCTAAGGAAAAGTTTGACACCAGATTCCATTGCAAGGAGCGAGTGAGGTGATGCGGGCTTCAAAAAAACAAGCGGATCTAATCCTTAATAGAATAGGCTTCCTATGTCTTTCGACATGCTGAACTTCGCTTGCGTTTCCACGCAGGGGGGGCCTCAAGTTGGGGTGCCCGCGTAAGCGTAATCGTAGTGGTGACCACACGACGTACACTAAAGGACCCGTCATCACTGAAGGGAGACTCCATCTGTTGGAATCTCCATTCGGTGGGAGAGTACGAGTACCGGGATGAATGGCGCGGGTAGGCGCTATAAGGAGACGCCGTCATTGGAGAGTAGACATGCGGAGGCGGGAGGCGCAGGCGGCGGATGTGATCTGGACTCTTCGGGCTCTTCAAACAGCGTGCTGCTGTATAGTGGGGAGATAGCAAGGAACTGCTCATCCTCGACGAAGAGTGACCACGGGAAGAGAATGTGGTAGCATTTGGAGGAGCAGAGGCGGGCGAAGGACGAGGTCGGTCGTGCATATACTTGGAGAAGTTTGCCCGGGAGGTTTTTGGGCTGGAGAAGATGGGACTGAAGGTCCTGAGGAATTCTGTATATGCTGGAGGTGGTGTGATGGCCATTTCGCCTTCTTCCGTCTTCACGCCATCGATGGATTTGGCGGAGTCAAGACATGTGTATGTACGTTCCCGAAGTTCAGAAGGGAAGGCCATGTTTTTGGGGGTCGACAACGGCCGCAGATTAGGCCGTGTGGGTGCCATTGTGAAAATAATGTATGTGAACTGAGGAGAAGAGAGAGTGCTTGAAGTGTACGCTGACAAGAGAAGCAGGAGATGAAGGTAGGTTTTTTGGCGAGAAAGGGATAAGGTTGTTATGAGATGGGCTCAACGATGGAGATTCCAAAGGAGGGGGGAAGATGGAGGTCTTATGGATCAATTCAGTGGTAATAAAAGAAGTCGGAGCAGGGGAGCAGTGGCTGAGTGGATGGAGGGGATCTATAACAGTCAGAATGAAAGTTGACAGTGCGCCAAAAAAAAACATATGTCAAAGGACGACTATCAAAAAGGGCTGTGAACGTACACTGTATTGCTGTACCAGACAGTATCAATACGCTGTATTGCTTTAACTATAACAGGTTAGCCCCCTCCTCCCTTTCAAAATAGCAACCTTCGGCCACTTACAAAGGGCAGCTACCACAATCAATGTGCAAAGAGAAGGGGGATGATTATCAAGCGACCCTTGGCGTCGTTTTGATTTTTGATTATCGTAAAACACGAGGATTTTGCACAGCCTGCATGGACATCTCAGTTCTGTCTTCGGATTATCCTGTCACTCAATTCTTACCGAGAAGATCGCCACTAACAAAGACAAGGTTTACCAGACCAGCTGATGATGACCTTTGATTTGAAGATAAAAAAAGGTTTGAAAAAAAACACAGGTCAGAGAACGAAAGAGATAGAGATCCTGAGGAACAGGTACATTTTGCTGGATTCTCCTTCATTATATATTCGACTTCATCCCAGCAGGTAGTATCAGCGATTGTTGACAATTCTTCAGCGATCGTTGTCGCGCGCTACCTGAGGCAAATCCACAATTCTACCCCTTGGATCTAGGAGATTTTCCATCTCTATCCCCTTCCAATTATTCCATCTAGTTTCTCATATGAAAGCGCGCGGCTTTCGAGCCACTGATACATTCATGCCATTGTGAAGGAAAAGGGAGCCTGGGGTGGGTGTCTGAAACGTGTTCCTGCAGAGCTAGCAGCCTAGGAAAGGTATAGCCTGAAGAATCGAGGTCCAGGGTTCAATATTGGCGACAGACTCGAACGCTATCCCCCCAATCACCAAGCAAGGCGCAAGTTTGTCTGGGGGCGATGAGGGAGCTCGCCGCTTCCAAGGTCAACAAGCAAGCGCTTTGCGGAGATAGACCCTGATTCCCGCCCCCGGCCCGCTATTGCAGAAACGAAATATCCCGCTTCTGTTTCGGAGTGCACAGGGTGGCAAGCGTTGACATAGAGATATCTGTTGGGCGTTTATTGCAGCCTTTCTTATTGGTGTATTGTTCCAATTGCCATGCGGGGTTACAATATGTTCAGATTGCAGGACTATTCTTTGCATAGGTTTTCATCTACGTATGACAAAATCTGCAATTCTCGTCAAATGAGCATCCAAGCGAAGCGCTGGTATATCGATTTCCTAAGCTCAGCCAACCACCGAGTGGATCCCACCCGTTTTTACTTGCACCTTATTAACTCCATTAAGGCTGAGCATGACATAACCCACTCCGGTTTTTTCAAGAAAAGGGGATGGAGGGGAAAAAATAACAATAGAGGGAAAGAGAGAGCAGAAAAATTGAGGGAAAAGGAATTGAGCTTTCAGGAATAATGGCCCATGTGACACGAGGAGACAAAAAGCTTTCCCAGGTCTGAAATGTTAAGCGCCCTCGTGGAAACCATAATCCCAGAAAATTTAAAAACAGAAATTACCTCGCTCACTTCAAAGTTCTGACAAGGGCTCAAGGCTCAACAAACATGAGTGTGAAGACAACATATCCCGCTCTTCCTTTCTTGAGTATCTTCCAATCAAGCCAGGGTATTCCCCTCTTGACTCGCAGTTGCACAAGGGATCACATCCCAGCGGTATGGAGAGAAGGCTATCCATCCAATCCCAGGAGCCTTTTCAGGAGTTGTTGTGATGGTAAAGGTCTTGGCAGTGCTGACAGATACTAAGAATAACTCAGCGCCAACTTTAGTCTGCAGATCGAGTCGCCAACTATTTTTGGAAACCTCCTCAATCTCACTTCACCTCACCTCTTCACCTCCTCGTCTGTGTGTATTTTCTTCTCCTGCTTTTCATTCCTTCAATACCGGGCATCTTTATAGTGAATATAGATGTAAAAGTGTGTTTGGGAATATAGATATGCGACTGAATCTTTCAACTCCTGGGTGAGGGAATATCAGGGGGAAACTGCTTGAATGACGGCAAATAATATTCGGAAGCTAAAAATAAACCAGTGAAGCGCTCTTCTCCAAGCTTAAATTATCCTCTAAGAAATGGACCAATCCGCAAACTCCATTCAACAAGATTGTGTGATTGTTGTTCTTTCTCTTCTCTCTTCTTCTCTCTTGAACGGAGAAAAGTCTGAATTGATTGGGTAATCCCAACCCATCATGTCACTTCATTGCACTAAGCTCCTAAGACCCCCGCCCTTTTCTTTCAAACCCCCCTCCAATTCCCTGACCGAGAAGCCTTCTCCTCTTCCTTTCTTCACAATTTTAGTTCTCCTTTTCTATTCTTATCACTTCTCCATTTAATCCCTCTCTTTCTATTGGCGCTCTATCCCCACTGGCCACAATTACAATCTTAGTCGCAAACTTCTTGCTTGAAGCTCCTCACTTCTGATAATCCCCCCTTCCAACCACAACTTCTTCCTTCCCCCTTCCTCTCAGCATTCATCCACTCAACGTCCAATCTCTCCACCAGAATGTTTAATTATAGAATTAGAGATCAAGATATCCCTGTTCATCCACACCCACGGCGCTTCCGCGATTCCGAGAAGGTTAAATGTTCCCCTCTCTGCCCATCTCCCCCTCCCACCCTCTAATTTTCTCATTTCAATCTGCGAAACCATATCAATACTTGTACGATACCGTACCGTACTCACCATCTTCCAACCATTCATCTTGGTCTCCCAACTCTCTCCTCTCCTTTGAAGGCATACTAAGCGTCGTACCTGCTTTAGATCGTCTCGCTCTAATTTTTTGGCCCTTTCTGCTCCACCTCTTCCTTTCTAAATAAAGATCTAACATGACCTAAATAGCGAGCCAGCTAACCTTTTTTCCTTGAAATTGATCCCATGCGAGTGCCCGTCACTGCATTTAGCCGCTGTGGCATTTTAACGCTGGTATATCATTCCCCTGCAGTCACTGCGCGTTGCTTGGGGTTTCTATACATAGCTCAGCTGAAATGAACAAACTCATCTCCAGGCGCCCAAGGGCAGACCTTGAAGATGCTTCTCGTCTAATCAAGTGCATTGGTTGGTTTATCGGTCAATGTTAATCTCTTTCTGCACTGCTCGGGACCCAGTAACTACTGGGAATCTGGTGGTAGCGAGCAGATATCCTGAAATAGCACTCGATGGATGTCGTCAAAAGATGCGCGTAGGAGCGCCTCGCCTCCGAGGTCTATGTGCCCGGCATATGACCCTAAAGGATAACAATTGACCCTTCCACTAGTTTCTAATATGATTGTTGTGAAGATTAATAGAACATATTCGTGCCCTAGGTCAAGTCTCCTTGTCTCATACCTGAGACCAGTTGCAGCTAGGTGCATTACATGTTTTTTATCACAGTCGATGCAGAGGACTATTAGTCTAAAAGGTAAGGTGAGCATGATGCACAGAAAATGTTTCTTTTTGATAGACCTGATCCATCATGACTATCCCCCACAAATACCACCAGAAAGCGTAAATCATCACATCCAAAAATAACCCCTATTCCAAACCAAAATATGCCGAATATACATTCACATGTATATATATCCAGAGTGTAGGAGAAAAGAAAGCAAGTCATATGAGAGAAAAAAAAAAGGGCAAATTGAAAACCGTGGTATCATGCCGCACAGCCATGTTGAACAAAGTGGTATCACAAACGAAGAAAGATTTGAAGGATGAAAAAGGGGGAGAAGAGGAAGAGAAAAAAAGTCCCGGCTATAACAGTAGAAAAAAACAAACATGAACCAAACTAAACGAACAATAAATATAACATGGAGGATATGGTCATGTCTATTCCTCGGTCAAGGCGTCGTCACCGGTTTCGCGCCAGTCTTTGGAGCGCTCCGTGAGTCGGCGTACACCTGCTACACGCTGAGCCCAGTGTGCTTCAGAGGGTGAGCGGAATGTGTACGCCCGCTGGGACGAGATAACGCCGATCCCCTGAAGAACAGCCTTTCGGGAGTCGCGACCGAATACTGCTGGGTGATTTATCCACTCGAGGGACGATTCCAGGTCAGCATCGAGGGCCAACATTGTCTGCGGATCAACTGCAGCGACTGGGGTGATTGTGTTGGTATCCGACGCAGCGGATGACTGGCTGTCAAATGATGAAGATTTTGGAGATGTTGAAGTAGGTGTGTCTCCTCGGCCTTCAGTATCGCCTGAACCTGTCTTCGAACCGTGCGGGGGCAGAGGAGGAAGCCCACCCTTGCCTAAACCCTTGAGAATACTACGGGTCTCCATTAACAGATGCTGGGCACGCTCATGTTGGCCACGTGAGACCAGGGTCAAGGCCCGAGTGAGCATATCAGACGTAAGAAGTTCCATACGACGTTGCACGATTGATGGGTGGGGAGGGATAGGGGGAGTTGCTGGTCTTCCAGAGCCTTTGTACCTCGGGTTTGGTGGGAGCATAGTGATGGCGAGTAGCGACGGTCGCGGGGAGTGCGTGAGATGGCCGTCACGGAGCAGATCCCCGTACGTCAGGTCGGCTTGGATCAACGGAACCTCTTCGACACTCAAAATGCGCTGGTCATCTCCATCAGAGCCACCTCCAAGAGCCTCCAGACCTGAAACCAGGCTCTCCCATGCATCCTGGGGTGGGCTCTCATGGGTTGTGTTATCGGGGGGGATTACAAGTTGTACCAGGACATCACGCTTATCTCCGAACCTCAGATCACCAAGGGCAGCTTCAGCGTCACGTCCAGTAGCCCGTTTGGTGGTGTGGAGCGCCCCACTGATTTTGACGAACCTGGCTGGAGAACCCTCTGGAAGACGAATTTTCAGCTTGACATTCTGGTGAGATGTTGTCTGCATTGACCCTAGGCATCCAGCAACGCATTCCCTAAGCATCATCCAGTCCTTAACGTAGAGATATGAGCCTTTGGTTCGAGTTGACAACTCGATCATAGTGTCCGGCTTGTGGGTTAATCCGAGGCCGAAAGAGTGAATGGAGACCCTAGGAGTTGATCAGTATACATATCCCTGCATAAAAAAACGAAAAAAAAAAAGGGAAACGAACTTCGCTGCTTCGGCTCGGGACACAACGAAATCCACACTTTCGGGGTCCGAAGTCGATGAATCGCTGATTAAGAGGATAGTGGAAACAGGATTGGAAGATTTTCGTTGCATGAGGAGGTCCATGGCCACATTTGCCCCTTCTACCACATCCGCTCGGAGGCTTTTCTGTCCCACAGGTCGAATAGAACTTAGGATCTTCGACCACCCACCCCAGGATTTTGTGGTCATTCCAACAAGGGGGACTCCACCACCACTGGAGCCGAATGTCACCAAGCCCATACGATCCCGCGGGCCAAGGTTGTGAACGAGAAATTTAAGTGCGTCCCGTAGCAAGGTAATCTTCAGTCCCTGCATGGATGACGATACCGGAATCACGACGACAATGTCGAGCGGAATGTGGATGGTAGACGCAGACAGAACCTCCATGCCGGTGTTAGTATAGTCAGTGATTGCTGTTGCATTCGAGCGTGCCGCTCCATATGAGGAGTTCAAAGAAGCCTGTCGTTTGATTTTCCCAGTTCGATAATCATCCTCCTCAGCGCCCGAGTTATCCAAGTCAAGCTCAGTGGTTCTGGCCAAGCCTTCCACCGCATTAAAATCCAAGAGAGCACGGCGCCAAACATCCAACTGACTTCGGTTCGGGAAACGAAGGTAGAAGCAAGGAAGCTCGCTAACGGAGAGGTTCAAGGTGAGGATAGGTTCTTCTACAACATGCATTAGCGAAACGGACCTCAAATATGACGACCACCTAGTATATAAATACCTGGAACAGTCTCAACGTTTTTCAGGTGCTTTTTGATGAGGATCGAGCCCTTGAGTGTGCAACGTGAAGCCCGAGGTTTAGAGGATTGATCATCAAATTGACGGTGATCCGGGGTCACCCTCTTTTCTTTCACACATATGAGCATTTCCGAAAACAAATAGCACTCTAGTTCTTGCCAGGATTCGCGATCCTTGCCCACACGCATGTGGCCATGCAGGCGAAGTTTGCCAAAGCTATTCAGCCAGTCAGTTCTCCGGCCAATAAAAAGTTGAACATTGAGATCCTTACCGTTGAAATTCCAAGCCATGCCAATTGTCCACCTTTGTCTTCAATTCCTCCGCAACCTCATCCAGATTCTCTTGGGGTTCGAATGGGGCCGGCTTGGGCTCTTGCACAGATGGGAACCGACTCACACCATATGGTTCATCCTTGGCTGTAGACTGGGCCGCAGAGGAATGACGTAGGTCATCATTGTCAGGTCGCCAGTTCCCTTCGGGCACTTCAACAGTAATTAAACATGTTAAGGACTGCTGCTGACGAGACCGAGTGAGTGTTGGGAATTCGCTACGGATGGTCACCGTGGGCGCCGGAATTGGGTTCTTCATGATGGGAGCGGAACGAGGACTCAAATCAGATTCCATAGCCTGCAGATCATAGTCGTGTCGTCGCCCGTCGTGGTAATCGCCTGAAGAACCAGCAGCGCTCCCATTCCGGGAATGCTGTTGCCGGGAACCTGCAGTCAGGCGCTCGATGCGCTCGCGCTGGCTACCAGTATCCCTGCTATCTCGTCGGTTATAAGTGTCTCGACTATCGCGATTATATGGCCGACTCCCTGCATCGCTTGGGGGGCGAGTTCGATGTGTGATTGAGTCCCAAGGCGTGGGGGTGGTGAGGCCACTACGTTGAGTGGCCGTGTCACTGTTGACGGAGCGCACGATACTAGTAAGTTTCTCTAGAAGCCGAGCCTCGTCAGTTCGGAGTTATCAATTGAACATGGGTCGGATCACTTACCAATATCCAGCACGTTTCCTCCGCGGCTCGTATCGAGGCCTAATGGAGCATCACATGTCGGGCAAAACTGACCCTCAATTTCCCGGATGTATTCATAAAAACAGGCTTCGTGCGAGACATGTGCGCAGGAGAATTGCAGCACGCGCTCTCCACGCAAGGTATGCTCCAACGGCTCTTCACAAACGGCACATTCACTGCCGACAAATGTCCGCTCCCTTCGAGACCGAGTGCGATCGATGTCCATGAGGCCCGCCATTGGCCTGCCTGACCTAGAATTGAAGGATGCTCGGGAGTTATTGGAGTTCAGTTTCGATCCCGAGCTAGCTTGGTCGGCAAAATACGATCCACTGGTGACGGTGGAGGGGGCGCGAGACCGTGAGACGTCAGTGTGGCTGGAGAGACTGCTGTCTGGTCGATCTGAGCGGGAAAACGACCGAAACGACCGAAGTGGCGAACGAGCGGGGGAGTCCGGGCGAGAGATGTCTACACAAGTCTCCAGGTCAATGATGGAGGGAAGAGAAAAAAATAGAGACGGGAGTAGACACCAATGGGAGAGAAGACAGGGAAAGAATGGTGTGGCTCTCCTGCATGTGCGCAGGGTGCAGGATGAAGGAGGGTTGGGTGAGGTACTCCTCTCTGTAGCGAATGAAGTAGCAGCCGAGCCGTGTTCGGCAATATAGAGAGAGGGGATGAAGCGGGAGATGCAGGAGCGAAAAAGAGAAAGGATTGCAAAACAAGCAGGGAGAAAAAAAGACAACAAGACACCCGTGAATTGGCGATGAAGGGGAGATTATGGGGAAAGCTTTGCAGCAGACGGTAAACTGCAGGAAGAACCAGGAGTGCAGGTAAAACAATATGAGAAAAATATAAGGATTAATGAAGGAAACCAGGTATATTTCTGAACGGGAAGTGGCGATAACAACGCTAGTACGAGACACTATACTTACGGAGCGGAGTCTTCTTCTTCGAACGGCCAAAGAAACCACGCTCGCCCGAATCGTTGTTCCCAGACTTGGAATCCGATCTGGAGGAGGGACGATGTTTCCACATGGGCCACAGTCGAATTCCCAACGGGACCAGGAGAAAGATCGGGGAAGTAGAAGAAGAAAAGAGAAATAATGAAGAGGCAGAAGGATTACTATTTAGGGGAGCCAAGCGGGGGAGATGGCCAGGCGGAGTGGGGAGAGACAGGCAAGACAATTAAAAGAAGAAGAAATCAAACTAAAAAAGAAAATATTAAAATTATAAATTGTGAAGTGGCCCGAAACTGTAGGAATTGACAGGGGGAGGAGGCGTGTGTGGTGGGAATTGCTGGTCAGCAAAAAAGAAGCAAAAAGGCTAGTCGTCAAGGAATGATCAAGAGAGAAATTGAGAAACACAGAAAAAAAAAAGGGCTGAGAGAAAGGGAGTGGAAAGTTGGAGATATCGCGATGGGTGGGAATAATTTTACGACGGCGTCAGAGCCGGTTTGTTCAGGAGGAACATTTTTGATACTTGATAACTCCGCTTGAGCCAATTATTCTTCATTCAGCGTACGGTATGGAAAACTCGGTAGACCAAGACCTTGTGCTACTTGCTCCTGCTACCTACTTTTAAAGTGGTGAGGAGCTGGCTACGAAGGGAAAAAGGTCATTGTCCATTACAGCTGATTCCATGGGTGGCCACCTTGACTGTGGAGGCGAATATTCTTTTTCCTCCAGGTGGGAGATTTGGTAGGACGAATCGCAGGTAATACCAGTGGGACTTCACACGCGAATTCCTCTGGCAGTGGGGCAGATCCAGGGACCGAATTCCCATCCTCATCACCCCTGACAGAGAATCCAGTCATGACTTTGTCGTCAGTGGTGGTCACTGGGAGTCAATCTGAGAATTAAAATAATAATAATGCTCATATTAAATTTCAGAGTTTCATACAGATCTGCTCATGCTTCACAGATCTCACCACTATTGTTTCTTGGGGGGCAAATGGAAAATCGGATAGACGTTTCAATAGCCTTTGGGAACGGTCATTCTATTGCTTCCCGACTGGTTTTCTGGCAACCCAATAATTATGCGAGTCAGGTTCGATGACGAAACTTCCAGAAGTGGTGTCCATCTGTCATCCAATAGATTCTCCATCAAACTGGTTCTCCCTTGCTTCCAGAGGAGGGTTGGCCTCCCCTGATCTATCCAATCTATCTATCACCAGGATCGGAGAATTGACCCCCAACCAGTCGGATATTATTTTCTGTCGCTCTTCATGTCATTGCTCCTTTTTACCTCTGTTCGTCTGGGGCATTTGCTCCTCTCTGGGAAGGCCATCTCGTCCTCAACACAGAGCGGAGCCGACTTCTCCCCAAAAAGGCCCAGACTGGAAGATCATCATCATGGATGAAGACTGCCAGCATCGTGACCCCATTGTAATAAGCAGATTCTCCCGAAGTGCCTGAGAGGCCGATGGGCTTTTGCAAAATCTAGCAAGGATTGACCTCTGTGCCGGCCATTGACTGTCGATCTTTGAGCGTTTTCTGTCATTGTCATATGGGAAAGAGTGGGTTAGAATCATAGCGTATTCTGTCGCAACTTCTGTCATCCAGTGCTGAAGACTGGACCGACATTTCTCTTTTTTTGGTCTTCCTAAGTTTCCTAGACCACATGCATGCTGAAAACGGGCACCAATTGTAGATCCTCCCTTTTGAATTCCTCGCTTCTCTTTGTATATTTTTTTCCTTTGCACTCCTCCCCTGTCAAGGTGGTACCAGAGCAGAGGAGATCCCCGCTATAGGAGATTTCTGGAACTCTGGAGTATCTAAAATTTACGAGTTAAGATGTGTGTGCTGGTGATTCGCATTCCAATTCGATGATGGGGCCTTCAGCCGGAGGAGCGGAGAAGGCGGTTTCGGCTAAGTATTAGTGCGAGATACTAGTATCGTCTCCGTCTGACTCCGTTCCACCATGGATCAAATGCGAGGAACTATCAATTTTACATGGAGACGGATTCAACTTATAACCTGATAAGGTTCCCCAGAAGTTGAAAAAGTAAAAATTTTTCTCTCGGAAAAGTTTAGGAAGTTTATTGAAGAGGAACTCCGTTCCTTCAGCTCCCTTCGTAGAATTTGAACCTGGAAAAACAAGGCCTTGGTTCTTCCCGCCGCGCCGCTCGGAACATGGCATCGCCGCGTGTCTGCCTGTGTACTGTGTATGTACCAAGCAAGGTAGTAATGAGGTCGGGAGACTCTTGTCAGCCTGCATCTCCTCCTCGTCTGCGCCTTTTTCTTCGCTTGGATTTCTTTCAACTTCAATTTTTTTGACTTCCTCCTTGGACCAAAAGGCCTTAGGAGAAGGATTCAGTTATTGTTGTAGCGACCACATGGTCATCACGAAGCCTTCCACATGAACCTAAGCACTAGGCACATGAATGGCTCGAAGAACAGCCAGCCACCTCCGATACGATTGGGCAGTTGTCGGAAACAAGACCACGCGCTACTCCAGATACGGGCAGCCTGCACCTCCAAAACCCTAAACTAGTCCCGTCTTGGCCGCAACCCGTTCCATGCAACCATCTTGAGCAATTCAATGAATGTCTGAAACGAGCAAACGAAACCCTCAGGATTGAAAACCCAGATTGGAGGATCCTCTGAATTCATTGAGAGAAACTCTAATTCCCCTCTTTTTACGATCCTGTCTCTTTGCATTTGCAACCTTCACAGATGATCGTCTGCCATTTTGACAATCAAGTCAAGTCGCCTGATGATCATCCTAATGCGGACTAGGAATTGTCAAGATTTTAGGCATCATGAGCCGTGAGCTCGGATCCTTCGCCTATATTATTGGTTATTTGGATCGGGTAAAAACAATGGCCAAGTGCAGGACAACAAACCTGAACAAAGAGGGTGAGGGAAGTCAATAGTCGTAGGACCAGTCTCTCACAAGCTACCAATAATGGATGGGGGAGGGGGAGAAACGAACAGCCCTCCCAAGCCAAAAATCCCTCCCGAATCCTGAAATTCTAGGCCTTGGAACCAAAATCAAGTTTCCCCTCATCACATCATCTCGCTGGAGGTACTTTCGGATGGACCCCAAACTGCCCATCGAGGGGAGTCCAAAGAAACATTCCCCAGTGTCGATGTCCCTCTCGAGGCCCCATCAACCCATATCAATCACCTTGGCAGGGGGGCGAAATCCCGGCAAGGTAAGGCGACCCAAAACCACGGCAAGGCAATTTGTGGTTCAAGAATAGTTGGATAACGGCAACAGCATAAATCTATTATTATTATTATTATTATTATTATTATTATTATTATTATTATTATTATTATTATTATTATTATTACAGTTCTCTATCATCAGCACCAGCACTTGGCTGATGGTTGCAGGTGCCTCGTTGCGAGCTGTTCGTTTCGGGGCCAGCCAAGTGTGGACCGACTGCACGGGCGGACGACAGAGAGCTTATGAAACCGCAAATCAGAAACTTAAATTTCAAAAGAATGTGGGTGCTTGAACTCCTCGATGCACTCCATCGTCTGTTCTCTGTAGGTACTTTGTCAATGGCACATGCAAAGGTTTTTTCTCTCGCGAAGTTTTGGTGGATATTGTCGCCGATCATATTCCCGTTAACTTGACACCGGTCCGACCTCTCGCCGCCGACCCGCCCGCGGCATGCCCTCTGGACGACGCGCTTTCTCTGGAGCTCCCAGCTTCATCCCAGGCCAAACGCTCCCCACTTGTACGACCATTGACTTGACTGGTCTAGTGGCTCTCGTCTCGACTTTGTTGGACTCTTTCACTCCACGCTCCCATTTTCAATGGCCAACTCGTTTCAGGCTCGTAACTCGCAAAAAAGACAAGCTCGACGTCGAACTCGCTGGGGGGGGGCTTTGCTCCACCTTCCATCGGGGCTCCCCTTTCATTGAGGGAGCCCCAACGCTCAACTAAGATTAAGACTTTCCCGTCAATCAACCTAGCTCCATTCTTCATTGGATGAAGAGGAGACTAAGATACCAATTGTGCCAAGCAACCCTGCTAAAGTGTCGGGTGAAACAATCGTGAGACTCTTCGCTTAAACGGTCGGGTGAAGCAAGGGCCATGTCACCATGATAATCCTCCATGAACACTGTCTGTACTCCGTACCTTTCACTCAAATCAAGGAATTGAAGTGGAAGGCTCAGCTGCGCGGGATTTGCTTTCGTGCTTTTGGTGTCATTTTTGAGGAATTTGCACCCTGCCCTCTCCGCTGGAGCCGTTGGCGTCCATAGGATCGACTGATCAGAAGATAACTTGTGATAATTTGTGATCTGTGCGAGTCAACAGGATGGGTAACATGAAAAGCCACAATCACACTCGCTATTTAAGATTCTCATCTTTAGAGTTATTTATCCTGCAAAGTACTTTCATGTTTCTACTTATAAACATTGAAAGGCTGATAGAAGCATTGATTTCGCGTGCTTCTTGAGGTTTCAATTTGAGGCGGCTGAGGCCTGGAAGCCATCCAAAAAAAAAAAAAGAAAAGGACAGAAAAACAAACTCCGCCCTCTTCGGAGGATAAGCAAGGCACCTGCAGACGCACGGCCGATCTCCCATTGACAAATCAAGTAGGAGTTCGAGGTCCTATTTGATTGTTCACAAAAGTTCTTTTCGTGGAAGAGATGGGTTTTATTATGTATCCCTGGCCTTCGAGGGTATCAGGAGAGCCGGAAAACTTTATCACAAATACCTATCAATGCTGCGATGTGACTGATATATCACCTTGCTCATGCCATCCCTAATCACTCATCATGCTCATCCACAATGACGGGAGATATGGAGGAGCTTTCTTGGCAGCTTACTTGTGAAATTAAATAATTGAGAGTGAACAGTCCCAACTTCCTATGGTGCCTTGGGGTCAGAGCTCCAAGGGTCGAGTGTTAAAGTTGGATCTCAATAATTGGCATGTAATAGAGTATGGTGAAGGGATGATTCTCATTGCCAAAGGACGAAATGGAGGGTATACAGTCAGGTGATGATGACATCCCCAAGTACCCAAAATTCAACAACCAAAAAAATATAGCTTTCTAAATAAAAACTTATTCATGAAGCAATTAAATAAATACTCCACGTTTATTCTTGGAGCTTGTCAATATTTTTAACTAGAGATGGCTTGCTCTGTAGTCTCCGGAGAAGCACGTTAGTGCTGAACCAGCCTCCACAAAATATATTATCGGTGGAGCACACAATATCCCGATCTATCTGCCCCAGTACGTATTGAATCGACTTTCGATCTCATCGGCAGTTTCAAATAGAACACGACGTCAGTATTCACGATCCTGTCTTTTCATATAATCATAGCTTAAATATTAGACTGTTTGTGCCAATTTCATCCTCACCCGCATTATCTATCTTACCTCGGCCCAATATCAACCTCAGTCGGACTCGCGGTTGGCATTCAAGTCTGACTTAATCTTAGGTAATGATATACGACAATGTCTAGATCCGATTTATTATTCTCCTTATACCTTAGCAAGGTACCCCGCAAATGTTGCCTTTTCCTTCCCCCCGCGCTACAGGGATATATAAATGGACCTGCAATGATCAAGCAGTCTACTTCATGTCAACCGAGGTACGTTTATCTCCCGAATGCTATTAGAAAAGTAAATTTAAGCCCATTGTATTCACGGAAGGGAGGGAATCGAATAGATAATACCGCCTTTGGGAGTGGCTAAATAGAGCGGGAATGTTAGCAACGGAGAAGAAGATAATTACCTCATCGGTACTCAGTCAATGAATGATTTGCCGTACTGGGCCAGGGAGGTGAGAGAGAGAGAAAAAAGATCCATGACTAGAACAAGGTTTCCCCCAGCGGCCAACACATGGTAAATGCACAAGTTTAGCAGTGAATATGGCTTCATACCTATCTGAATAGTTTCAGGCGGTTCCCACAATGGTTGAAATCGGGGGTTATGAGGCGGAAAAACTACGAAAACCGTTCTCTGGGGTTCACCTGCTCGGAGTGGTCAAAAGTTCCGAGAGTGGCTTTACAGGTTGCCGTATTCAATCATGGCAAATGCGCGAGTTTAATGGTGGATATAGCTTCATACTCAACTGAATATCTTCAGGCGGTTCCCACAATCGTTGAAATCGGGGGTCATCAGGTGGGAAAACTACGAAAACCGTTCTCTGGAGGTCACCTGCTCAGAGTGGTTAGAAGTTCTAGGAGTGACTTTGCTGGCTGCCGTACTCATGGCCTGGAAGATAAGGCGTGCCTAGTATTTGAGTCATGGTTGTGGCCTAAGTGTGGGGTGCATTATCTACTGACAGGGAGTAACACGTGGGCTACGTGGGTTTTACTTGGGTATACTATAAAGGAGGACTCTGTGAGTGTGCCCAGACCCCAAGACGTTTGGATCTTACTAGCTGGTGAAAAGTAGATACTTTAGACGAGATGTATCTGAAGCCAAAAGCCCTCTACCCGTAACATTAAGATCTAAATACAATCCAAGAAACATACGTACACCCAACACCCTGACAAATATGCAATGAAAAACACGGATCTTCGTAAGTTCATTAAGCTCATTCCTTAGTTCATATGGATATTGTTCGTGAACAAATTTGAGGAATACCCTGGAGTACAACCTCAGCGCATCTTCCCCTGCTAATTTGTGCAGGTAAACGAAGTGCTCGCGTTGTCGCTGAGAAGGTAGCCCGGCCTTTTTTCACCAGGGAAAGGCGGCTCGGCCTTCCACATCATTAAGATTTCTGGGTTGCGGGTCCCGTTATGGACAAGTCAAACAGACCATCCCATCCCATGAGATGGCTAAAATCCATCTGGGTATACAATGAACCCAGCCGTTCGCGGCGCATGCTCGAGTTTCATGCAGTGCCCTACGGTCCGAAGGTGTTATGTGAAAGTATAGGGGAGAAATCAAGCAGCTTAACAGTGTAGCCCTCTTCCAAATACTGAGTGTTCCGTATCCTTGGTAAGTTGTACCGTCATAAACTCGTAGCTAGGATGGGAAAAATATTTTTCCCATCCATCTTGCTCATCAGAATATCCAACAGTTGAAGAAGAGCTGTCCTTGAAACTTGGAGAACTCCCATGCCGCGGAGTACGATATTCACAAGACCGGTATATCTGGACGGTAGACCGGATATGGTATAGATCATAGGCTACCACCGAGAGATAACCAACCCAACCAACGGAAAGCAGCCATTCTCCAATAGCGGACATGAACGCGACTTTGTTGCAAGTCGATGTCAGGTCAAGGATCTGAGAAGGCTCTCTGCAGCCATAGATGCCGATGATAGCGGTTATTGCAGGCACTTTATAGCGTGTTAGTCAAATTATATCATAAGGTCTGTTTAAAATCAAAAAGTACGGAAATGGAGTAACATCATACCAGCAGCAAATGAGGCAACGATTGTTCTGAGCCATCTGGACACTTCCAGCTGAGGGATTTTGTATATTGCACCCGTTTTCTTTCTAAACCAACGCCTCATCACCGCATTTGATACCCAGTCGAAAAACTTGGTGTTCCCCATTCCAAATATCTGGGCAGAGGTAAAGGCTAAATGCAAATATGGGGCCGAGTCGATGGGTGCAAAACTGAGCCCGATAAGAGAGATGCTCGAGAACAAAGCGAACCCGGCGGCGAGCCGCCGTAGCCAGCGACCAGGTTTTATCTCATTGGCAATAATGACAAGCAGGGCGAAGGATATTGACACAAACACAGCAACAACGATACAAACACCGTGGAAGAACCCGGGGCGTACTGCACCGATGCATGAAATATATGGCCACAATGCATAATGTTCACTAATCCTGGGATGGTGACCGTTCTCATCAGGAGGCAAAGTGAGAAACCAGACCAGAAAGTAAATCAGCATGACAAGCCATACGGTTGTTGCGGTGGCATTAGGAAGGGCTAGTAGCACATTCTGATATCGACGGAAAAAGTCTTTGATCGCCTGCCAGCTCGGCGGGTTTCCCGATGATCTCACTTCCAGCTGGTGGAGAACATCATCCAATTTCCGGTTCGTTTGTCGAAGTTCATGGAGAAGCTCGACGCTTTCACCTGGTGAGGCGATCATAGCTCAGAAACCACTTTTAGGATCAGCTGGGACGTTGGATATGGACGCAAGAGTAGGCGCCTTTGTTGAAACGTAGATGGGGCTGACTGCTTTAAGTACAGTTGACTTCTAGTTATCCTCGTTGCGACATAGAGTCAAACTCATGGCTATTGCTTCGCCTCGTGCTGACCAGGCCAAGATTCTGCATGGGGCGGATTTGTAGGGTTGTGGTTACACCTGAAACAATCCCCCATCGTATCGAGTGGGAGTAGGTGGTTTTATCCCTGGCTTCTCCAAAGCACAGCCTGAGGATTCTGCGAACTCTGGCCTAGCCAGAACCTGGGGTTCTGGTAACAATAGAGGATGCTGCTGATGTTGTCAGCCCAAGTATAGAACGTCTGTGGGCTAGCGCGAACACTTGCGAGTCCTGCGCCACACAATCGGGGTCGCCCGTCTCAGCCATTGTTTGCTATAATAAGAGCGCACTGAGGAAAATTCCGGGCGTCAGCTTTCATTCTCACTCAAACAGATACATTAATAAATTGACAGAGATAGCATACATCTCGCTGAGGAGCCAAGGCAATCTTCCTGAGAGCCCGGACTAATTATCTCCGAAACACCAATGAATGACAAGCAAACTTTGCTTTGTTTGCACTATGTACACCGGATGTCCCCGATTAGGAAGTTGAGCTTACCTAAGTCCCTAGCCCAATCAGGCTTAGGTCCACGGGGAAAGTTCAATCCAGATTTCCCAACATCTCGGAATGTTGTTGAAAGATAACCCAACCCGCCTTTTCCTTTTCTCCCTCATCCCTCCTACCCTCCCTCAATTGGACCTTACTGCAGTCCATCATGTTGTTTAGAGCTGCGTGGGCCCGTCAGGCTGCGCCTTTGAGGCGTCAGGCTTTTGCTCCCCTTTCCCGACGCTCCGTCACCACCGACGCCGCCTCGTCGCATGCTGAAAATATTCCAGAGGTTTGTTGAGCACCTAGAACTTGACCCATAGAAGGCTTTTTATGAGGATTTCATGTTGTTCCGTACTTGTTAATACTAATGCGCGATATGATTCCTTTAGGAAGAAGATAAGCCTTTCACCGTCCGACTTTCCGATGAGAGCTTTGAAACCTATGAGGTCGACCCCCCCCCATACACCCTGGAGGTGACCAAGAAGGAGCTGAAGCAGATGTACTATGATATGGTCTCGATCAGGTATGGTAATCACGCAAAGTAATTTTTCCGTGACCTATGGACCTCCTAACACGTCCTGCTCCCTTCAAATCTAGACGCATGGAGATGGCTGCCGACCGCCTTTACAAGGAGAAAAAGATTAGGGGTTTCTGTCATTTGTCGACTGGCCAGGAAGCTGTCGCCACTGGTATCGAACATGCCATCACCCGTGATGATAAGGTTATCACATCCTACCGGTGCCATGGTTTCGCCCTGATGCGTGGCGGTACTGTCCGCTCCATTATCGGTGAGCTGCTGGGTCGTCGTGAGGGTATCGCTTACGGAAAGGGTGGTTCCATGCACATGTTCGCTCCCAACTTCTATGGTGGTAACGGTATTGTTGGTGCCCAGGTTCCTGTTGGTGCCGGACTTGCTTTCGCTCAGCAGTACAACGACGAGAAGGCTACTAGCATTGTCCTGTACGGTGATGGTGCTGCCAACCAGGGTCAGGTCTTCGAGGCCTTCAACATGGCTAAGCTGTGGAAACTCCCCGCCCTCTTTGGCTGTGAGAGTAAGTAATTCTAGGATTCTGTGTAAAAACTTATAGAGGATGATGGAACGAAGACGACTAACCGAATCCAGACAACAAATACGGTATGGGAACTTCCGCCGCTCGTTCTTCCGCTTTGACCGAATACTACAAGCGTGGTCAGTACATCCCTGGTATCAAGGTGAACGGTATGGATGTCCTTGCCACCAAGGCTGCGGTTCAATACGCCAGGGACTACGCTATTTCTGGTAATGGCCCCGTGGTCTTCGAATATGTTACCTACCGTTACGGTGGTCACTCTATGTCCGACCCCGGTACTACCTACCGTAGCCGTGAGGAGATTCAGCGCATGCGCAGCACTCACGACCCCATTGCGGGCCTGAAGCAGAACATCCTGGACTGGAACGTCACGACTGAGGATGAGCTCAAGGCCTTGGACAAGAAGGCCCGTGCCTTCGTTGATGAGGAGGTTGCCATTGCTGAACAGATGGCCCTTCCTGAGAACACCCCTCGCAACCTTTTCGAGGATATCTACGTCCGTGGCAGCGAGCCCCGATGGATGCGCGGCCGCACTGTCGATGAGACCCACTACTACTAGTTTTCTTGAGCCTTTTGTATTGGAGAATTTTTTCCCTTCTCTGAAGATCAGGAAAGCAGGAAGGGAAAGTGAAGAAGCAAGTTAGGAAAAGCGTGCCGGTTTTTTATAAGATATCAGGCTCGCGTGTAGCACACCCATTCATCCACTATGATGTTTACTTTGTAATTTAGCCCGGTCTTTGGTTTGCATTGGTTCCTCCTATCCATGATAGCGTTAGGAATATACTATTGGAGAGTTACTTCATTCCGTTCCGATTTTGAGTCGATGTGTAGTATGGTACATCAAATTATATAAATAAAATTATGCTTTTTTCCCCACTAGTTAGTAGATATTTATGTATAGAGATACTAGAGTCTGGAGTCAAAAGTCAAAAGATAAATGCTAGGCTTGAAAAAACAAGAAGTCGTGGCCACTATTAACCCGTTTCCAAACAGGTATCAAGTCACTGGTATCATTAACGAGATGAACATAGAGCATAATAAGTAAAATGGGGTGGGGGGGAATAAAGAAATAGAGGGAAAATAGAGTGAGAAGTAGGGTAGGGAGAGAGGCCACGAATTGAAGAGTGACCACGGGCGTAGTGGAGGGGAAAAAAGGCTAGAGAGTGCGAGGAAAATCGGAATAAGATCAGGAAGGCTCCTGTCTTAGCATCTCAAGAATCATTTCTTGTGTTCTTTGGACCGAGTCCAGCTTTTCTTCCCATGTGGCTCGATCCTTCTCTAGCTCGGAGCGAAACTCTTCGCGCATCTCGCGCCGTAATTCTTCTTTAAGTTTGCTAATTGCTTCTGGTGAGAATTGTTGGTTGGGCATGGGTGATCCCTGCTCATCGAGGCGGCTTACAGCTTCCAAATTTGATTGTGATGAGGAACGGTGGAGGTGATTCCCCGCGCGGGACTCGAGGGTAGGCGTGAAAGACGTCACAACTGGCGAAGACCGGGGTTCTGAAGTGTTCGCTGCGTCAAGATGGCGGTTTAGCTTTCCCAGAGTTTCTAGTACTGCAACCATCATCGTGGAGTCGGCGCCTGATGGGGTACTGGGGGGATCGTTCTGGTTAGTGCCATAGTTGCCACTCATGCGAGATGTGGTGGTCTGATTTGAAAACATGTTGTCGAATCCAGGTGGGAGTCGAACAGGGGTGGAAACGATGGGGGGTGTAGGAGCAAGAGGCGTTGTCGCGGCCGCGGGCTGGGGCTGGGGCTGGGGCTGGGGTTGGGGATGGGGATGAGCGTTGTTGTGATTCGGGGTCTGGCTTTGACTGTTCCTCAGATCCGTGAGGGGGGCCGAGGGTGCTCTCCAAGCATCTGAGTTGGAAAGATCCCATCCCTCAGCCCACTTCCTCTTGCGGGGTCGTCGTGAGTCCCGTTTCTCAATGCGCCGGGCTTCCGCCTCCTCCCATCGTTGCCAGGTGGGAATCCACGCGTCGACAACAGCGCGCCATCGCGGATTTGACAGATCGTCGCTTTCGCTCCCGCCCTTCTCGCGCTGCTCATCCAGGAACTTCATGCGTTGCTTCGTCACGAGTTCTACCTTCCGTCGCACAGAGTGCCATGAGTAGGGATGGCTCTGCCCACGGGTGAACTCCATGGTTACCGTCATCCACCACTTACAAAGATTACTGCGCTGCCCAAAATCTGCCGCATGCCGATTGCAGATCTCGAACAGCGACACCTCTTCCTTAGTTGTGAGCCGTTTGCCATGCTTTCGCGAGGCATCTCCTCCCTTCCCGCCATCGCCATCCCCTCCAGCTCCATTGGATAGTAATTCCCCATCCAGATCATCATCGACCTGATCCGTGAGGCCGTTGGTCCTCCCCCCGCCTCCCACCACCCCCGAGCGACGCCCGTGTTGACCCTTCAGCCCTAACCCCGGGGACGGCGCATAATCTCCATCCCCCAACCCAACCGGACCCGGCGCATCTCGCCCTCCAGGTGTCCCCCCTGGGGTATCTGATCGGTCGCTGTCGTCACTATCAACCGACTCGGGAGCGGGTGGAGCACCTGGCGCTGGCGGCTGAGGTCCCCGCGACTCCACCACAACCGATACAGCAGAGCGCTGCTGATTCTGTTGTTGCTGCTGCTGTTGATGGTGGTGGTGGTGGTGATGATGGTGGGGGTGAGGCTGTGATTGTGGTTGCTGATGTGGCGGTTGTGGTTGTTGCGGCTGTTGTGGATGATGTTGCTGTTGCTGCTGGCCCAAACGTAGATTCGACGAGATGGTCGGGAGGGAATTGTGCGAGTGGGTGGTAGTTCGCGACATCATCGACGGCAGCCATCGCATCTGCGACATCTGGTAGGATGACTGCGACGACGACTGCGAGGGGGAGTCGATTCGGGGCCCTGATGTGGCGGCTGCTACTGCGGGGGATGAGGTCCCATGCCAGGGAGGATACATCGGGGTCTTGTGCTTCCTTTTGTGCTGGTTTTCCTGTCGTTATTCTTGTAGAGGGAGCTGCAGAGGACGACTGTGGCCAGAGGAGGAGCTGATTGGAGATTTATTGGCTATAAATTAAGTATGCATAGATGATAAAAGGCTCTGAGAATGGCGATCTGATGGACGGGGATGATGGCGATAGTGATGGATTTCCCTGTTGATCTTCTCTGATAAAAAGAGAGGAAAGTTGAGAAAACAGTGAAAAATCCCCCTGGCGGTTTTGCAATTTCAGGTTCTTTGTAGGGCGGATACCAGTATTTTTCAGCCGCAGCTGTAATATTACCAGCTTCCTCAGAGGTCTGATCGCTGGACTTGGTGATCTGGTTTTACAACATGAAGAGATGGTTGAAGGGTAGAGATAATGATGTTTATCGATGGTTGATAAGTAGTAGTCCTTTGTATAGATTGTACATACAGCCAGTTTGGCTCATCAAACACCTGGCAAAGGCAGAATGGTTGCTGTTCTTTTTCGCCCTGCAGAACCAACTCAACAGAAATAGAAGATAGAGAGATGAGCACCGACTATGCAAAAAACACACCAGATCCCAGTAATACAGAAGGAAAAGAAAATGGGGATAAATAAGACATCACAGAAAAAAGGGAATTATTACACAAACAGCGTTTACAATATATCTATCGCCGCCTCAGGTACCAGGAAAAGGCCGCTGTTGCAACCTGCTCACTGAAAGGTGTGGGCACTTCGGAATACCCGGGTCGAGCCACAGGGTGTCGCAGGTACACTGCGGCGCAGATGTTCTGGTTGACTTCCAAGTACCGGGGAATGAGGGCGAACGCACCCATGTAGTCCCGTGGCCGCCAGGGCGTAGCGTAGGGTTTTGTGTTGTCGATGGGGTTGTCGCGCATTTGAATGAGCGCTCGTCGGAGAACATCGAATTCCTCATCAGACAGCTCCGATGTATCTAGCTCTTGCTCTGGGTTCTGCGCTGCCTTCTGGAACGCTTCAGTCAGCTTGTCTCCTGGCTTAATCTCGCTGGTGGTGGTTTCGGTATTCTGAGATTCCAAAGCTGCTGCTGATTGTCCGGTGCGTTTGGAGGGCTTCTCTTCCTCCACCTTCTTCTCGGCCCTCTTCGCCTTGAGAAGCAGCGTGAGTTCGGAGAACTGAGCTTCCAGGTTGTCGGCCAGGACTGTACTCGATTCCGAACGAGAAAGAACTCGTTTGACAGCCATTTGGAAACCCCGAAGCTCCTGCTTGCGTTTGGCGGGGAGAACGTCCTTGCTACCGGCCATGATGTTCTTGGCCTGAGCGAGCAAAGCCTTCAAGGTTTCGCGGGGGTCCTCCTTCTCAGTCTCATTTTGTTTACTTTCACTAGCCGATTCGCTCTCTTCTTTTGCCTCCTCGGCGGCCGCAGCGCCTTCCTCGCCCTCTACTGCAGCATCTTGCGCTTCCGATTCCTTTCTACGGGCAACGCGGCCTTCCCGGCGTTCGTACTTGTCCTTGGGCGCACCGGTAGCGAACATAACTCGCTCAGTATCGACCTGGAACAGATCTCCGGGGTTAAGGAGGTAGCCGGGGTATCTCATCTAGTGAATAACGATACAAACGTAAGCCAGTCTACCGAGGATTTTCGGGAACCAAAGAGGGAATGGAATCTCACCTGCTTGCCATTGACCGTCACTGCTCCATGCACAACAAATTGTCTCGCCTGTCTAGCGCTGCTGGCAAACAATGCCCGGAAAATGGCCACATCGAGCCGGCGCTCCAAAGGAGCAAACGTCATGTGCGAATAGGGAGTCTGACGGGTGAAGCTCCGGACGTGATCTGACTCGGAACCCTCCAAGCCGGATCCACGACCAGCAGCCATCCCAGACCCATCATCCTGTGCCAATCTCACAGGGCTCATAGGCACAACGCTTCGGATGCGGCGGGTGAACATCCGCGTCCATTGGCTCTCGGGAACCTGTTCACCATGGTATGCGCGAGACATAGACTTGCCCGTCCATTTCTGCTGGAAGAATGTTCTTGTTACGGTTGGGGGATTGCGTAGCCGTTGTAGGTTATATAGGTTGTACTTGCTCCATGATTGTCGGATTTTCTAAGACAAATTTATCAGTATTAGATTTCGGGGGAAACAAGCAACACAAAGCATGGGAAAAAGTCCGGTCGCAGGGAAGGAAATTATCGTGAAAGCTTACCGGTTTGCTCAATGGCGTGGTAGCCCTGTTCCTCATGATGGGCAGGTCTGGAAACAGTCGTCTGTCTGGCTGTCTACCTTTTCCCTCTTTCGCTCCTGCTTGCCTCTATCATTTCCTGGTCGCCCAAAACTTCGCACTAGTCACGTGTTATCGGAGGCTGCACATGACCGAATGACACCACATATCTCAGGCACCAAGATACTCCGGAAAACATCGCTTATGATTGGCTATGGAAACCTCGCTTATGACTAGCGCCTTCTCACCGCCCCCACTGGCCCCTATATAAGCTTCGACT
The DNA here is from genome assembly GCA_027569045.1 of Aspergillus biplanus. NCBI lineage: Eukaryota > Fungi > Ascomycota > Eurotiomycetes > Eurotiales > Aspergillaceae > Aspergillus > Aspergillus biplanus. The sequence goes on along the minus strand of JAPDEJ010000005.1, from coordinate 726,744 downwards.
GCCCGCCCATCTTTTGGATATTTTTTTCTTTCTTTTCTTCATACTTACCTTGTTTGGGTGGCTGCGATCATGAAGGCGGTCCACCACAGATTGGTCCCTGCATTGCACAGCGCGGCGGAACAGTCTGTTCAACGGCCTTCGGGTCATTGACAGGCGCATTCTTTGGCACTTTCCACTTCGTGGATCTCTCTATCTTTTCATCATCTCTTCGCCTTGCGCGGGGGCATGGAGAAGGGACATATGAGAAATTGTAAATATCAATAATAGTCTTGGTACTTGTAGCTGTAAGTTATGCTAAGAACAATAATGCGTGAGCAACGTCTCTTCCCTTCTTCATGTCACTTTGCTCCGACATAATTATAATAAATCCTGACTGTTAATGAACACTTCGTTTCCTGTCTTGACATTTCGGAGTCTTAAGAGACACCACGCATTCCTCGGCAAGTCACCCAGCCCACTCTGGAGCTTCGATATCCCCATGCCCCTCCCTACCCAGGGCTTACTCACGTACTCCATTGTGATGGAGTTTTATGGGCATGATGCTCTTCTCATACTCCTTACATCTTATCTTGAATATTTTCTTTCTGATATTGTCATTATGTTCGTCATATATGTATGTACAAAATATCATCACACATTAAAAATAAAAATAAAGGAGATGGTTCAATCAACCCCATCCCAAACTTCCCAGCTGGTTCATTCATTCTTTCATTGCCTCTGATTCATTCGTCTTGGCATGCGGGAATGCTTCGAGTAAAGCTTCTGCTTCTTGTGGATTAACCGCATCATCAAGAACCTCATGAGCCATTTCCACAGTCTCGTCGTCGATGCCGGCTTCAAGGACCAGCCCTTCACTAAAAGCGAGTCGCGTCAGCACCACAAGAAATTTCTGTTTCCCTCCTGCCACCCGTGACAGTTTAGACTGTAGATCGACATGTTCTTGGTGCCGCCGTATGACACAGTAGATCAGCCGCATGAGGTCATTCACCAGGGATGCGTGCATCTCTCTCTCAGGCGGAAACGTGTAGAGCGAGTCTAACTCATCATGCATCGCTCGGATAAGTCGTGCCAACGCCGTAGGATGAGACGCGATTATAAAACTGCCATGGGTACTAGCCGGCACCGTGGGGTTGAAGGCCACCCCCAAGAGAAACGACAATGCCTCCAGTCGCAGGTCACAAATATCCGATCGCGCATAGGCTGGTTGGCCCTCATCTGGCTGCGGGGTCTCGCTTAGGAGATTGGCCACACGATCGATGATATATTTCTCATTGGCGGCTTGGTCTTGGTCATTGTCCTGTATAGAACCAAACGAGTCGGCGCGAACGCTCGTGGTAAGCAGACCGAGAGTCAGATGAATGTCATTAATATGCTGGGAACAATTTAACATCATCAACACGAAATCGAAGCGGATCTTCCTCCAGAAATTCTCCAGCCGTCGTTCCTCACTCAAACACCTGCAGGCTATCTGATACAACAACCCAAGAGCCTCCGTTGAATCCACTAGCGTCTGAAGTTCGGACGAGGGAGTTTGGCGTATCTGTCCAAGACTTTGGCGGGAGACTGGTGAGTGTTTGAAACGCGGGATTCCATTGATATCTCCGGATTCCTGCAATACAGGAACGAGGCGATCAATGAGTTCGAGGACGGATGACGCATGAATACCGAGTAGAGTCCGCGTAACTGCCATAAACATTGGAATTGGTCGATAGAATTTCTCCTTTAATGCGCGAGACCATAAAGAAATTATGGCATGCATATGTTCAGTCACGTAATTCCCAAAGTCGAGGTTCGCTGTTTCCTCCAAGAGTATGTTCGATAACATGCGTTGAGGTTCTGATGGGAATGCCAGCGTGGCCATAACTTCGAGGTCAGGCCGGCTGTTGGGAAACGTCCGATGATTCATTATTTGCTTCAGTATCTGGGGGTCTCGGCCTTCTTCCTTCGGGATTGGCTGGTCCATTGGAATGTCTATCATCATATCATCCGACATGTCTCCGGACGTGTCAAGGCCAGTATTCTCTTGCTGCTGGGTCAAATTTAGCGGTATAGGGCTCCCCTGGCTTGTTCGTCTCCTTTTCTTTCCCTGCGCAGTCGGCGTAGTTCGTTTGGAACGCACTGATTTGCTAGGAGAGACGGCAAGGATTTCATCGTCGTCAAACCCGTCTCGAAAAGGGAGAACCTTAGACTTCCTAGGTGTTATAGGAGGTAGTGTCTCCTCCGGTCGCACTTTCGTCTGTATTTGATTGATACGTAAAGACTCTTCGGCTAAGTCTTGCCTGAGAAATGCGTTTTCCGTCGCCAACATCCTGCCCTCAGCGCGTGCAGCCTCCACTTCTTCTTTATGCCTAGCAGCCTCCTCAATCATTGCTTTTCGTAATGCAGCCAACTGTCGCTCATGGTCCTCGGATAGCTTGGCTTGGTTCGACCGGATGATAGCAATTTCCCCAGCTTTTGTCTCGGCCATAGATTTAGCGACAGCGAGTTCGCTCTCTAGGTGAGTGTATCGTTCATTCTCCCGTTGCAACTTAGCATCAGAAGAAAAGAAACAAAAACAAGTTAGCCTGCCGGTATATTGGTGTTGGTTTTATCACGAAATTACCTTTTCTGTGAGCATCTCATACTCCTTCTGCATGTCGGAGTAATAGGAAGCACCTCCTTCGAGCTCCATGGGTTCGTCCAACAGGAGGGTATCATCTTGCAGCGGGCGAGGCCGGCCTGAAAAGGCCATAGCCTGACCTAACGCATTGATTGAAATTTCTCCGTCTCCATCATCTAAAATGTCCGCGCCCAATTCCCCAACATCCAAAGCACCATAGTCGTTTGTTAAGCCGGTATGCAAATGCGCCGGGGGTTGTAACGTGGCATTGGAAGGCCGTAAATGCCTAGGGATTTCCGTCCGGGGGTGGTAATCTGCAGCATCTCGAGACGACCAGTTCAAACGCGTCGAATCCTCGACCTGAGGGGATTTCTCTGCCTGGGTAGCGCGGAATGCATCGTGTTCAAGCCGCAACAAGGCATCTGGGCCGAGATCGGCGAAACCATCGTCGGAAAAAAAATCGTCATCGTTATCTTCCATGCCCAAGAGACGAGATCGCCATGAATAGGGAGAGATATGAGGGTTGGGGGAGTTGAGGGTTGGGGGACAAAAGAAGGACATAAGAGAGAAGAAGCAGTGAGGGAGAGGCTGAAAAAAACACCTGACGTCGATGGCTGCCAGTCGCCCAGCCGCCTCAACTAAAGAATCCTCTCATCCTGTTCCTCATCGTCATTCTGCCTTCTTCTCCTTCACTCAGCTAGCTGTATAGTCGACGCCCTCTTATCCATCGCTCGAGTTGGATGGTTTTCCTTGAATTCCGCAGCTTGTTCCCTCGTCTCGTCGGAGCTTCCCCTTGGTCGTTGCTTTTTCCCCCCGGCAATCCACCTCTATTTCACATGAAATTTTCCTAAGGCGACGACGATCACTCGTGCCCTGCCCTTTTCGTTTTCCCAACTCCTGTCCCATTCTTCTCCTCGCCCTCTCCCCCGTTCTCCCACGCCTAGTAGGCTGCATTCCGATCGTCCCCGTTTTTCTTGTCTTTCCGGTTCCCTCCCCCCTCCTTCTCTTCCCCTCTCCTCCCCCGCAAACCACGACGGAGCTCACCTCCTTTTCTCCCCTCCCTCCCCTATTCCGCTATGTCCAAGTCACGCCGGAACGTCAGGTTTCAACATCGGGGCTCCGATGCTCGTCGGTTGAGCATCTCGGACGCCAGTGATGTGGCTTCGGATCCCGGAAGTCCCTCAAAAAATGGAGGAGCCGTTTCCAAACCCGCGACAATCCTTGAAGAGGTGAATTTCACGGAGCCTGGCCCTACTTCGTTGGCCCCCCAATTACTGACCCAATGCTAACGATTCCGCCGGAAATCTGAGCAGTCCGAGTACGAGAAGAAAAAGCAGACTTTCATTACACGCACAATATGGACTTTTGTGATGATCGCTGGGTTCTTCATCTCCATGTTTTCGGGCCACATATACATCATCGGAATCGTATCTGCTATTCAGATTATCTCGTTTAAGGAAGTTATCGCCATTGCCAATGTACCAAGCAAAGAGAAGAACCTTCGATTCACCAAGTCGCTGAATTGGTACTTTTTGGCAACTAGCATGTACTTCCTTTACGGTGAAAGTGTCATTTATTATTTCAAGCACGTCCTCTTGGTTGATAAGGTGTTGCTTCCCCTCGCAACTCATCATCGATTTATTAGTTTCACCCTCTATGTCATGGGTATGTCCTTCCCTTCTACCTAATACCTTTCCGCGATGTTGCTTTTGCGCTAAACTGGAGTCCTAACCCGCTTTCGACTGTGCTTGCTAGGCTTCGTTTTCTTCGTTGCTTCTCTGCAGAAGGGGCACTATCGATTCCAGTTCACTCAATTCGCCTGGACTCATATGGCTTTGTACTTGATCGTTGTTCAGGCCCACTTCGTCATGAACAACGTTCTGGAAGGCATGATCTGGTTTTTCCTCCCGGCATCTTTGGTCATCACCAATGACATTTTCGCTTACGTCTGCGGCATTACCTTTGGCCGTACCCAGCTAATCCAACTTTCCCCAAAGAAGACGGTGGAAGGTTTTCTCGGCGCCTGGATCTGTACGATTATTTTTGGCTACTTCATGACCAACGTCTTGATGCGGTACAAATACTTCATCTGTCCCGTCAACGACCTTGGTTCCAACGTCCTGACAGGCCTGGAATGCATCCCCAACTCGGTCTTCATTGCGCAACCCTACACAATCCCGGATTGGACTGGATTTGGCAGGACGTTCTTCATCGCACCCATGCAGTTCCATATTCTGGTTTTCGCTACCTTTGCTTCTTTGATCGCTCCCTTTGGTGGATTCTTTGCCTCTGGCCTCAAGCGCACCTTCAAGATCAAAGATTTTGGAGAATCGATTCCGGGCCATGGAGGCATTACGGATCGGATGGACTGCCAATTCATCATGGGATTCTTCGCTTACATGTATTACCATAGCTTCATTGCAGTGTATAAGGCCAGTGTTGGGGACCTTATCGAAGCCGCCATCAATGGCTTGACTGTTGAGGAGCAACTCGATGTGGTTCGTGGCCTAAGCAAGTATTTATACAACCAGGGAGCAATTTCCGAAACAGTACGTCCTTTCTATCATCTCTTATATGATCTGCTACTCACACTTACCACTAGATCCTGGAGTACCTGAACACGGAACTCAAGCGCCGATAAGCAACCACATAATGACCCGATGTCGGCCATATTAATTTACCATGATGAAAACTTCCTCCACCCCTCTTGTTTAGCTCTTTAGAGGCACAATAATCCCCTCCAGAGCTCCAATACTGGTACATGAAATATATCTCTTATAATCAACTGTTTTTTCAGCGTGTTCTACTATCCTATTGTTCGTCACCTGGAAGCGAACAAACTTAGCCTTGATCCGCTTGTCGGAATCCGTTATTCCCTTTTGGATCAATCATTCGGGGACACCGTGCGATGGACGATACCGCATGTATGCATTGATATCTCAGTGATTTTTCTTTCTTGTTTTTCTCTTTTGCAATCGCATTGGGTTGGTCCTTGGTGTAAAAAACATATCAGGATAGGGAAATCAAATGAGGAGCCGTCATTTGGTCTAGAGCTGAAGGTCAAAAGGCCACAAAAATCAGGTACAGCTATCGGTTGTTTATTTTTCTTTTACTTTGTGTTCTATCCACCCCTGGTCTGCAACGGAATGGATGATGATGATGACTGCGGGAGGTAGAAAGTGTAAAATCAACGATATATAACCAATACACATTATCCAGTTATTGTTTGTCTTAAAATTTACTTGTCTCTGTGAAAACACGAGGCGTGGCGTACTCCTAAGTCCCTCGGTCGATGGGTTATTTTCAATTGTATCCTATTCATTCCATTGAAATTCCACCAAAATAACTTGCTCTATCTCTATTGGTCCCGATATATAGTCCCGGGACAAGCCCCTTCCTTCTTGGGTAGCAGTCCGTCCCTTGAATCCACGACATACTGCACGATATCGAGAGAAAATTCATGTGTACCCTGCAGCACATTCTCCAAACAATTCTCTCACAACAGTTACATTTTCATCTCAACTCTTTTGCAGCAGCTCCGCTTAGAAGAATCGAAGAAACCCACACTAGTAGCCCTTATTGTCATCATGGGGTCTTGTGCAAGGCAATCAATCTCCATTTTCGTTGACCCGATGCGTCGAGGGGAAGTGGTATTCTGGTCAGGCGTCTCGTGGGGCATTGCTCTAGCGAGGCGATAGTGGCTGCGGGAGGCAGGCAGAAGGTAGTGTGGCTGCGCAAAACTAGTATCCGCATAAAGGTCCACTCGGAGGCCTTGCGTTGCTACCGGATATTTCTTTCGCATGAAAATAGGTCTATGGAACTGGGAAGGCTTGTGGGCATGACGACTGCCTCTGCCCAAAAGGAATAACGAAGGTCCGCTGGTTGGTTGATTTGTTCACTCTTCCACTTCGTATTCTTCCATCTCGACCTTAAAATATTCGGCAACGCGCGATTTCTCGGACTCTGCGCACGCTGGGTCCAACATAAAACGTACCGCTCCGTGTCGTCCTTTCTCTCCAGCCTTAGGCCTCTCTCCGTTCGCAGCCACAGGAATGAGAGGGTGAAGGGGTGGCGGTCCTCGTTCAATAATCGGGTCTTTTCCATTCTTTGCGCCGTTGGCGATCGCTCGGGGATCCTTGGCTTCCTTAATCCAATGCGTGTAGCGTGGGAGGCTATGCCCTTCTGCTTCCTTATTGAGGGGGATTCGGACGGTGAGGAAACGGTCTGCGGGAAAGTGAGGGCCAACAGATGTGGCAGCGCGGTTATGGGTGTACAGTTCCAGTAGGTCAAAAAGCGTTTCTGGCGTTGTTGTTAGAGTGGGAACATTTCGCTAATTTCATTCCCTACTTACCCATCACCTCCTCACGGCTTGTTTTCCATCTCTCATAGTCCGCTCCTAGCTCCACAACATCGAGGCGTTGGTCTAAAAGACGACCGGCGAGTTCAAGGCAGCTGAATGCCATCGTCGAGGTCGTCTGTTTGATCGGCGCAAATGTGCGATAAAGGTCCTGTGAAATGCGATAGGCAACATTAGAGACTCGAGATTCTGGAGCCAGACCATATTGTCTGGCAAGTTTGACGAGCGTTTTCTGTGGATGACGGGTACGAAAATCAAAGCCAGAACTCTCAAGCATGAGCCTCTCAAGTCCAATGATCTTAGGTGCATGACCGTCAAATACCTGGCGCTAAATTAGCCCATTCATCCATTGACAGATGCACAGGCAAAGGTTAGGGAGACTCACTTGGTTATCCGGGGATAGGTGCTCCGATTGGGGTAACTTGAGGTTGTACGCGGCGCATACAATCTCCCTAGACTTTTTCAGAGTGTCCTCGACTTTACAGGCTGTAAACAAAGCAGCCGCGGCGGCGTCCTGACGAGTCAGAACCATCAAAACAAAGGGATAATATACTTTCAACAAGTACGGGGTACATACCATATAGTTGTACTCGGTATCTGGGTGGATGAGTCGAAACTTGTGATAGTACACCACTGCAGTATTAAAGGTGCGGACAGGCCTGGCGGTATTAGCAACAGCGGAACTTAGGCGGCAAAATAACAAAAATAAATTAGAATATATGAACATACAGATAAAGCGCACGGCGCACATTATCGATCCAGGTCACACCTTGCAAACGCAGAGCTTCCTCGCGGAGAGGATTGACCCCCATCGCCGCAATACACTTCTGGATGGTGTGCTCAAAAATATACGGCTTGGCTACCTGGATGAAAGAGGGATGGATCGGAGGAGGATCAGGCGCAACGGCCCCTGATCCGAGTGGTTTGGCATCCTCCCGCTGTTCAGGCGCCATTTTGGGGAAATGGCGCGACAATTACCCTCTAAATGGGTTCTTGCCTGGTAGTTGATGGAGGGATTTGAGTCTGGAATGAACCTTGGATAGCTCCACGTGACCATATGGAGGATCATTCTTCCGATGTTCCCAACCATCTTCTTCGTAAAATTCCACACACATCCTTCACGATTTATCTTGGAAATCAGCTTATATAAAAATATAAGAAAAGAGTGTGATAACACAGGGGAATTTGTTTATTAGAAATTAGAATTCTGGTTAACTGTAGCATAATTAGCGGGGCGGAAAGTCACATTAAACGTTGCCTGTGCGTATACTTTAGCACACTTTATATATTTAATTAATTCCCATAACTATTGAGCAATTTCTGCAATATCGACACTGCCCCTGATTTGTATCCAGATCCAAAAATCGCATGATGGTTTAGATGATGGTATCTGGAGCCAGAGTTAAATGGAAGCTTCCTCTCTAGAAAAGAGGGTGGCAGCAACACTCACAATTCATACAACCTCAACCTGTCCTCATACTCCCCTACTGGTTCTGTTTTCGGCACAACACGGTGGTATTCCTCAAAGAATGACGCCCCGAATCCTCCAAACATCCTCATAATGCCCAATTCATACTCACTATGTGCATAGCAAGCCGATGGATCATAGACAACGTCGCCTACTTCCTCGTTTTCTTTTTGCCCACTACCTACGATGCGTCCCCAATCCGCATTCCCACTCCAAAGGTCGCCATGCACGATCACAGGTGTTATACCTTTGCCACCTCCAGCCTTATCATAGCCAAGATGTCCGTCTCCCAGGAGCGCAGGGACAACAGTTTGCGCCGTACGCTCAACGAGATCCCGGAGACTCGCGTCTCGGCCGTTTCGCTTCTCTGACGTTTCAAGGATGGTCATAAGACGCTCATTGGCAAAAAAGTCGGCCCATGATTCATGCGGCCGGTTAGGCTGTCGGGTATCGCCGCAGAAAGTGGGCACAGGGAACCCAAACGTTCGCTTCCCTGTCTCTGGGGATACGGGCGCTGGTGTTGAATGGAGCTGCCCGAGTCTTTGTGCCAAAGGGACACCTCTTCGGCCCCTGACTCGTAGATCTAGAAACTCTGTTGCGAGAAAATAGCTCTTCCGGCTGCCCTCTTCCAATGCCCCCCAGGCTAGAGCCCGGGGGCAGAAACCAGGTACCGCGGTTGCAATGGCATTCAACGATTCGTACTCGCCTTGGAACATCTCCTTTGCTTCCTCGCCATTTGAAGAGGTTTTCACAAAATAGCGTCGCTCTTCCTCGCCTTGTCCATCTGCCGTTGGTACGGTTGCGCAAATTGCACCTGTACTGGTGAATCCGGAGCCTAGACCGGTTGAGGACAGGGTGGCTTTAGACGGATCGGGGATAAAGAGGGCCCGTATTAGCGCATCGGGTATTGGGGACATTGCCTGTGGCAAATAAATCCTAATAGATAAAGGAACTTTGTTTACCGCGGATAGAAAGCAAAGTGGTTGCCGCGACTCTTGGAGGTTGAAGCAGCAGGGTGAATGACGTCGTCGTCTTGAAAAGCGTATCTTATCGATAAGATAAGAGCTCCAGAACCCATTGCCTGTTTGAAATTCGAATGCTTGCTTGGAAGTCTGAGTTAGTTTGAGAGAGGTATTTCCATTTTTAAAGCTGCCTCGAAATTTCTAGCACAAGATATCTCCAACAGTATAGTATGTATTATAATTGTAACCTAGATTTGTGCTGATTGATCTTTATACATCCGTACCAAACGCCCCTCTTTCAAGGCTCCGATTTCTTTTTAGAATCCCATGCTAGAAAGGTAGAAATGTGCGACTATCTCAGTCATATGGTAAATAAAGAAAGGGATATAAAAACGAAAAAGAACAAAAAAATAGAAAACCAGTCGCTATGCATGGGTCAGGGAGTTTACCAGATGTTGTGCTGTTTTGGTTCGCTCACGGACGTCAAGATCAGGGTCTCGTTCGAGGTCGGCCAGCCGTTCTAAAACTCCAATCGAACGTAATTTAAAAGCACGTTCACGGCAGCCTTCCTTATCTCCCGCATCATCCTCATATGTGAGATTGATAACAACCCAAATGCAATTGGTGCGCACGTCCCGGTGGCTGTGGTTGAAGTAGCCCATGAGGTAGCGCAGAAGGTCGCGGTGTGAAACTAGAAGCTGGCGATGCCATGGGAGGCCAGCAGCAAGGTGAATAATGAAATAGGTCACAGCCACTAAGATCTCCGTTGGTACTTGAAGGATTCGTTGATTTGATTCACGTCGATGAGGAAACTGGAGAGCGCGTGGCCGGAGTTTGTCAGCGAGGGCATCCAGAATCAGGTCTTGCCCGATCGCTTTGAAAAGATGGTCAATCATCTCGGATGCCCCCGTTCCGCAAACAACATTGCGTAAAAGGTCAAGAGTTTGTTCTTGCACGGCAATGTCGTCCTGTCGAGCTTGAGTAGATTGATCGAGATCGCCGTGCAACGCAAGTTTGCGTCTTCGCGTAGCGTTTGGAAGGAACATATCGAGACTGATCTTAGAGGATGGCAAGGTGTCCGCCATCTTCATGTCTTCATCCTTCTCCTGAATGTCCTCCACGGGGTTTAGGAGGTCTACTTGTTCTCCGGCAGAGTTGGCTCGGCTCATCCCAGTCAAGGCGCTGCTGTCCATCTCCTCGTCCGTCCCACGCTTTGCTAAGACACTGGTTGGGTCTTGAGTGATGACCTGTTTGACCCACTCGGGCCCTAAGCCGTCAATTATTTTGATTTTGATATCGTTGGTAGAGTTATATGCCACATGTTTCAATGCCCATAAAGATTCTATCCGGAGTTTTGTATTTGATGAATGTGCATGCTCGCATAGGACCGGTAGAACTTCGGCGGATATGATTGCCTGCAAAAGTTAGCCAAAGTGTTATAAAAATTGGACCATGATCCAAAGCACTTAAACTGACCTCTTTCATTGGACTAAAGTCTAAAGCGAGATTGCAGATTACCGACGTCGCAGCAATCTGCACTTCGATATCTGGATGTCGGATCAAGACGAAAAGTGGCGTCGAGACGCCAGCATCAATCAAACTGGTTCTTAACACACTCACGGAGCGAGTGAGCATCCGAGCAGCACCACAGGCTGCTAAGAGAGTCGGCGTCGGATTACCGTCGAGTGCGGTATTTCTCGGGCTTGAGATGTCGGCTGGGGGTGCGCTTGCACAAGGCTTGAGCGAGTCAATGATGTAGGGAACCACGCCATGCTCACAGACCGCTTTGCGATACTCATCTTTGAAAGGAACCAAGGCAGCCAGCGCCTTCAGGATGTTCTCCCTATACCTCATGACATGACAGTGAAGAGGTGAATATCCTGGCGGGCCAAGTTGAGACTCCGGTGACTGTGCCTCTGGGTCGTTGCTGTCCTCTTTGCCTTCTGCATGCCACATTTGCCGGTTAACCTCGTGTATAGGATTGTAGGTTTCTTTTAGGAGTTGTGATAACCTCTTTATCGCATCTCCTTCGACTGCATGTTTTTGAAGTTCCTGATCATCGATCACTAAGGTGGCAAGCACGGCCGGAGCTTCTTCTCTGAGGCGTTCTGTGGATGGAATCAGCCCGCCGTACTGGAACCCATCACCGCCTGACATTTCATAGTCCTTATCAAGCATTCGGATGAGGATAGGTATCAGTAAGTAACAAAGCATAGAAACCCGATTCTTCTTTGTAAGCCCTAGACGGAACAGAACGGTTACGAAGCGGGCCGCCATTAAGCGAGTCATACCATTCTCCGCACGGACTACATATAAAAGCCAGGGGACGATCGGATTTTCGTCGTCGTCGGATGCTGGTGGTTCAAAAGTTGAGAGAGGCGTGGGAAAGGATTGGCTAGGTCGGCGGTGTGATCCTTGTTGACCTAGCGGGGGGAAGTTGGTTGTGCTTGCGGAGGATTTGAATTGTGATAATGGGACTGATGGAAGGAGGTGCTCTAGAGGGGTTTCTCCGGTATGCCGTGGCACTGCTGACCCCGATAAGTAAGTCGCGCCCCATGGATTCTTCTTGATATCCGACGGTGAAAATTCGGGTACAGGGAACACAGTTACTATTCCCGGCGACGAGAGAAAGTGCTCCGCACGCCATTTTGAGTGCTCGATGATCATGGTGACCGCACGAAGAATTGGCCCGAGCTTAGCTCCTGGAGGTGCAGGAGGGGGGAAAGATCCAAGTGCGCCAGAATCATGGACATGCTTTTCTGCACCGGGGAATACAAATCCCTGGGAAACCACGAAAGACGCTATTTTTACTGCCAAGGCATCTAGTACCCCAGAGTCAGCAAGCACTGCTTTGTGGGTTTCTTCAGTACATAGTTTCCCGATGAGAGCTGCAGCTAGTTCGACCGCGGCCTGACCAGAGTGAGCGCCGTAATCTTGGCCAATGATGCGAGCTAAGCAGCCGATGTGCCCAGCGGAGAAAAGAAGATCGGATAAGCGTGTGTCTTTAGGCCACTCCTGCTGGCTCTGCAGTGGTAGCCGATCTGCAACATTATTGAGGGCCCGCAGGATGGGAAGGACGAAAACGGAAGGGCAATCGGAGGAGGATAGAATGGATAGCAGAATTGGGAGTATGCCACTGGAGAGAATGGGGGAAAGAAAAGCTGCGCCTCCTGGTCCAAAATGTAAGTTATCGTAGAGTAAAAGAAGGGCACGGCTCATCAGCCAACATCCAGGACAGTCAAGTACCTTGTGCTAAGCTCCCCACAATAATAATAGCTTGCAAACAAGCCTCATCTGCCTCCGCCCTTGTACCGGGCAATTCACTATTTCTGTGATTTCCATTGAGCTCGGTAGCCGAAGTGGTCTTTCCGCCAGATTGCCGGGAGCCAAGAACCCTGGCTAGGATGGGAATGACCCCCCATTGGATCCAGGCTTCTTTGCGCTGGTCATGGCCAATTGTCTCATTCTTGAGACTACGAAGAGCGGCGGCTTGTGATTCTAAGGATTCTGCATTCTGTAATTGCAAGAGGATCGGAGGCGTTGCAGCGCGAGTCATGGTCTGGGAGTTGCCGCCTCCCGCGGGAGGTTATACGTCGAAGGAAACCTCGTGCGGGTGGGGACGAGGATACAAAACTCTTTACAGAATTTTGTGTAGAAATTACGGGACTTCTTGGAGAACAAGCGAGGATACAAGCAAAGACTCGAGTAGAATGGAAGGCGCTGATTTGGAGGAGACCTTCGGAATGGTCATGGAGCAGTTGATGCCCTTGTATTTGGTTATAGGCGGATGATCGATAGGCCGGAAGTTGTCGGTTCTAAACTGGAGGGGAGATTTCTAAACAGAACAGACAAGCGCTAAAAGTAGCAGAGACAGATAAACAAGATTGAATTATATACCAAGCACCAGGGCTCCAGAGTCGGGAAGCGAGTTAGAGATGGCCTTCTGATTCCCTTCGTGGCGAAGATTCCAAAGTGTCGCAACGGAGTTCGGAGAGCTTGGCGTTATCAAGGTCCAAAACAGTAACGTTGACTCGGAGTGCTGCTACCTTACTGCTTTCGGAAAGACATCATGTGATGAGATATAACTATCACATGATCATATGACTCAGCTGGATTTCCCTTGTCAGTCAGGTGACTCAGCCTTACGACAGGAGGTGTTACACAATACACAGTTACAGACTTCCGGTTCCCGGAAGGGACGGGAATACTCGAAATGGAGATTTTGCGACCAAAGAGTATCCTGAGGGAATCCAAACGCAGTGAGGAATTTTGGGCCAAAACAGATTGCTTTTCCCAATGAGAAAGGGGGGCCATGGTGGGCGTTTTCCGTTTAATTATTGTGAGGAGTTATTTGGAACATCAAGTTATCGTGTCCCTAGGTTGGGGCTTGCCCCCCAAGCAAATAATACAAGTGATTGGTAACTCCTCCGAGTCGTACCCACCACAAGACGAAGTCGGAAGCGCTTGTATTATATACTTACATTCTAACTTAAAGACTCCAAGTGGGGTGGACTGAAGTTTCTTGGTCTGTCGTACATAAAAAGAGACCTGAGCGTCAAAGCGAGCCATTATTATTACCAATTATAGGTCCTTTCTCCAATCGTTATGACAGGTTGGACCATTATTATTGGTGGTACTTTTGTTTCGCAGCCGAGTAACCATCCAGCGATTTCCTTTATGTATCTCCGAGTTACCACTCGGAGTACACTCCTTATGGGAGTCAATTAGAAAGCCTGCTCCAAAAGGCCTCGGCTATTCAGCTTGGTTTCAATTTCTACAACATCCTCATGATAACATGGAAAACAGGCTTATTTTGGGAAAAAAGTAATAATAGAATTGAACCTAATAGGTGGTATATTTAATATTCACCATTATCTTGGCTATAAGAGGAATGCCATCACCGCTATTGGATATCTCAATTTAAACCTCAATTATGAGAGTTTGCAGGCCATCAGTTCGTGACTGCTAACCAGATTTGGTATCCTCACTCGGACCAGGCTCGAAACCGTAAATTTGCTGCTGAACCGCTTTATGGTCCACAATTGTTCGCTCCGTCGGGCAAAGGGTTGTATCACCTCCGTAATGGCATTGTACCATGCTCTCCTCGAGTACTTTGTAAGGACTTTCATTGGTTGAGATCCCATCCTCTGTGGATTCCGGTCATTTTCCATCCGCCTTCTCTTATCCTTACCTGTAATGTGATACTAGTAGTATGAGAGAGGACAATGATTGTCCAAGATTTTTCTTTTTGACCCCCCCTCCTCTTTTTCTCGTTCCAGGGTCAACTCATATTCACCAACATTTATTTTCCCTACTTCAAAGCATAATATTTACCCCTGCGGCTTTCACATCATCATCTTCAAATTCGGTTTCTCTCTGGAGCTGAAGACACAGATCATGATGTGTCTGTGCACGATTTTGCATACCCCAAAAGCAATAATACAAGGTTTCACAGCATCTGCCAGTCTCGTTGCACCTCGTTCAGTCGTGCGCCCACGTGGTGAACTTGTTGGGCGGAGATGCTAGTTTCCTCGCCCTCGCCCTCCGCCGCCCTTCGCCCTTCGCCCACCTCTCCCTCTTCCCCCAACACTCCCCTCTCTCCTTGCTCACCTTTTCCTCGCCGTCTGTCCTCGACTTCGGCTCCGTTTGCGTATCAACAACATCAGCATTATGAGCCATCTCGCGACCCTTCTGCTGCGTCCCGTAGTTATCTTGGTCGGCGTTCTTCCCGCTTGGTTCTCGAAGAGCTCCGAACTGCCTTAACGGCGCATTCGGTTTCCAACTCTCCCACAGTGCCCTCAGGGGATCTTCCTTGCGGCCGCATGTCCGCCGGGCAGACCTCCCTTGGGGGCGGAATTAGCGCCTCCACTGCCGCCGCTGTTGCTGCAGCTGCTCCTGCTAATGCCGCCATATTCCCCGAAGCCTCCGATCGCCCTGCCAATAACGGATTCCCTGTTCCTTCTTCCGCCCCCCAGCCTGCTCCTGTTCCCGCCCCCTCCTCTCATAACCCCATGGCTGGTCCCTCACAGACCTCATTAGTACCTCCAATGCCGGCTTCCAACGGCGGCAACTCGGGGTCGAACAAGCGAAATAGCCCGAACGATAACGCTGCTGGGGGGACAGCTGTCCAGCCCAGCAAGGCGGATTCCGACGGCTCTCAGTCAAAACGTTTACGGCCCTCGAACCCCGACATCAAGCTGTTACCGGCAGACTATGAGTTCGCAGATACAAGAGACCTGGTCGTTTTAATTTCGAGCATGTTAATGGAATTAATACGGTTTAATGACAAGATTCCGCTACATCAAGGCCGACTGACTCGCTTCCATTCACGCTCACCGCCGCGCATCTCGGTTCAGGACTACCTGCAGCGACTTACAACCCACGCCACGCTGTCCCCTCCGATCTTACTGAGCATGGTCTACTATATCGATCGACTCTGTGCGCTCTATCCCGCCTTTACCGTATCAAGCCTGACTATTCATCGGTTCCTAATTGCAAGCGCAACCGTCGCTTCAAAAGGGTTAAGTGATAGTTTTTGGACCAACAAGACGTATGCTCGAGTTGGGGGAATTAGTATGACGGAGCTGGCTCTCCTTGAACTAGAGTTTCTTTTCCGGGTCGAGTGGCGAATCGTCCCTCAACCCGAAGTGCTTGAGGACTACTACCAGAGCTTGGTCGAGAGGTGTGAAGGCTACGATATCCAACCTGAAAAATAAATTATACCCTCCGCCAGAGAGTACCATTACCCTGTTCCCTCCCAACCTAATGTGGCCATCACAAAAACACCGGGATTGAACTAGCTTGGAGTCTAACTGAGACCGAAAACCGAAGCATATGTGTGACTGTATCGGTACAAATCATACACCTAAACTAGGGCATGGAGTTGAGACTTGACATTGTATACACTTAGAACATAAGGTGGATGGTCGTCGATGACTGGCGTTTAAATGTCTTTGTTTCTTTTATTTTTTTTTTCATTTTATTTCTGAGCTCCTTTGCTTCATCTTATTCCTTGTTTTGATAATTCTTTTTGGTGGGATCCTGTACAGCTTCACCTAGGCGTTTTCCTTTTTAGGCTGGTGTCATGGAGGCATTCTGAAGTTCAAAATTTCCCCCTCTTATTTCTGGACATAGCAAGAAAAAAAACAAAGCTAATGTTCAATCCAACTTATTTCGAAATTCACCCAACCTAGTTCCCGTGAGCAGAGCGAAGAAGTAATTTTATCGCAATTGTATCAGCGGCTGGTAGGAGTGGTCACCAAATGACGTCTGCATTTCCTGGCTGCCTGAGGCGCTACAACGAAGTCTAGGGCTTAGGTCATAGGGTATAGGGTTAGTGGGGATCCCGGATCTTGCTTGGATTCCTTCTCTTCTCTCCCAGGCGAACGGTCAAGTTCCTTGGCCGTTTTCACCGCAGCGGGAGAGAATGCTTTAAATAATATAATGCGTTAAATCATTGCCATGCGTGATTGACCCTTGTCCCGCAGTTGATTCCCTTCTTGATCCAAATTTGGTGGGGTCCAACAACCCCGCGAACCGGGAGCAACTCGATCATCAGAAAAGGCTCGAAAAGTCGATGGAGTTGCAGGACGTCATCCGAGGGGTTCAGCCCCTCGTAGGCCAAGTGACTCCCATAAAAACTGTCCAAGAGACACAACCGGCTGAAGAATTCGGTATGTGTGATCGTTGGTTTCCAACTACAGATTGAACGTGTACAATCTTTGACTCTTCTAACGCGCCACTAGCCGATGCATATGTGGCAGAGGTGAATTTAAAATGTGCCTCGAAAGTCATTAAGTGAGTTATTCTTGTTTGTGCTATGTGATTACAATTGGAGCGCAAAAGCCTTGACCCCGACATTGGAACCCGCACTCAATGGTTTCCTAGAGTTCTAGACTCGAAATTTCCTCGCAACTCCCTCCAACCTATGAGCCATCTGAGGCGATTTGCAAAACATAGCAATCTCCCAGGCCCCCTACGACCCACCCTGCTGAAAGATCCACCGTCCCCCCAGACCATATTTGTTTTAATATCGCCGCCCCTCCCCGATATAGACCAGTTACAAGACCTACTAGCTCCTTTCGCCCCAACACCAGAGAGAGACCCTGCCTCACCCTCCGCTCCGCAATCTTCAGATTCCACCGGCCAGATCGATTTCCACATCATCAAAGTTCCCGTCCTCCCTCCACTCAACACGAGCCAGGCAGAAAAATGGTCCGAGACGATGTGGCCGGTCATTTTCAACCCAGCGGCAGCAAGAGCCACCGTTGCACCCCCAGTTCAGATCTTGAACCGCATCCGTGAATTTATCCAACCATGCGCTGGGCGCTACTTAGCCCTAGCCCGTAAAGTTGCCGAAGAAGCAGAGCGATTAGGGCTGGGCCGCGGGGTGGGCGCGGTGGTTGTTGATCCCGAAATTACAACAAGGATCCAAAAAACCGAGGAAGAACCGGACTTCAACTGGTCTGATGCTATTGTTGCCGTAGCCGGTGATGGAAGGTATTCGCGACGTGAAGCCGGAGCCCTCTCAGAGGCCGAAATCCAACTTGGAATAGGACCCAACCCTGCTCGGGAAACATACAACCCGGATCTGGAGGGGGGGCCAGACCTCCACGCTCTCATGAGAGCAGTGGAAATCATAGCCTATAAGCGACGAGCGGAGGATCCCGCTGCGGAAAGCGACAAGCCGCACCTCACGCCGTTCGAGTCATATTTTATTTCCCAGCCCGATCTCACAGCTTCAGATTCCGACGACATGTCGCCGGTTCCAGAGAAATACCAGAAAATCGGAACGGACTCGAGTGCAAGCGCAGTACCAGTTTTGCTGCCCGGGGAGGATGTGCCCGCGCCTCGGATCCGCCCGCGCTCGCAGGGAGGATACCTCTGCACGGACCTCGATGTGTATCTCACGCACGAACCTTGCATATGCTGCTGCATGGGCCTGCTTCTGTCCCGGTTCCGGGCGGTAGTGTTTCCTCGACGGGGACGGATGGTGACAGGAGGATTGGCCTCCGAACCGGTCGTCAAGCCTGAGCCTGTGACCGAGGAGTCTATTGCAGCAGGACAATGCGAGCAGGCGGAAGAGGGGACAAAAGAACACAAGTGTGAGAAGTCAGAAGACTGTGTAAAACGCTTATATTACGGGATACATTGGCGGAAGGAGTTGAACTGGCGGGCATTAGGGTACGAATTCGTAGAAGCTGAAAGATCTGAAACTGGCATGATTGCAGAGGGTGGCATTGCATTCCATGCATGAACACCTTGAATTGAACCACCACGGCCCTCCTTTATCCGTGTAAGCATTATACATTATATTATTATACTTAATTAGAATATATACCAAAAAATAAAGCCTACTACGAAAAACAAAGCCTCCGTCGACGAAAAGAATTAAAGGTTGGTTACTTTTTGATGTATTCTGTTGGAAGATGAAGAATGACCCGGACCAGTAAATTGAATTTTACGGTCGACATTGGGGTATTTTTTGGCCAGAAAGATTAATTGTCCATTGTAACCAATATTTTCTCATCAAAGAGCCCGAAAACGTCCACAAATAGTTGATTTTAGACTAGTAAAGCAGTGGTTATTTAAGGCGAGTTGATGAACCGAACCAGTTGAGTATTATGAACCGGTTAGTTATTGGAAATTTGGTTAATAAATAAAGGCCAGTTGACTTGAACTTGATTGAGAGAACTCGCAGAGCATTACTCTTTTTTTTGTGTTGTCAACGTCGGGGTTCACGAGTGGGCTGGCCCCATACTAATGGAAACCACTATTAGAGCTCCAACTACATAAAATAATAGTTAAAGCAAAAAAAAGAATCGGTTATCATTCATAGGCTATTGCTCATAGTCACTCCATATTTTTGTCATAGTGTTTGCTCCTTCCATATACCCAATGATTCAAGGGAAAAATACAAGACATCATTTGCGTGGTGTACTTTTGTCGCTTTCCATGTCCCAATGCACAATTATTCATTAAATGGTCTGAACGGACAAAAAATAGCCATTTCGTGCCTTTTTGGTAAAATCGTAATGTGCAATCGTCAAAATCGAGCTTTCAAATTAGACCCTCCTACACATGAAGATCCCTTGCCCGGCGAACGAGAGGAGGAATCCTGCGGAGAATGGGGTCATGCGGATTATAGTTAACGGTGGACATGTACAGACCGTCCAGTCGTTGAATGAGAATATCCATAATCTTTGGGGCAACCTCGCGAATGTCTGGGTCCTAAGTTCAAAAAATGTCAGTAGGCTTAAAAAGACCAGTGTAGAAAGAATTCATATATACCATGAGATTGACTGTTTGCAGGACGACCTCCAGCCATGAAAGGCGTTCCATAGTGTTTGTCTGGAGAGAAGAGGTAACTGCAACGCCGACAGACAACGCGACGATGGGAGAAAGGCCATTGAGGTACGAAGGATTCAAACGGACGAAGAGATTATCAAATAGGTCAGCCTGTTGTTGTGATTGAAGCCACTGAAATAAATGACGAGTTAGTATAAAAAACTTTGCACGAAGTATTATTTCTCTAAGCACGAACCTTGACTGAGCCCTCTTCAAATCTACCCTCATTCATGAGCTGGGCAATTTCTGCCATCTCGAGTTCCTCCACACTTCTCGTTTCGCTCGGAACCGACGGGGTAGCGGCTGACTGCTCGGAGCTACGGCGGTCTTCCTCATGCTGAGAGGTGACGACACGGTTGAGCCGGAGAACCTCGTTTTGAAAACTGGTCTGGGCTGCAGCCATCGAGGCGACAGTATCGGAGAGCCCGCGAACAAGTGAAGTAAGCTGATCAATTTTCGCGGCATCATTCTGACGTTGTGTCTCAAACTGCTTCATCTGCACCTGCATTTGCTTCTCTACATCATTCCCGACCTTTTCAGCCGCGCGCAACGCAACATTCTTTAACGCAGGAGTGATTGTGTTGTGCACAGCTTTCGAGACTTCATTCTCCACCAACGACACGAGTTTCTGGCTTACGGCCTCTGACAAGAGTTTCGTCATGTCAGGTTGCAGTAAGGCACGAGTGACTGCATCGGGAAGGGCTTGACGCAATTCACGAGGTACAGCGGTACCCAATTGCTGGGAGATGGCCGTGTTTAGTTGTTTGCCGACAACCGCAGAGGTGATTTCCGAGATGGCAGGAACGACCTTGGACTGAATGCTTTGGGTGACGATGCGAGAAAGGTTCTTTTCTACATTATCCGAAAGAGTGCTTGAAACCAAGCGCAAGACTTGATCCTGCTTGGTGGCCGAGGCCGCATCCCAGTTGCGTCGCTCTTCGTCGAAGCGACTATACAATCCCTCCAATTCGCGACCAAGACTCTTGGTGAACTCATGAGAAACTCCAGTCTGCAAAGCTTCGATATGCTTGTTCCAATCACTAGAGTCGCGAAAACCTGTGACAAGTGACGGAGCAGAAGCAGCCGGGAACGAATTCATAGCGGTGGGTGACTTGAAGGCGTCACCGTTGGGGTAGTCGCTAGTGGACTGCGACTGGGTAGTGGCGCGATTATCCCCCTCATCTGCAGCGGTGAGAGAAGTTGTGTTACTCTCCTTCGCTTTCGCTGTTTCG
Organism: Aspergillus biplanus; assembly: GCA_027569045.1. Lineage (NCBI taxonomy): Eukaryota > Fungi > Ascomycota > Eurotiomycetes > Eurotiales > Aspergillaceae > Aspergillus > Aspergillus biplanus. Next base: position 705,779 of record JAPDEJ010000005.1, on the reverse strand, counting down.
CCGGATCCCGCGAGCGCCCTTTTCTTTTTCTTCTTCTCCGGTTTTTCAGAGCTAATCGCAGGAGTTAGGATTTCAACTTGCTCCTCACCTGGCTTCTTTTTGGAAACCTTGGTTGGAGATTGCGTACGCACGGCACTAGGACCAGCTGCAGACGAGATTTCTGGATTCAGTTCAGGTGCGTTCTTCGTAGCTTCCTTTGCTACCGGCTTGGTGGGGGTGGGTGCGGCATCGCCGTTTACAGAAGGCTCATCCGCAACGTATGTAGGGAAGGTCTGAAGTTCTGTAATTTCAATGTTGCCTTCTTCCAAAGCATTAACAGGGCGGATAATTTTGTTATCCTGGCTCCAACCCAGGTCCTCCTTTTTAATATTAAGACATGTCACTCCACGAGAGTGCATGACGTACAGCTCAAACAAGCCGCTTTCATCGCCTGCTGTCTTAGTTATCGGGAGAAGGTCCAAGCTTCGAAGCTGGCCCTTGGACGCAAAGGAGATCTCTCGAATGCCGCTCATGCATGCCGTCGAATCGGGTTTCGGAAGGCTGTTATCCTTCTCGCCAGCACGCTTGATGAAGGACGCCTGAGACATGGGCAGTAGATTGTACCTAGGTGCGGATAAATGGACGAAGTAAATCGAGTTTCGGGTTGGGTGTCCAACAACGATGATCCCAGACGATGGGTGGTATGCAACGCTGCAGATAGCGTCCGATTCGTTCTCATGGGGAAACTTGAGCTCTTGCACGGCCTTGCCAAGCCCAATATCCCAGAGTTGCAAGGTGTGGTTCTGCTTTAGTCCCACGAGAACGTAGCGAAGCGCCATTGACTTGACATAGGGACGCAGCTTGTCAATGAACAGCACAGAGGTAGGCCAAGACTTTTCAGTGGGGGAGCCGGTGACGAAGGTGTTCAACGGAATGCGGACCTCAGCCGGATTAGGGCCAGTGGTGAAAAAGGCAGAGCTATTCACCACCTCGCGGATGTCCCAGAAACGAAGCCGTCCAGTTTTATCCAGTGAGGCGATAACTGTGTCATCATCACTAAACATAAAATCCTTGCCAGCCTTTCCCGTCGAAATTTTCATGGCACGCTCTTTGAAGAATTTCTCGGTATTGACAGCACGTTGAGTTCCAGACACCCCATATGCCGAGCTTGCAGCAGCCTGTGGCGAGATTACGTAGATATTCTTCCCACGGCCGATTGCGAAGAATCCTGGATGGCGAGAGCTCCGTTTGGCCCGCGTTTTCAGCTGGCCACCAGAAGTATTCTCGTCGGAAGCCGGGAAAGGAGGGAAAATCAGGCTTTCGCTCTCCAGAGCATCTAACTCGAAAAGATCCTTCTCCCCACGGGATATCAAAGCCCAATACACCGCACCACTAACGCCAATACCCAGGACAGCCTGTTCGTCGGAGGAGCCGCCCATCGACTGGGTAGTACAGACGGCGACATTGAACACGCGATCGCGCGTAGAGCGGAAGACCTGCTTATCACTCCCATCTTCTTGGCGAATGATCCTCATCCCTCCGTTTTTTGAGAGCGCATAGACGATATAGTCTGGTGTGGCAGAGGTTAGAGACCGATCCAATTGATCGAACTCCTTCTTGAGGCGGGCAATATCCATAATTCCATCATCACGGAGATTGGGAGGCTTCCCTGAGAATGGCTTGACCGTGACGGAAATAAACGGCCTCAATGGGAAGTTATGTACGGGGACAACACGCTCCTCCTCCTTCTCGGCGCTGTCCTCCGCACTTTCCCAACTGTCCACTAATTGCTCGCCACTGGGAGTGTTGGAGTTCTCCTTTTCCGCAGTAGGAGCGGCTGTTCCTTCAACGAAATCCTTCATCGCCTCCTTTTCGCCTTCGACAGTAGTCGCATCCTGGAGTTGACAAACGACAGACGAGAGCACCGCCTGAGTGTTATCTTCTTCGATCGCTTCGACAGAGTCCTTCTGCTCTTCATCCAATTGATCAATGATTTCATCAGCTCCCCGAGTTATTTGGTCCACAAGTCTATCAACAACATTAGAAACGGCTTCCTTTTGCTCCTCAGACAAACTTGGTGACTTGGCGCGCTCGCTGGCGACATTCTCCGACGGCTGTGTGACCGGTTCCACTTGAGCAGTAATATTTATTTGCCGGCTCTTCATCACCTCAATTGCGGGACTCTCACTACGAGCCTTCGGCTGGGGAGTCCTATTACGAGACACAGCAGCCAGTTGATCAAACGGATTAACATGACTGAATAGAGAACCTGAACCAGCTGGGGATGGCTTATCCAGTCTGACAGATGAAATATCGCCAGGCTCCTCAGCGCCGTGCAGGGATGGAGTGGAATCATTTCCAATTTCCGGTTCGAAAAAGGAGTTCTTCTGGGACGAGATAGACCCTGGAGACTGTACAGCTGGCTTCACCGGGACTTCGGGTGTATCCTGGGCTGGCTTGGGCCGGTTGAGCAAGCGAAGGAGCATCTCCTGCGTCTTCTCAGCGGTCGGTGCAGCCGGACCCTCTGCAGCAGGGTGAGGAACCTGCGGGGGGACCTGCTGTACTCCAGCGGGCTTGACTGGGGGAGGGGCAGCTTGTCCTTGTCTACCAAAAAAAGAGGCAACCAGGTCCGAAGCCGAAAGGTTTCTTGTGTGAGATTGGGAAGCCTTATCCACAACCGGTCCAGAGGGCGGAGTGTAAGGAGGCTGCTCGATCGCCGTGGCAGGGGGCTGCTGGGGTGCAGGAGTAGGCTGGTTGAATTTAAGGAGGTTCAACAAATTCACCGCGCGATCGGGGTTCTGTGGCAGAGGTTGATGATGGTGCGCCTGCGCCTGCGCCTGCTGGTGAGGAAACATCTCATGAGGCGTAGAAACGTTAGGGCTAAGAATATCCGAGCCATGGCGCGGTGGAGTATTGTTCATTGGAGACGGGCTCTGCATGGCGGACGAGACTGATGGGTGACGGTAGCCATGTTGCTGCAGATGGGGATGAGGGAAGCTCTGGCCATCATAGGGCGGCGGCTGCGGTCGGTACCCTTGCTGGTACTGCAGAGGATACTGCGGCATACCAGGATCCTGGGCAGGCGTGCTCGATGGGGATGGGCGTGGTCTAATGCTCGCCAGGAGAGCCTGGATATCACTGGGGGTGGACATTTCTGACACTCGCCGTGGAAGATGGCGACCTCCAACGCAAAGCCAAGCTCTAGAGGCACTCTGGGAAGCTCTCTTTCGAGAGTCACCGAGGAGAGCGAAGGACAGAAAAGCGAGACAACAGGCAGAATAAAATAATTAAAAGAATGAGAGCAGTAGAATGTCAGGAAATACCAAAGACAAAAGGATGGACTAAATTACAGGTAAGAAAGGGATGAGGGGAGAAGCGGACGAGAAACAACGAAGCAAAGGAAAATGAAGAAGAATTGAGGTAAGAGGAAGAAGTGGAAGATTCGTTGGTTGTGTGGCTGGAGCTCTGGGGCTGACCGTACGCACGGTAACCTTTAAGTTTCCGCTCCAGTCATGTATTTTTCAGTCACTCTCTCGCCCTTGGAAGGGAACACAACTGAAAAAAAGAAAAGAAAAAGAACTGTGAATACTGAAAAAGTAAGGATCCATAGAAAATTGGACTCAGCCGCGTCCGTCCTTCACATTCACCCCAAATGAGATAGTTCTTATTGCTCACCTGAGCAACAGCCATGGACCTCTCGTGAATAGAGAGAGCGCTTCCCTCCAAAATCCTTCATCCCTCCCCTCATTTCCTGGGATTCACCTGCTGTGGAACCCAACCAAAATTCACCTCCTTTTCGCCACGGCATTTCATCATCCCGCCGTCTTTTTTTTTAAAGAAAAAACACCCTCACGTCGAAGCAGCTTTCCGTCCTGCCGTTACATTGTCCAGCAACTGGACCGCAGAGCATCAGTATGTTCTGTCTAAGGAGGTAAGCAAATTGCCGTGTTTATTTGACAATAACTATTGTTCCTTAGTCCTTGTCCCATCCTACCCAAAGAAGATTCATACCTTCTACTCGTGTGCTAAGATAAAATGTTTCTAGCTGGCTACCTCTGCTCTTTATTCCCACCAACGCTTCCCCACTCTTCCTCATCTCCTTCGTCACTCTCACCTATATCCTTCATCGACCATGCATCTACTGCTCCGCTCTCCTCGTAATCCTCTTCGCCTCAACCTGCAACTGGTCTGATCGCTGCTTCTTCAACCTCCGCGCCGACTGGTTCGCCCCTCGCTACACCTCGGACGCCTACCATTCCATCCACCCACACAACGCCTCCATGGTGGCCCCGGAGACCGAATCTCTTGCCGAATATGTCCTGGAAACCGTAAACAGCACAGCAAAGGCCCTAGCCGGCGCCGTGGTCGAGGAGACTCAGCGTCGACTCTTCGCAAACAACTCCTGCCCATCCTCGTTATTTACCCCAGGTTCCTCCGCCGCAATGGATCAGATAAAACCCGAAGACTGGACCGGATTTGGACTAGAGTGGCTGCGCAGCTTGGTAGGACGACGGGAATGGACCCTTCCCTGTGTCGACGTCAAAATTCGGTTATGAGTGAAATGACAACGGTATCATCGTCAGCGCTGGGGAGGGGAGGAAGAAGTAACTCAAAATAATGATCATCCTGAGCGATATGAGCACGGGCCTTTCCTTTTTCCTTTTCACTGTTTTACTTTTGTTCCCTTCTACCTTGTCTTTTCCGGCTACATTCTTGCATAGATGGTCTTTGGCAAACGCTTTTGACCTCGTCAGTATCTTGTTTCAGATCAAAACCCTTTCCCGCACATGGGTCCTGTACATACATATCTGCCATTCAAATTCTTTCATGGGATATTTTGGATTTCCAGCCCCAGATATTTGTTGTATTTTGGCTTTGCGGCTCGTAGGAGGTATGTCCCTTATCTCCTACGTCTTTTTGAGTTCATTGCTTGCTCTGAGCTTGAACCATTAGATTTAATTATGGCTCATCATGCAGTAGATACTTGCACTCTCCAGACAATCCTGTAGACAGCAATTCCCACAACCAGAGCCTCTCCCGGTAATAAACCACACAAAAACTTCATACGACAGATCCTGTGAATTACTCAAGGATAGTTAATTATGTAACGTACACACTAATTACAACGCAGATAGGTATCTAACAGATGTTGCCAAAATCCAAATAAATATACCAAACCATGACTACATGCTCCACTCGAAGCACGGTCCAATTGGTAGAAGAAAGTCGTAGTCAACTGAGGCGCATCGCGTCCTAGGACGATCGTGAAAACATGAAAAAAAAAAAAAAAAAAAGGTATAAGAACAACGTAGGTTATGGTATCAGGATATTCGAGTCACACATTATCGGAGACTTGGTGAAAGCATCAGGGTGATAGAGGTCAAGGTACGGTCGGGTATCAAATCAATTCGTGGGATAAAGGATCGTGAGGGGTTGCAATCGATTCGATGGTATGTCGTATTATCAAATCGAGACCGAGGCGGAAAGAGGGGGCGGTGAAAGGGAGCAACGCTCTTTTCTTTTTTTTTCGGGTTTTTTTCACTTTATTTTTACTTGTTGGTCATTTTCTCGGTCAAGTTATTCGTGAAATGCAATCACTGATACCCGCCCATCGGTTGCGACATTGGCATGGGCCAGTCGTCCTCCGTGATGCTGCTCCAGAAGATCCAAATCATAGCCACCGAAACTAGGGTAAAGAGAGTTTCGAATAAAGCGCCATTGATGCTTCCACTAGTTGCCTGGCAGAGATGTGTGCTGACGACAAAATTAAACACCTGTCCGATAGCGAATAGAATTCCGGCGGCAGTAAGATACACTATAACAAGGTTAGAAGCTTCTTGGCTCAAAAATACCATCGAATCAGAAGCAACATACGCATCGGCCGGAGTTCACCCAGAATTCGAATCACGAGAAAGGTCTCCAGAAGAAAGAAACCAGCAAGGCAGATGAGGGGAAAGAGCAAGTATAGAACGTAGAGTGCGATATTCCGATAATTATCAGTGGGTACAGTCGCAAACTCGCCAGTCCAGTCGAAGCCGGTGTCTAAGGCGATGTAGCCCGTGCCAATGAAAAGGACCAGGGCAGAGGCAAAGAAAAGACCCATTGAAGCAGGTGTTCCATCATCAAGGAACTGGAATCCCACCAAGGCGTTCAAAAAGAGGATCCAGCACGTCGTAGTGATTAAGGCAACGTGGGCTGCCGAAAACCCCTGTCAAGAGCGTCAGTTTGTCAACAAGATATCCGAATAAACGAGACGAACCTTTCGGACATTATCGGCAATTGGAATGCCACCTACAGAGAAGATTTCACAAACTTCAACGAGCATGAAGCCGATTAAGAATATTTGAATCTCCCTGTACAACATATCAGGTTAGTCCATGCCCACCACCTATTTTCAATCGAGTTCATTTCGCAACGTACCTCCGCCCGACCGCAGCTTGTTTTCGCTCTGATCGCCATAATAGGAAACCCGATGCCAAGATAGATATGAATGCCAACAAAATAGATCCTATAGTACGAATAAGCGACACCGTTTTGCCAGGCCGCCGGACCCGTCTCCATGCCATACCTAGGTTACTCAGATTTCGGTTGTCGCTCAACCCGACACCAGTGAGCGCGCACCCGCCAAATGCCGCATTAGGAGGCTGATTACTAGGGACAAAAAGCTTTGCAAAGATGATACAAGCGTCAGCGCTGGAGGCTCCATCAATTGAGACATCTGCTGCACCCCACCGGCGAAGCGGTAAGGGAGATGACAGCCAGGAGAACATACATTGCAGACTGGTAGTGTGGAATCACGACAGAAGTCCTATTCAGACTATGTGATCAGTCTCCTGTCCCCCAGACCGGATTTCAATGTGGGAGCCTTCAGCCAAGTCGCAAACTCACGTTGAAATTCCCAAACTGTGTCGAACCCATGGCGAGAAATCGCTTTAGATCAAAAAACCATGCAAGAGGGGAGTGAAGAGGTCGGCGTGGAGCGACGGAGTGTTAAATTGGTCGAGTTCCCTTTATCAGACCCACGCTCAAGGCCCAGTCACGATCGCGCCGTCGCAGATCTGAGGTGCGGAAATGAAAGGGCTGCTATTATGATTATTGTACTCCGTAGTAATTATTATTAGATCTGGTCGGCTGGTGGCGATATATGATGATTATTTCTCAAAATTTTTTATTTTATTTTTTTTTCTCCCTCGATCTGGTGGGTTTTGAAAGAGGTTTCAAGAGATGGATGGTGGACACGTCGAATGTGACTGCCAGGGTGTGCAGCAGGGACGAAGAATACGGTAAATTGTTTGGGCCCTTAGCCGATCGCAGCGGCAAGAATCGAGATTCGAGGGGAAATCTAATAAATTAAAGAAGGAGATTTGTGAAAACCACGAACAATAAACGACAGCGGCAGTATATGTACGGTACGTGGGGGAAGATGTATGGAGGTATGTATGTACGGGCAGGGGAAGGGGGAGTGAAAAATGGGAGGAGAAGTGCAAAAGATGACAGCCGGAAGGGAAGTTGAACGAGAATCGTCACTCGTAGCGATGGGAGGGCAGCCAAAGAGGGGAGAGAACCTGGAACAGCTAACGCGAGCCTGCGCTGAAAAGAGGAATAATACTCAGCAAGGCTGGGCCGGTGATAGGCAGAATAAGAGGCACTAAAACAAAATGGCTCGACCAGTCCACGCCCAAACAACCAACTAGATAACCAGGATGTGACGGCGAACCCTGCAGAACACAGGAATTCAGGAACCCGATGGCTGGAGAGGCTGGTCGTTTGATCAAGATTTGATTTCCCTTGTCGATTCTCATTTCCTGAACATTCAAACCCTTTTTTCCCTCACTCTTAAGACATTATTTATCATTATTGACCTCCCTTCTCCCTCCTTGGAGTCCCATGGATTCGTTGGCTGTGCCTTGGTTGCTTCCCCATCATTGCCCATGGAACCGCCGGATGTTCCCCAGTTTCTATTCCGGTTGCCTGGTCTGTTCACCGACCCAAGCCTCTTCAAACTCTCTTCTCTGTTTTTCTTTCTCTGCGTCTTCCATTTCTTACCGAATCAAAAGAGCCTCCGCTGCCCAGTTATTGCTAATTATAGTGTCGGAATACCTACATACCTACAGAAAAAATAAAGGCAGCAGAAGAACAAAAATTCGCAGGAGTGATACCTCAAAAAAACGCAACCTCCTACACCAAATGTATCTCCCAGCAGTCGGAGTTGCAACATGAGGGAAAACAACTCCGTCCCGCCGCATAAATTGGTAACCGTCAACATGCCCGGCCACAGAAGGCGGAACCATACATGCAAGACGCTCCTTGTTTTCGCCGTCTTTCTACCCCGAACAATGGAGACGATGAAAGGGTTCAAGGAGGAATAATAATGCCTTGGAAATCCATCCCCTTGCTTTTTCTCTCATGGCAATTAACTCAAGTCACGTCTGTCAATTTTCTGCCCTTAAAAAAGCAAAGCAGGCGGCAGGAAAAAGTAAAGAAAAGAGGCAGACCACCACACTTCAAACAGTGCATAACGCCACCCCAGGACTGAGCAGTGGCCAAAGCTTCCCTACGTACCTAGGTAGTGACAAGGCTCACTGGCCACTACATCGGTGTCTGTGGCTTTGCTATGTCGTTTTCGTCATCATCAACGTAGGCCATTACCAATGCATTGATCATCCTCAGATGCAGTAGCTCTTTCTTATATACCCTATATGTACATTAACTGTCTGCCAACGCACTGCCACAACTCTGATCACCGGGATATTGTAGCAGGGAATCGGCCTATGGCAAGCAAAAGGGGGACCGGGTAATTGCAGATTGTGAGGTTCTTCGGGCTCTTCTCCGTGTCAAGACTCAATACCCACAGACAATAATAATAATAAGGTCGCAGTGATAATAATAATAATCGAATTATAATAGTTAATCAAAAAAAAAGAATCCCTTTCCAGAACTCCCAATGAGATTATAGATAATTAATGCTGAGACACAAAATCCCGCGCGAGCGGCTATGCACCATTAAACCTCAAGGATGGTCAGCCCAGTCAAGAGTTCTTCCCAGTTGTGCCACAAATATCAATAATAATAGATACGAGGAGACTTCCAGAAGCATGAGAAGAGGATAAGGGAAATTAACGCGACACACGCGACATCTCGATCCAACCATGTTGAAAATTGGCCTGCTAGGGAACTATCATTGGTTAGATGCATATTTCGCTTGACTGGAATAATCCCTGATCGATATCTATTTCCTTTAATGCAAGCCATGGCGCAGCGTTACGACCGCCATAATTATTAGTAACGACTATTGATATTAATATGACGACATGGCCTATCCCCTTAAGAAAACTATACGGAACAAGTTCGGTCATTGAAGCTGATGGTAATAATTGGACATTGGTCGAGTAAGGAAAACCCTTTGTCGAGCATCCGCCTTATAAACCTTGGACAACTTGTTTTATGGTTGGAGGTTTTTTTTGATTCGCAGGCTGGCTTGACAAGCCCCAGAGTGGTGAACATGAAATAATAATTACTAGAGCAGGCGCCTGGTCATGAAAAGACCTCTTCCATAACTGAGCCTCATGGAAACAAAGTCATTATAATTTAACACCAACTTTTGATTGATTGATTGATCACCTTGAAATCTGACCCCCCTCGCATCAACTTGAAGGAAGCCTTCCATATCAAGGGGGGGAAATGTACGAATCCTTTCTTCAATTGATTTTAATTATGGACTGAACTTTTCAGGGGTGGCTAGGTAGGTAATTTCAATTCCCGCTGGCATGGTAGCGTGGTTGACAAGTCTTAACTACTAGTTAGTAGTTAACTGTCGACGATGATGTAACTGTTGAAGCTCCCTTGTCAATAGAATGGTACGACTTGGGGATCCCCATCCTTTCTATTTGATTCCCAAGAACATCACAGGCAGAGCGACCAAGAGCCCAGCAATTTAGCAAACATCTTCAATCTTTAGTTCTTTTCCATCGTGCTCGCCCAGATCCAATTTCAACGTTCGTCCAAACAACTCAAGCAACATCTCAAAGCATGCCTTGGTGATCGCGGGGTCGTAACGCCCCTTGCTGAGCTCGTCCCGGATAAACGCATCTACATACCAAAAGACCCTGTTGTCAGCCATTGTTCTTCTAGGGTTCCTGAAACACTCCACTTACGCTGGGCCCAAGCGACTTCGTAAAAACCGAAGAGAACACCCTTGTCATGAAGGGTTTTTCGAATTAGATCCCTTCCTTCTGGTGGGACATGGTTATCGTTCTTCCCGAAGATCTGCAACATTCCGGTCAATGAAAAAGAAAGAAAGGCAAATTAAATTAAATAAAACACAATACAACGCATCACCGTGATCATCTGTAGACGGAAATGGGAAAGGCCGGGGAAAAACAAAACAAAAATGGCTGTGCAAGAAACATACCATGAGCAACTCGCCCTTGATATCTCCAGCTCTGGCTAAACTATCGTCATTTTTGCCATGACCAAGAGTCCGACTGTGGATGTCGGTCGCAAAGTAACACACCGCTGCTTTTAATCTGCTGTCCAACGCACAGCGATACGCAAGATGTCCACCAAGACACATGCCCGTTGCGCCTACGCGGCCATTGCACGTGGGCAGTGACAGAAGGTAGTCGACGCACAACGAGGCGTCCTCGTCATACGCTGCGATTTTCTGTAGAAAAAGAACAGGTCAGAGAGGGAACAGCCTATTTCCACCATGGATAGCTTAATGGATGATTGTGGATGAGAATTATCTATATTTACCTTGCTCACTTTCCACAGGTTTCCCTTGTCAGTGTCTTCCGCGTTATATTTCAAGGCCTCTGGTCCCATGAACTCGTGGTAGCTGGAGGGGGCGGCACAAATATAGCCCTGTCCTGCGATTTGTCTTGCAAATCGCTCAACAGGCCCGGTGACTGATATTAAGTCAGTTATTTATAGTTGGCCATCTAGCTACCTAAGCCTTGCTCAGAGCTGTAGGGAGGACGCCCCAGCTTACCTTGATAAATCTCGCTGAACACAACTACACCTGGAAACCGAGCTTTGGGGTATCCAGGGATAGATGGATGGTACACATATATGCCTAGCTCAACGCGTATCAGTGTTTCACATCACCTGAGTATCGGTAATTTATAGCGACTATTGTTTATATTTCTATAGAGGGCAAAAAACTTGCCAAGGAAAGCCTCTTTTGGTTGAGAGAGTTGTACATACGCATGGTACCATTCCCGTCCGCAGTGGTTGGAACATCGTGGAAGGATTCTGTAATCAACATAGTGTGCAATTGACTGCTGTCCCAAGTCAGTGACAAGAAACCTCTAAAGGAGAATTCCTAATCCGAATATATCGCCTCGAGGCTGATGCCTTGTTGGAGGACCGCGGGGTTGGACTGATTGTGATGCGATAAGCACATCGACGTGGGGTCAGACACGTGATCTACAGCATAGATTTATAGGCCTGTTAATCTTGAATTATTATTAGAACGGATTTGCATTGTTATTTCTGGCGATCGAGTGCCGCTTTGGCTATTCAGAAGTAGCCAGTGGCTATTAGTAAAGTAAAGCGTTGGCTTTAAAAAATTTGTGTCAGAAGATTTTCTGAAAAAAAAACAAGGAAATGAAATGAAGCAAATACAGGTAATATTTCAAATAATTTACAGCGAATGGGAAGGGATTAAAGAGGTAAATCAAACTTATAAAATGTTTATGCAAAATCGGGAAACTTTGGTGAATCTCGACCGTGAGCTTCTGGAGCTAAATTAGGTCGAGAGCGGTGGTGTATTACGACAAATATAGAATAATGAAGAGTGGGGATGCGTAAGGATAGCTCCCATACGCGAATGGTTGCGGCCGTCTAAGAAATGAGGCACAGGGTGCACGCAATGACTTGGCTCGTTTAGAATATATACTAGTTGATAATATGTTAGTGCGCAAATCACAAAATCACAAAAGCCTGGGCACGCTTGAGGATTGACTCACAGGAATGAACAGGTAAGGGACGCGCTTCTCGTACTCTGTCCAAGCTTCGCCGTACTTGTTCCGGCAACGTTGAATATCGCGCAGAGCGCGATGAGAAATCATACACGCGAAGAAGATAGGATAGAACCACGGGAACGGGCTGTTGAATCCAGTGATCAAACCCCAGTTCAAGGCAAAGTAGAGGTCGCAAGTATAGTGAATTTTGCGAGCTTGGCCATCTACAGCAGAGTCAGCTTACTATTATGCAGTCTTTCACCTGATCTTAGAGGAAACACGTACACCAGCCATCAATCAGAATCTTGGAGCCATCGGCGGCCGTGATTGTTTTCGGGTCCTTTAATGTCTGCCAGGGAAGCTGGGGAAATGCCTTTCGGAACACTCGAGTGCCGCGCTCTTGCTGGCGGAAACGATTTTTCTGACTGTTAGTCGTATCCCAAACCCAGTAAACAAAGAGGTAAGCGACGTAAAGGAAAGCCAAGAAATAGCGGTTCCAGTGATATGCGCTAGGGTCATGGTTTGCAAGGTAAATTGTGCAGTGGCAGTAACTCAAAGGCACGCCGGCAAGGTTCCAGAAGATCAACATAAAACCCCATTTTTCGTAGTACATGTCCCTGCCGCAACATTAATTTGAATGATCATCAAACTCTGCTGAACGCGGGGCCCTTTAGTCCGGCACTTACCATGTGGACACAATACATTCCTCACCTTTAGAGCAGGCATTTGCGTAGAGGAAATGTGCCAATAAGAGAAACCCGACCTCTCCAGAGACATATCCGTATACCTCATACTGCCTAGCTGCGGCTCCCATGGTAACAAGGAGGAGGATATACCAAGGAAGGCGGACCTCGAAGAACATCTTGAAGTCCAAGATACCGAACATTCTAGGGTTGAGTTCTGCGCCCATGAAGAAGTCATAGATAGGGTAGCCCGTCATGCGATGCTGCGCTCCTCGTGCGATGGCCGAAAAGTAGGCAATGAAGGAAACGAGGAACCCAGATAGAATGGCAACGCTCATGAGGGATCCAAATTCGTCGATAATTGTGTACAGCTTGAACAGACCTGTGTAGTGGAGGGCAATGGCCAATACAATCGTGACGTAAAAAGATGAAACGGCGGAGCAATAGTATGGGAGCTGCTTGCCTCCGAGATGTGGGAGGGGGCGACCCATGACGGTAATCCCAGGAAGAAGCACATAGCACGCCCCTTCAAAAATGAAAAAGGTCCAGTACATAGCCCATGCCTTAAGCGATGGGAAAGCGCCCTCGTAAACTAAGTGGCCCATGTGTGCGACAAATTCCGACGTGCTCTGGCCTTCGGCGGCACGGGGAAATTTGCCATCGTAGTAGGTGGCTCCAACCCACATGTAGTACATCAATAAGGGGAATCCTATCATCATGGACAATACGCCAAAAGAGCCGCCAAATTCAAATTCTCCACTGTAATCAACTTTCGGGTCTTTACCCTCCTCCCAGCCGTCGATGACTCGCTTCTCTTTTTTCGCATGTCCATTGGTCGGAGCAGGCTTCGATTCGTCTTCGGAGGAATCTTCGACTTTGACCTTTATGGATGTACGTTTTCGGGTTGCAGATTTGGCGCGTCCTCGACTTTCAGCGGCTGAATCCGATACATCGTCGGACGGCGCAACACTACTGCGGGTGACCCGACGGGGTGTTTCGATGAAGCCCGGGCGATCGACTTTCCTAAGCGCAAAAGCAAGGTGTCAGCCAAAAAACATAAATGAATATGTAAAGCATCCAACGGCGCCCCCAGATGTAAAAGGTATAACGCCGTGGGGAGGAATTTGGCCTTGTCGCAAGGAAGGGGGATTGTTTTTGCCTCCTGGGACGGGGCAATGGAAAGACTTACTTCGGAGTTTTCCCCGTTTGAGAGCGTGTGACAGTCATTGTGTCCTAATCATAAGAAAGAGAGTATTGAGGGGAAATTTTTTGGGTTGTAACAGTCGAATTGGGGGGAAGAGGCAGTGCTGGTGTGAAGGGAAGGAAGGAAAGAGGGAGAATGTTTTGGTGGCCAAAGAAGGGTCAACAATAAACACTAGTAGTTCTGGGGAACTTTTAGCTTAACTGAGGATCAGCCACGCGGGAGGAACTTTAGGGTAGCGTCGTACTCCTGGACAAAGTGGCCTTCCCCAAAATTGGTGTTATGGACAATGTCCATGCGCAGCCAATAATACACCGAGTTTTACCATCAATTGCATGCGATGATTGTCGCACAGGCCTGCATGAGAGGGTTTCTGGACAACTCGGTGAACATGCCACGTTCAGCACCTCTCACCGCGCCCATTTTACCCCGAATATATCGTTGGGACTGTATAATAAATCACCAGCCACAAGCTGTTGGGAGGGTCCTGGCGAAAATAATGAAGAGGGTCACTAGATTGATGCAAGTACGGGGTAAAGAGTACTAAAAAAGACGTCAACGTCATATGATATTGGATATCTTAGATACTGACTATTCGGGAATCATTTTTGTAAAATAATAAATGTTTTAACCAAGGAATTGATAGATATAGTATAGTGTTTAGGTAAATTTGATATGTAGTGTTGACCAGTAGGTCTCTTTCTATGCCGTTCTTAAGAGGATATCCATTTCGATACCACCACCCACGCTTGACAGAAATATCCCACTGCTTTAAACATGGACAACAAGAAAAGGACTGGATGGGGGCTATATATCAAAAGGCGGAGATGGAAAATATTAAATAACTGGAAGAACAGGTTCGTGTAATAGTGAACTGTATGTTCAGGCACCTCTCTGAATATTAGTAGACATCAGCGTAATCTTGTTTTTATTCTTTTTCTTTCTTCCACCTGAAGTAGAAGCGCTGGTATTTGCATCGACGGCAGTTTGTGCAATTATTTCTTTCTCCTGACGAGCGAATAGCTCTTCCTCCCATCCTTCAAGCCAGCCATCAGTGGGGGCTGCACTGAGCTGGGCATATGAAGTTTGCGAATGAGGTGTCACGGCAGTCGTGCCCCATACCGTGCGAGTCCTAGGAGGGCTCGTTGACGGGGAAGATATAGCTCCCAAGTGGGAGGATGGATGAGAAGGAGAGGTAGAGGATCCAATATCGGGGCTGGATGGATTAATTCCTGTGGTACCACAAGTCAATGGCTGGAAGTCTCGGTCGGAAAATGGCGGTTCATTAGTGCTGATACTGGGCCTTTTGCGGGCAGTAGCCCATCGTTTTTCATCTTCCTCCTTCTCAGCACGAATACGACTCTTTTCTTCACGCGCCTCTTTCTCTTTATTTCGTCTTCTTCTTTTCTCTGTTTCTGTGCGGAATTGCTTTAAGACTTCTGGGCTAACAACATCCCTCCAATCACACTCCAGGAAGCTGACCTCACAGCCCTGTGGGAGATGGCTAAGGTACTTGACACGCTTGCGTAGTTCATCATCAACAATGTGACCCGTCGAAATATGTTCCACGCGAGGGAGGATGGTTGCGGGGAATGAAGAATAATCACCGAAAGCCGCTTTAAGAATGCGAATGTCTAATGGAGAGAGGTAGAACTGGGGGAGTGCTTGATAGAAGTAGAATGAATGATCGGAGGAAGGGGCCACGCCAACCCCTTTCTTCATTCCGATATCTCGCTGCTTTGAAGTCTTTGTGCCGTTAGTTGCATCCAAGCTTATCTGCCCCATCGTATCTGTTGTTCGTTCGATCTCGCTCGGGGTCGCGTGGGTGACTTTAGAAGGCGACCCCGTCCCAGATGATTGTATAGACTCTTCGGACGAGCTTTTCCCGCACTTTGTGGTGTGTTGGGTGGAATACATCATAGCAACCTCTTCTGGCGGTGACTGGAGGGCAATTGGTTCTTTTGGGGACCTCCTGGCCGTAGGTTGAGGTAATATATCGGGGGGATTCTCAATTCCTTCAATTTTATGTTTGGCATCTTTAATGGCGGAAATTGCCTTTTGGGTCCAGGTCTTTTCGTCTCCGAATAAAAGTTCATCTTCCTGTTCCTGTCTGTGGAGATCTTCAATCTCAAAATCGTATTGAGAATTCATGTAGTCCTCTCCTCCTTTCATAATACGGGCATAATCAGCCACCTCCGCGGCATGATACCATGGGATATCCTCTTCCTGATGAAGAGGTTCTGCACCGTCCCTGGGCAAAGAGAGAGTACTGCGAGGCTCCCGCTTCAATAACCTCAGAACAACGTCACCGCCCTCAAAAGGAAGCACACCTTCTTGTCCACTGAACCACCGCACGGGCCTTGTTTCTGACGTGTAGATGGAGTCCCAGCAGATGGGGCACTTTTTCCATCTGGCCTTTTTTTCAGGTACCGACTTCTCCTCATCCTCAGAGTGCATGTAGCGAATCAGACAGGGGAGGCAGAAAATGTGGCCACATCGAGCCATCCGCGGCGCAACTGGTGTCGATAAGCAGATGGGACAGCTAGATGATTGAGTCTGAGCTGAAACTAGGACTTGAAGGACCGAGTCCCAATCTAAATAGACATCAGCGTTAGCAGCCTGCGCATGGTAAGCTCGATTTGGTGTCACAATAAATCGGTAGTTCGCATGCACATAACGGGCTTTGTCCATGGCATGATAGCCGGAGCCTAGTCCCCAAGATGCATATCTGCGCGGATTGCGGGCTGGAGGGTGATGCTCCGGGCGAGGAGGGAGGGAAAAATTCATTAAGTGGGTGATGGACGTTTGTCCCTTGCGACTGGTTGTTGATCTCATGATAGCCTGGATATATGCGAATCAGTCACCCCAGCAGGTCTTGGTAAATGTGACATTGCAGTGATGACCGGACTGGAGATACCCACCGACTCACTGAGATCATCATCTAATACACGGGGGCGCCTTGTTCGCTTATGTTGGCTCTTTCGAACCTGATTATTTCGAGGAGAGGCCGGGTTTCGCGACAACGGCCCTGTACCAAAACCGCCTGACCCTCCTGCACGTCTTTGAGAGCCACTATCGACTGATGGAACTGAGTGAAATGCTGCGGGGATTGGCTGATTTGGGATGTTCACCGCCTTGGAAGAGGTTGGAGTCTGGCCAGCATTGGACGACATTGCTTACTATCAATACAAATGACGCGCAAAGCTGTCGTCTTCTGACGATGAGCCAGCGATAAGAGGAAGTGAGGGGGCAAATTGAGAGTGTCTTGATGCGACAGTTCACAAGGGGGAGGAGGGGACTTCAAGAAGCTAGAATGGAACGAGCTTGGACTCGTAGACCCAAAAAAAGTAAGAACAATTTATCAGCACAAACCCCGAAGGGCAACATAGGGAGAGGAGAAGCACCAGAATCCTGATCCTCCTCCTGGAGGGGAAGAGAGGGAACGGGAGGGGGAAAGATGAGGAGAGAGAAATTCCGAGGAGGGGCGAGTATGTCATGTCTTGGCGTCTGGCGGGAGCCTCAGGCACGTGCCGCCCGCCAAAAAAACATCATCTCAGCTTCAACAGTTAATAATTCCTCCCGTGGCCCGTCCCCTGCCTCTCCGACTTCGCTTTGAGCTATCCCTCTCTCTTTCTCTTCGGCCTGAGCCAATATTTTATCTCTTGTATTCTTTTATAATATTTGTTTACGGTGGGTATTTTTTGTCTCTCTCGTTTGTCCTTTCTCTCTCTCCCTTTCTCCGATGTCTCTTTTTTGGTGCAAGGTCAGCCTACTTATTAACTAACACCCAGCGGATATCTCCCAGGTCTCTCCACAAACCCACCGCCAACCGCAAAGCCTACAACTACCCTTCCTATCTTATATTGTCCGGCTGCAAAGAGATAATGGCAGTCTAGGCGGACCAAAAGCTCTTCGTCAACCTTCTTTTCTTGATCTCGTATGGCTCCCATTGAGGCAACGCGTGGCTAGAATCGTCAACGCGGCTCCCGGACGTGCCTGGACATGATGAACCATCATCTGCCCGCAATGCCCCATGGGCAGCCACCCATGCCTGCCCCTCGGCGGCAGCCTGACCTTCCGTATTCGACTGGGCCCCCCAATATGCGATCACCTCCCGCGTACATGGGTTTTCATCCTCACATGAATGGCCATCCTCCTGCCGCCTACACGCCGCAGCAGTACCCTCAGTGGTATTCGCCTTACCCTCCAATGCAAATGCCTCCACGTCCGTACCCGAACCCGTATGCGCCAACCTTTATATCTTCCTACCCCCCTTCTCAGCCTATCATGGCCCCCCACATCCCGCCCCAGTCGGTTCCTTTACAGCCGAGGACTTCGACACCCTTCCAGTCTACCATGTCCCCACCTGTCGGACAGGCTCCTGCTCCGATACCACCCCAATCGCAGTCTCCCGCAGTTATTCCGGTTCATCCAACCCCGAGCCCAGCTGTATCTTCGCCGGGTTCGGCTCCATTGAATGACTCCCCTGCCCCGGTTCCCAAAGAGCCATTTCGTGCACCCGTAAGATATTTCGTTACGACTCCTTTTCTAAAAGTCTCATTTATTCTAACTTTGAACGGAATTTAGTTACCTTGGCTCTCCGTTCCTGATCATCCTTTCCCAGCTCGAGTTCCACGCAAACAACGAAAAAATCGGAGTTTACAAGCTTCATCACTCAGTGTCGAGTTTCCTGCCAAAGGAGCCCAACAGAATAACACCGTTGGAAATGATGTAGATGTCAAAGCACCGGCTACACTTGCTCAAACGCCATCTGAACCACAGACCCCGACTTTATCGGCTGCACCGTCAATAGCGAATTCGACACAACCCACAACACCGTCTTCCGCTGTGTACAGCCAACTTATCCGTCCTCAATCTCAACCCAAAGGATCAAAGTCAGCTATCCCTGTTGTGCCAGTGGTTCCCGTTGTTCCTGGACCTGCTACTCCCCGCCAGAGCACCAAGGATGACACAAGCCACTCCTCTGGAACGCCGAAGTCAACTGGACCTGCTGCTAATGATCCCAATGAAAACCCAGCTGATATTGTAAACCATGAGTCAGCGGAACCGGTAACCACTAAACCGGACGAGACGGTAAAGTCTTTGCCATCTCCTGCTCCACCGAAATCCTGGGCAGATCTAGTCCGCTCCAAGAATCTTTCTCGTGGTTCTGTTGTTCCAACTTCCCAACCAGATGCACTCAACGGCGTGGTAAAACACCGGAGTGAGTCTATGGCAGACGTTTTGTTGAATCTGGGAGAAGATGTGTCACAATACAGTGATAAGGTTGCTTTTCTTGAACCTAGGGGCCTCGTGAATACCGGCAACATGTGTTATATGAACTCGGTATGTTTTTTTATTGTGGGTACTGTTCGTGTCTAATAGTATGTGAAACAGGTTCTTCAGATTTTGGTTTCTTGTGTGCCTTTCTACCAGTTTCTTGACCATATTGGTCGACGGGCATCACATAGCTTTCAGAGCGATGTGCCTTTAATTGATGCCATGTTAGTACTACCCAAGAACGGACAGCATGCGAGTATACTAACCGTTTGCCAGGGTCATGTTCATGAAGGAACTTCGCGTCATCGATGCCGCTCACGATGAAGACCAGCTGCGGCTGAGGTTGAAACCCAACGAACTTGAAGAATATGGTGATGCTTTCACACCGGAGTTTGTCTATCAAGTGATTCGCCAATTGCCGCGCTTCAGAGATATGCGAGTAAGTAGTCCCTACTTCTTGGTTTTATGACCTTGGCTCATACGTCAATACAGCGTGGACATCAGCAGGACGCTCAGGAATTCTTGGGATTCCTTTTGGAAGAAATGCATGAAGAATGTACTCGTGCAGTGAAGACCTCCTCTACGACCCCTAGTTCCCCAGCTGCGAATACGGGTTCTTCAGCATCTTCTACAAATGGAGAGCCTAATGATGGTTGGCTGGAAGTCGGCCACAAGCAAAAGGCGGCGGTCACACGATCATCCGGTCACATTTCTTTGGAATCCCCTGTCACCAGGATCTTTGGAGGGAAAATCCGGTCCGAGTTTCGGGTCCCTGGTAATAAAGCTTCAGTGACTCTGGAGCCGTACCAGCCGTTGCAGCTTGATATCGGTTCGCCTGATATCAATAATATTGTGGATGCTCTGAAAGGGCTGACGAAGCCCGAAAGTATTCAAGGGGATTTCAACTCTTCACGAGGCCCTAATGTCACGGCGACCAAACAAATCTTCATCGAGAATCTGCCCCCTGTACTAATTCTTCACCTGAAACGATTCCAGTACGACAGTGTGACCCGAGGCACGCAGAAGATCTGGAAGCGGGTTGGGTACCCCCTTGATCTAGAGATTCCCCGAGAGGTCTTCGCTCCGCATAGACGTAATGTTATGATGAGCCAGGGCGGCATCCCCAAGTATCGACTTATTGGTGTCATTTATCACCACGGTAAAAATGCCAGTGGTGGTCATTACACGGTAGACGTTCGTCGCCAGGACGGTCGTGAATGGATTCGCCTTGACGACACCGTTATACGTCGTGTTCGGAGCGAGGATGTTGCAGAAGCTGGAAGCGAGGAGGATCCTAAGGTTCTTGCGGCAGCACTTGAGCAGCACAAACGCGAGAAAGATCCCAACTCCAACATATATGACCATATTGATCGGAATGAGTTAGATCATTCTGATGATGACCGTGGCTGGAGTCAAGTAAATGGGGCCAGCTCTAGCGGACACTCGAGCAAGAAGTCGACATCCAATGTTGTCAATGGTGCTAATGCTCAAACTAGGCTTTCCCCTGGAGCCCGAACCCCGATTGGAAGGTATGGGTCTCGAGACAACAAGGTGGCGTATTTGTTGTTCTACCAACGCATGCCATAAATCCTCTAAGAGGTAATGCGAGGGCCGGTACCTTTCAGCCAAAGAGAAAATGCTACAATTTTCAGACAAGAAGGACCGCGACAATTGCAAAGATGCAAATATTTTAATTCCTGATACCCTGTTTATTCCATCGCCTTTCGATTCTGCTTGGATTCCAAACGTACTACTTGTTGAGTCGTACAGGACTCTTTCTCACGTACGTCACTGACTTGAGTCGCATGGCTCGCGTCTTTACTATCACCTCACTCAGCCTCGGCGTACGACGCTTTGATCAATAGGCTGAAATGTCGGCCGCTTTTTCTTTTTCGTTTTCGGCGGACAAACGCCTCTTACCAGCTCCCGCACTTCATTTCTTTCTCTGTTCCGTATTTTTGCTTGCTATTTCCTCCTCATCTTTCCCTTCCCCCAATATTTTCGCTAACGGACTGGAACTTGGTCCACAGCATGCTCGCTTTATTTTCATTTCATGCTTCGTTTAACTTATGATTCGTGTTCGTCGTAATATATTCTCAATTTTCATTTTTAATTTTGTTTATTCTGCCTCCCTTTTGTGTTTGTGGGTACGTTTCCTGGTGGGATGTCGCTGATATATACCCCAAATTTCCTCGCATAGCCATTTGGTGTATTGCCCTGCGGACAGATGGGCTTTTGCTATGTGATGTGGGGCAGGACTATAACGATTGCATGACTTGCTTTTCTTTTCATTTCTCTTTTCATAGACATTCAGAATGGCTGTGGCATTTGCAGCGGGGAGGAAGAGCCAGAGACAGAAAGAGTTTATTATTTTAGAAAAACTTTTCGGCACAGGAGAATGATTGACGATGAGACGGATCGGGCATGAGAAAGCTACGGTTTGGTTCCTGTTTGGATCAAACCTGACGGTGAGAGTTCTCATACCTTTTTCTTGGAATGAGAACCTGGATTGGACCCCTTCTCATTTTTATTCCCAGTTTTCCCTTTCGCTTTCCTTATACACTTTTCTCTTCGCTTCTTTTTTAATCATTAAATTAATGATGTGAAAAGAAATCTGAGGGTGGCCCTTATTTGTTGATTGGACGGGATGAGATGGTTATGGAGTAGACATCCACAAGGTTTATTTGCTTGATGATATTTAAGGATCAAAAATCAATGGTGTCTGGAAAATAACGGAGGAAACAACAAAAGAAAAAAGTGTGCTATAGGGAAAATATAAAATTCTGATATTTTGCTTTATCTTGGCACCTTGTAGATCAACCTCTTGATAAATAAATGACTTAAAATATCTTCAATGTCCATTGTACCCTCCCAAGACCTACGAAACATGGATATGTGTGGGTACGTAAACATCTTACAAAGCTCACCCGAAACGCTTCCAACCAATACTCCACATTGGGAATATCGTGCCTAACCACGGACAGTACTAGACACAGTCGGGGTCCCAACCGCAACCTCAAGATCCGAGGCATCGCTCGAAGCCACGACCAAGTTCACAGGCCTAGCCGGTTCTTCATCGTGAGCTTCGCCTAAACGTCGGGGATCCGGGGGACGAGAGGCGGGCCGGATGGCCGTTCGACCGAGATTGAGGACGGGCGGCTGGGGCCGGGACGTAGCCAGATTCGAGGTGATATTTGTGTCAGGCACGTCACGTCTCCAGCCGCGGTGGTGACTTCCGGATTCAGACTCACGGGTGGCGGTGCTGTGAGTGTGGTGAATACTGGCTATTGGAACGGGGCCTTCTTCTCCAGTGGTAACGGTTGTGATGCTGATAGCATTGGAGATAGTTCGTGGCAGGTGGTAGCCGGCTTTCACCAGGGGAATGGATAAGCCGTGGACGACCTGATTGGTTTAGTGTTGGCGGATGAGAAGTAAAATGGGGGAGGGAGTGGGTGAAGGAAACGAACAATGCTGCAAATGACCAAGAACCAAACAACGACCTCAACCGCTTCGGAGGTTTGCTGGGCATCCGCGCGGATTTTTCCGTCAACGGTGATTTCATGGAGATACTCTCTACAGACAGAGAGATAGAAGATGGCGCCGACGCCGATGGGTCCGAAGAAGCCGACAAAAGCAGTTTGGAATAAGTTCTCGATCTGATAGATCCAGTTGGACATTGCGAAGATGACGGGCATTCGACGAACGAGAAGGACTAGGACACCTAAAAAGACCAAGCGATACAGAGGAATGACGCTATTGTTCAGGAACGAAGACCACGGGCAGACGGCACCAAACCACATAAAGACAGATAGATTAAGAAGCATATCAATTGTGGGCTGAAGCGAATCATCCATGGTTTCCAGTCGAAACCAGTCACTATTTGGTTCTCGGGTCAGTTCTACCAGTCTCAGGAGATTAGGAGAACTGGGGAATTCTTACTCCTGAGTAAACACATTTCCTGCGATGAAGCATGCCAGAAGATCGTCCGTACCTATCATCCCACAAGTTCCCACAATGAACAACTGAGGAAGACATATTAGTGACGTGAATTATTGGCTAAAAAAGGGACGTAGTTATTCACCGCAAGAGCAATAGCGAAAACTAGGAAACTCTCCCTGTCCACATAGTGTTTTTCTTCGGCCCAGTGAAGCAGTTCTCTCGAGATCCAACCGACGGTGATTCCGTAGACCACACTTAAGACGATAGTGTAGACCCAGGTCTCGTAAACCCATAACCCTATAGCTTTACCCGCTCCCCCGGCTTCACTTCCCATCCCAGTGTATTGGAAAAGATAGAGGGAAAAGAAAAGAAAGGGGTAGCCGAGACCATCATTGGCTCCGGATTCGGCGACAATCATCCGCTGAAGAGCCCGAGGGACGTTTTTGTCAGCGAATTTGCCTTTCACAATTGAGTTGGAAAGCACGGGGTCAGTGGGCGTCACGCAGGCCCCAACGATAAGTGCTTGGAGGAAAGAGAAATTCGGGACCAAGGCCCAGATCAATAGAGCACTGCACATCCACATGGCAGCCATCCCAGGCCCCAAAAGTAGTGAAAGGCTCCTCCATTCTAATTGCAGGTAGCGTTTCGGGAGTTGAACCCCAGCGAGGACGAGCTGCACCCCAAGCACCAAGCGAGTGAAGCAGAGGGTAATCTCCTCTAGGTTTTGATCTGTACCAAGCGCATAGTCCAGAGGTCGAATTAAATTAGCTGCATGCGGCGAGAAGGCAACGCCGGCTAGCAAAGAGATCACTGCACGGCGTCAGTTGCGTTGTTTTGCCCAAGGCTCTCCGGGGGGGTACGGGTTGGGGGTTTAGCACTGTACGAACATGCTTCAGATAGATAGAATCTCTCTTTGAATAAGTACGAAACGAGTCCAAAGATGGAGATAAAGCCTCCAAGTGTCGCACAGACAATGTTGAAATTGATAAGAGACAAGGTTGGCATCGCCACTGATTAGACTTATTTTGCCCGAGCACAAATTATAAAGTGGGTTTTGGTGTTAAAATAGTTATGAGCGAGTAATACTCGCTTTATGGGAACAAACTTGTCAGTTAGCACGGTTTCATTCCATACGGTGCCAGCAAAGATAACTGAGGTTGAAACCCAGTGGTATATTGATTGACTCACCGTTAGGAGGGGAATAGGCGTGGGTAGGTTAATAGTGAGTGTTATTCAACCATAGTATCAGCACGAATGAATTTTCTGTCGATCAGACTCTGTCTCATCTGTATTACCCAGTGGGGGTCCCCGAGGGTATTTAAATCGGAGGAGGTTGATGTGGATGGAGTGTTGGAGACCTGATGGATGGTTAGAATCGAATCTCGTTTTAAGCTTTTTTTTTTTTTGACAAGGCTATGATAGGCTCGCACAACCAGACGGCAAATAGAGTAGTAGAGAATATATTGTAGATTGTTGACCACGATGAATAATTCTGTGACCGATGTAAGTGCAGAAAAGCCGCGATGGACAAGAGAACCTTGAAGAGAGGCGGAGGAGGTGGAGAGAAAAAGTTGGGGGTGATTGGTAGATGATGGAGAGAGAGAGAAATTCCCGAATTGGATTGGATTGGATTGGATTAGTCCGCTCTGGAAACCGTACGGTCTGCTGTGCCACCCCAAACCCCCACGGGGAGACAGGATGACAGGAGTTCCTGCTCCGACTACCAGGCATTAGGTATTATTGCTTGCTTCGTTTTCAGCTGACAATTAACAGCTTGGCCGCCCAGTTGCTTTTCAAGTTAATTCATTGAATTGCCCTTTTCGAGCTGGTTATCGTCGTATCATATCATAGTCACATATTTATTATGTCCTTCCAATAACATTCTCGGAATTCTGAGGGGGTGGATTAAGGTAGAAAGAGAAGGGAAAATAGTCAAAATAAGGGGACCAAAGAAGATGGCGAGACAGGAATGCTGAAAAAGGAGAGGGGAAGAGAAAAAGAAGTCGGTAAAGTAAAGGAAATGCGCTATATCCCTAAGCCCCGAAACATATCACCTTTGCCTTCCATTTAGAAATCCTCATCATCGAGTGCTTCAGCTGGGATGTTTTTGACGGTTTCTGCTGCTCTTTTCTTCTCGGAAACACCCCTCTGCGCTCCATTCACAGCTAGACGGTCAGCCGCCTCGTTACCGGGATCTGAACTATGTCCCTTTATCCACTCAAATAGGGTCTTGACTCGTAGCTCCTGTCGCTCTTCTATTTTGCTTAAGATCGATTCCACTAGATCTTTGTTCTCTACTGGTTTATTGTCCGAAGTCATCCACTGGTTGCGCCTCCATTTAACAAACCACACGGTGACACAGTTGATTGCGTACTGGCTATCAGTGAAGATGGTTACATCACGGTGTCGAGGCGCAATGTCGAGGGCCCGAAGAATTGCAGTTAATTCGGCCCGCTGATTCGTTTGGCGACTGCCTTTCAGAGGCTCTGAGACATTCCTGCTAGGATATATGGTGTCAGTAGATAAGCTCCCAGTCGACTCACTCGAGCTCAGACAAACTTCGTAGGTGAGTAAAACAGGGGCAACAAACCTGGAGTCGCCAGGACCGAAATAAACACCAACCCCAGCCGCTGCTTGTGTCCTCCCATTCTTTAGCGCACTGCCGTCGGTGTAAATGCGTAACATCCCCGGTGGTCCCGTGGGTTTGGTTTTGGTCGCATTCTTCTGTTCAGTTGCTTTGTACACGACTTTACCTGTCGCAGGATCGAGGAGAACGTTGGGGTCAAATCCGTCTTCAGCCCCGGTTGGTAAAGGTCCGTCGCCGGGTGCTATGGGAACACCTTGGGCATCCTTCGGAGTGTCACTCGACATCCCTGGGGCCCCGGGGAGAGCCTGATGAGTGGATGGAGCTCCTGTGAATAGGATAGGGGTGGCCTGGCCCAGTCTCACGAATTCCTCCGCTTCTTCCCTGGTAGAGAATTTCTTGTATCGAGGCCGAGTGAATCCCTTTATTTGCTCCTGAGCTCTAGCCCAGTTGGTATATATTCCCGGTACCCGCCCGCGTTGAACACCGTAGAATCTTGTCGGTTCCGAATCTAGCGGAGATGCTCCGCGCGGCGAAGGTAGCTTGGCTCCGGTCAGGAAGGCATTCGCCTCCTCAAGGCTAGGGAAAGCTTGGACTAGATGGGGCAAAAAGAAAAAAGAGGTGAGTAAATGGGTTATCGAAATATAATCCAGGCTGTTCAGAGCTCTTGTTTCGTTTGTTCCAGTTCCTTTGTATCAAGGGGACTCACACACTGCGCCTTTGTAACCCGTCACTTGCGTCAAACATTCCTTCCATTCATAGTAGACACCGGGCTGATAGCCAGCCTTAACGGCATAATACTTCCCAGTCGAGCCTCTTTTTCGCTTTGTTCCCGCAGCTGATGTCGTCGGGGATTTGGAGGGCCGAGTAGCAGGACCGGGGGTCGGTGAGGGAGTGTTCTCGTTCATAGTGTCGTATGGAGATGGAATGGGCCTCGATGACGAAGTTGCTGATATCGATTGGGCCAGGAAAGGGTAGTTGATGTTTGGATAAAGTAATCTTGGCGATGTCAAGCTCCGTGGGTCGTGAAAATGGCTACAATTGACCGCGAATCGGGGGTAGGGAGGTCTCGGCCTACAGCAGCTCAAAATGGAACCTCCAGGTCCCAACTCTGAAGCTGCTTGCCAAATCCACTCTCGGCGCGTGGTGAAAACAAGAGGGGAAAATAATCAATGGTTGGGATAATCAACAAAAATAGGTGGGAAAGAAGTTCATTCTCGGGGTATTGTTGAAGAAGGATTTGAGGAGGTGTGGAGGTGGAGGAAATGATGGAATTGGGTGGTTTCAAGTCCTGCTGATCAGCCAAGCGGGCGAGGGGGGGGTAAGGTTTGGTGGTGGGCAGCAGAAGAGACCTTGGGGAGAGGGGTGAACTCAGTATCGTCGATCGGAGGATTGATGAAATTTCTGACGGTAAGTACACTTGCTGTTAAATTATTCTATCACTGAAAAGATTCTTCAGGTCCTTGGCTCTGGATACTGAAAGGCAGGATAGTATAGTTATCACGATCATCCCTATTGTTGCGGTGCTTTATCTGAATTGCTAGGTACCCGGGTGGGAAGGTATACCCATCGCAGGATAGAGGGTCTGGGTTTTCCCCTTCTCAAACACTTTAGTGTTAACCTTTCCTCTTTTACTCAGAGGTGTTCGTAGTATATGATTCCACTATAGTAGTATCACTGGGGAACCTGGTTGGTCTCTAGGCTGTATTTGGCTTATGTTGCAGAAAGGCTGCTTGAACAGAACCCCATTCTGTTCTGCTTGCGTTGATCCAGGTGTCCTGGATTGAGATGGATTTTAGGAGTACAACAAGATTGTAATGCTTTATAAGAAAATTTCCAGTTAGTAATAATTCTTTTTTTTCATCTGTTCCACTTATCATTATTATTTTCTTCCGCGTCGTTTAGGCTGAACATACCAGCAGTACTTTGCGGTCGCCTTGGCTCCCGGGAAGATCTTGGATTTTATAGTTCAGTTGGTGGACTGGGTGAAGGAGCGAGACTAACTGGGTTGCAACAAGAAATACAACCAGTGCCCATGATTTTTAAAGCCAGCGGGGTTTTTGTTGAATACCATAGAAATTGTAATAGACAATCTTCACTACTAGTACTGCCTAAGTAGCCTGGAGCCCTGGAACTCTTAACCTTCTGCTTTTTGAGAAGGGTACGGTGACCAACCAATCAGTATGCGTAAATAAGCTCCCAAGAGGAAGTAAGTAGAGGAAGTAAGTAGAGGAAGTAAGTAGAGGAGGTAAGTAGAGGAAGTAGGGAGGAAAAATCAGTAGTATAATCTTACCTGTATGGCATGTTAATCCTGCCGACCCTACAGTATCAAAGTTAGGGACAAACATGATAACTCCACCTATTTAAAGACCAATGTTTTGAATTTATTGTGTAAGAGCTTTACTTTGCAATCCAAAGGAGGGTGGGAAGGAAGGAAACTTGTGAAGGCCGAATTTCTTGCTGGGGGTGGCATTTTCGCGATACACACCTCCATCCTCATCGACGACCTCACTATCAACTTGGGACTCTTCACACTTGCTTATGTCGTCGTGCTGCATTTAGATAGGAAAACAAAGGATCCACCTGGGTTAAGTATGAAGCCGTATCTTTTAACCACTTGTTTAGGGTCATGCTTTGGGATAAAGTGATCTATCTTATTGCTTAGTGAGTCTTCTCACTCTCTATCTCTTCTTTAGAACATCCTGTATCTCTATAACCCTCAACCTGGGGGTATTATTATAACAAAAGATTGAACTTCTTTTTATGTGCCGTGTAACACTTAATGTCAAATCCCACATTCACTGAAAGATGGAAGAATCTCTCTTCTCAACTCTAGGTCTCCTCCCACTTTCTACACCCACACACTCTTCCAGGTCCAATAGTCCTATTCACACCCGACTACCATCCAAGAAGACACCATGTAAGTTTATTAAACATATTGTCCACAGCAATAAATGGAGCCACTTCCCTGACCTAGATCGAACTAATGGGCAAGCAGATCTAATGGTAGACGAAATGATAACAGACTACCTCATGGAGCGCCACAACGCAACTGACCCCAGTGGCCCCGACACTGACTCGGAGGCCGTACGCTTTGAAAATCATCGGGGCCAGGATTCAGTCCTTGAGCTCACAGTTGCTTGCATGAATAACAACCGTGAACGTGTCATGCAGATGCTCGACCGGGGAGCTGACCCTAACGCCGAAAACGCCAACGGGAAGAGCGCGCTCGATGTTGCAAACTCCATGGGTAGGGTCAACATCATTAAATGTCTTTTCAGGGACCTGCACGCCTCCGAGGCCGGGCTCCTTGAGCTTTTGAAGGCCTTTCGTGATGGTCGTGCTACCGTCGTCCAGGCGTTGCTGGAAATGGGTGTTGCCTACCAGCTGGAAGAGAGCAAACTTCATGAAGGTGTCTTTCTCCTAGCTTGCGCAATTGGGACCACCCATACTGTCCAGGCTTTTTACGATCATGGACCACGTATCAATATTGCGCCGTTTGAAGATATTATTGTTATGACATCCAAGTACTACGGAAAACACGAAACAGCGGATTTGGTCGAAGACATTGCCAGAGAGCAGCGGTATGCTGCGAATAATACAGCAGCGGCCCAGGCAGCAATTCTTGCAGAAGCCCAAGCAGAGGTTCGTTTTTCTGAGCATTGAGAATAAGATTAAGCAACCCGAGAGAAAGAAAGAAAGAAAAAGTCTGACTGATGGTAATCTTAGACATTCATGCTTCCCGAGCAGTGCCTTGACGATGACGAGAGCAAGGAGGAACCCATAACGGAGTTTGTCAAAGACGCAAGCCTTGAGGAATTCAGTCTTGATGACCTTTTTGAGTGATGATTTGGCACGGATTACATTTAGGCGCTAATGTACAAACACCAAGGGCTGTTTTTTTGTATGCTGGGATCGTCCTAGTATTTCATTCTGGATGGAGGTTGGATCAGACGGTCCGTTATGATGTACTTTTACCAGATAGCCTTTGAGGTTTTGACAAATCTCGAAGAATCAATGAAAACATTTTGTTGATTGAGCTAATGATAGACATCCACCGTTTTCTCGTAGGATAATTGTGTCATCTAAACAACGTAACCCCTCTCGATCCCTGCAGACCTTGCAGAACTCCAAGCTTCTGAGTGCGTATTCGATACGCGATTGCGGCCTCGGCGAGGATTATTCGCAACGGCAGTTTCGTATATTGTCGACGTCGCCCTTGAATAAAAAATAATGAATGATTTGTGTGCTAAAGTTTTTATAAGTTATGCGGGGGAGAAGGAGTCGCTTTTTCCCGACCCGGGCTGGTATATATGGACGATATGGTTCTGCATTCCACTCATTCAAGTGGTTGAGTGCTAAAGTATAGGGGTTTTCTTCGGTTTGGAAATATTTAGCTATTACTCCAAGTGTTCTCGGTCTGGCTCTCTGTCTTTGTGAGCAAAAATTCCTCTGTTTATCGGGCACACAGACTCCCCTTCTTTATCATGGCCATTTTGACGAGCCAGCCAAGTACAGTGATAGCGGTTGTTGCTGCAGCGGTCTGTCACCTCACTGGGGTATATAACTTTTAGTATGTGGATGTCAGTACTAACCCAAAGTTTGCAGGCTGTCACTTACGTGATAGGAAGAGCAATATACAATCTTCTCTTCCACCCCCTCCGCGCTTTTCCGGGCCCAATCAGCCATGCTATCTCTGAGCTTCCCTACTGTCATAGACTGCTCCGTGGTACTCTGCCTATGGACATGCTAGGCCTCCATGAGGAGTACGGTGATGTGGTGCGTATTGCACCTAACGAGCTAGCCTTCTCCCACCCGGATGCTTGGAAAGATATTATGGGCCACCAGCCCGCTGGTACCGAGGAGCTCTCCAAATGGAAAAATTTCTACCGGCCCTTCGATAAAGCCCCGATCAGCATCGTCAGTGCTGACCGAGATGAGCATTCACAGCTCCGTCGACAGCTTTCCCATGGGTTCTCGGAGCGTTCTATGCGTGACCAGGAACCCATAATCAAGGGGTACATTGACCTGCTCATTCGGAGATTGCATGAGCATTGTGCCGCTGGTGCAAAGTCACTCGATATGGTTGCCTGGTATAATTACACCACTTTCGACATCATCGGTGATTTGGCCTTTGGTAAACCCTTTGGGTCCTTAGAAACCTCCCAGTATCACCCGTTTATTCCCCTGGTCCTGAACTCGGCACAGATGGGTACAATACTGCTTTCCCTGGGGTTTTTCCCGCTTCTTAAGAGTCTCTTTCTGGCTTTCGTTCCTAAGTCGATGATGGAGAAATTCGACGAACGACGCAACATAGCCTTTGCGACATTGATTGAGCGTATGAAAGTGGGGAACGAGAGAAATGACTTGATTGAGGGTCTCTTGAGAAAGAAAGACGAGTTGGTAGGTCGTTACACTTTGGGCCCGTTCCGTTCTCACAATACTCTGAAACCCGTACTGATTTTTATTCTTTTTATAGGGGCTGGATCTGGATAGGCTCGAGGCAAATTCAACTATCTTGCTCATTGGGGGCTCTGAAACAACAGCTACTCTGCTCTCCGGAATCACTTATCTTCTCTTAAGACATCCAGAGGTACTAGAGAGGGTGAAGGATGAGGTTCGCTCTACCTTCTCCAGCGAAGATGAGATCGACATCATCTCCGTCAATAAGCTTACTTATATGCTGGCTTGCCTTAACGAGACATTGAGGATCTACTCCCCTGTGGCAACCGGCTTGCCACGGGTAGTTCCCAAAGGTGGCCGACGAATCCTAGGTCGATATGTTCCAGAGGATGTAAGTATAACTCCTTCAATCATTGTGGGCCCCATCAGGAGCTCATGTAAACTCCAATAACAGACGGTTGTCGCGATCCACCACTGGGCAACATACCATAACGAGAAACACTTTACTGATCCATTTGAATTCCGCCCTGAGCGGTTCCTGGGTGATCCGCGGTACGCTGATGATCAGTTTGAGGTCCTACAGCCGTTCAACGTCGGGCCTCGTAATTGTCTGGGCCGCAAGTACGTAGGATACCATCCATGACCGCGTCGACTCATCGAACCTGATCCTAACTTTGAAGCTAGTTTAGCGTATACTGAGATGCGGTTGATTCTAGCCCGCGTCATGTATAATTTCGATATGCGCCTTGCGTCCGATAGCATTGGCTGGATGGAAGGACAGAAAGTATATAACTTGTGGGAGAAGCCCCCTCTGCAGGTACACTTGTCGCCGGCTTTGTAGGTGAATGGATTCTACAGGAGAAGACATTTTTATTTCTGATATTTCTCCGGTCCCATTCAACAATGAGACCGCAACTAAATGTTGATTGTTACTGATGAACTGGATGACCTTTTCGAAATTGTTATTTGGAAATACTGTTGTTAGGATGGATGCAAATAAATATAAGACAATATTTGGATATTCCTTTTTTTTTCTTTGTGGTTTACCTTCCGTCAAGTAAAGAGGAATGTAATGAGGTGCTCAATAAATTAGGTTGAAAAAAAACCATTGACCTATAGTCCTTTACCCCTGTGCCTAGGCAAGCAGAAGAGAAACGTTAAAGCTCTGCAATGAAGGGCATTGTCCAGATTTAAATGTTTTTTGCAGAGTTAGGCCCCCCATAGTTGCTTGTACGACTTGACAGCTAGGATAGTAAAAATACATGAATGTATTTTAAGCACTGGCAGCGCTCTGTAAGATAAATATGCCACTCCCACATCCTGGGATAGCTATATATTTATACTTTAAGTCTACTCTACTAGAATGATGCTTAAATTTATATATATATATATACTTGTTTCCTGACCACTCAAGGGACCTTGATTAGAATTATAATACATAATTATAGTGTTTCATATTATCCTTGTTATTAAGGAGATCAACAAATGATCTGGCGGGTAAAATGAGTGAATAAGATAAATAAATGCCATGAGTGAATGAGTTCTACCTTAGCAATCTCAATCTCAACCCTCTCCCGGTTTCATCCAAAGGAATCTATCTAAAATTAGCTCCACCTCTCGCCTCTACAATGCCCAGACACTGGCTCAGGATAGTCCCTTCTATATCCTTTATCTATCACGATAGTTGGTTATATTGGTTATATCCCGTAAGTTATGGCGAACTTGATCTCAATCCCCCATTTGTTGCCCTCGTGTCTCCATCATCCAATTATGGGTAAATCTGCTTTCGAAATCCCAGAAGATGTCTGTTCTCAATAAGATCAGTAAACCTATCAAAATTACGTTGAGAAGGATGTTTCCAACACACAACAGTTTTGGTGTCTGTGTGTGCTAGATATGATATCTGTCCACGAGAGTGCGAAATGTCCCTAGGTACCTTGGTACCGAATCATAGCACCCTTATGAATCTCTAGTCCCATATATTGTCTGTAATCGTGTCAGATTCCTTTCTTTGGAGCTGATTACGGAATTCGGGATGTACCTGAGAAACGGAACCATTGACGATAAAAAACACCTGTATCATTTGGCTTGTCAGAGAAGAGTTGAGTGGGTTAAAGTATTGTGCAATCAATATTGTTTTAACTTATATCCGCCCGTCTAGTTTTAACCCTTTTGTTTTGGGAGTAGACTTGCGATCCACAGACGACAAACCGGAATGAAGGATTCATCCCACATAGATGTCTAGTCGCTACATAGTTCGTGTTACAATCATGATATGGCATGATCTCCAGGGGATTTCCGATGAGCATTAGGGGGAGATCTTGACTCTCCTTGCGGTGATGATAAGGTATAACTATGATCAGAGAATCTCAAAAAACATGCAGCTGTTACATTTTATTTCCTTCGCCTTTCCTTTATTTTCCCTTTATAAAATCAGAACATTACTGACAATGCGACAGTTTTACTTTAGGTGATGGTGCTCCTGTTGGTTGGCCAACAACAGGGCTGGATCCTGATCGCATTCTTCGACGACCAATGTCATAATAGTACTCTTGCCCTTCGATAATACAAATAAAGGCCCGTTGAATTTATTCCTAAGATATATAGCAGCCGATAAACCAGCCAAGGTTGGCGAGATACCGAATCGACAAGCGGAAGCAGCCAACTTTGGAAGGCTCGTGGCGTCCTTTAGACCCTGTAACCAAGCGGTAATGAGATGACATCAATGCTCCCTGCAGATATTGAAGGGATTGAGATTGTCAAAGAAGGCTAATCGAGGAAGGCAACCACATCTTCGATCGATGGGACTTCTTGTTACTACTATAGGCAATGTAGGAAGCGCCCTCCGCCGGTTTTCATGTATGACCAAAGGCTAAGTCTCTCTCCATGCTGGATGTTTCGGAGACAAGGATTCTCCACATGTCTTAAAAAAATCCCCCTCGTCCTCAGCTCGGGTCCTTAGTTGGGGCGGAAACATGCAGTTGAGTCGTGGACTTGCGGCGCACTGGCGCGACCTCGCCTGGGGATTTGCTTCGGTTTTAGCGTGCGTGATTGGTGGAACATTTTTATACCCCTCAAATCCGATTAAATCCTGCAGACAGTGATATCCCTCGCCAAAGAGAGTGATTGGGGGGTTTAGAGATTAAGATTCTCTTTTATCGTCTTCTTTCCTTCACTCTCTCTTTTTCAGGCTAAACGATGGGGAGGACTTGTTGCAAAAAGGCTAAACTGAGAGGCTCATCGAAAAGTTCTTCTTGTGGGATGGGAGGGAAATAACGGATAGAATTGAGTAAAGACTGGCATCTATAGTGCAAAACGGGGGGGATAATACCAGGGAAGACTCTGGAGGTCTTCGAATTAATCCCCGAGTTCACAAATTTTCTCCTTGGGTTCCCGTCTGGGTCCTCCTCGGATGTACTATCTCTTGTTGATGGCAAATACTAAGTTGAATTAAGGGCTTAGTATGATGATCTTTGATCTTGATTTGTACGAAAATAGAGCCCTCCCTTGTCCAACAGCGACTTTCTGCTATCTTGTCCCTGGACTGAATCAAGATCTGACAGATCTTGGCAATATACTAGTCAGCTGGAGGAGCTCTCCACAAACGATAGTCCGGGGGCGTATTATGAGCTTGGGGTAGCTATTTAGGCTAGATCTTGCCCGAGGTTCCTGTAGCTGTCTTTGAGGATAAACGGGATATATGCGCATCTCTCTTGTCTGCGAGAAAAGTAAACTTCATATACTCTTGAATGAAGCTATTCTGCCGTCCTGGTTAAATCTTGTTCATGCAGTTATTCCGTCCATACAGCCAAGGCACTTTCTTTTGGAGAAATTTAGTTCTATCAGAAGAAAAAAACAGTTCTTATCTTCGTTCCTATATAAATTGATGAATGCCAAAGCTGCAGATTAGAACTCACCTCTGCAGGGAGAAAAAAAAACCTCGACTCTTGTGACACCAGAGACCCCCGTCCTCCACTGGCCCCAGATCTGCCACAATGAAGATTTCAACCCTGTCGGCTCTTGCAGCCATCCTCTCGGCCTCCGCTGCAGACGCTATAACTTTGAACCCTCCTAAGATCTCTGTTTCTCCAAAGACCCCTGGTAACTTCCGACCAGGTGGCCATCGACCTTATAAGAAAGTCTGCAGGGTTCAGCCAACAACCCAGGACGCTGGCCCCGGGATTCTAGCGGCGGTGCGCAAATGCAATCATGGAGGGACTGTCTTTCTCCCTCCCGGAGACTTTGTTATTGCCACAGCGTTGGACCTCACTTTCCTGCAAGACATCGATTTTGCCATCTGGGGTAATATCTCGTTCAAGCAGGATATAGATCTTTGGCCCACTCAGGCCTTCCAGTACACATTCCAGACCGCCAGCATGTTTTGGCGGTTTGGGGGTAACAATGTCAATATTTATGGTGATGGGAAGGGTGTAATTGATGGTAAGCACATATGCGACCCAGGCTTTGTTCTCTTTCTTCTTTTTTTATTTCATAATTTTAAAGGATATTTCTGATATTCGTAAAGGAATGGGCCAGTTTTGGTGGAGTGCGATGGCCCAGGACTCGAGTGTGATGCGTCCGTGCTTAATAGGGACAGAAGGTCTCCATCATTCGACCATTTCGGGCCTCAAAATGCTCAACCCTCCTGGGTGGTTCAACCTCATCGCAAACTCTACAGATGTCCTAGTCAGTGATATGACGATGCTGGTGGGGAGCTCTTTGGCGGGTGCTCCAGCAAAGGTATGGTCAATTTCAACTTTACCTTTAAATTGTTGTTTTCGTTTGGTTGTTTGATGATAGCCCCCACTGACTCGCTTTCTTCACTGATAGAACACTGATGGCTGGGACATTTATCGGAGCTCCAACATCGTCATCCAAAATTCCAAGATTGTGAACACAGATGGTACGAGTTACCTAGGCTTTTAGTCCAGTGAATCGATGCTAATCAGACAACCTAACTAGATTGCGTCTCCTTCAAACCGAACTCCACCCAGGTGGTTATTCAAAACCTAGACTGCACAGGATCCCACGGAATCTCGGTGGGCAGTTTGGGACAATACCAGGGCGAAACCGATCTAGTTGAAGACATCTACGTTTATAATGTCACGATGACCAATGCAACGGATGTGGCACGGATCAAGGTGTGGCCAGGTGTGCCCCCGGATTCTACTGGCTCCACGAGCGGTGGTGGACTCGGCCGCGTCCGCAATGTTACCTACGACACCATGCATAGCTCCAACAATGACCACGTCATCTCTGTTTCCCAGTGTTACTACTCCAAGAATCAGACCATGTGTGATCTTTACCCTGTACGTGTTTCACCTTTGTTTGCGTACATGCTAGGCCACGCCACTGACACTTTCTTTTTTATGACTGGTAGGCAAAACTGGTTATTGAAGATATTCTGTTCACTAACTTTGAGGGCACGACCTCGACAAAATATGATCCGAGAATCGGTGAATTGACATGCAGCAGCCCTGATGTATGTTTTAAAGCCCCAAGTATCTGGAGTGAGGGGGTGGGGAAATAAATGCTAACGAATATTAGGTGTGTCATGATATCGAAGTGACAAATATCAATGTGACTCCTCCCAGCGGCGAAGCCCCCTTCTTTAGGTGTGTCAATATGGAGGACTCTATGCTTGACGAGATTACCTGTACAGCGTAACCCGAAGCCCTTACTGGTCTGGTCTTGGGAGGGGCTCATCTGAAGAAAAGAATGTGAAATAATCGGTAGAACTTTTAAAAAAAAAGCCAGCTCCTTTTGTAGCCATTTTTTATAGTTATTGGAAACAAGGGTTGGTATAATGAGAATATTTTCAGACTCTTATCAATATTTCATGTGAGAAGCCCCAAATTACTATAGGCATTGGGAGTCACCTACTGTATCGGGTGTAGGTCTTGACTAGGATATCTTGGGCACTCGGAACTGATACTCACCCTATGTTGAAGGATTCCATGTCGTAGGGACAGGAAGTCTAGATTTAGCCCCAGGCTTCTTATATGGCTTCGGGAAGGGCGATTGGTGGAAGAACAGGCTATATTTATCTGTTAGCGAAACCCAAGCTCCATGGGAACTCTACCATGTCTACCTTGGAGTCCTGCAAAGGAATAATACCTTTTCATGAGACGACTTTCGAGAAATTCTCCAATTGGAATTCAACCTCACCAAGTGGGAAAAAGAAAACAACAATAGCCAGATCTCGATTGCTAGCCTCGTTTCGGGATACGGCTAAAAGTCACCGGGGGGCATTGTAAAATGTTTCTTTGTTCAATCTGATATAGAGCACTAATGTACCCCGAAGTAGCTTTTGAGCTGATGGGTATTTTTTGGGGATTGAATCTATGGAGTTCGCATCCTTGCATTGTAAGCCAGATCTCAACTATATTGATCACAGTTTTCATGAATTACAGGTGTATTACCTCAATTTCAGAGACCAAGATCACCACTAGCTCTCATGTAGGCCCGGAACTAACGGGCAATAGATCATCCAAATCTTAAGCAGAGAAGTTAGTGGAGAAAGGGTCATGAGGAAGCGCAAACATCAGCCGTGGACCACTCGATGACGTCATATACGAGCGCGTGGCTGATAATACGCTAATCCGAAGGCAGTAACCGACATTTGGACAACACCACCCCAGCTAGGTACTGACTTCCACTGTCTCATTCATCATGGATGACCCCGAGATCAAGAAGGCTATTGAAGCAGAGCTGTCAAAAACCGAGTATGCCTGTGATTCTCTTACTCAGTTGAGTGGAGGGACCGCCAATTTCGTTTACCGAGGCGTTTTGTCCCGACCCCTCCACGATGGGACCAAAACCGTTGTTATCAAACATACGAAGGATTATGTAGCATCGAACAAGGACTTCAAGCTAACTGCTGAGAGATGTGTAATTACCCTTCCCTGTCTATCAACATCAATCACAGATGACGGGAGAACAACTGCTCCACATAGATGAGAAATCACCACTAACTCGATCCATAGCTCGTTGAAGCATCATCTCTCCGGGCGTTGGGCCACCTTTCCAGCACCTCCACAACATCTGAAGAAGTATATGAAGGGAAGAAGGGCCAAATTTCAGTCAAGACCCCACACCTTTTTTCCTTCAACCCTTCAACAAACACCCAGGTGATGGAGGACCTTCCAGATGCTTTGGATCTGAAGTCTTTCATGAACTCCTCTGATGCATCCCAGGGAGTTACCCGATACTGGGCCATCTCCGTTGGCCGTGCTTTAGGTGTCTGGCTCCGGGCATTTCACTCCTGGGGGTCAGAACCCTCACAGGCGGATGTGGCAGTAGAGTTTGGGAAGAATCAGTTCATGCGGGACTTGAAGTTTAGCATTAATTATGACAATCTCATAAACACGATAGCGAACTACCCTGACCTTTTGGAGGAGAGCCGGCCTGTGTTTGAAAAAGTCCGCGAGATGGCGGCTGGAGAATTGGGAAAGACTTCGGGCGCAGGATTCGGTCCGATTCACGGTGATTTCTGGTCGGGAAAGTAAGTTTCTTCGCTATCTCCCATTTTCCGGCGAATATAGCCCCGTTTGACCATGCCTTGGCAGTGTTTTGATCCCAAAGACGGCTGTCAATCAGCCAGCCCCGACCACTCCGCTTTTTATCACTGACTGGGAACTAGCACAGTGTGGCAGTCGCGCCCTTGATCTGGGCCAAATGATTGCTGAGCTATATATGCTGAAGCATTTCAAAAACAGCGATGCTGCTCTATGGTTGATTGAGGGTTTTGCTGAGGGCTACCAAGATATCAATGAGGAGCTAGCCTTCCGCACAATAATCCATGTTGGTGTCCACTTGATATTCTGGGGAAGCACTATTCCTGGATGGGGAACGAAGGAGCAAGTCCATGACGTGGTTCGGGCTGGGCGGGATCTGGTCACTAAGGCTTGGGAGCAAGATCGAAAATGCCTGGAAGGGGGCGTCTGGGAATGCTTGTTCAGGGCTTAGCTTCTGGAGTATGCTCAAGGCGCACGTCACTCGGGTCCCTGTTTCAGATCTGCTTATGGGAGAATTTTAACTGCTGAAAGCGAATATTTTTAGCACCAACCTCTATTTTCTGGCCCCTCCATTCTCCGAGTGCGGGATCTCCGTAGCTTAGGTGGACCCTTGTGTGAATCATTTCTGACACTGCCGACATCCGAGTTGATGAACCGCATGCTGAGAATCGCTTAATCTTCCTTTTTTTCGCCCGTTGGGTAAGAGTATGGTGCGGCCACTCCCGCTAAATTTTACCCCCAAGTGCGCGAAATGTCTCTAGTCAGCGCCTCTGTCATACTATCACGCAGAGGCTATGCCTCATACCAACCTTAGAGAACCTATTTTTGTTCCTGCCCTGTAATCTGGGCTTCGTGTTCACACTTATAAGTAAGGGAGGGAACCCCCGCCAGTATCTACCCAGAGAAAACCAAACCCCATCTCTTCTTTTCGACGGTCAATTCCTCATTGATATATCTTCATCTACGCCGTCAAGGGGGAAGAAAGGCCATAAAAATCGTTCAGGATTAAAAACATCCAAATCATGACTTCAATTTCTAAGCCCTCGATTTTCTCCGCTTCCGCTGGGTACCAACCCCCCAGCACCGGAATATTTGCCTTCATGCCCGCTTCCTGGATCCCATACGCTGAACTCATGCGCTTGGATCGCCCAGCAGGCTACTACGCCTTTTATTGGCACTATGCAATTGGATTAGGTTTTGCCGCCTGCATCTCGTCACCACATCCCCCTTTCTTACGAATCATCCTCCTTGCCGCCCACCTAGCCCTTTGGGTGCTTCTCCTCCGCGGAGCAACCTGCACCTGGAACGACAATTTAGATCAAGACTACGATCGCCAGGTGACACGGACTCGATTTCGGCCAATCGCCCGCGGTGCCGTCAGCACCACCCAGGGGCACATTTTCACCTTCGTTCAGCTCATCCTCAGCGCATTGCTCCTTCTCCCCTTGCCCAAAGAGTGCGCCAGCTATGCAGCCCTAATCACCGCCGTGCTCATGATCTACCCTCTTGGCAAGCGCTTCACCGACTTTCCCCAGGTCATCCTGGGCGTGGGCTTTGCGCTACCCGTCTACCTGTGTTGTGCCGCAGTTGGTGTGCACCCAGTTTTGCTACCCGTGCGGCCGGATCTCCTGCCCCTTCTTGACCCACTCTCCGACCCTTATACCGTAGGGGCCTCGTGCTTATTCGTCGCTTGTGCGCTCTGGACGATCATTTTCGACACGGTCTACGCGCATCAAGATGCTAAGGATGACGTCAAAGCAGGCGTGAGGTCGTTAGCTGTCCTTCTGGGTAGTCGAACCAAACTCGTTCTCTCGTTTCTGGCCCTGGTGCTTGTCATCATGCTTGTAGTCATGGGCGCCGTGTGTCGCTTCTCGGTGGTCTATTTTGCTGCGAGCTGCGCCGGCGCGGCTGCTGTCCTAGCCACTATGCTGTACTCGGTCAGGTTGGATGTGCCCGAAAGCTGTGCCTGGTGGTTTGGCCCGGGGTCAAAGCTTGTGGGCGCGAGTCTGGTGGCTGGCCTTTGGGGGCAGTATGGATTGGTTGCATGAACGTTATTACGCAAGTTGGGGGAATTGAGCTGACCCGATCCTGGCATTTGGTGGGTTGTACCATGATATGGATCTTTATCGATGTTTTCCCTACATTCATTTTATATTTTCTTTTTTGCCTCTCCTTGTCTCTTTTCTTTTTTTTTGTCTCTTTGCATTTTTTTTTTTTTTTTTTCATCTTTCCTTCCTTCCTGTTTATTAGCGTTGGTTTAGAATTTGTGGCGCGAGTGTAACTGGTTTCGTTTGTTAACCCGGAAGATCAATGGTTTGGGGTAGATTGTTTGGAGAAGTGTGTAGCATGTATAAATAGAACTTGAATCCCGCATGTTTTTTTATTCAAAATGTTCTTTACTGGCCAGGAAATGATGTACCACTAGGGGAATTAAAGGAAAAGAAGAATATAAAGCATAACAAAAACCGCTAGGCGGCATTTGACAACGGGTCATTAAAACCTTTACCACGGGGCTGCGAGCTGATGACTTCAATGCATGTCGTCGCGCGGATACTTCGGGCACGCTCGTACCAGCTCTGGTTATCCTCGCTACTGTTGATGGTTTCATGCCCGATCTGACAAGACACAGAGCCGAGCCTTGCCTGGTATACATTTCTCATCGGATGTCTTTCTCCGGACGTCCCTTCGCTACTAGAACCAATCTCACTCTTCTTGCTCTTACCGAAGAGTCGGTCCCAGAGGGGCTTTAGGGCTGGAATACTGCCGCACATAATAATAACAAAGACTTCGGAGAGACCCCATATCGTTAGAGCGTACTCTCCCCCTGTTGTAAAAAAAAGAGAAATTTTCATCAGCAAACGACAAGAGTGAGACTTATGTTCATGGGGATACGGTGTGTTCGACTATACATGTAAAGTCGGGATCATTAACGATAGTCCCAAGTTCAGTAATTTTTACGATTCCACAAATCATGGCCCTATATTATTGTTATGGAATGGAAACGGAAAAGGATATTTGTTCCACTAACATCGAACCAAGCCCTAAGAGGATTGACAAGTTGATCCGTCTTCGACGGCTCATATGTAACCGCGAAATAAAGGTCGCAGGGATTATAGCAAGCACGGCATCGGCAACGCAGTTTTCCGCTGAGTTCGAGGTTAGTGATTGGTCCATGCGTGCCCATTGCAGGGATATCTCGAGGGGTCAGGAGTCTTTACTTGACATGAAGTAAGCAAACTTGAGCTGCGCCGTACCATCCCAACAGTTTCCTTCAACCTGTCTGTTCCAATTCGCCTCGACCGGCATGCATTGGATAAAATTAAACAAGCAGTTCAGAACATTCACAAGAAGGGTGAAGCTGATAACTCCCCAGAGAATCCACCGCTGCCAGATCCTCTGTTTGCCGATCACCCGGAGAATTAGGGCTCCAACGGACGCCTTGCCCGTGCCTAAAGACAGGATGTGAACCCCACGGAGGATGAAGTTCATCTCCAACGCATACATGGTCGCGTCTTCCGACAAATAATAAACATGGCGGTAGCCACCAACACTATCTTGGAGGGCCGCAAATATAGCGGACGCAATGTACAAAGCCTGACTTTTGTTAGACTGAGACTGAAATTCGTTCCTTTGTCATTTCTCGCCAAGATACCCACCACAGTAAGCAGCATAAGCCAGTCATCCCAGCCTACCTTGCGAATCAGAAGACGAGAATAGAGGCGTAAAACGATTATCGTCGTGACAAGTGCTGTTTGAGTCCATATGATGCCCATAAGCGTAGGGCCCCGATCGCGATCTCCGCCCTCTGGCGGTGGGCCTTTCTCCATCGCAGGAATGTTCAAAATACCGTCGGTGGTGGCTTTGGGGCTAATATGCACCCGAGAAGCACATTGTCGATAAGAGAATGAAACCGACTCTTATATTTGGTAAACCAGGGATGGGTTTTCCCTCAATATCCTGGTGACCACTGCGGTTTGTGAAACCATAAGATTCGGTGCAACCTGGCACAGCAAGGGATAGACTGTCAGCATCACATTTTTCCTCCACGCAAAAGAATCATTGCCGGCGGATCTGCACAGAAAAAATGCTGTTAATGTTCTTCCAAACAATCCAACCGAGTCGGATGCGTATCCTTACTGGCTTCCATGATATCCTCCGACCAACAATAAAGTTACATTTGTGCCAGCCTTACAATCATATTGTCGAGAAGCTCGGAGAGTATAAATCAGTCCACTAATAAACTCGGCCATACATCCGGCAGCTTATTGGGTAAGATTCTCTTCTGCAAAGGGCAGCTTTCATGTGAGTCAGGAATCCAAAGTCCAGATTCCAGAGCGGTTGTCCAGTCCAGCCCTGGAAGTTGGTGGAGTGAAGGTGAGACCAAGCCAGACAAAGAAAAAGGAAGACTGAGAAATCTTCCCCTCCTGCCCTGTTCTCCCCCCCCTTACTTACTTCCTCCCTCCTTCTCCCTATAACATTCCCTGGGCTTTCCATTCTCTTGGTCCTTACTTTTTCAGTCTGGGTCGAACATTACTCAACCTGACGTCAACACCACGTTCAACAGAGACCACGTTCAACAGAGACCACGTTCAACCTCAACAAGTATGTCAAATTGGAGGGTTAGCGCCGCAGAGCAGAAGCTCTTGCCCACGGCCATCGGCGAACTTGCTCGTAAAGAGCCGGAAGCACTATGGGCAGAGTACCCCTTATCTCCGACAACCTATGACGATGGGTTTAGTCAAATTACCTACGCTCAATTTGCTAATGCTGTTAATGCCTGTGCCCACATCCTCAAACATGTGCTTGGACGAAGTGACACAGGCGAGCCACTGGCATGGCTGGCGCCTAATGACCCTCGCTGTTCCATTACACTTATTGCGGCAATGAAAGCAGGTTTCAAGGTATGAATACCATGAATGAGCTTCTCCATCCTACAGCATTGCTCACAATCGATCGATTTAGCTGTTTTTAATTTCGGAGCGGAATAGTGCTGCGGCAAATCATAAACTTTTTAATGATGTACAATGCTCAACAATTGTGACAACGGACCAAACATTCCCGCCCGTACAAGAGACTCGGTCGGGAAGAGAGCTTACTGTTGTCCAGCTACCGCCAATACTGCAGTTGTTGTCAGATCCTCAACCGGAGTATCCGTTTAGCAAGACTTTATCAACCTCGCATAATGAAACCGCATTTATGGTCCATACATCAGGATCTACCGGTATGTACCGTCCGTTACCTGAGCAATCCCAGGGCTGACTGAGGTAGGGTTTCCGAAGCCCATGTATCTATCCCATGGATTCGTGGCAAAGATGATACGCGACATTGGGATCCGAGCGCCGGAAGGCTATGAGACGCAAACTTCTATGATCGAGAACAGCCGATGCGTGCTGCTACTCCCTTTAGGACATGTAAGTTTGTCTGGCGTAGCCTAGCCTTTGCTAGATACTTACGAGGATAAAGCCCGCAGGAGTAAACTTCGGTGTCCTTCTTTCGTTTTTTGCCAATACCACAGT
The DNA here is from genome assembly GCA_027569045.1 of Aspergillus biplanus. Taxonomy (NCBI): domain Eukaryota; kingdom Fungi; phylum Ascomycota; class Eurotiomycetes; order Eurotiales; family Aspergillaceae; genus Aspergillus; species Aspergillus biplanus. The sequence continues at coordinate 661,714 of JAPDEJ010000005.1, read as the reverse complement.
AATTCTTCCTCTGCCGAGTGTGCCTCCAACAGGTGAAGCCTTGGTCCAAATACTCAGTCATATCAAAGCAGACTGGGCCGCTCTCGCCCCCTTAACACTTGAGACAATATCCAAGAACATGGCGCTGCTCGATACTATTGGCAATAAGCTCAAGACTTTGGTGTTCTCGGGAGGAAGCCTTCCAAAAGTATTTGGCGATGTCATAGCATCCAAAATTCAACTACTATCCTTCCTGGGATCTTCCGAAACCGGTCCGCTCCCTGGGATGTACCATCGTGGGTATGACTTCAAAAATGACTGGAACTACCTTCAATTCCCTCCACAGTTGGGCGCGAGTTTCGACCCTCGCCCTGGCGGTGTTTATGAGCTGGTTTTTAAACAAACGCCCGAAACGGAACCCTACCAGCCTGTTTTCACAACGTATCCGGAACTCAACGAATTCAGGACGAAAGATCTGTTCACCAAGCATCCAATAGTGCCCGGTCTCTGGACTCACGCTTCTCGGTCTGATGATGTGATTGTGTTCTTAAACGGGGAGAAAGTGAACCCCGTTGACTATGAAAGCCAGGTGTCGAAGCACCCTGATGTTTCGGCCGCTCTGATGTTTGGACGACAGCGAGTTGAAGCTGGGCTTCTGATAGAGCATTATGACAAGAATTTAATATCTACAGAGGATAGAGCGCTAATAATACAGCAGCTTTGGCCCACAATCGAAGCCGCCAACCGTACTTTGCCTGCTTACGCCCAAGTCTCTCAGACTCACATATGTTTCACAGATCCGGGAAATCCAGTCTTGAGGACGCTAAAGGGCACCATTCGCCGACCGGCGACGATGGACCTTTACAAGAATAAAATCGATCAATTATATGCAGACGTTGAGGAGTTGTGGGCCGCAAATGCGTGTCGACAGGAGGTAGAGTCAGTAGACATAGCGGAAGGCATTGTGCGCGATGCGCTCAGTGAAACAACCAAATTGGGCGGGCTAGGGAAAACGAAAGACTTTTTCCAGCATGGGATGGACTCTCTTCAAGTTCTTCGCTTTGTCAGGGCTCTGCGGATGAAAACCGCTCTGCGTTCAATCACCCCCAGCACTATATATCTGCATCCGTCCATCAGTTCTCTTGCACATGATGTGTTTCACCTCGCACGCAACGAAGGGGCTTCAGAAAAGCAAAAGATGGAGCAGATGCTTGCCCAAAGAACCCAAATTCTGCAAAAGCACATTAATGATATTAACAAACTCGCCGTCAGGGATGGGATGCCAGGAACTTCCGAGGAAAAAGAACAAGTCGTCTTACTCACGGGCTCCACTGGATCAATCGGCAGTTATATATTGCGTTCACTTCTCGATCGCCTCGAAATTACCCATGTATACTGCTTAAACCGGTCATCGGACTCGAGTAGCCTCCAGTGTGAGCGTAATACCCAACAAGACCCAAGTCTTCCCACCCTTTTCCCAGAGTCCAAAGTGACATTTCTCACGGCGGATCTTTCAGAGCCGCAGAGCTTTGGTCTTCCGGCCACTACATTTGACACATTGAGGGCGCGTGCCACACTTGTCATTCATAATGCGTGGGCTGTTGACTTCAATATACCCTTGCAATCTTTTGAGCCGCAGCTTTCCGGGGTTGTGAACTTGGCTGCATTCTGTGCTCAGTCAAACTTCCAGGCAGCTCTTTTGTTCATTTCTTCGATCAGTTGCACCATGAAGTTTGGAGCTTTAGAGCCCACGCACCCGACAGTCCCAGAGGTAATTATTCCGGACCTCCGGGTGACAGCCGATGTAGGCTACGCAGAAAGCAAGTACATCAGTGAACGAATCCTTGAGCATGCGACACGAAGGTTAGGCCTGCGGGGCACAAACATCCTGCGCCTTGGTCAGATTGCCGGTGCTGCACACACCCAGGGGCGGTGGAACCCATCGGATTGGATACCAGCTTTGGTTCAGGGATCGCGGGAACTTGGTGTGATCCCTGATTCAATCGACCCTATTGTCACCAGCGGTAACGCGGTCGCGGGAACAAAGAAAAGCATTGACTGGCTCCCTATCGACACAGCAGCTGATGTCATCGTTGAGGTTGGAATCGGTAGCGCCATATCATCAACCACCGGGCCAGTACGCGTGCTGCACCCACTTAATCCTAATCTAACCTCATGGGAATCACTTTTACCGTCGGTAGTTACAGCCATAGAAGGTGCACACGGTCAGCCACGAAGTGAAAGGACAGAGGCCATCAAGATTGTTTCCCGAGAAACTTGGATCGCAGCATTGAGGGCCAGTGCTACGCGATCCCTGGAGAATGGCGGGTCTGACGGGAGCCAAGAAGCCGTTTTGCGTGCCAATCCGGCTTTGCGGTTACTCGGCTTCTTCCAGATGCGGTTCGGAGCGGCAGAGAGCACTGAGCAGGCCGCCGCTCTCGGAGAGTTGACCTGGGAAACAAAGAATGCAGAGCGGGCGAGCGAGAAGCTCAGAGCTTCAGAAGCGATTAACAGGGAGATGATGGGACGATGGGTGGGCCAGTGGTTTGCTGAAGCCCAGTAAGCCAAGCTACACGATATTCCTAGATCAGTTACTATCAGAGCGAGTTCGTTCATTGTCTACAAAGTTCGATAAAATCTTAACAAAATCCAATTACATGCATTTACCATTTACGGAGTTCTTCGTAAGGGATTTTTTAAAGAAAAAAAGAAAAGGAAACCCCCCTTCAGGCCGCCTTAATTTCAGCCTTCATTCCAACCTTCCCTTCCGGCGTGAAAATCTGGGCATTAGACACCCCCTCCCCATCCTCAAGAACAATCCGATACTCATCTTCAGCGTACAGCGGACTCGTCGCGCGATAGGAAATGCTTTCGGGAAGGATCAAGCCCTCTTCACTGCCGCCACCATTCGCTCGGAGATCCCTCCACAGATCCAAGATCGAGATAAGGTTCAACGGCCCATGTACAACGATATCCTTGTGTCCTTCTACATCCCTCGCCCAGGGGAGGGAATAATGGATTTTGTGCGGGTTGAACGTAAGCGCAGAGAAACGGAATAACGTCACAGCCGTCTGGCGCATGGTTCGCGTATGGGTTTTGCCCTCCGACACCGTCACTGAGGAGGCGGGTTGCACAGATGGCGGCGCAGGGGCGGGTAGATTCGCAGCTGCCGATGCTGACGCGGTGGAAGTTGGGAGTGCCTTTCGGAAAACCCAGTTTCTTAAACCCTCGTTAGTTATTTCAAGATCCTCCCCCGAAATTGTTATATTTATATTGCAAGACACGAGAAAGAGAGGTAAACTTACCGTCGATCCAACACAGCCACTCCAAATTCATTTCTAAACTCCTTCTCCACACCGACAACAATCATCTCCTCACCCGTCTTCCGGACCACCTTGGGTTCGGCACTCAGCACTCGTGTCGTCTCCTGGACCTCCTGTCCAACCCGCAATGGGTTTGGCTTGCCATTTGCATCTCGTGGCCAGTGGACCTCGCCACCTGCCCACATACGACGGGTGAAGGGAGACTGGGGGTTATAGGAGGCGTCTGTGCCGTCGCCGCCTAGCTCATTTTCAAGGAACCCAGGGGTGAAATATACCAGATGGTAGGCGGCGGGTAATGGGGTGCCCGGCGCCGGTGTGGGGGTGTTGGAGAGAGACGGTGAAGTGGAAGTTGGGTTAGTAAATAGCGATGGGCGGTTCAGTGTTAGAGAGAGGAGCTGTAGCTGGTTGGCATCAAGGGTTTGAGATCGGGTTTGAGGCCCTAGGGACTGGAAGCGAGAGAGAAATGCGGTTGCGACAGTGGATGCGGAGGGATCGGAGCGGAGGCTGTTGGAGATGGAGAACAGTCGGACGGTGGATCGGTTGGAAGAGACAAGGAGCGTCCGCCCGCATTGCCGGAGAGGGGTGGATGAGAGGAGCATAGTTTGGGTTTGGATTTTTCTTTGAAGAATTTTTCTCAACTCTGGCTCCTATTTCCAATTTCCTTTGACTGATTTAAAAGGAGAACTGCAGCTCGCCTCGAAAAGTTGGAGGAGGGACTGCTAAAATGTGGTTATTATACCTCGGACCCCAGATTCCGGTCTCGGAATCTCAAGCAAAAAGGCGTTTCCGAGTAGCTAGTCTATTTGGGACTAGTGCGTTCTCCGCACCCCCTCACTATCACTGGAGGTCGGTAGTACTTCCTTCCTCCCCCTCTCCTCCAAGGCAGGATTGAAGAAAGAGGAATCGAATCCTGCTGATCCAAAGCCATCAGATGTTCTATGGGTGCAATTTTTGTAGCAATTCAGGGACTGACACTAATAGAACACGCAACTTTCATTCAAACGGTTTATCAACTACAATGAGGAATGCAAATAAGTACAGGACATATCACAGCGCGTCCACTTCTGCAGATATGATCAATCCGGGTCCTGGTGCTCAGGGTATCATGGTCTTTGTCAGGCAGCAATCACAGGTAAGTGCTAAAAAGAACATATTTCAAAGAGAGTTTAAGAGTAATGAAATTCTCAGGCCGGAACTATATAAACGCACTAGAGCTTCACTTGTCCGCCCTGCAGTTGCGTCCAGTTCTTCGGCTCGAATGGAACATATGTATCCCCCCGGAGCCAGTACAGCTTATCGGCAGCAGTGACAAGGCTGGGGTCGACGCCCTCAGTCCGTAGCACATGCTTTTGCTGCTTGTTGTTACCCGTGGCCTGCATCTCGGGGGTGATGCGCAGGAACAGTGGCGCCGCAAAACGAGGCAGATTCTTGAGAGTGTGTGCCGCAAGACTCTTCAGGACTTCCGGGGTTGGGGAAACAAGTACGGAAGGGTTGGAAGCTTGGATTTGCTGGTTGAAAACGATGGCAGCACAGCCTGCGCGACCATCGTGGTTCGGCAACTGCACACCATAAACGTTGGCCTCGTGCACCTCAGGATGGACACCAAGCACCTCAGCCACTTCACTGGTCGACACGTTCTCACTCTTCCACCGGAAGGTATCACCAAGGCGATCTGAAAAATACCAGCGGCCTTCGGCATCCCACCGGATCATGTCGCCGGTACGGAAGTAGGCATCTCCTTTGCGCAATACATCCCGAATGATCTTGCCTTCTGTCGCCTTCTCGTTCCGGTAATAGCCCTGGAATGTCTCTCCCGGGTCGACAGGGTCGATGGCGTACAGCAGTTCTCCCGGTTCTCCCCGAGGGACCGTCTTGCAAAGGCCCGTCTGAGGATCACGCCAAGGCTGCTGCGACTCCTGGTCTACCTCAACAATGGTAAGGCCGCTTCCTAGAAGCATGCCGCTAAACAAGCCATTACGTCCAATGGCACCGGCCGAGAAATCATTCGAAGAGAAGTTCCATGTTCCTGAGGTGCCTTCGGTGGCGGCATAGAATTCGGCCACCGTTTCAACATTGAAGCGTTGCTTGAAGCGGTTCCAAATGTCGGGACGCAGTCCATTTCCATATACCATCCGGATGTTGTGGTTCTTGTCCAGATCCTCCCCAGTGGCGGCATTGACCTGGGGCGGGACAGCGAGCAAATATCGCAGAGTTTCCCCGACGTATTGGATCACGGTAGCGTTGTTCTCGCGGGCCTCTCGCCAGAAGCTTCTTGCCGAAAACTTGCGGCCAATAATCAAAGTCGACCCAGCCATCAGAGTGGCCACAAAACCTAGAATCGCCGCCGAAGAGTGGTAGAGGGGCATGCACTAATGTTTCATGAAAGTCAGTAACACTGCTGAGGGCCTACAAACCCAAAATGCGCGGTGGGGCCCTGCCCGTGGTTTACATACCGTAAAGACACGGTCCTTGTCTGTAAGTTTAATCCAATCGCTCACAAACATGCTCCCGCTCCAGCTTTTCCTCCAGCTCACGATGGCCGGCTTAGGCAACCCCGTTGTGCCGCTGGTGTAAATCAGCACGGCCATATCACGCAGCTGCGGCCCATTGCGTGCGCTGTCATCTTCCCGGATCGCTTCCGTCTGCAGGATTTGAGCGTCAATTTCGGGTGTGTAGAAAACCACCTCGACGGGACCACCGTCTTCGCGGAAATCCGGAGACGCAAATGCACCCATCTGCTCTGGGCCGAAAGAGGACCGGACCTCTTCATCAACGATCAGGAGGCGAGCGGTTGATGTGCGGACCGAGTGCGTCAACGGTTTCCCTGAAAGATTATAGTTGATGAAGGCGGGTACAGCGCCAATACTCCAGAGACCCAGCCATATGAAAATGAACGTAGACGAGTTCATTAGGTCCATAGCGACGATTTCCTTTGGCTTGACACCATGGACTTGTTTGAACCAGGTTCCATAGCGCATGGCCAGGATATAGGTTTCGTGGTAAGTCCATGTACGACCATTGTATACGATAAATGGCCGGTCTTTCGAGGCGGGATCGAGGGCATAGCGTTCCACGACATAAAAGAGGTTTAGGGCGTCACGGCGCTGGGCCATGCGAGAGTTGAAGATGCTCCTGATCAGCCCCTTGAAAATTTTCGCATCATAAAAGAGCGAATATCTCGCATTCAGGTAGGCAGCGGTAGTCGCAAGCGCCAGGGCGGCAAGGGAAAGAGGAATATCTAACGGGCAAGACAATCAAGTTAGTACGAACGCCGACAGGTGAAAACGACCATCAATATTGTGGGAGGGTTCCACGCACCAAGCACCGAAGGAGGCATCGTGAATAATGATGAGCAAGATTATTATTAAAAAGGGCACTTAGAGAAGAGCGAGCGACCGTGTGGCTGCCGTCGATTTTCCTTTAAAGCAGTCCCAGCCCCAGAGAAGGAGGAGAAGGTAGGTATGGAGATAAGGGGCCCACTACTGTGATGGCCGAGGAACGGCATGAAAGGAAAGACCCATGGGAAGACGGAGGCCAAGGAGAGTGAGATGGCATTGTGGACTAATGGATGGGCAGCAAACGGCCAGCAGCAAGCTAGAATCGAGCGCGAAGAGGCGTGACGAACACAATGGGGGAGGGGGCTCCGCAAGGAAGGCGGAAAAGTTGCCTCGGTTTGTTGTGATAGCGGCATATTCGGGACACGGCAACTCGATCAATGAGGGTCCAAGAACCACATTTAATAATTTTTCTGCTGCTGATGGCCACTCAAATAATGATCATTATTGTTTTTGTTACTACTGATTTCACCTATCGGGCCATTTCAACTAATCACCAGCGCCAGAGGTCATGTTCCTCCGCTCCTGTCTTATTTTTGTTCCCCGCTCATTGAGCAATTATAGGAAGGATCTACTCTGTAATGCATTATTGGGAGTGCGCTTCTTTGTTGGGAAGAACTAAGAATAACTATTATTAAATAATAGCGTCAACAAAACAGGCCACGCCATATGCAGAACCATGAAATAAAGATCGGGGGGATCGTCACCATGACTCCAGAAAAATATGGAACTATCCGCCTCAGAGTATGGATCACATTTTAACTCTAATCACATGTGCCGGTCCTCAAGTCTCAACGCTTGTTTCTTTTTTTGCATCGAACCTCAATGGTTGGTCGGCTGTCATCCAATGAAGTGAGATTTTTATTAAGATGCTGGATTGTCTCTCGTCCTTTGTTAGCCCTTTTGCTTCCATTTATGAAAATTAAAACCCCATCATTCTTACAAACGCAGGGATGTATTTATGCAAAAAAGAAAAAAAATAAACTTTATTTTCATTATTTCTTCTTCTTAATAACCGGTACCTCGTCATATTCATCTTCCAAAAACGCTCCTAAAGCCTCTAGGCCCCGTTCCAACACGTGAGTCTCGCAAACATACCCCATTCGAACATAGCCCCGGAAGTCCTCGCCGTCCCCAAAGCATAAGCTCCCCGGTACAACCATTACCCCGGTTTTTTCCTGGAGCATCCTGCAAAAGGTGGCATCATCCACTGGCTTCCCCATTTTATTGAAGCGGATGAACGCGGTAGTCCCCGCGCGCGGCCGGACCCAATCACACGCCCAGCGATGGGACTCAATAAACTTCTCCAGCATGGCCAGGTTTGTCTTGGCGAGCTCCAGGTTCCGCTTGAGTAGGGCGTGAATGCACGACGGATCTAGAGCATAGCTTGCAATCGCGTCGTCGAGAATTGACACTGAGATGGTCGTATAGTCCCGAGCGGCGGCGCAGGTTTCAATCACCGATCGGTCGCGGGAGGCGATCCATCCCACGCGGATCCCTGCCAGGCTGTACGCCTTGGACATGGATCCTGTTACAATGGTGCGCTCATATCCGAGGGAGAGAACGGATGACGGGAACTCGGGCTCCATGGGGCTGATGGAGTGGAAGAGTGGGCGGTACACTTCATCGCAGAAGATGTAGATGGAGGAGCTACGTGCGATATCTGCGACTTCTTCAAGGGTCGCCTGCGGGATAATAGCTCCCGTGGGGTTCTGGGGGTTACTAGAGGGAAGTTAGTTATAATAGACCACGAGGGAAGAAACAGGAAAAAAAGAGAAAAAAAAAAAAAGAAGGAACAAGCCACATGGGTAGGTGGATATATACTTTAGGATGATGAGCTTGGTGTTCGGTCGGATGAGCTCTTGCAATTCCTTAAGATCCAACTTCCACCCATCGGATTCCTTGGACTTCCAATGGCTCACCTCAGCCCCCAAAGACGCGGGGACCGAGTAGAGCTGCTGGTACGTGGGATAGTGGCAGATAACATGATCCCCAGGGCCCACCAAAGAATACAACAGGAGGAAATTGGCCTGAATGGCCCCAGCAGTGATCAGAACGTTCTCGGACGGTAGCGGGGTAGGCGTCCTGACGGAGTACAGGTTGGCTAACGTGGTACGCAGCCGCTCCGAGCCGCGAATCGCCCCATATGTGAGTTTAGTGGAAAGGTCCAATGGGTGGGATGACGGGTCCTCGGAAAGGTTTTGGAGGTCATTCACAGATATTGAAGCGCAGCATGTCTCTGCCACGTTATACTTGGCACTAGTTTCATGTTTGTCCATCCACTACCAAGACAGGCGGGTTGTTGGTACGGCCGTCAGTCAAGCATCTAAAGCCATGTGAAGTGTGAGGGGCATGGTTGTGGGGAGGGAAGATGGTTTTCGCCCATTGTGATGCAAGGATTCACACATACTTGCTCCACGGCAAACTCCTTGATTTGAACCATTATGACCGCAATTAACTTTCAGGGAGTTTAATATGATTCTTCCGAAGAGGTACCCCAAAAACCCTACTATTCCTGGATCTTGTAGTGCTTTTAAGGTTGGCCGAGTTGAGTGTGCTGGATTTCTGGTTCAGGGACCGATCACGTGGATCGTGCTCCGACGCTTTCCATTTTGGGATAATTGGTACAGCTGCCTCGTGGAACGTGTATATCCATTCGGAATTATTACCAGCGACGGAAATGTGACTTATAGCAGGCGCGACGGCCAAGATGATAAAATCCAGGAAGGCCAAATGGCAGGAAATAAGTCCATCGATTGTCAACGTGATTCAAGTTTTGGTGTGGGAAAAATGCCGGGCTGTGCTGTGGATGCCCCAGGCGACAAGATTCAGATGGTGCTTCTCCGCCCTCGTCATTGCTCCGTTTCACCGAACAACAACCGCCTCTCTCCTGCAACGCTGTCACCCACTCACCCTCTCATTCTCTTTCCCCGCCTTTCATCATTAATCTGTTCTACTCCACCGCTCGTTTTGTCTGGATATCGGTGGAGGGGTTGTTTCCTGTCCTGGTCTTTTCCTACATTATCGCCTTTTTGTTCTCTGTTCCTGGGGCTGTACGATCACCTATTTCGTCACCGTTCAGCCGGCGGTTGAGCCATTTACTCCGCACCGCCTCCACTCTCGACTGAGTGACAGACCACAGTTCGACTACCACGCATCCCCAGCAGAATGCGGTTGTCGAAGTCATCGCTACCACTCTCTCTTTGTATTTGGCTCTCGCTGTCTGCTTCAGCTGTTGTCGCACAAGGGAATTACTCCGAATCCGATCAACTCCTCTTAACCTTCGGCGACCGCCCCCCCAACTGTCCGCCGTGCTTTAACTGCCAGCTAGACGCTTTTCAATGCAGCCAATACTCCCCCTGCGACAAATTTACAGGAAAATGTGACTGCTTTCCGGGGTTTGGGGGGCAAGACTGCTCAACCCCAGTGTGCGGGTCTCTGGCGGACAATCGCAATCAACGACCCCCCCGGAAAGACAAATACTGCTCATGTAAAGATGGTTGGGAAGGGATCAATTGTAATGTCTGTAAGACAGACAATGCTTGTAATGCGATGATGCCAGATCGTGAAGGAGGCGTCTGCTATAACCAAGGTGTGACTGTTAAAGAAAACTTCCAGATGTGTGATGTTACAAATCGCAAAATCCTGGACCAGCTCGGGGATCGCAAACCCCAAGTAACATTCTCCTGCAAAGCGTCAGACAAAACTTGCAACTTTCAGTTTTGGGTCGACCAGGTGGAATCATTCTATTGCGGATTGGATACTTGCGAATGGGACTTGGAAACCACCTATAGCCAAAATAAAACTAACTATCATTGCGATAACATCAAGTGCAAGTGCATTCCTGGCCGCATGCTTTGTGGAGAAGAGGGCTCCATTGACATCGGAGAGTTTCTCGACGAAGCCATCAAGGGCCCAGCCACCTTCTCATCGGTTTCTACCGTCGGCGGCGACCCCGACGATGGAAGCAAGTTTAAAGAGCCAGCGATGGATGATTTGATTAAGAGCGTCTTTGGAGATGAGAGTATTACTCTGAAATGCGACTCTGGAGAGTGCCTGTACAAAACAGATGTCCCCTGGTATACGCGCCCTGTTAAACAAATCAACACTCCACTCATTGCGGGTGCTGTTGCTGGCTGCGCCCTCTTTGTTGTTGCGGTGATATTAACTGTGTGGTACTACTCCCGCCGGTCGTACCAGGAGGGTCGTATTCAGTTGGCTCTCTCTGATGATTCGGATGACGAGGCGCACAAGCTCCTTGCGGAACATCGCCCAGCAGCCCTCTACTGGGACGGCGTGTCGTATCATGTGAACGGAAAGGAAATTCTTTCGGGCATTCGGGGAGCAGCTCAGCCTGGCCAGATTACCGCTATCATGGGCGCCTCAGGTGCAGGAAAGACTACCTTCCTTGACCTCCTCGCCCGAAAGAATAAACGAGGCGCAGTCCAGGGTGACTTCTACGTCAATGGGGAAAAAGTGGAGGACTCCGATTTTAAAAACATGATCGGGTTCGTTGACCAAGAAGATACCATGCTTCCCACATTAACTGTACACGAAACGATTTTGACTAGCGCATTGCTACGTCTACCCCGGGATATGAGCAGTGCCGCCAAAGAACAGCGGGTGTTCGAAGTCGAGAAACAACTCGGAATCCATCATATCAAAGATCAGTTAATCGGCTCAGAAGAAGGCAGCGGCCGGGGGATCTCGGGCGGAGAGAAGCGTCGAGTAGGTATTGCCTGCGAACTTGTCACCAGTCCCAGTATTCTCTTCCTTGATGAACCCACAAGCGGTCTAGACGCCTTCAATGCGTTCAATGTGGTCGAATGTTTGGTCACCCTAGCAAAGACTTACAACAGAACCGTCATTTTCACCATTCATCAACCACGCTCCAACATTGTTGCCCTCTTTGATAGACTCGTTCTCCTGGCCCAAGGCAAGACCGTTTACTCCGGCCCGTTTTCCGCGTGCCAGCAGTACTTCAATAACTTTGGATATACTTGCCCTCCTGGTTTCAATATCGCGGATTATTTGGTAGATCTTACCATGCATGCCAGTACCCAGTTCCACCAGGATGAAGAGGAATCCGGCTTGCTGAGTGTTCAAATGGATCCACCCAAGACCGCATCAAGTAGCTTGCGAGCGGTTAAGTCTGTGGCAAGCGCATCTAATGTGAGCTTGGAGGAGAACTCCAGTAGTACTGTCGAGCAAGGAGGTCGACGCCCGAAGGATAAACGACGGGTGTCAGTCAAACAGCGACAAGATCGTCAACTCTACTCGCGAAAGAAGGATCCAGAAGCCCCGCCTACTCCGCGAACCGACGAGGAGGACGCAGATGCCGAAGAGGTGGACGAGGGCGGGGAGCACTCTCGGCAATGGCTCCGGATGGCTCGACAACAGGGCCATACTCCCCCTCAAGTCCTTGATGATCCCGATCACCTACCACCAGCCGCACCAGGCCAAACAGACCTAGACGTAATGATCGCAAACTATTGGGCCTCGGATGTCTCACATGCAGTGTACGAGGAGATCATTGCGGCAGTTCAAAGTGCCCGTTCGGCGAATGGGTACGCTAACTCGGAAGTCATGTCTGCCCCCATCGCTGGTGCCCCCAAAGGTTATGCCAGGGTTGGCCTAATCCGCCAATTCGTCATCTTGTCACAACGGACGTGGAGGAATCTTTACCGGAACCCCATGTTAATGCTCACTCATTATGCGATCTCCATCCTCCTGGCTGTCCTATGCGGATACCTCTTCTACGGACTGACAGATGACATTAAGGGATTCCAAAATAGGCTAGGTCTCTTCTTCTTTGTGCTGGCCTTGTTTGGCTTCAGTACCTTAACTAGCTTGACGGTGTTCTCCGCCGAGCGACTTCTATTCGTCCGTGAGCGGGCTAATGGCTACTATCACCCCATCACCTACTTCGCAGCTAAAGTGGTGTTCGACGTGGTGCCTCTCCGGCTTATCCCTCCCATTATCATGGGAGTGATTGTGTACCCAATGACGGGTTTGATCCCGGCATGGCCGGAATTCTTCCGGTTCATCTTGGTCCTAGTTCTCTTCAACCTAGCCGCAGCTACCATTTGTCTATTCATTGGTATCGTCTTCCGTGACGGCGGGGTGGCCAACTTGATTGGAAGCTTGGTGATGTTGTTCAGCTTGTTGTTTGCTGGTCTCTTACTTAATCATGATGCAATTCCACCATCCGCTCTGTGGTTGCAAGCGGTAAGTTCTATCTTGATTCAACCTTTTTTTTTCGTTTCAGACATCGCTAACCCTTTGTTTTATTAGCTCTCTATCTTCCACTATGGCTTTGAGGCACTAATTGTCAACGAAGTGACCTATTTAACACTGATAGATCACAAGTACGGTCTCGATATCGAAGTACCAGGTGCTTCCATCCTCAGCGCTTTCGGGTTTGACACACTCGCGTTGTGGACCGACGTGACTGGCTTAGCTGTTTTTTCCGCAGTATTCCTCGTGATTGCGTACGCTGCCATGCATTTCCTCCTGGTTGAGAAGCGGTAATGCGATGTAACGTTATTCCGTAGTCGTCCTTTTTTTTTTTTTTCCGTTTTTTTCTTTCTCTTACGGCTGTGCTCTATATTTTTGCATTTTCCTGTTTGTATGAGCATACAGAGATCCAGGCTCCTTTTGTTTGGATTCTTGATCGCGATGAAGTAGATGCGCCATTTGCTCTATTTCACATTTCCTTGTTCCGCCATAGATGAGCTAATCATGTACATAGCTCTGAGTATGAAAGTACAATAGGTCTCCTATGTAGTGTCAAGTGACTTAAGTCCTTATCTCCGGTGACTCTGGAGTGGAAGGTGCCAGATGCAGATAGAAGCACGTGTTCGCCGCGTCACTTTCCAGCACTCTTCCGCCAGCTGTTCAACGTCGGCCAAAGCATCAAACCCAGCCATAGAGCGATTTAGGACACCTTTGCATTCTCAGGACTAGCTTTGCTTGTTGCCTTAAAACTTTCCTTAAAACTTTCTTATATCATATCGAGATCGCCCATATCTGTTCTCTTCCTCGGTTTCCTGATTCAAGCTCCCAAGCGAGCAACGGCCTCGAGGTCAATCTCCGCAGCCTCACCGCCCTCCGAACCAGTTAAACTCCATTTTTCTCCATCCGTTCGAATCCACACCAACCTCCCTCTGCTTGTTATCCACTCCGCCCCTCTTCTCTTCTTCCTTCCTCCTTCACCTGCTACTCACACTTCATCGCTTTCCCAAGCTACCTCACGCCTCTCTTCCGTTTCCCTCTCTTCTTTCTTTCCCTCCTTTGCCGTGCCACCTACTCGTACCAATATGTCCGGCGAGGCGTGGCTTTACCTACTGGCGGTGTTGATTAACGCCGTCAACCTGTTTCTGCAGGTCTTCTTTACTATTATGTACAGCGATCTCGAGTGGTACGTGTTATCCAATTCTCCCCTTCGCTAAGTTCTGTCTAAGGACAGGCCCTTCGCTCCGAGATCTGGGAGCTTCGGTGGCGATTGCGACAAAACCAAAGTGACTTGGGGAACTTGCCGGGCTAATATGGGTTTACTCTTGCCTTAGTGACTATATCAACCCTATTGACCTTTGCAACCGCCTCAACGCCTACATCATCCCCGAAGCCGGTGTTCATGCTTTCCTGACTATCTTGTTCGCTGTCAACGGCTACTGGCTGGCGCTTGTCTTGAACCTGCCGCTATTGGCATTCAATTGCAAGAAGTATGGTACCCCTTTTCCTAGTAACGTGGAAGTGTGTTCCGCTCACAGGCGCTAACGATATATTTCACCATGTAGGATTTACGATAACCAGCACTTGTTGGATGCTACTGAGATCTTCCGCAAGCTCAACGTTCATAAGAAGGTAAGTCTCGGCGGACTTTACATTACCATCCCGCTTGCAACATCCTAACGCAGAATTTTTCTCCAGGAATCTTTTATCAAGCTTGGGTTCCACCTCTTGATGTTCTTCTTCTACCTCTACAGCATGATCGTCGCCCTCATCCACGACGAGTCTCACTGATTCCACACCGAAACCGAGAAAGCTATGCGCCCCGGCCATCTCGAGTGAAGGCAGCTGTAAACCTTTTATCAGTGGGAGGAGCACGGGGCTCGCTCAACGGGGTCCCGTTGTGGCCACTCCGTGTTGCACCATCTCGAGGAATCCTACCGGGGAATTGACGTCCCTTTTCCTAGGTGGTAATGATTTTCGAGACTGCCATGGGTTTTGTCGAAGCTAATGGTAGGAAATAAATAATGTGCGAAATGACCATGAATATAAATCGGTATTGACGAAGGTGAAAGCTGGTGATTTCCATCCCGGTGTTTTGGTCTTGCGAGGCTGCTTGGCGGTGTGACTTGCTTCATGTTATCTTTTCTTTCATATTTTTTTTTAAGTTTTTGGAGCTGTGTCTGTGGGTTGTGTTATTTGTGATGACTTTCTAAGACTTGTTGGAACCCGCTGATGTTGTTCGATTCGATGTTAATGTGTTCAAATAATGGCTGTATATACCTCAGCGGTGTTACAATGAAGAGCGTCCGATACCCTCTTTGAGAATAATCAAGGGAAATAGGGTGCGCACAAAAACATAATAAGTAAATATGGACCCAAGAGCTCAATAATACCCTTGAGTGATAAGCTCGTTTGCCAACCTTGGCTTCGGGGGAAGATAGTCCGTCATTCGGGATGCACATATGGTCCGTGTGGGCGCCCGTGAACTTCACTTCCTCCCCATTTATCCACTTTTATCGAGAGACCATCGTCGCGTCTCAGTCTCCCAGTTCACCCAATCGCCTCTTTCTCTTCACCCTTCGCATCTCTCTATCATGGCCTCGATACTAGGCGCTGGCTATGACTCCAGTGATGATGACATTTCCGCTGCCCCAGCGACCACTTCTGCCACCAAGATTGTGGCCGCGCCTGAAGTGAACACAGAGGTTTGGTCCCCTGCATCTGTACTTTTTTTACAACAATTCAGAAGCCTCTCACAGTACATAGCCTTTCGTATATGCTCAGGTATCTAACAAATCAACAGGACCAAGCCCATATGCAGATGATGCTAGCCAACACCTCTTCCCAGGCACTCACCTACAACGCCACATACGATGACCTATCCCGGCCCTCTCAAGGCCCCTCAAACCCCTTCAAGCCCGCTGGTGCAGCTAGTGGGCTCAAGCGCAAGAATGTTCCAACTGGATATGCCGAAGAAGCAGCCATCAGCGCGGCCACCTTCGCTGCGCAACACCGTACCTTCCAAAGTTTAGGATACACGCGCAACCCGACTCTCCCGGGTCAGTTTGTCGGAAACCTCAACCAGGCTGCGCAGTATGGCGGAAGGGATGTTGTGCAAATGAAGCCATCCAAGGAGGCCTCCGCAGCGCTCAGAGCCAAACGACAACGAAAGGGTGACTCTAGCATTGTCGAGGGTGCTGGCGCATATCTTGGGCCTTGGGCAAAATACCAGGACGATGACCTGGTCTATGAAGAGGAACTTGCCAGCGATGAGGAGCTCGCGGAGGAGGACGAGGTGGTAGACGAGGAACAAACGTCAGGTCCCATGCCTGCCATGAGCAAGGAATCAACCGATTATCAGGACGACTCATCCAAAACCGAGACCACCGAGTTCCATGGCTCTGCGCAATTCGACTACCAGGGTCGGACCTATATGCATGTGCCCCAGGATTTGGATGTCGATCTCAGGAAAGCCGTCGGCAACGTTCAGAACTATGTGCCCAAGAAACTCATCCACACCTGGAAATCTCACACCAAGGCCATCACCTCCCTCCGATTTTTCCCAGGCTCCGGTCACCTCCTTCTCTCCTCCGCCGCCGACGGCAAGGCCAAGATTTGGGACGTGTACCATTCCCGCGAACTATTACGCACGTTTTCCGGTCACTCCAAAGCAATCACCGACACCGATTTCCATCCCACGGGGAAGACCTTCCTTACCGCCTCTTATGACCGCCAGATGAAACTCTGGGATACCGAATACGGGAAATGCATCGGCCGCTTCACCACAGGCAAAACTCCCCACGTCATCCGCTTCAATCCCAACCCCGAACTCTCACACGAGTTCCTCGCTGGTATGTCCGACAAAAAGATCGTCCAGTTCGACACCCGCTCCGGCGAACTCGTCCAGGAATATGACCACCATCTCGCCGCCGTCAACACCCTCACATTCGTCGACCAGAACCGTCGCTTCATCTCCACCTCCGACGACAAATCCCTCCGCGCCTGGGAATACGGTATCCCCGTTCCCATCAAGTTCATCGCAGAACCCTACATGTTTGCGCTTACCCGTGCCGCGCCCCATCCCAACGGCAAATACGTCGCTTTCCAGTCCGGCGATAACCAGATCGTCGTCTACGGCGCCACGGATAAGTTCCGTCAGAACCGGAAGAAGAATTTCCGCGGGCACAATAATGCCGGGTACGCTATCGATCTCAAGATCTCACCAGATGGAAGGTTCATCTCCTCTGGCGACAGTGCCGGTTACGTCTGCTTTTGGGATTGGAAAACGGGCAAAATGTTCCATAAGATCATGGCAAGTGGAAAAGAGGGTGGTGCCACTACGTGCTTGGATTGGCATCCTCAAGAGACAAGTAAGTTCGTTACGGGTGGGTTGGAGGGTACCATAAAGTATTGGGATTAAAATTTTATAACCTTTTAATTTTCTTCTTACCTACCTTTACTCCGGGCAATTGTATAGGAGTTCCCTGCTTTTGTTACCTATGTTTTGCTGTATAGCATATCTACATATACCATATCATCACGGATCATTGGGGGGTTGGGGGGTTGGGGATTGGAATAGGTGCAATATCACGGGTATAATACAACCATATAAAATGCCACGGACGAAACAATTTCGACTTTGTTTTCCTTTTTTTCTTCTTGAAATCCCGAACACAGAACCCAGAGTGTTTTTTGGGGCCTCCTGCGCCTATACCATGAATACTCTATAATACATACCAACCACCCGATTAGAAGATATAGAGACATGAAGTAAATTTGGAAAAATATAAGGTAGGGGGAAGGGTGTATGGAGAGAGAAATAGAAGAAACTAGAAACTAGCCATCTCAATCCAGCTAGCTACGAAAGCCAACCTTCGTCCCCTATCGGCCGCCATCCGGCGTGAAAATTCATCAAAGTTAAGCTTCGCACCAGTTCCACCACGGTCTTTAGCTTCCTGTTCAACTCGGTTGAGATAAGCCCACCGTGATAGTGTCTGAGGCGGAGGAGGAAGGGTAGGACCCTGGCGTTTAGGTAATGACGAGGACGACGGTGGAGGGAGCGGTTGAATTGGAGACGGAGCACGTTTCGGGGCTGTGGCTTCCGCGTCTGGGGAAGAAGCTGAGAGGGAAGGTGGCGCTGGGAACGTGGTACTCGTCCCAGTTGGATGCAGGCGAAGCTCGGATGGAAGAATATTATGTGACTGGGAAAGGTAACGCTGCGGGCTACGAGGGGGAATGTCCGATTCGTCATTCGGACGATGGTGGGGGAGAGTGGGATCGTAATTAGAGTGGAGAAGCGGCTCTTCCACCACGGGAAGCGCAGGAGACAGTGGAGTAGGTGAGAGGACGAAACCGTCCGGCTGTCCTAAGGGGGATACCGGTGCGTCGTCCTCGTCAGGGTTGGCGAGATGTGTCGGCCGTACTTCGTCATCCTCGTCCTCATTCCTGACCTGACCAGGGGTTCTTCCATCACTTGGGGGAGGTGCAAGCACTGGCCCATGTTGAGCGGGCTCAAGAATGGGACTTCGGACGGAATATCCAGACCGGTCAAGGAGTTCGTCCAACGGTCGATCGCCGTACGGGATACCCATAGGCTGTTCTGGAGCTTCATCCGCATCATCACCGATTGCTTTTTCACGATCTGATCGGTTCCTAGCATCCATCTGCTCCACCAGCTCAATCTCACGGGCCCAAATCTTGCGTTCGGTTCTGGTTCTATATGCTTCCATGAGAAGATCTTCCTTTGGCTTGAACATAATGTCCAAAATCTCGTTAAACCCTTGCTGTGTGACTTGGTACAAGATCTCTTTTCCGACATCTCTCTCGACATCAGGGATTTCAAAACCACCCCACCGCTCACCTACCAAGATGCTACGAGAGGAAGTTGACGGGTTGGATCTCACTTCGTATTCGTCAGTCAGGTCATCCTGGAACCGTACCTTGGATGATGACCGAGAACGTGGAGACGGTGGGTGCGAATCATCGTCTGTCGGTGGTGCATCCAGTTCATCCTCATCCTCATCAGTCACACCATCCACGTCGGGGTCACTTTGGTATCCGTCAGGGGCCGTGCCACCATCTTCTTCATCGATGTAGAAATCCCTTCGCCGCCAGCGCTCATCAATCCCCCGTCTCCGAGCATCATTCACCTGTCTCTGGTCATCATCACACATGCGATTATAGACAGCTGTGCCAATACGAGCCCTATCCACCGGGTCTGTAACTTCCTGGAGAGGCACGTATGCTCCTAAAGCATTCACTATGTCTTCCTCTTGAATATGCTCTGGGGGAGGCCAGCGATCACTACCCGCGGACGAGCTACTAGAATCGTCCGCATAGTCCCCTTCGCCCTCGTTTTCATCTCCAGCGCCTCGCCTCCCCTGGCTACCAGAGGCATGGACTATGCCAGACTCGGTGGTTCGTGGGGCTACCCGCACGGTTACCGGAAGCAGTGGCTGTGGCCGTCCGAATTGACGACGTACGGCAGCCTCCCCAACGACTGAGTGTCGGTCCCCAATATCGGTCCCATCCGGGCGCAGCACACCCTCATTATCCACGACTTCCATGTCTCCGTCCTGGTTAAAACGCTTTCCCTCACCAGTTCGCGAAGCTTCCCCAGATGGAATGCTACCAGGGAATGCCGAGCTGATCGGTTGACTTCCAAGCACAACGTCTCGTGCGCCGCCTTCGAGGAAATCATCTTCCATCCCAGCAACCATATCTCGGGTCAACTCGCGGCTGAGGGTGTAATACGCGCGGAAAACACGTAGGAAATCTTTGCGCTCGACGTACCCATCCCCGTCGATATCATAGCCACGGAAAACACGGCGCAGCCGCTCGTCATTACTTTTGTTATTGAGGCTAGCAAGACCCTTCAGAAACTCTTCAAATCCAATCAGTCCGTCACTGTTAGTGTCATAGAACGCAAACATTCGGTCATAAATTAAGCTCGGGGGTGGAGGGCGAACGGAAGTATTCGGTACAAAACACCGATCGAATGTCTTTCGGTCAATAGCCATATACAAACGATTGGGGTCGTCAGCCCATTCATGGTTCGCCAAGCAACGAAACTGGTCCCAGAGAGCTTCCAATTCTGTGCCCTCCAGGTTGGTTTCCTTCATCAATCGTTTGGCCAATGCACGCGGTAAAGTGCGTGGGAGCATGGAGGGTTTTCCGGGGTACCAAACGGGCTGGGATTGTCTGGGGTTGCCGAGGAAGGGAGCCGGTATTCGAACCTTGTAAAATAGATGGGTCTTAATATGTACCTGCATCGCCTCACACGTCTCACAAAGGTCATAGTCAATGCAGTTGGCACATCTATACCGGATCCCCTGGATAGGCATAGCCCCACAACTATTGCAAGTGACCCCTCGGTGGATGTATCCATCTTTCCGCGCTTGATCCTCAGCAATATGATACAAGAGGTTAAGCAGGTTCTGGCCTTCACGCGCAGACAAAGAGTCATTGTTCCCTTCCCGCCAGGAGAACACACTCTGGTCATCAACCACAGTCTCACCACCATCCAGATTCTGGGCTGGTGGAGATTCATCTGGGAATGTCGAAGTCGACAATGTAACTCTTTCTCCATTCTGTCGGCGTCGACGCAATTCTTCCCCGTAATTACTATCTTCATTAAACCGTGCCAGAGCTCTCTCGATCCCTGCTCGAGAGATACCACGCCGCTGCAATTGTTCCATCAAATAATCTCTTTCCTGACTCCCTACCGGCAGGGTATGTGTGGGTGGAAAATCCAATGCGAGGAACGACTCCAAGAATGTATCCTCCATCATCTCACGCATGCGCTCCGCATGAGCCTCAGGAACACCGACCTCCTCCATGAGTTGGTCCCGGGTGGCGAGTAGAGACGGAAGCAATCCGCTTTCCACTCGTCGACCATCTTCCGTTTCAATACGAAACGTGCCATATACTCCATTCTGGCGCTCAAGCTGCTCCAAGTGGGCGATGGCAAGGGAGGACGGGGATTCCACAACTCTGGTTGCTTCGGACTCGTTTCGCCTTTGGCGACGAACAGCCCTCCGGCGACGGAGCGAGGACTGGGGGGGTGACGAGGAGAATATATGATTACGGAGATAGACAAGCGCGTAGGCAGCTGCAACACCAGAGAGAAGGTAGAGAAGTGGGCGATAACGGGCGAAAGTCAACCTCGCCTGTGATTCCGACATCGTTTAGTGCGAAGGGGGGATAAGCGTTAGCGAAGGCGTATCATTATCGTGAGGAAAAGCAAGGTAGCCAATGAGGGAGGACAAAAAACGAAAAGAAGAAGACGATAAAGTGGAGTTGGGGATGGAGTAGGCGCTGAAGTGGTGAATTGGAGAAGGAGGAGCCCGAGTCGTTTCGGCGAAATGAAGCCAACGCGGAGGTACCTAGGCGGAGGGCAACTTTCACCACCGCCTTTCAAGAGCTATAAGGAGTGACCTTCGATCTTTAAAATTCTATTCATTCTATTCGATGCTATTCTCAAGGGGCTACTAATTATTTATCTCATAACCTCAATAATATATAGGAAAAAATTTTTAGGAAACAAAAGACCCGGCCCTGTTCATCCGTTCACACGCCTCTACCGATTCAACCGTTGCTCTCGAATAAACAAGCTGCTCACCAGGGCGAAGAAGACAACCGCGATCAGAAATGCAAACCCTTTATTGGTGGCCCATCCATAGCAATCCCGGACAACCTTCGCAACTGACGGATCCAGTGTTCTAATAAACTCCAGACTCTGTCGCACGCCGTCAACAATCTGATCGATGTCCTTGTTGTCGCGCAATGCGGACCTCAGCCGCTTACGCAAAACTTGTTGCACAACAGTGGATGAGAGCGAGAGGCCAATAACGGATCCCAATGATCGGAAGAGGTAAGAACATGCCGTCACTACCGCCTGGTCCTCGGGTGTTGCATTTGATACTAACGCGGCCCTCACGTCAGCAAAGCCACATTGTTAACGAACTGGGTGTAACTTACTAAGGCTAATCAGTGTAGTTGTGACACCGATTCCATTTCCAAAGGCACAGGCCACCATGCCGAGAATCATTGGAACTAAGCTCTCTCCAGCTACTCCAGAGAAGAGGAAAATAATACCAAGTCCTATGGTGAGTGAGGTGTATCCAGCAACCGTCATCCAATAAAACTTGCCAGTCCACTTCATCATAAACCCAGCAAACAAAGATCCGGAGACACCGGCCATGATACTGGGCAGAAGACGCAACCCGGCCACTGTGGCGGACACGCCATCGACAGCCTGGAAATACAGTGGAATGTAAAACAGGGCAGCCAACCATCCCCCAAAACTAAAGAAGTTACATCCATAGCTGGCGACAAACGCCCGGTCGAAGATAATATGTCCGGGGGCGAAAGGCTCTGTTGCAAAGTATATTTCAACCACAACAAACAGCACAAATAGAATTGCCGAAACACTCAGTGAGATAATAGTCAGTGGTATTGTCCAGGACACATTACTTCCCCTATCGAATCCAACAAGGAGAGCAAGTACGGCTCCGACGAGAACAATCGCTCCAGGGAAATCGATTCGACGAAGCTTCGTTTTCCAATGGCTATCCTCCTGGGCCGGGAGGTCGAGCATCACAGAAACAAGGATGAAAGCCAGAACACAGAGCGGGAACTGAGCGATGAAAGACCTATAGGACTCAGATTAGGGGACCTTAAACCTCAAATTCGACGTAAAATTGGGCTCATACCATCTCCAACCAATGTAATCGGCGAGAATACCACCTGTGGCCAAATTTAGTGAAAAGGCAAGTTTGACTATAAAGAGCTGGATTTTTTTACCTAGGGGTGCTCCAGTCCCCGAGCCTGTTGCATAGATGATATTAATGATTCCCTGCCAAACGCCTCGCTCCCGGAGAGGAATAATGTCACTCAAAAGGATGCTAACAACAGTGGTCATGCCACCGCCACCGATACCTTGAAAAACCTAGAACATCCAGTCAGCCTCTTGCTAAAGTCGTAAATCTCATCATTTCCCATACTCGGGCCGCAATAAGTTGGTGAATATTTTGCGCAAGACCGCAGCACAAACATCCGATACCGAAGATTGCGTACGCGAATAGTAAACAGGCTTTCCGGCCAAATATATCACTTAGTTTCCCATACAGCGGTTGGAATGATGTCAATGTAAGGAAATAGGAGGTGGCAATCCAACTGGTCAGGTTCAGGGCTTTGAGCTCGCTCCCAATTTGCCCATAGCTGGCCATGATAATTGTCTGATCCGCGGCGGAGAGGAAAATCTGGGGTAAACGGTTAATAAGAATGCTGCGCCGAAGCCCTGATATTCATACCCCAATTGATATTGCAGGAACGATGTAGCTGAGGTTTTGTCCTGTCTGAGGGCCATCTTTATCTGCTTCGCGACCCTGCTCCGTCGGTGTTGGGTCTGGTTGACCCGTTGTGGAGGAGTAAGAAGCATTGCCATTACTTTGCGGTCCCAACAATGGGGATGCCTCTGTAGGTGTTCTCTCTGGAGACATTCCGCCCGATCAGTCACTCACTCACTCACCACCTCCATCACCCAGAGGTACAATAGTTGACGGGATAATCTTTAAAGGCGAAGGCATGATTCATAATCCGCACTTGCTGCCTCGGGCATTAAATAATCACGTGATAATAAGCCCCTCACGCGAAGCAAATTTCCTCCATCAATCTCTCCGGTCTAATTGGCTATATCGGCTACTCGGCAGGCGGGTGGCTCATGCGCTAATCCCCGTTTGGAACCCCACTCAGAGCTCGGCTGGTTCCCGCTTCAGAGCGTGTGTCTGAGGTTACGCACCCATGGAATTCAGTGCTACACCAAGTGGAAAAGTCCTTGAAGTATAACATAATAATAGTTATACGAGCAGAAAGTCTGATTGCTATGAGGTATAACCTACTTTTTACTTTCCTTCCTTCTCTTATGGCAACGATTCTTCCGCATACAGGCTCATACAAAGACTGCCCAAGGAACTCCATAGGGCGAATCTCTCCTTGCAAGTTTTTTTTGGCAAGCCTCTTAGCATAATGCTTTTACTCCGTAGGTGCTTTCAGCACCATAAATTACTTCAATTGACCCTTGTGCTTAGACCACTGGGTCTGTGTTACTCACTGAGATCATGCAAGATATTTTATCACGTGATTGGTTTTTCCCGAAAGGGGATTCCTGCTTCATGACGCTAACCAGAAGGGGAATACCCTCCAAGAAGTTCCGCCTCAAGAGATCAAAGTTTCAAACCGTGGGCGTTGTGACTCAGGGCTTCCGTTTGCATCTTATAAGAAGCTCAATCCAGGAAACCTTGCCGGTTTTATCGATGTTGATATCGAGCTGTGTACCTGGTACAAATAAATTCGCAGTCATCGGAAGATCACCCCTCCTGCAGACACAATGACGTCTTTTCAACCGAAACAAAAGGTTGTGATAGTCGGCGCAGGTCCCGTGGGGTCACTTGCAGCTCTCTATGCCGCAGCACGAGGTGATGATGTCGAAGTATATGAGCTCCGCGAAGGTTAGTTCTTTTTTTTTTCATCTCTCTCCCATGCACCTTTACGTGTATCTACTTGATCAGTTTTCTATTTACCCATTAACATTCGACCCTTTCGCTTTTTCTTCCCTTTACGAAAACAAAAGAAAGGATGGCTCTAGCAGTAGTAAATTGCCAACAATTACGACAAATAAATGCTCACATCACAATTGACGCGCAGACCTCAGGACCCCCGCCACAGTGCCATTGAACTTTACCAAGTCGATCAATCTTTCATTATCGGACCGGGGAATCACCGCGATGAGAGCCTCAAATCGAGCAGCTCTCATCGAAAATATTCTACAGCAGGTTGTTCCTATATACGGGCGCATGATTCATGGCAGGGATAACGGAAAGCTATGGGAGGCACCACAAGCCTATGATGTTCATGGCCGAGTTGGTCTTCCTTATCATATAATAATGAAGCGATCTCATAGCTAACCCCGCAGCAACCCTTCTAGAACAATCACTCAGTGGACAGGGGAACGCTCAACAACGTCCTACTCGACGAGCTTGAACGAGCGCCAAACATCAAATTATTTTTCAATCATAAGCTGACAGGCGCGGATTTCCGGGCAAATAAAGCCTGGTTCGAACGGAAATTACCAGGCGAAGCTCCCGCCCCAGGCTCATCCGGTCGTTTCCCCGAAATCGAAGTGAGCTTCGACTTCTTAATTGGCGCAGATGGAGCCCACTCCGCCACTAGATTCCATATGATGAAGTATGCTCGTGTCGACTATCAGCAAGAATACGTCGACACACTGTGGTGCGAATTTCGGATTCCGCCGTCTGCCGAAAACGAATTCCTTATCTCCCCAGCCCATCTGCACATCTGGCCAGGGCAGGAATTCATGTTTATCGCTTTGCCCTCAGTCGACAAGTCGTTTACCTGCACCCTGTTTGCTCCTGCTTACCACTTCGCTGTGCTGGAACGCTCTACCCAAGACCTTCTCGAATTCTTCGACGTCCACTTTCCTGGAGTTTGCCCAGAGTTGATCTCCCCGGATGACCTTAAAGAGCAATTCACGACAAATCCCCATCTCCCCTTGATCAGCATTAAATGCAAGCCTCACCATTATAACTCCAGTGTCGTCATCCTTGGAGATGCCGCCCACGCCGTCCTCCCCTTCTATGGCCAAGGCCTGAATGCTGGTCTTGAGGATGTCCAGGTGTTGTTCGATGCGCTAGACAACCACGGTGTCTACACCCCAGGTGCAAGCCCCGAGGCACGTAGCCTTGCTCGCCAAGCAGCCTTCCAGACTTACACCGACAACCGATCGGCCGATGCCCACGCCATCAACGATTTATCGAAACAGAACTATCTCGAGATGCGGTCGGGTGTCAAAAGCCCTCTATATAGGGCTCGTAAATACATTGAGGAGGCCCTATACCACTATATGCCAGGCTTGGGCTGGCAAACACAATATACCCGGGTCAGCTTCAGCAATCAACGATACTCGGAAATCATCCAACTGAACCGGAGACAGGGCCGCATTCTCGGCCTCGTCACTGGCTCCACGCTGGTCTCAGCATTAGCAATTCTTGGAATCCTCGTGTGGAAGTACCCTAATCGGCTTTCGCCATTATCCGTATTGAAAAATTCCTTCCAACGATGGGGAGGCATTTTGTCAAAAATTACTGCCTAATGCTTGATGATGAACACAAAAAACCTGGACTTCACCACTAAATTTTTGATTGTCTCGTGTATATGTGTCTGTACCTTCCTTTTCTCCTTTTAGACATGAATATATGTCGGTGTGTCCGTCTATGGTATAGATCGAGAGTCGGTATTTTGGTCGAACTGCATGGCTGATGCCACGAACCCATCTCTCCTCTTAACATTGAATGTATTCAATATCCCTGTAAGAAAATATATATTTTTTTATATAAATTCATTTTATAATTTTGAAAAAAAAAAGTCATTTAATCCCAGGAGTGGCTGTTGCTTCGGGCGAGTGACTCTCGAGTCACAGAGCCGATTCCAGGATCCTGACACACGTAATTCTTTTAAACTTCACTAGGATAGTAGCGAAGAGGGGCTGACTGCATCCTGGGTCCCGCTAAAATTTTGAATATACCAATAATTATCCTGATAGGTATGCCTTCTCTGTGGTGAGGTAGATGTCCCGGTGGCCTAACAGGATTCCGGAAGGAGAAAGACCCCTCCACGTTGGTGGGCTTTCAATCTTTTCCTTTTTTCTCCTTTATTGCTGATTATCTTGTCTTTAATTTTGGTTTCCAATTGGGAATAAAGCCTCTTACTTGCGCTAGATAAAATGTTAGTAGACCAAAGGATTTGTGGGGAAGGTTGGAAACACATCAAATTCCAGACAGCGGTGACCCTTACAGTGTAGGCGCAAATGAGAAAATGAAAGTAGACAGGTCAATCATTTCAAAAGATCCATAAAAAGACAAAACAAAAGTTAAAAAAGAAAAAAAAAAAGAAACCCCAAAAACAGATGGTATCACAGGGAATGGCTAGGAGAAAATCAATCTCCAATCTTCAGCCCCAGGCTTGGATAGTACAATACAAAAAATAGGTTCACTAAATCAAAACACATGCACACACAAGCGCCTAACAGTAACAGGGTCCAAGGCATTTTCCGGCAGGAAATAATTGGGTGGTGGGTGAAGGCAAACAAAAGAAACGTATAGAGCAAAACAACATTATAGGGCAAGAAATACACAGCAACAACAATATGGTCCCAGCAAAATAAGTCATTGGACGTTAGTCGGGAAACTGCCTTCAAGGCTTGAGCTTCAACTAGGCCATCGAGAGACGGGGAGAAAATTGCCGGAGGACTTGAAGGAACGAGTCACTCCTACCATATCCGGTACTCTCGGGAAGTTTCTCCTAGGTTAAATCCAAGGGGGAACACCTATAATCCAATTATCTAGGAGGCCAATAGATCCGGATAACCGGGGGCAAGAGGTTTGTTTTCCTGGGAAGTTTCCTCCTGATGAATGGATGCCTGGGTGATGGGACGGAAAAATCCATAAGCATAAAGGGACATAAAGGGTATCCAAAAGGTAGACCTAGGGAATAATAGCGGCCAAATTCAGAGTATCATTTCGACGAGGGAGGTTCAAAGAAGACCATTTCAAAAGAAAAACACACACACAGGGCTTACTCAAGGGGTTGCAAACTTGACCC
This sequence comes from Aspergillus biplanus, assembly GCA_027569045.1. Classification (NCBI taxonomy): domain Eukaryota; kingdom Fungi; phylum Ascomycota; class Eurotiomycetes; order Eurotiales; family Aspergillaceae; genus Aspergillus; species Aspergillus biplanus. The sequence goes on along the minus strand of JAPDEJ010000005.1, from coordinate 634,164 downwards.
GGCGATTACGCCGATCTTGGATCCGTTTTTCCGTATCCAGGTAAAGACGGTCAAGGTATTCCATTGCACTAGCATCTTTGAGAATCTTTGCAACCTGGGTGCCGGCAGAAATGAGCTGGAGAACATTTCGATCATCCTTGATGGGTCTAGACTGATGCTTGGCAGCATGTCTCATTTCCAGGGAATTCTCCAGCACTGTGACTAATTGTTTGATCTGGCCATTATACAGGACCCTGGCTGGGATTCGCCGCTTTGTGGCAAGCCTCCTGAGAAGATACACCCATTCAGTCCATTCACGGTCCGAGGGAACCCTGACTTGTCTTTTATCCGGCTCCAGGGGAATGGGGAATCGGTACTTTGCAACAAAATCAAAGGCACATTGCGATAGGCGATCGTTAACCGAGCTTAAAATTCGGTCTTGCTCTGAGACATCAAGGTTAGTAGGGAGATGTGGCAAATCCCGTCCTTGCGCCGCAATCATACGGGGCGAGAGTGGCTCTAGAAACTGGTGAGGCCCATCAAACTCGTCTCGGTTTGATGGGCGTCTCTGAGAATGATGTCTAATATTTCCTTTATATTTGTCGGTAGAACGACGGCTTGTTCTCTCAATCAAGTATTCCGCATTCTCTGGGGGCTTGATGAAGTCATAATCCCGTCTGAGAGAGTCCACCGGAAGGCGAGCAGGGTGATCTAAATCTCGATAAACCGGTCCTGGGGGTGGAAATAGTCCCCTCGGCGAGCCGGTGATATTTCCAGGGGCCCGTGAAGTTACAGGGAGAGCACCATGGGGAATAGAAAAGTCGAATTCTGGGGATATGAGTTTTGGTGGCCTTGAAGTAGCAATTTGAGTTTCTGTGGGACCAGTTTCAAGGCGCGGAGGGGAAAATCTTTTCGCGCTGATATAGTTAAGACGAAATAATTCAGTATAATATGGCCTCGCTGTTGGAATGTGTGAAGACAAAAGTATATAGAACAGAATAAATAGATACCTTTGGTGATAAATCACGGGAGCTTCCCCAGAAGTCCCGTATATTGGCGGCTGCGGCGGTACAATACCACTGTACAAGGTGAGCATCTTTCAAGGTGTCAATCAAATGGGGGGAGCAGACGACGTAGAAAAGCAGGAAGTATGGAAGGGGTTGAGGAAGATGCCCGTAGGAGCTAACCTCTGACGAGACCAAGAATCGGAATCACTGCTGAGAGAATGTGTGTATGAACTACTTCCATTTGTCGCTCCAGAAAAATAGGACGACATGGCTAATATCGGGGGCTGAAGTACGGTAGGCATGGGTTGAATGTACATAAATGAAGAGACAAGTTGAAGGTAAGAACTATGGAAGAGGTGGGAAAGGTGGGGGAATATAACAAAACTCAGCAGAAATCTATGACCAACAAAAGAACAAAATTAATTATGTTCTCGACTGAGTATTCCTCCAGTGTAATGTAGGTAAGATAAAAAGTAAGAGGGGGGGGAATAAAAGATTTCGTGTAATTTGGTATGGTTGTGAGGCATATATGTAAAATGGGCGATGGGATTGACGGGAAGGGCCATCGAGGCGCCAGATAAGCTCTTACTTCTCGGCCCCGCGAGATGTGAGGAGAGGCAGGGCAAGCAAGAAGAAGAGCCAGTGGACTGGAGGCAAATCTCCGTTCCTGCGAGGAGGAACAACGTATGCTGGGTGTCAGTACGGTATGGTGCCGTACACGGTGGACAACAAAGCCCCGGGTTTGTCCCCACTGCTAGTTCATCGACAGGGTTGGCCAGAATAATAGATTAAAACAAGGCCATCCGTCATGATAAGATGACGATTGTGATAATAATAATCGCCGCCCAGAGTCAGGGTAAGCACCAGGAAGATCCCCGAGGCTAGAATCCCTTGCCGTCCCTTAATCCATCAGGTGGATAGCTGTCAATCCATTGGAAGTCCGTGGCCATGGATTAGCCCGGAAAAAACTCGAAGACTCGACCCCCACAGGGAGAACGTGGCCAACTTTCTCATGTTGATCCTATCCTCAAATGAGATTGAACCTTAAGACAAAAAATGAGGAGAAAAAAGCAACGGTTTCATGGGTGGTTAGGGTTTTGGGCAGCAACGGCAGAAATTTTGCAGGGCGCGTGCATCCACTAGGCACAACACCGACAGGCTCCAAGGCTTGGCCTCATCGGAGGTCTGTCATCGACGATGACATCGAAGGAAGAGATGCTGGATTTGGATTAACACCGCCGAAATTGATTTTGTCCACAAACTCCGGGTGGATTGGATGGCTGAGAGGATGAAAGTCCATTGGATGTATCGTGAAGAGGATGGGGGGAAAGTGTCACGGACGCCCACCTAGGAGGTTACAAGTGATGAGTGACCCAAGAGACCTCAGAATAGTCAGCAATTTCCTCCTGTCACTGGCTTGAGTTGAGCCTAAGTTTCGCAACTCTCGCCTCTCCTAGTCTTCTCAGGCAGGCCAACCTTGCCCTTTGTTTCTACCTTAGCGACCAGTAATTCTCCGCCTGTGCTAAGATGACTCCATCGATGGTGCTGATACTGTCCACGAAGCAACACTAGACAAGAGACATCAAACTTCTACTCACGCCACCCATCCTACCCATTCTACAATTAACCCGCACAAACACACGGATGGTTTTCAAACAATGGCCCCCTAAACAAGAGCTCGCCAGAACTGGCTCCATGAAAGGCCACCGATTTCAGAACAAACGGCGGCCTGAAGTTGGGAGCTGAGGTGTGGAGATCATGGGATCTTCGTTCACCTGCTAGGATACTGAGATTCCCGTGGGAAATTGGGCATACACATTCCTGCATGCTTTGTTGCCCAAGCCTGGGGCGATCTTGCTAGCCAGTGCTTGCTGTCGAAACTCTTCCCAAAGGCAGGTTCTGTAGGTGAGCAGCCCCTATATGGAAAAGGAACAGCCCAATCATCTATTTTGGCCAGGGTACTTGCCATATCCACTGGAAACGATATGCTTAGAACTATCCCGGCCGACGGTAGTCCCCCTTTTGCCGCACTTGAAGTTGCCGCCAGACCTTATATCAAAAATCAAGGCCCTACCCCTTTCCCATTGAGGAACGGAAGGGGGGCCTCCCAGGTGATAGGAATATAAAAAAACATCCGAGATATAATAGCGAAGAATAAATATAATGGGTACCACGCAGCTTGCCTGGCCTGAGGATGTGGGTAAGCTGATCGGCTTTAGGGAAGCATGGGGGACGTATATTGGCATAGCGTTGCAATTCGATGGAAAAATATGGGTGCGAATTAAATCAAGAGCTAACTCTTTCTGTTCCTTCATGCCCACCTTGAAGCAGGCGGTATGGTGGTTTCTTTCACCGATAAACGAGCCAAAGTCGGTACAATAATACCTAGTCCCACTGTGTCGCTGTTACCACGTCGGTAAACTACTTGGCCTTGTAAGTTTTGCGGGAAGGTAAGTCTATACCCAGACGGCGAGCATATTCCTAGATCATAGCGTCAGCATTAGCCCTGACAGTCCAAACTTGACCGGGTGCCCTTGACATAGATCTACCCACCTCACAGCTCATACGTATGCCGTCCTCAATTCCAACACGAGCTTCGTACCCCAGTATTCGTTTCGCCTTTTCACCATTCGCATATCTGACAGCGCATGCATCCCCAACGCTACCGCGGCTCAGGGTCGTCGTCCCACCGAGTACCCATGTCAAGCACTCCAAAATCAGGCCAGCAGTATAGGCCAGTCTTTGCGGAATGTGGATCTCAAAAGGTGGAGTATGGCCGAAATGAGCCCATATCGCCAGGCAGAAGTCTCTAAAGGTAATGGGCTCATTATTCTGGATAAAGAAGGCTTCCCCAGCGGCTGTCCTCGAAGACACCAGGTTCTCTGCGGCCAGAACATGGGCATCTGCAACGTTGCCGACATATGTAACATCCCATAGGTTGAGCCCGTCCCCAATAATAAACCGGGTCTCCCTCTTCGCGATACATGCATGAATTGCGGGGACTAACTGATAATCGCCAGGCCCACATAGCACGGATGGCCGGAGGGCACAGGAGGGCATTGTATCGCTCGATTCCTGAAGGACTATCGCTTCCGCCGCAGCCTAAGGATTGACCGGTCCCATTGTCAGTAAATTCAATGCAAGATCCCCACAAATTAAATTATGCCAAATTTCAAAGGGGTCTCGACCTTGGATTCACCATATATGAGAGACGAACAAGGAGTAGGCCAATGTTCGTCGATATTCGGGTAGTCCGTCCCCATTTGATCCGTCACGACGCAGCAGGTACTTGTGTAAACAAAGGCCTTTACTCCACTCTGCTTGGAGGCCTCCAACATGTTCCTGGTCCCTTCAACATTGATTCTCCAGACATGCTTCTCTAGCTTCCTTCCAAAACGCTCAGCGAGGACGGGAACAATCCCCGCCGTGTGAATTACCACGTCCGGTTTGGCTTGGGCAATCGCATTGCTGACTTCCTCGGCGCTGGTTATGTCAGCTTGGATGAAGGAACTGCCATCTGGCACAGCATGCGTAGAACCTGGTGGCTGCAAGTCGACTATTGTGATTGCACAAGTTGGATGTTTCTCTGCAAATGCTCTAGCAGTCGCAGAGCCCACAAAGCCAGATCCGCCCGAGACGAGGACACGTTTGAAAGTCTCTCCGCTTCTGGTCATGGAGGTCGATTTCTATTCGTACATTTACCATTCTCTTTCCCCTTATTCCCCCGAGTGTAGGCTTTGCCAGTAAGCTGAGCCCCTTGAAACGCAGTCGTCTATCGGACTAATACTCGGCGAACCGCTTTCTTACCTGAAACCCCGCATTCAAGTGATATCAATCTAATCAAGAGGCGCGGCGGTTCCCCCAGTCAATATTTGAAAACATACAGTAGAGCCAGCCCAGATCTGTTATGAAGATTGAGCGTTGCAGCGATAAATTATCTGGCGGGGTGAGCAAGGGGGGGTAAGGAGACGGAGAAAGGAAGACGCCCGAGTGAGATCCTACCAAGGAACTGAGGTAGGTGGTACTTACCAGGTACAGCCTAAGTTGACAAAGCAACATTACCTCTTGTTGCACCAACCACATATTTGTACTGAAAGTGAGGCAGAAAATGAGGGGAGAAAAAGAAAACAGACAGTAAAAAAAGTAATGCCAAGGGCCATCAAAATAATACATCACGTCACCTATGTTAACTACTATACAAGGTATCCATCCCATCATCGCAAAAAAAAGGAAAAATTCAAAGACAGAAAGGGAAAAAAATCCAACAGCATGGGAGTGGAAGTTGCGTCTGACCGAACTCCAAATGAAATGCAAGAAAATCCCCCACATGTATCCCCGACATATACACCCAACCTTGAAAAGTGCCATCGTCAAGTCTCTCTTGCCTGCGCCCGCCAGCTTACAAGATTCGACAAAGAGCTAAGCCCCCCACCCTTTTCTCCACACATTCCCTTGCTTCCATAATGCCCCTGTCAGTTGATACAAAGAGACTCTCACCAGGCGACCGTAATCCTTCAACATAATCAATGTTCCTCCCACGTATCACCTCTCGCAACTCCTCGACATTAACTGAAACCCTCTTCTTAGGCTTGCTCACCATGGTCATCTTCCCCAGCACCGGTTCGCTTTGCCAATATTTCAAACCGAGCCAAAGTCGTCTCGAGGCGATGTTACTCTGTGTCAACGGTTCCACACTCTGTAGCTCATCGGCCGCGGTAGGAGTCCCGAGAAGACTATGGAAAGGGGGTGGGGTCGGACCTCCACGGACAATGGAGGAGATGAGGCCGGAATTCTGAAGCGCCAGGCACAGCTTCAGGTGCATATTGCTGTGCGGGATGGAGGTAAATCCGAGCCGGGCCTTTGTGGCATTATTCAAGTGTGAACAGACATGAGATAAATTGACGAGAGACATTTTGAACTGTTGTTTGGCGGGAAATAGGCCCTATCGGGGCCGTTGGTAAAAGATTCAAACAAGTTGGTCGATGTGAATGCTTTGAGTAGATCCTTGACAGGTGAAGAGATACGTTAATACTACCATTTCGAGGGGAAATATTCGTGTAAGCAATACCTATGAAGCAAATATCAATAGCCATAAATTCCGGGTCGACCAATTGTGATTAAGGCGAGAAACTCTTGATTGTGAGTCTGCTATAGTGAGCAGATTGCGTGTGTTGATGCGGAAGCTTGATGAAATTTTCGGAGAAATAAAACGGCGGCACCGAAACGGATGCCAGGGCGCTAAGGCCACTAATGCAGCTATTGATATCCGCTCTCCACTAATCATCTTCATCCAAAGCCTCTCGAAGCGCCCTTGTAGCCGCCAGCATCAGGATAGGGACAGCATCTGACTGCCCAAAAACTTAGTGTGCCTGGTAAGTGCCTTCACCCAGCTAGAGGACCGGTATATTACTTGTTCTTTCCCTATTCCTCCCTCGTAGTCCCTTTATTATTCTCCCTTATACATCCACACACTCTACTATTCCACCGCAGCCAAGGACTAACAGTTCACCATGCCGCCACTGCCAGGTGAGGAGCGCTTATTGACTGTGTAAGTTGTCGTTACCCCGCAGATACTCTGACACTTATTCTTGTCTACCACAATATCTTATTGATGTTGACAGCTTTGCCGATATCCACTATTATTTCACATCGCCGTGTCCGAAGCCTCTCATACACCGATTCAATAAAGGCTCATACCTATATCTGTACCACAACGCTTCCCTGCAGAAAACAAGAATCGAAGTTGCCAATAACCCTGGTACCCCAGATCAGGATGCTTTCAACGGAGGTACCGCTTTATCTTTCTCTAAGTCATGCCCCTCCCCACGCTAATGACCTTATCGCTATAAATCAGCTCTTGACAACATCCATCTACGTCACTCAACACGGTTCGCAACCTTATGCACGATAACGGTAGATGGCCAGCCGCAGGCGCAGGCGTTCCCCCTTCCTCCGTCAAGTACCAGCGCGTATGAGTGGCAATTGCCCACAAATGACACTCGCAGCGAAAACCAGACCCAGCGCCTCAACACTCTCGATATCTATTTCTGGACACAAGACGATGTGAACCAGTTTCTAGACTTGACTGAACGTTATCTACCCCGGGCACAAATCGAAACCGACAGGCATCCTTTCCCTCCCCCCGCACAGACCAGTGCCACTAGTACCGTTGTGCAACAGTTGGAGAACGTCGCAATCACAGATCCCGCGTACCAAAACGGCCAAACTCGAAACTCTCAGTCAGAAGTCGTCGCAAACCCAGCAGCCAGCAGTCTTCCCCCTCCACCCAGTGGACCACCCCCGCCGGCTACCCAGATCACCACCATCAGTCCACCACCTTCTGTAGAGGAAAAGAAAGATCCCGCGCAATTTACCCCTCTACCCTATAACCCCGCAGCGCCTGCTGCCCCTGAACCCATTCAACATCGCGAAAAAACCCCTCCCCCACCAGACGCCGCGGATGGAACCGGTCTCGCCGCAGCTGTCGCAGCGGACAGTGGTGCACCGCCATATTCTCCCCCTTCCCATCAGCTTCCAGCAGGAGGCTATGCGCCCTCACCACCAAGCCAGGGGACCCCCTACTCTATCCCGGGCAGCTATGCATCGCCACCTCCCAGCGCAGGACTTGGGTCATTCCCATCCCGGTCATCCGTTCATGCCCCACCAGGCGTCCCCTCGTATGCTCCTTCATTCCTTGCTGGAGCACCGCAACAACAAATGAACTCCGGGGGGTCGATGTCCTTCGCGCCACCACCCACGACGGACCCGAATGCTCACCTCTACGGCGGACAAAATATCTATGGCTCCCAAGCAGCACCGCCACTCGCGCAACCGGCCGTCATTCCCCCAATCGGTGGTTATTCGAATTATTCCTACGACCAAGCCCCGAAGCAACACCATCAGCCCGGAGCTAGCTCCGAGTATGATGTCCACGGCCAGCTCTATCGACCAACAGAGGCGGAAGCAAATTCTCATCTTCAAAAGCATGCCCAGCAAGCGGTGCAAAATCCCGGGCAACGTGGACGGAGACTGGAAGACAGCGCAACTCGGGTGGAGAGCAGCGTAAACAGGTTCTTGAAAAAGCTGGAAAAGAAGCTTTGATCTTGGCACCTGGTGTTTCTGCCTGTAACTGTGGAGATGCTGTAAATGATGTCGGTGTTTCGGAATGTCAATATTTTATTTACTTTTTGTACGGCCGGATGGCGCTTACTATTGAAACGAGTTAGTTAAGCTTTATTTATCATAGGCTGGAATGAATCTGTGAGTAGTTTGATACGCTAAAAATGCTTACCACTACACAGTGCCTCAAGTGGTTTCTGAAAATAATAAATAACTCAGAGATTCGTGCCAGTGAAAAAAAATATATTTAACCCGCACGAAAATCTGATAGCCCGGAACAAACGGCCGCTAGATATTAACTTATTTTTAATGATAGGATTAAATTTCAATGACTTCTAAATGCAACCATATAAAGATTAAAATACCTAGAAAATCCATAAAATAATAATAGTAATAACAAGAAGAAGACTTGAAAAGGGTAAAGTAGAGAAAAACTGTCGAAGGGGGGAAGAAGAAAAGAAGACAAAAAAAGCCAATATACTCCTACGCAAAACAAATGCAACATGTGGTAACTAGCGCTAAAAATCACCAAGGAAATGTGAAACTCCACCAAGGAAATGCTCCGACTTAACATGCCGGTCTTGCTAGAATGGTAGAAACGAAATGGTTCCCAATCCCACAAAATAAAAGACCCAAGATACCAGACAGAGATGAAGAACTTGCGAGCACAAGTCCACGTATCTTGTCACATTCCAATGATCAGGGGTATAGAAAGGTACGGCAGGAGGGAATGAAGCTAAATAAAGGAACGGGGGTAGCATCCGGAAAGTTGAAGACTCAATATACGCTGCTCGTTGAAAGCCGTTAATTGAGCGTTAGCTTGCCGATATCTAGGTCTGCTTCGTTCTGTTTGTAGTCTGCTTCAGGCGCGACAGGGTCGGCAGATGTAGATGGTACAGCAGATTCCGGGGCCTCGGCTGGTTTTCCTTCTAGTGAAGCAGAAACCCCAGGGTGTATGGGTTCGTTATCTTCGACAGCTTCAGGGCCGGAAGGGTTGGCTGGCTCGCTTTCGTGAACACCCAATGGCTCCCCAAGGGGAGATACGGGTTCCTCGGAAACTGCGGACACTTCTTTCTCAGCAATAGGCTCAATGGTAGCCTCCGTTGGCTGCTCCACGTGTTCATCTACCGGGGGTGGTGTTAAAGGCTCATTTTCCGTCTCCGTCGGTGGCTCGATGGGGTCGATAGGGTCCATAAGGCGTTGAGGTTCCCCATCGCCTAGGTGGGGTTCGGCAGGATCAACAGGTGAATATATTTGAACCTCTATGGGTGCCTCTATAGGGGTCTTCTGCTCAACATCAACAGGCTCGGGAGATTGGCTTGTAGCCTCACCGAGAGCGCCCGTCGTATCTTGCTCGTGACGCTTCTCCTCCGCGGGCTCATCAGGCGGATGTTGCTGTTGCTGTTCGGGGTCTGCTTCCGTCATTTCCCCAGTGGGGATTGACCTCTCCTCTTGAGATTTTTTGGGTACCGTCTTCTCTTTCACAGGCCGCGACGAGCGGGTTTCCAACTTTGACGGGGCCCTGCTTGGAACCTGGGCAGGTTTCCCTCGGGGGGGACTCTTTATCTCCAATTTCTCGTGCGCTTTGCTAGCTGAGCTAGCTGTAGGACGCATCATTCTGGCCAAGAACCCCTCATCCACTGGTTTTGAGCTACCGTTACTCACTCGGGAGTGCGGACGATCGCTGCCTTGTTGACTAGGGGATGGACGAGATGCCTGTTTGCGAACGCCGGAGGCGGTTGGGGTGGTCGCCCGTTTTTGTGCCGGCGCGGAAGTCCTCAGTGTGGACGGTTTTCGGGACAGAGTCGCGGTAGTCCCTTGTTTTCCTACAGACACTGAAGTGGGAGCAGCTAGAGGGCGAGCAGGTCTGTTCGATGATCTGGACCGCACACCACTCGGGCGAGGCGCCGATTTGACTGCCTCACGTGCAGGAGTTGAAGAACGAGTGGGCTTGGCGGAGGTCTTAGCTGCAGTGTTTAGGGACGGTCGACTCGGTTTATGGGCAGGGGCGTTCGGAGAATCACCAGCCCCGCTCTTGATGGCGGATGGCCGGCCGGTGCGAGCTGGTCTAGTGTTGTCAGGCTTGGATGGCGAAGTTAGCGTGCGTGGTTGGGTTGATGACTTGGACGCTGGAGCTTGAGGGGCAGATTTCCCAGCAAACACACTCTTTCCAACATTAACAGCGGAAGGTCGCTTCGAGACCGCTTTCGCTGGCTTTGGGGGGAGCAACGCCGCCGACTTGGTCGAGGTCGATGAGGTTAAAACAGGTTGGTTTTCCTTATTGGTTGGTGACGTTATCGCTTCCCCGTTCTTCTGAGGTGCAACAAGCTCCGCAATTTCTTTCGAATTCTTCTCATTTATCACCTTCTCAACGGCTTTGGGCATGCCCCCAAACCCATTACTCGTCTGAGCAGACGATCCCAGACTCTTTACGCTCCCATCAGGATCTTCTGAGTTGAAGCTTCTCACCCTCGCTGGTGGGGGAGGACTGTCGCTGTGGCCACTTATGCGCCTCAGGCCAACCATTGGGCTGGATTGGGATCCTCCGTCGACAGCAATGAAGCTTGCGCGCACCTTCGACAGGGGCCGTCGACTGGCGCCTGAGGCATCCGAACCGACGGGTGATCGACCTCGAGATGGGGGAGAAGTGGTGGCATTTTGATTGTTTTCGAACTTAGCTAGCAGGCTCCTGACACCCGGATGACCACCAGCATCAGTCATGGTCTCGTGGCCGCAGCGATGGCAAGCCAGAAGCGAGGAGGGGGCGAGCGGTGGGTGAGTCTGAACGAGCGACAACCAAGTCGACTATGGCCGAGGCTTGGTGAATCAAGCGACAGGACAAATCCGTAACTTCAATAGTGATCTTTCTCAGTTGGGAGGTATTATAAGAGTAATCGAAGGAATCAGCAGCCGATATAGGAAGTTGCAAGCCGGTGGCAGCTCCAGGCACACTTAAAAGGAAGAAGTGGGGAGCAAATGGAAATATAAACAGTGGCGACAATAAACAAACAAACATAAGCAGGACGGGAGAGTACAGAGACCAGATCAATAGTAATAAAGCCTAGAAGACAGATGGAAGAATCTGGACCTAGCGAGCATGATGGACTCTAGCCGTGGAATAATCAAAAAGAAAGAGTTAACAAGAAAAGGAGAGGAGGCGAGAGACAAAGAGAGCGTGAGTGACGATGTGGCCAGGTGGAGAGCGGGCCTGAGGCAGCCGCCCACATTCAGGGGGTGGATCCGCGGCTTCAGGTTAATAATGGGGATAGTTTCACCTTTCAGTCGGAGGATAAATAAGGCACAAGGGGAATAATAACTATTGAATAATAATAATTCTAATCAACAGGGAGACTGCTGTGCTCTTTCTTTGAATTTCACTAATGTCCAATAATTTTGGGAGAGTGTATCCAGTAAGGCGACCCGATGGGCCCATAGTTCCAGCCGCTATTGCTTTTCCAAAAAGTCGCCTGTACCAAAACACTCTTCCAGACTTGACTCTGAATCTCTGATGGTGCCCACCCGTTCGAAAACAATAATGATCCTGGAGGCCCTTGCAAGGGTTAAAACAGAAGAAGAAAAGGAAAGAAAGGCCACTTCTACTGTTCCTCTCGGAATTTTCCAACCCTCCGTTCCTTGATCCACCCTTCTCTCTATCTCCTTAACCAGGACTGCAGAGTCAAGCTGCAGTCTCCTGCAATCTTACCTCTTAATTCCCTTCCAAGGCGGTCCGAGTGATCAGGTCACAGCAGAGGGGACGAATAACATCACTCGTTTGTCGACAACCCGCACATTCTCACCCCTCAGGTTCAAACAAGGGCTGCCGATCTTAGTCCTCTCAACACTTGAGCGAATTATAGTCTAATTTATCGCGTCCTCCGATCCGCACTTTGTATAAAGACAGATTGATGGCTGAGGTCAATTTAACCAGTAAGCCTTGCTCTAGAAGCAGGGTGGGAGAAAGCAGACAGAAAGTAATAAACTTAAAAAGAAAACATATTCTCCAACAAAAAGGCGTTCTGGGGATGGGATGCCGCTAGTTGAAACACTCGGCAGTATCAGAAATCCCTTCTCTTGGGTTTTCTCAAAGGGAAAACTCTTCCCCTTCGCTCCCCCTTCTTCATATCGAGATCTAACTTAATCCTTTGCGACCCTTAAAGTATTCTGAATTACCGAATGGTTATCTTGCAATTTAACCCGCACGAAAATAGCGGGGGATATATCAGATTGGGTGGCATCTAATCCGGATTTAATCTACTGAAGTTCTTGGGTTCCTACACAGCAGGTATCAATATATATTTTTATCCGTAGCGAAGCCGGCCAGCGCTACAATGCTCTAGTCTTAATTTCCGTAATGACCGGGACATAAGGGAAACTCGGATGAAAAATTGTTTATCGATGAGAAAGATTGGGCGATAAACCTGTCCAACGCTGCGCTGCCTCGGATCCGACACATTGGTGATGATGCAGTGTGATTGTTTTTCGTCGCACCCCCGGATATGCCTAACGGAACAATGTTATCCCACTCCACATACAAAGAGTTTCCTCCGATCACGGAAGTTTTTGTGCTCAGCAGGAAACCTCAAAACATTCATCATGGCTGCCGCTAGGACTCTTCGCATAGGTCAATTGAACCTTTCTCATGCCTTTGTGCCCTGTATTTGCAAGAACATGCGCTGATAATCCTCTCTTATCTAGGTCTCATCCCCGGTGACGGTATTGGACGGGAGGTCATCCCGGTATGTGAGCTCGAAGAGAGAGAAGAAAGGACGGAAGGGAGAGAAAAAGGATTCTAATGCAGTTATTTTTCGAATAGGCCGGTCGACGTGTCTTGGAGTCTCTCCCCTCTTCATTGAACCTGAAGTTCAGCTTCGTCGACCTGGACGCCGGTTTCGACTGCTTCAAGCGCACCGGTACTGCCCTCCCCGACAAGACCGTGGACACCCTGAAGAAGGAGTGCGACGGTGCTCTGTTCGGAGCCGTTAGGTGAGCAACCGGGCTTCTTAATACTGGACCTCAATATTGGTCTCTAACTAACCACTTTTTTATTTGTATCTTTTCATAGCTCGCCAAGCGGCAAGGTTGCGGGCTACTCTTCCCCCATTGTTGCTCTTCGCAAGAAGCTCGATCTTTACGCCAATGTTCGCCCCGTCAAGACCACCGCTGGTACTAGTGGTGGTAAGCCCATCGATCTGGTCATTGTCCGTGAGAATACCGAGGATCTCTATGTGAAGGAGGAGACGACCGAGGAGACCCCCAACGGCAAGGTGGCTCGCGCCATCAAGCAGATTTCTGAGCGGGCTTCCATGCGTATCTCTACCATTGCGGGCGAGATTGCTCTGCGCCGCCAGAATATCCGTGATGCTACTCCTGCCTCTGGTCTTCGCACTAAGCCCATGGTCACCATCACCCACAAGTCCAACGTGCTGTCCCAGACCGACGGCCTTTTCCGCGAGACCGCCCGCGCCGCTCTTGCCGCGCAGCGCTTCTCCTCCGTCGAGGTGGAGGAGCAGATCGTGGACTCGATGGTGTACAAACTCTTCCGCCAGCCTGAGTACTACGATGTTATCGTCGCCCCTAACCTCTATGGAGACATTCTGTCTGACGGCGCTGCCGCTCTTGTTGGCAGCCTGGGTCTCGTGCCTAGCGCTAACGTCGGTGATGGGTTTGCCATTGGTGAGCCCTGCCACGGAAGTGCTCCCGATATCGAGGGTAAGGGCATTGCAAACCCCATTGCTACCCTGCGCAGTGTGGCTCTCATGCTCGAGTTTTTGGGCGAAGAAAAGGCGGCTGCCAAGATCTACGCTGCCGTTGATGCCAACCTCGATGCCGGTAAGTACCTTTCTCCCGACATGGGCGGTAAGGCTACTACCCAGGAGGTGCTGGATGATGTTCTGAAGAGAATGTAAATGTTGCCTTGTCTATAACCTGTACCTTGAAAAAAAAAAGCGGAATGCCAAAAAGTATAATAGATAAAAAAAGCAACTGGATATTATATTACATGCCTATAATATCGTCCTACAAAACCTACTCAACATCATCAGCGGATGGCTCAGTTTCCCATTCGAACCGACCCGACTTTCCCTTCTCCTCAACATTTTTCTCCTCCCTCTCCTCCTCCGGTAGCAAGACCAGAGTGAACAGAACAACCAAGTAGATCTCATCTGTCGCCTGGTTTTTCAAAACATAGCGTAGATAATGAGTCTTCTCGTCTATATAGCTCAATGCATTAATAGTGAACCCAGGAAGACGAACCGAGAAGTCTTGTCCAATACACTGTTAGTAGAGAGAAAGACACAGACAGAGAATGAAAGGGGGGAGGGACTCACCGTTAAAATCTAAATACCGATTTCCAAAATCCGCAAAATACAGTCTTCCCGGCTCAAACTCGAACTCTTTCCTCGCCTCCTCCTTCTGGAAATAAGCCCGTCGCCCCATAACCGTCGCCGGAATCCCGGCATTCTCTCTAATCCCCTCGCCGTCACCATCTCCACCTTCTATGACAATTATATCGTGCATGGGCAGTAGGTCTACCGTTCCGCCGTCACTGTGCTGCGGCTCGTTCGCTCTCCTTCCAATTCGGAATTGGTTCCATGTTGCCACGGCTGGGCTGTAGAGGTAGGGTTTATCGGCGTAGGCATCGCCGTCGAGGGCAGGGTCGATGGTCCATTGGACGAGGCGAAGGGCGGCGTTGAAGCCTGGCGGTAGTCTGTCACGAATGGGACGGTCGAAGTTGTTGCCGAAGATGAGGTCGTTGCTGTTGACGGGGTGTTTGAACGTGATGGCGAAGGAAATGGAGTATTGGTCCTGCTGGTGGAGCGGGTGCGTGAAGTATGAGTGGGTGCTGGGGGAGTTGTCTGGGTAGCCTGTTCGTTGGGGTTAGTTCGTAATATCTGTTTATTATTTATTATTATTTCAATCTTGGGTTCATCCGTCTGGGCTTCAGATTTGTTCATATTTCACTTGTTTGTACTCCGTAGTATTATCCGGTTCTGGAGAGGAGACACTGGCCTGTATAGTTTTGGATCCGGACACAGAGATCGGCAGCTGCAGAGCCATTCTCAATATGTAACGTCTGGGCTTCGTTGACTGGAACCGGTTGGTGGGTGCTTGTATCGTAGCTGGATCCAGCGGTGACTTTAAGTTGATATTTGGGGGCTGTACTAGATCCAGTCATATCTGTAGGATTCCCTTTGGTGCATTGTCAACAGAGGAGAGAGAGAGAGAGAGATATCCAAACTGGGGTGGGACCGCCGACGTCATGAGCACCTTCCGGCGACGGCCCCCACAACGGCGCCAACCTTAATTGAGCAATCGATTGTCAGGTTCAAAATTCAAATATTGTTTTTCTTTGACTCATTGATTATACATTTCTTGGTAAAAAGCAAGTCTATACCTATAAGCTGAGACCCGAGAAAGAAACCCAACACCAGGTAGGCTACATGTCAAATATATGGGAACAAAAGAAACAACAAGGCATGACACCCGCCGAAACGAAAGTCAAAGGTCAGCTGGGTCAGAAGGCAGTTGTTGGTCGTCATACCCATTGTCTGCTTCTTCAAACTCATCTTCTGTGAGGATCCCAATTCCGCTGTCTAGCCGTCTTCTATGCTTTCCACGGCCAACTTCAACGTCCACGAATCTTGTCATGCTGATTGGGGTAATAGGTTCACTACCAATAGCCATGCCATTTGATTGTAATTCATCTGACTTCAGCTCCCAGTTGGCAACCCGGATCTTTGCTCTGCGCCGCTCCGTATTGACGGTTTCCTTCATCACGGTAAAGGCTCGTGCTTGCTCTGCAGCCCACTTATCCAAGAGGCTGTCCCTCGTTTCAACTTCAAGGCGGAGTTGCTCCTCTAAGCCACTGTTGCAACGACGAAGCTTTTCGACCTCCGTTTTGGCCAATTCAAGCATTGTGTTAGTCTCGGAAGCGCGAACGTTCATCAATCCAACCTCCTGCTCATGCCTTTGAGCTTCTTCAACTGCTTTTTGCTCTAAGCTTTCCACAGTCTTGCGATCCCGTTCCAAAATCTCAATCTTGGCAGTTAGATCGCATATGCGTGTTTTGTTTTCACCAACGGCTTTGTCGAGTTCACGAATGAGCGCTTCTCGCTCCGCAATATTCGATTTAGCGGCGAGGCGGGCCTTTTCATCCTCAGCAATCCTTAGCTTTAATTTTGAGATTTCCTCGTCATGTTTCGCATTGCATTTCAGTTTATCATCTTCCATTTTATTGACGAGTGTCTCAAGGCCTTTAACCTCATCATGATATTTACCCAAGGCAGCATTTAACCGGTCAATGCCAATAACATGGTCCTGTATCTCACGCTCAAGATCTTGCATTCGCATTCTCGTGTGAAGCATATCTCCAGCGGAGGATGTAATTGAGTCTTCCAGGCTGTGGACTTTTTCCGATGCGGCCTCGTAGCGGGAGAGTAAATTATCAAATTGATTTCGAAGGGCCTTTTCCCGGCTAACGGAGCCTTGGTGGCGTTTCTGTTCCTCATCCAGGCTCTTGACAAGTATTTCAATCCGTTTTACCAGCGCACTCAGGGTAGAGCCCCCATTGTCTAAATCCGCGTTGGCCGTTTCGCCGGGAACCGCGAGCTCGAGCTCGAGTCGTGCGGAGCGGAAACGGTCGCGCATTTCCGTAATTATGTCGTCGATGTTCCCTCCAGGGAATCCTAAGCTGGAAAGCTCTTGCTGGATGGTTTTCAACGTGGAAGCGGCGTCTGAAACACTTGCAAGAGTTTGAGTTAAGGTAGATAGGACATGGCCGAGGAAGTCCGGGGGCGGCGAGGGTTGGTGAAGATGGTTCTCCAGAGCGGTTCCAGCAATGGAGCTGAGATTTGAACGGCACGCCTCAAACAGATCCTTCTTCTCTCTCCTCGCGGCTTCCAGATCGCGAGCTAGATCAAGAAACTCGGATTTCTGGTCACAGCAAGGCTGAGATGTTTGAACCGAAGCCTCACCCCTAGGGACTCTTTGGCTCAGAAGGGATAAGTCATCGGGGATAGTATGGTTTTGAATATCCAAGCCACGAATATCTGGAGAATCTGATACGAGAAATGTGTCCCCTTCAAATCCGCTATCATTTATCATAATGGTGTCCAGCTCGCCATTGCTGAGGGGAGACTCGTTGTGAAAAGTTGTAACTAGCGAGGCAACTTTTGATAGATCATTCTCAGATCCATAAAGCTGAATTCCAGCATCGTCCGTGATAATATCCCTCTCCCCGTCAGTTGAACGACTTTCTGGAGAGCTTCCATCCCTTTTCGTCCATTCTAATTCTTGCTTCAACGAATCTCTCTCACGCAGAAGGGACTGCAAAGCCTTTTCATATTGAGCGGATGATCGTTTCTCGCGTTCCAAGCTGGTTATCTCGCTACTCAGTCCTGAACGACGAATCCTGCGTTGGGTTCGCGAGTCTAGAATTTGTCGCAGGGGAGCGAACTGAAGCACTCCTTCCAGTGGGGTTTTGTCCGAAGGCAGCGGGGAATCTGCCGCCCGGCTATACCGCGGAAGAGGTGTCGAGCGCCGCCTCATGCGGCGACTTGGTGTCCTATTTAGAGCACGCTCGTCCTGTGGTTCCTCAAAGGAGGTACGCAGCAGGGCTGGGGTAAGACCAGTCGAATGATCCGTACCGTGCCCCAATCTCGGTCCTGGATCCGAGAAACGAACCCTTTTGGTTTGGCGGGGAGTTTCGTAGGATGAAACGCGTGCAGCATCTTTGGAACCATGAGAATCACTGCGCAAAGCCGAGGAAGATGGTTCTATGTTCGAGACAGAGCTATTGCGCCTCTTTCTTCGGGTGCGCCTGGTGTCCATGATTAAGGGTTGATCTGTATCTGCCTGCTTGTAGATATGCAAGACTCGGTCTGGTTGTACTCAAGGGCCGAGAATTAGGAGATAGGTAACACGGTCTCTGCACCCCCAGTCACGATAGAGTGGTCGGAGATCGGAGATCTATGTATGAGCGGGGGTGCTGTCCTATGGATTAGGTAGAGCAAGCCAAATCATAACAAACAACCATCGTTACCTGGAACGTAGCAGGTTACCGATGGCTACCTATCAGGCATTATTATGATTTGTCCCAAAACGGAAGCCACATTTTGCACAGTGCCTTCCTTACGCGTGATGGATCCAGCGTCACTGCCTAATTGGGAAAGCGTAAACAAGGCATCCATCAGGTGACTGATCCCTTGCCTGATATCTCAGGCGCTCGGATTGGCTCTCAGGCAGCCACCCTGGTGGAGCAACGCTCGGCTGCACTGTCGCGCGAGGGTTTTGTGTCCTTAATCCCTTGCGATCGGGGTGGGGGAGACAATTAGAGAGCCAGTCGAGCGGTGGAACCTGAACCAAAAAAGGTGGTGCAAGCTCCTGGTGGGTGATGTCATCTGAGGGGGAACGGCAGTAACCACTCACATAGCAGCTTGCCTCCGTCCGTTCATACTAGCAGGTGTTTCCATACACTCGTCCAGACTTCCCTCGATCTCTTTAGCTCCATGCCTCATTTAAACCGATTAATTAGTAGCTTCTTACCTATCGTGTCCTTCGTCCCATTCTCTCGCTATTACTGATCGCAAGAGTATTGATCTTCCCGATAACAAGTGAGGGTCCCCTCTGTACCTGATCGGGTACTTAATCGACATTATCCGCGAGGGCCCACAATGGCTGTTGCTTTTGAAGATTGGGTTCTCGCGCAGCCCGTCCTTGGGCTGACAGCAAGTGAACATCCAGACGTGGATGATAGCAAGAAACTTTCGTCTTGCTCAAGTCCAAATGCAATGGGACTTTCAAATGTAAACTCGCTGATTCTCCAGCTCCCTCCCGAACTCCTCTATCAAATTCTCTCTTATCTCTCAGCACAAGAGCTTGCTCAGATATCGGCAACCTGTCGATCTCTGACTGGACATGCAGCCAACGACTTGCTGTGGGCAAATCTGATCAACTCGTCCTTGCCAGAGCCAATCCATGACCCTGGGATTTTTGAATCTTTTCGTGATCTCTACGTTGCTCATCATCCTTGCTGGTTTATCCCACGAAACAAGGTCTGGTTTTCGGATACGGAACACACAGGAAATCTAATACTCGCTCGGTATGACCATCGGCGAGGCGTCATCGAGGCATATCGGGTCATTGCAGAAAGGAGGTCCCACAAATTTCAGGTGTGGGAATGGAATCCAGATGTGATCATCCAGACATTTGACCCAAAAGTTAGTTTATGGTTGGATGATCCGGTGCTGCTTTTGAAGAACAGTCAGGGCGAGCGACCGAGGTATCTCCATGGTGAGGCCCGCATGCCCATGCCCGTCGAGGTACAACACGTTTTCAATGCCTTCTCACTTTGTTGCTCCGATACTCCGCCACATATGGAGGAAGACACACAGTGGCCACCACCAACTATTCCTAGTGATCATCGCGTTTACCGGGACACAGAGCTCCATTGGTCTGAGTGGAACCGGCATCCTCGACACTTGAGTAAAATGTCAAAGCATGCGTTTCGAATTAGAAGATGGGCGCATTTCCGTTTAGGTATGCCGATATTCACCGCTGGACGGAGTGAGACGCTGTCAACCTACGCAACACTGGACCCAAGCTTGTATACTCCTACGAAAGAGAAACCTTATCAAGGCATCTGGGTCGGGGACTATTCGGCCCATGGATGCGAATATCTACTGTTCCTGCAACGAGATGAGGAGGAAACGGAGAATAATGACTTGGAAGCAGGGAATGAGGAAATAGTACAAAAGGGTAGCTTGGAGGCTGTCAAACTGACAGGCGACCCTAACGTCCCTCGCGGCCAGATCTCGTTCACCTCAGACGACATAGGTCCAGGGGGCACTGTCCGAACCGCAGATGAATCCCTTTTTCACGGTGCAAGAATTGTTCGTAGCAGGGGCCATGTCGCTGGCCTCGGCTTTAGAGATGGTAGGCTTTAGCCAATTCTTCTTTTACTTCATGTGCTAACGTCACCTGGCTGGCACAGACACCTTTATCAACTCTCAACTCATTCTCATATCTACAGAATGTGTAGCACATTACTGGCAAGCCATGGGTCATATTTCGTATTACCGTCGCCTTGATATCGACGCACTTATCCGAACGTAAGCGGAAGCAGTGGTACGATTTTGATAGATTCGGGTTATGAAGTCTACGACATGATGAGCCATATTGTCACCTTCCCTCACACCATGCCATGGAACCGTCTATTATCCGGTCTGGCATAGGGGGGAGTTAATTTTTCTTTTTTTCGTTGCCCCCTTCAACATGAGTTTTGGCTTTTTGGTGGTGGTGTCCCGGCTGTGGTCGAACTGAAAAGCAACTTGACTAAAATGGCTGTTGGGAAATGCGATGCGGCGTGGGAGTCACGGAGCTGTGTGGTTTCAGCCTCACGTATACCTATTTATGACCGCCTGGAATTGACTACCATTGCCTCTTGTCGCAGATATCGGACCGAAAATAAGCTTGGACAGGCGCCATTTTAAGGTGGCCCGAATGCATGGGGCCCACTTTATAGAGATGCGGCTTGTCATATATATTTGCTAAAGAGAGGCTGGAGAGATACCAACGCGAAAGCCTTCCATATCTAGGTGGTCTGGTGATTAAACAAGAAAAAGCGAGGTATACAGTAACAAGCAGATGCCTAACGCCATAGTTTGCACACAACTCGGGTACAATACCCTAAAAAAGACATTCGTGAGGTCGTAAACAGCTATCCGACGCAGACAAACCGCAAGGCGATGTGGATCTCTTCATTTCCTGCTTATCGCGGAAATAAACGGTGCATGATAAGCTCTTTTAGCTCCACACACTTTCGCTGGATATACACACAAGATCACCAGCAGCAACTCCAAACAACCTCTCACTCCAAAGCATCGTGATTAAAGAAGAAGAGAAGTGGGGATTTACATGGAGAACAGCGGGGAGAGAAAAAAAGGGGAGGGAATATCTCGGGATTATAAATCAGGCGGACGCAGGTATGCAGTTTCTTCGTAATGTTGATTGGGGATTTGGCTCATCGCTTGCGCTCGAAGTAGCTTGTTGAACCCAAAACAGCAATAGATTGGTCCATCACCCACTCGCCAACTCCGAGGTAGTTATCGATCCATTTCTTGAAATCCTTGTTATCGGTGATTTTGTCGGAGCTGAGACTGGGGCTGTCGAGAACCCCACGCGTACCCCCATAGAATTGGGGGCGCGGGGTAAGAACGTTAGTTCACTGGGCGAGGATCATAATGGATTGTTTTGTTTTTTGAGTGGGAAGTACGATCAATATCGATATGGTGTAAATATAGGGATGTATGTACGAGAAGGGCAGAACGTAAGAAGATGGGGTATTTACGTGAGGCCGGTTGAACGCTTCACACCAGCCAAAAAGGCGGAGACTGAATTATAGAAACGAGAGTCAGTTTTGGTGCAAGAGTAATGAATACTAGTATTGATCCATGGATTGACTTACGGAGAACAGCGTCAAATGCGTAGTGAGTAATACGGCCGAACTTTTGAGCACCGGTCAGTTTCTAGCAACAGATGGGGGCCAGTTTTGTTCCAAAACAATCAGGAGTCATACCATATTGATAGGGTTTGAGAAGCTCCGACGCTATGAAACCAAATTCACACGAAGCGAGTAATGTAAAGGTTAAGTAATACTGATACAGAATGGTCGGCAGGTCGAGGCTAGTGGATATCAGGCCGGTGAGATGGATAGGAAGTAAAGAACAATCGTAGTTTGCGAATAAGTAGGATGTTACAGGGACGGTGTAGGCCCGCGGACCATCAGTCGGGGATGTAACGACTCACGTGCTGTTTTCACATGACGTGGGATTTTCGGTGGCTGGGGATTCCCGAATCGTGGCGGGAGAGGAGCACCCCAAAAAAAAACCCACTCAACCGAAATTATGTATTTTTGTGGGCGTCAGATTCCGCTGCGCGATTCTGGGACGGAAAAAAGGTCGGAGAGCAAAAAGTAATGGAGTCACGGGGAATCGAACCCCGGACCTCTCCCATGCTAAGGGAATGTTATACCACTAAACCATGACCCCATTCATATAATGATTGCCACTCTTTTGTTAAATAAGCAAACAGCTCACGACCCGCGACTGGGAGCCACAATCCTTCGTTGGTGCATCGTGACCATATGTGCTTAGTAACAATATTACATAAGTTATCGACCCCCATGTCAGCAACATCCGTGCTGGGCTCACCGGCGTTAGCTTCCGTCTTAGAATCTCCCGATCGGGAAGCCGTCAAGTTTTTCCTCCCCCACTTTGACAGTTCGCAATGAGCGCACATTCAGAGGTACGGAGGATACTTATACGTCCACGGTCTCTCTCAATAAGTCCGAAAAGAAACCGGAGGGTCTCATTGGCAGGGAGCACACAGGGCCTTTTCCCTGCAGTATATAAGGCATGAATGGAATAAACTTCTTGTTGAGTAACAGGGTATAAACTCGGCCGTTACTAGTAGATTCATACACCACATCATTATTCTCATCCTTGAAGGATATCCAGGCATAATAAACCATGTCAAGAGAAGTCCCTGAGATAAATAGGCCGGAGACCAGGTGGCAATGTACATAAGAGTGGATCCCTCTTTTGATGATCTCGAGCGATTGGGTTCCTATACATCAGAGGGGTCATTCTGGGAGAGTCTGCTTGGGAAAACTAGATACAAGCCTGATACCTGGTGGGCTGGTACCATTAATTATTCCCAACCGATAGATAGATAGGATCTCTTCTTTTAGCTACAAATTATGAATAATGGGAATTGGGAACAACACGAGCCTGCCCAACGATTGGGATTGATTATTCTGCCAGTTTCTTTTGCCAGGCGGGCCGCGGGGGACCGGCCGATAAAGTAGCCAGACAAGGAAGTCTCCAACAAAGCGGCCAACAATATTTTCCCTCCCGGGCACACACCCAGACGGAGCCCCTCCTCCCACTCATTCACGCTCACCGGGCTTGTTGGCCGACTCCTCTTTTTTTTTCTTCTCTGATCAACCTTTCAACCCCCTTCCTCTCAATCCTTTCCTTTTAACCAATTCCTTCTTTCTCAATTCTGATCCATATTTTCTCCAAGTTTTGTAGAAGGGAAGCTTTCCAAAATGGCTGCCAGTTCCTCCCTCGACCATCTGAGCAACCGTATGAAGCTGGAGTGGCACTCCAAGCTCAACACGGAGATGGTGCCCTCCAAGAACTTCCGCCGCACTTCCATCATCTGTACCATCGGTATGTTTCGAATATTAAGAACCACATATCGACTTTTCTTTCCCCTGCCGTTTAAACCGTGAGGATGGACTGGACTAATGTTACTTTCACCGTCTAGGTCCCAAGACAAACTCCGTGGAGAAGATTAACGATCTCCGCAAAGGTACAGCGACGAACTTGATAAGCGGGGAAACAATAAAAAAGCTAACAGGTTTGAACAGCTGGTCTCAACGTCGTTCGCATGAACTTTTCCCATGGCTCGTACGAGGTAATTTTCTTCCGCCTTATCTGCTTTTTTCATCCTCCCCTCCTCTGTCCTTAACATTTCTGATGCTTTTCTTAGTATCACCAATCTGTTATAGACCATTCTCGTGAAGCTGAACGTCTTCAAACCGGACGTCCTCTCGCAATTGCTCTTGATACCGTGAGTCGAAGCTCTTCCGAGTCGTCCAATAATAGTGGCCTAACCAGCTATGTAGAAAGGACCCGAGATCCGTACTGGAAATACTGTCGGGGATAAGGATATCCCGATCAAAGCTGGCCACGAACTAAACATCACTACCGATGAGAAATATGCCACCTGCTGCGATGACCAAAACATGTGAGTTTCTCTCTCGTCACATTAGTAGCCTTCCAAAAGTTATAGCAGCCGTGGTTCAAGAGACCTTGGTCGTGCGTAATTGGCGACAACTGAGTCTCATACAACTAATCAACCGATCTGTAGGTACCTGGATTATAAGAATATCACTAAGGTGATTGCTCCTGGCAAGCTCATCTATGTGGACGATGGTATTCTTTCGTTTGAAGTATTGGAAGTTGTAGATGACCAGACCCTGCGCGCCAAGTGCCTCAACAACGGAAATATCTCTTCCCGGAAGGGTGTTAACCTTCCTGGTACTGATGTCGACCTCCCAGCCCTTTCTGAAAAGGATATCAGTGATCTGAAATTTGGCGTCAAGAACAAGGTTGATATGATCTTTGCTTCGTTTATCCGACGCGGAAACGATATCCGCCACATCCGTGAGGTGCTTGGTGAAGAGGGCAAGGAGATTCAGATCATCGCCAAAATTGAAAATCAGCAAGGTGTCAACAACTTTGATGAGATTCTAGAGGAGACAGATGGTGTCATGGTCGCTCGTGGTGATCTTGGTATCGAAATTCCTGCCCCCAAGGTTTTCATCGCTCAGAAGATGATGATCGCCAAGTGTAATATCAAGGGGAAGCCTGTCATCTGTGCTACTCAGATGCTTGAGTCCATGACTTATAACCCTCGCCCCACCCGTGCTGAGGTTTCTGACGTTGCCAATGCTGTTCTTGATGGTGCCGATTGTGTCATGTTGTCGGGAGAAACAGCCAAGGGTAACTATCCCCGCGAAGCAGTTACCATGATGTCCGAGACATGTCTCCTCGCTGAGGTTGCCATTCCTCACTTCAATGTGTTCGATGAATTGCGTAACCTTGCCCCGCGCCCCACCGATACCGTTGAGTCCATTGCCATGGCTGCCGTGAGCGCCAGTCTTGAGCTTAACGCAGGCGCCATTGTTGTATTGACAACCAGGTATGTCGTCATGGCAATACTTTCACCATTTCATTTCATCTTGAATTGCTGACATTTTTCGTAAAGCGGTAAGACTGCTCGTCTGATTTCCAAGTACCGTCCAGTTTGCCCCATTTTGATGGTTTCTCGTAACCCCAGGGCGTCTCGGGTAAGTTCAAGACCGTGTTTCTGCCACCCCCTCATTTCGTGGCATCTGACTTTCTAACAACCTCTTTGCAGTACTCTCACCTGTACCGCGGTGTTTGGCCCTTCCTGTTCCCTGAGAAGAAACCTGACTTCAATGTCAAGATCTGGCAGGAGGACGTAGACCGCCGCCTCAAGTGGGGTATCACCCACGGCCTTAAGCTCGGAATTATTAACAAGGGCGATAACATTGTTTGTGTCCAAGGCTGGCGCGGTGGTATGGGCCACACAAACACTGTCCGTGTGGTTCCCGCCGAGGAGAACCTTGGCCTAGCTGAGTAATTTGGCCGGGAATGGACATCGCTTGTTGAGAGAGAACGTGGTAACCAAAGCGATTGGAAAGTAAGAACCATCAGGGGGTTGTCTCAGGATATTATAGACAGGCTTCGATTCGGCACGAACCACAGACCTCCGCACGCTCACCAGCTCCTGCAAGACTAATTAGCCGTTATACCCATTCTTCGCAGACTGTCGAGCTAGTAGCCATAGGGAAGCCTGCCTATTGCCACTCATTTGGGAGTGTGGGAGCGAAGGGTTCACTTACCCTTCAGGAGAAACGCGGAAGAACATAGCATGTATTTTCTTGACTTCTTGGGCGTTAGTTAACAAGGCCACAATTGACGGCTTATGCAATGCAGTGAAAAGCTAGATTAATGTACTTCCTTTTTTTTTGCTATGCTTGTCAGTGACGTCAATTAGTGTAGAGTACTTGTTTAAAATATGGTTAGTTCTTTCTAGCATGTTAGTTGACAAGCATTCCGGAAGAAGTCAGGTCGCCTATATCTAACTAGATTGTGGATTTTTATAGAGAATCTCTTCATCTCACAAGAATCAAGAAAGAGGTGGGACGAATGAATGAAACCTGGTGCAGATTCATATGGCACGTAGTTGAATGCAGCTTTTGGGCTCATGAACAAACAGTATGACCCGGTCCCTCATCTCACTAGGGATAGCACAATCATGAAAATGGCGTGACAAAGAAAAATAAGTAACGAGGAAAGGGGAGGGAAAGCCGAAGGGAAAAAAAAGAGAAAGAGAGAGGAAGGAAAACGAAGGACGGCGGAGTTCTTGCGGGGAGGAGACCAAAAGCTCCGAGCCGCGGCACAAATTAGAAGAGGAAGGAGCCACCCCAGAATGTCGAATTGGAGGCTGTTTGGATGGGTCGTTCCGAAACTTCCCTTGCTGGCTCCAAGTGTCATTCTTTATTTCCTCGCTTACCTATAGATGAGAGGAATCATGGATAGAAATAATAAAAGCAATAGAAACAAAAGGTATTTAACTAATGAAAGGGAAAAAATTTTCATGAAGGGTTTGTCTTGTGATTCACAGCGCTTCGAGAAGATTTCTAGTGGTTATGAAATTCGGGAAAGTCGGCCACTGAAAAACAAGCCAACTTCCCGAGTTGGGTCCCGACTTCCGCCGATGGCTCGGCATCCTCTCGGGGTAACGGTAACGGGACGCAAATTGCATGATATGGGAGAGATTCGGGATTTGAATGATTGGCATGATCCGATATTACTCCGTAACGTCTTTGACTTGATATACAACAACATATATATGTATCTAGTAATGTATATGCCCCCCGTGGAAGACGGCAACAGCGAGAAGTCAAGGCATGAGAAGGCAGGGTGCGGAAGAGAAGGCACCAACAAGCATTAAAATAAAAAGAAAACAAAAGAAATAAAGTTATTTCCAGTCATGTCAATAATATCCTCGTAGAATTGGTCTATACATCATAAGTTCATATACTCATTTCATGGGAACCGGATGCAGCCTTGCATGAGGGTCCGGTAACCTCATTTACCCCTTCCGCAAAATCACCCTCAATGACGGGGTGGTGGCCCTGGTTGAGGTGATGCTCCATCGGGGCATATCGATGAATTTGGGACGGCTGGAACTGATGCCAGCAACTAGAAGCTAACTTAGCTGCAAATCTTGTTACTCTGTATGAGCTGTTGTACTTACCTCGGTGCTTGGAGTACGTATCGAGCCATCGCCTCCCTAAATCGGCTCTTGTACTCCTTTGGACTCGTGACGGTTGGGCGATTCTTACCACCGCCCGCGAACCCGCGGTCTTTGATCCATGACTCTAGCTTCTTGTCCCAGGTGTACGTGCGGATACAATCGATCACCCCTACCACCAACTCAGACCGGCTCTCATCAATGGCAATCATCAGCGAATAATCCATCACATTCTGGCGTCCCAGGAACAATGTGTCGTTCCATACGCTTTGGCTCAGGAGCTTCTTTGAGTGTTCTCGAGCAAAAAGTGGCGTCTCATAGATGAAATCTACCATATTTTCATCTAGAAGGACTTCGTTGCGCTCGCCCGTACTCTGCACTTTACGATTTCGCATTGATCCTTTGAGGTCGAAAATCCGTGTTGGCACACGGTCGTAAAACAAATTCTCCATCAGCAGGAGAAACCAATTGAATTCAGTGTTTGTTGCTGGATTTTTGATGATCACTTGGTAAAAGCCAAACATCTTTGCGATCGCAGACGGAAGCTCGTGGAACAGTGCCTCAGACATGATCTGAAAATACGCAGGCGCGAATTTCAGGAATGCTTGTGTCTCGATGGGTGAGAGTGATTTGAGAATGAAACGATCATCCAGTGTTTTTAGAAATAGCGATTTAGTCTTGCCTCCTCTCGAATCCCACTTGGCACAACGCGATAACGACTCCACGATTCGCTCTTCGACACCGCATTTCTTCCGCAGGGCATCAAATTGCTCTGCGTAGAATACTTTGCAGAGCATTTTGGCTTGGCCTTCTTGAAATTGATATTTCAAATGTGTGCCAGTGGATCGTAGAAGTGCGTGCTCCACACGGGCTTCATTAAGATCTTCCGGTCCACTCTCGATATCTGTGGCTTTCTCATCAACTTCCTCGTAACGTCTCTGAATACTAGCTAGCTTTTCCTTGTAATCACTGGAGTCTAACGCGAATGCGATTAATGAGCTTGGCTCGTCATCGCGAACAATGATATCGCAATCTGCGAAGACATGATCGGACATGGTGAGTGGATAGTCGAGCGGCGCCCAGCCACTCGCGGAACGTTCCGACCAGAAATTTGTCAGTAGTTTGAGAAGAGTGCTCCTTTCATGTTTAGGTAACTCCTTGAGGTCTATCTGCTCATCTTCTGGTGACATTTTGGATAAATCATCATTCGGATCAGTCACCTGAAGCCCTTCTGATGAGTTCCGGTCTTCATCGCTATGTCCATCATAGATGTCGGCATCTGATAAGATATGGTCTTCAGACTGGGGGTTGCCAATTTCCACCCCGACGCTAGAAAAGGGCACATTTGGGGTTGCCCTCTGTTCTCCGCTTGGAGGCATCTTTGGAAACTCTTCGCTTCCTCTGCTGGAATCATCCAACGGAAGCCGCGGGATCAGAGAAAGAAGGTCGTCACCCTCACCCGAAGGCTCTCTTTCCTCAACTGCTTCGCGAACGTTCTTGTAAACCTCTACAATGGGTTTTGAAGACGCAAGCGGGTATGCTCGAGAGTGTGTGCCTTTGGCCGCTCGCTGATCCCTCTCGCGCTGGCGCTCCTTCTCGAATTCACGGCTCAGCTGCTCAAAATGCTTAGCCAAAGAAGAGACACGATTCTTTCTCGTTGGGATGGAACGAGGAATAAGGGACGGGCCGGGGGTTAGCCTTCCATTTCTAAATGCACTCAGGCCAAACCGCTCTGAAAGTTTCTTATCCGAGGGTTTCACTTTGGATTCCAGAGGAGGGCTAACTGCTCCGCTCGGCTTGGTAAGCTTCGCGGGCCCAATTTTGATCCCTTTGAAGGCAGGGAGGTCATGAACCATGTCCCTATGATTGTGAACTGGTTGGGTCTGAGCACGAAATAATGGCGGAGACGTTGCTTTTCCGCTGCGGCG
This sequence comes from Aspergillus biplanus, assembly GCA_027569045.1. Lineage (NCBI taxonomy): Eukaryota > Fungi > Ascomycota > Eurotiomycetes > Eurotiales > Aspergillaceae > Aspergillus > Aspergillus biplanus. Next base: position 605,219 of record JAPDEJ010000005.1, on the reverse strand, counting down.
AGAGGAGATTTCCGCTGGCCTTGGGATTCCTGAGGCCAGGGGCAAGTTGTTTATCACCCTAGGACCCTCTTCACTCTTTCGATTAGGGGTAAACTTTTCCTGATCTGATGGATTTGCCGGGCTCATACTTGAGCTAGGGGGGTTCGAGGTATTCCCTGCATGGCTCACGTGCTTTACATGTGGCGCTGGCGTAGAGGTCTTGTCAATGTGGCCCGAGTAGTCCTCGAGGCCAACCCCCTTGTCCGCTTCGACATCAACTTGGGATGGTGATGAGAATCTTCTCTCCGGAATAGGCGATGGGGCTGCGGAGCTCACACCTTCGGGGCTCATGACTCTCGTCTCGGGCGATTCAGTTCTTTTCTTTTCCCCTGAGTGCTCCTCGACGACGGATACAAGAACATCTTGGGCCTTTTCAGGAGAGAGTGTCATACGACGCACTGGTCGCTTTGGTATTGGTTCTAGTTCTTGGCTGTTCTCACTCTCAGCTTCGGTTGGCGTAGAAGGGGGCTCATCTGTCGAGGTAAGAGACGTAACCGACGCATCTTTGTCAAGAAATATCTTTTTCAGCTGCAGAGTGGCCAATCGTCTGATGTCCTTTTCCGATGGGAAGAAGTTCTTCTCGAATTCAGCAAACGCTGTATCCCACTCAACGACCTTTTCTTGAACGGATCGAAGAACTTCGTTGAAAGGTATAACCTCCCAGTATCGAGAATTCATATATCGGTCTTGCAATTGCTTTATTAGGATAGCATGATCTTCGTTGACTTTTCTTGTAAGATTCTCGATTTCTCTTTGGCAGTCATCCGCCAAGTTAGGAAGCACACTTTCCACATTGATCCCCATTAGTCGCGCTTTGACTGAAACCATAAACTTCGTAAGCCGCTGCTCTGTCTTCTGGAAGATATCATTCTTAAGCCTCAAGTCATTGTCGACCTTCCAGGTTACTCGAGTCCTCGGGACAATGATCTCAAGCAAGTTAATGGTATCATAATGAATACGTATGGCAACATCCTTAAAGCCGAAGTAACGAAGGTGGTCCCGTTGTAGGTCATGTGGGCAGACTCCTGCTCGAGCGTGTAGGTTTTTGCTCCAAAAGGAAAGTTCCAAGTATTTGCCGAACGAATATTTCCAGGTGCTATCGGACATAGGGAAGACTTGAGTTTCATTCCCACATATCTTGCAACAACTCCACATCAATATCGTGTCCTGGAAACCTCTGAGTTTTGAGGGGTACGGTTGAGTGAAAACGCTTATTTGGGCTTCCCCATGAACATATTGCCTGTGATGTTCAAACATCCGCTTCTCACAGCCGTTCACGGTACAGATAGCGTTTGCGTTGATGCATATATCCTCCACATACTGCCCCAGTGTACAATCCGGCTCGAAAATTGAATCACCACCATGCTCGTTGTAGAATTCTAGGGCGAGAAGGTCTGGCCCGGAACATGGAATCGAGGTTGTGGTGCAGACAAGGCTAAAGAGAAAAACAATATTCTGATGTGCGTATGGGTCGAAGAGGCCCACTGTTCCAGATATGTAAGCTTCCCACTGGCGCTTTTGGGTTTGATAGTGGTGGAGGGCTCGGTCGTATTCGGCATCATGAACCGCGTGCAGGACCTCTTTAACCTTGGGTGGGGCTCCTTGAGGCGACTCGTGAACCATCTCCGGGGTTATAAGATTAAATCTGAGGGTTTTTGATTTTTCTTCTGGTAAATGTTCAGCATCCAAGTTTTGGTCTCGGAGGCGTTTTAGATATGCCAGCCTCCGCTCCATTTCTCTGGCGCGCATGAGAAGATGTGGGGGCTCAAATTTAACAAACGGAGAAGCTGACAGAATCTTGGTTTCATGGTCTCGAACGATATCTTCATAGTAAGTCGGCATAGGCACATCATCGGGTACTTCAGTGACTTCATTTGTGACCGCCCGGTCGTGATAGGAAAGATCATTTGATTCTTGCTCGGGGCTCGATGATGGCGGACTCCCTTTATCATGTGACGTACTCAAAGATGATGATGGGTTCTTTTGTGCCATCTCCTCAGCCTTCTTCTCATTCCCAGTTTTCGAGGTTGTTGGTATTTGAGCAAATTCATCTCTCATCAAACATGTCTCTAGCCTGAGGTTGTAGACAACGTAAGCCATGAACTCAGTGATTCTCTTAACTTTCGCGAGGACCTCATTATTGCCCCCACGTAAGACAATCGTGCATCCTAGCTCTTTGCGGCAGCCGGAGAGGTATATATACGTCTTTTTCTGACCTTTGGAGACGTATGTTTTTACATCAAAGCTTCCGCATTCACTATTTGCTGGAGTGGTAACGAGTTTGTCCATGGAAGTGATGATTCTCGTTTGAGTGCATCGAGAAACAGCTTCCAGAACAGAAGATTTGACGTTGTAGACCGTGGCTATTTTGGCTTGGTCCAGCAACTGCAAGGCTAAACCGGAGACGTTCTTTTCAACCAGAAGTAAGGTGGGCCGTAGAGCTGTGATCCGACTAACAAGGTTCTCTAGAAACTCGCGCTCCTGCCGCATGACGTGTTCTAAACTCATGAACTGCTGCTGATGGCGGGCATATTCAAGAGCAAAGGCAATGATCAAAATTTTAGGTTGTACGATACTCCGAGGCATACTCTTGAGTGCGACATTCTTGGTGAAAACTAAGCCGGAGACATACGATGTGTCACCCGGCCGGCCGCCAGGTATTTTCTTCAGCTTTATGTAATGTCGAATATCCATATCGTCGCCACCTTGAACTTCAGGATCCACGTCGTCAGCCGCCTTTAGCAGGATTGGGAGAAGAGCTGTTTCCCAACTTTGCGCATGAGGAACCGACGCATCATTCAAGAGCTGCTGGAGAATTTTGTGGACGTGCTGCAAACTGGCTTTATTCAATTCAACTGGTGGAGCTCCTGCTCCCCTCATTGAAGAACTCCTTGTTGACTTGAAACCACTAGAGTTCACTGCCGATGGTAAAAGATGAGAATTTGAGGTATCATGCTGATTGAAGACACTGTCTTTGGATGCCCTAGGGGAGTGACGATGGATACTACTAGCAACGCTAAGATTTCGTCTGCGGGACGGACGAGGTAAATTAACCGCTCTCAAGCTGCTCATACTGCTGTCGTCCAGCTCGCGGCCAGAATGGCTAAACCCGGTACCCCGATCACCAAACGCAGATCGTCCCTTCTTCATTGCCGCAAGAAGCCCGCTAAAAGTAGTCCTCTCCGCATCGCCTCCGCTCTTAGATAATGATCCTTCTGATACTGCCGATAACAGACTCGGTTGCTCATCGCCGCTTGAAGCATCATCCGATAGATATTGAGCTAGATCTGGGTCAATTATATTGTCTTTGTGGAATGCCGGGAGTCGAGATTCAATGGAGCTGTCTTCAAGCTGACGACGTTGAAAGGGAGCTCTATCGTCATGATATGACTTAAAATTGCGAATGTACTGTTGGCGAGAGTGATGACGCTTATGACCCAGGGAGTGTGGTCTTCCAGTAAGCGAGGCTTTGAGGGATCTAGAGGACGTTGGCCGTGCCAACGGTCTATCTGGACTGATTTCTAGGACCGTTGAGCGGCGATTGTGACCTTCTCCTGCACGCCTTGTCGCTGGAATTGCCATGGTAGGTGTCTTCATCACGTGCTCTATAGATTGAGAGATAATAGAGGACGTGTCGTCGTCATCAGCGGGGGGCCGTGAGGGAATTCCAACACTTAATTCAGAAACCCGCGGGTTGACCACAATGGGGCTTTGTTCGCTATCCGAAAATTCCGATGAATCGCTGTCATGCCCGTTTATCATATGTTCACAAGGTTTGCAGACACGGATGGTTCCCGGTTGGCCAAACCTATCTCCTGGGATTAGAAGGGTGCATTTTGAATCAAATATCTGGCCACAGGTGCGACAATGATGCTTCCGCCGGAATGTGGAAAAAGGCTCTCCACAGTGAAAGCAGTCTTTCGCATTTTCGTCGCGCATCCAGAAATCTTTGCTAAGTAATTTACTCCTGAATTGAGACACGACACCTTCGTTCGTGTTTTGGCGCCTGCCCCGGCTATCCTGGGCCGGTGACTGCTCAATGGTTGTTTTCAAAAGTGGTATAGCAGGGGGCCCTAGAACTGTTTCGGCGGGTGATGCTTTTGGTGCTGAATAGCTTTGCATTCGGCCGGAATTTGCCAGGTTTTTTCTCTCCACCGATTCATTCTTGACTGATGGTTTCAACGATTCTTTTGATTGGGTCTCTCCATCCATGAATGGCATAGATGTTGCAATAGTAGATGGAGTACGCCCCCCAGGAAAGCCGTTCTCTTCACCACCGGTAAGCTGAGTGACACTTCCCGCTCTGGAGCCCGGAGCAGTGGTAGGTGTCTCGTGTTTGAGAGAAACGGCCGAGTTAGATCTCACACGTTCTTGTGGCGGGGATGTTATTTCCTGGGATCCCTCTACAGAGTGTTTAGGCTTCCGGGTTGGGCCGGATGAAGGTGTGTCGACCTCACTCCCGGCCCGCCCATCTGGCCTTCTGGAGTTCTCACGGACCTGAGAACCGGATCCGGGGGTCCTCGATGTATCCGTAGCACCCATGTTCTCATATGGAGTACTGTATCCCTTCGCCTGTAAAACTGGGGAATGGGTCAACCCCTGGCTCCATCCTGAGGAACTCAATGAAGTCGTATGCTGGGACTCGTCATTGTCGGTGCCGTTAGATTCCACAGTCTGCAAGCTGTTTGATGACTGATTCCTAGAATTTACATTCGAAGTATGGGCACTATCTTTCACAGCATTGACATGTAATTCAGTGACTGTCGGGTCCGCTGCTGTTGAACTACCGGCAGCCTTCGATAAGGGCACGCTAGAAGGCTTTATTACTGTAGACGGAGATATAGAAGCTTTTGAAGAGATGCTTGCCGTCTTGGAAGAGACCTTCGAGGTCTTTCCGCCTCCAAGAGTTTGAGAACCATCTTGGACGGATGGGGGCTTTGCGGAGGTCGGCGAATGTAAGGCTGAGCCTTGAGGCGAGACCGGAATTTGTTGGTGAGATTCACTCGTGGCTAGAGAGTCGGGGGCAGATTTCGTATTAGATCGTTCTGAGGGTGGACGTCTGAGGGCGGGTTCTTCGATGGCGGTCTTATCCGATGCTTTCCCAACACCACTTACCATATCCCTCACTCCACCCACAGACGTCCGTAACCGACTATATAGCCCGCTAAGACCACCTTGTATTTCACCGGAAATAGTTTTTTCATCCGTGGCGGACGAAGGAGCGGGGGGGCTCGTGAAATCGTTAAACACGGTGAGGGCATCGGACTGATATGCGGCTGTATGGATTTGGTCAAGGGCCGCGTTGAGGCTTTCGCGTTCGGCCTGTGTCGACAAAGATGCGCGGGAGCTTCGACGTCCGAGGGGAAGAAAGATCGAGGATGCCGAAGGACTCGACGTCCCTTGGGACGGTTGGGAGGTCATTCCAAATGTGAAATCCGCAAAGATTATCAGGACCAGAAGGGCGAAAAACAAAGAGACTCTTCCTATGACCTCCGGATTTCCTCGGATATTAACCAGCCCGTTTAAATCCAGCTAAGAAGTGGCGAACATTCGGGTTACCCAGCTACGGAGAGGCTTCAGCCGTCCGTGCTTGGTGGATGAAGTCTGTGCAGCAAATATCCATGCAAAAGATCGACTTTGCATTCTCTGGAGGCTCGTATATTGGATGGATAAAGAGCTGGAGCTTTCGATACGTCACGTTCTCCGTTTCGTTAAGATGATTCAAGTGGGGGAAGAGGGCTCGTTGGTTGTGATTGAGCGGCTGGTGCATCTCCTGCCAGCCAGTTGACAGTGCTGATGAATGACTGACATGTGCCGCTGCCCAATGACGTGGTTGTGGCGCAGCAACTCCTCCAATTGTGGCTGGTGCGGCTGCGGAGGCGGTGACACTCACGCGTCGCGTTAAACTGAGGTCGTTCGCTTCCTGGCTTTTTAAAGCTTTCCCCTTCTTTTGTTCTTCTTCTCTGCTCTCAATATGCCTTAAGACAGAGAGTGTTTGCAGGGCTTCTCCCTGAGTGATGTGGATTATGGTCGTTTAACGAATGCGAATCACTTGATACGTATGAAGTTCGGTTGCTGTATCATATTCCTCCAATCCTGGTCTTCAAAGTCAAGTTGAAAGAAAACCTTTCGCCCCAAATATCACCGAGTTCGATTAGGCTCAAACTACAATGTCACATTCTTTTTCACTTATTTCCCAGAGCCTTGTTCTGAACCTGTACTAAAATGAGTTCAAACCTGTGGATTGCCCCTTTTATCGAGCACTGCCTTGCCACCTACCACCTCAATGGACCAGAAGACCCAAACATACGGTTGGAGGACGATGGGAGTAATCTTCGGTTTTCAAGTCCATCTCAGCGGTATGGCTTGGTTAATAGCGTAAGGTTAATTGTCTATCAATATGGCAACATTTCACTGATTTATGTTATCATATAATCTACAGTGGTCGTCCGAAGGGAAGTTGAACCTGACCGACTCACTCGTACAAATCGAAGCTATTATATCCCGGGAGTCCCTGGAAGAATATCAAAAGGTGTTTCCAAACAAGCCGCTAGGAAATAATGTTTATCGAGGATACTTTATCCAACTATCTGATTTCGAGCTGGTCTTTGAGTATGCTACGGCCGAGCCTAAGGTGCACCTCTACGTCATGGGTTTTAGCATTGTTTGGGACCGAGGCAAAATTAACGCACCTCCAAAGGGAAAAGCAGCCAAAAACCATCAGGGTTTAAAGAAGTTGATGAAAAGAGCGTTTGAATGCGTCAAATCGCCCGGGAAGTGCGCGGTAGGTAATTTAAACGACAAGCCTTCCACCAGTGATGCTCCTAGGAATGGAGCAAACAGAATCCCAAAAAAACACCATACCCAGGATATCGCTTCTCAGATCCCCCGAGACAGATCTTCTGAATGTGCAGCCGTTCCTTCTATCTCCGAGACGGGGGCAGCCCCTGCAAAAAGACTGCTGGGACATCTTGAATCTCGCTCCTCGAAAGACATATTACCATTACCGAAACGAACGGATTCGAAGAACAAGTCGTCGGACCAGAATCCGCCTAACAGTGTGGAGGCTTCTCCCACGCAGGTGCCATCTAAAAATACGGGGGGGCACTCCACCTCAAAGCGCACGAGAAAAGCATCTGGAACCGATCGAAGCAGCAGTTCCGAGGCTGCAAATTCGCAACCCACCCCAAGACAAGAATCACTTGACAAAACGGGCAAAGAAACACCAGTAAAAAAACAGAGTGGGCCAAGGAAGGAAGGGAAGTCAAACCGCCCCGGGCCTAAATGTGAGCCCGAGAAAACGGAAGAGAGCGTCGAAAGGACGAATGCTGCAAATCACACTCCGGGTGCACAACCATCCTTACCGCAAGAAACACCCTCTCAAAACGTAGTAATCCAACCAAATCCCCCCAAAAACTCGAAATCAAGCATCCCCAATTCTTGGATCAATCGGACAAAGATTCAGCGCCGCGAAGTGACAACGCCGAGGAACCAGTGCGAAGCCCTGGACCAACACCACCGCCAATCGTGGTTACCACCTAAACCCGGGGAGTCCCATATTCAGGGCCATGCACCTTCGTCCCTCTTGGAATCGTGGAATAAACTCGCCCAAAAGAGATCAAAGCAAGCTCGAGAACATGCGACCAAAGGTTCAGTGTCTGGCCAACTCAGCTCTTCTGACCAACTCAGCCCTTCTGAAATCCAACACCACCGTAAAACCCCCACTCCTCAGACCAATTCGGATTCTGACGAAGAGCCTTTGAGTTGGGGGAGCTCACCCGAACGTGCTAGTCGCCCCTGGCGGCAGCTACCAGCTTCCAGCAGTCCACCGGGGCCTAGTACCATAACAAGGAAATCATTCACAAGAAAGGCTAAATCTGTTGGGAATGAAGCTATGGAAGACCAGGAGTCGGGTTTAGCCAAGTCTAACATCACTGGCATGAAGCCAAATGAGTCTCAAACATCATCAAGCGACCAGCAGGTCCGTAATATTCCTGATGCCGTACCAAGGGCGAACAACCAAAACCCGGCCAACGAGGAAATCGTGTCCCAACAGTGGTCTCCAAGCACAAGAGCTCTATCAAATACGATCGAGCATGAAGTTGACGCCGAAAGCGAGGACTCTGTAATGGATATTTCCGTCCCCCATCCTTTAGCCGATAATTCCCCGCAATTTCCATCCAGTCAGCAAGAGGCCAATATATCCAGCTCAGGTCCTTCACTTCCCGAATCATCCACCAGGCAAGTTGTGCAGGTCATAGAAACTCCAACAGCTGGCTCTAGTCGCATCCGCACAACACGGCCTACGAATTTCAGCTCACAGTCGGGTGTGCGTAATTCAGATCAATCGTCTTCCCAAGCTGGAAAGACTTCGTCTCAGTCGCGGATTCTCAATACCTATGCGAGCAATGAATTTGATTCTAGAGAGGAACTCTCCCAAATGACTTCCAACTCGATCGAAACGAACGGAGTGGGCAACCACGACCAAATCCACGTAATGAGAACCCCATTAGGTATGCAGGGCTTGATGACGCAGGAGACGGTATCTTGGTCAGGCTCTGGGTCCGCACAGTCAAGAACAGCCATGGCTATATCGACGTACCGGTCGGAGCAGTCAAACCCCTTCTTATCGTATCGCGAAATCCCCCAGTCTTCCATGGTATCCCTTGAGGACGATCAAAGCTCGATGGGATGCACTCCTGTTGAGTCCACGAGTAAGCCTCCTAAACGCTTTGCGTCTGAGATGTCCAATAGCCAGGAAGAGAATTCGCCAACGAAACGAGCTAAGATCAGCTATGATCTAAATGAGGAAGGGGGTAGAAGAGATCTAAACAACAGGATACTCGCCCGTCGCCAAAAATATCTATCCAACACACCGAAGCCCCTTGGCCCATATAAAGTATATGAAAAATTCCAAAACGACTATCCCAACTACTCAGGGGACTTCGTACACTTCACAAATTTATGCTCTAAGCTACATAAATTTCGCGAAAACGGGAGCTTGAAACGGTCATTCTTATGGGACGATTTTGTCATCCAGCATTTTGAGAAATATCTTCCCTATCTCGAGCAGCTCCGCACAGCGGTTGGGGATACTAAACCTTTTGAGGAATATGAGGAATATTTCTCGATGTATTTCTCTACACCCTGTTATAAGAAGCGGAGTCTTACAGCTCCTGGAATTAATACATGTGCCGCACATTATGCTTCTATAACCCAGTCGGCGACCTATCCACCCGAACCTATTGAAGAAACAAAAACGTCCTTCACAGGCAGCCTTAGGGGCGACTTTTCCAATCTTCGTACACATTCTTTTGGGTCTAGGGCGCAGGACGCAGGGCCCAGTGCCAGTCTTGAACACGAAATATCAGATTCTAGCATCCCCGAAAGTGAGCCTAATCGTGTGTCTAGCCTTGATGATCAGGACGACGTCACCGACATCATGATACAAAATACTCATGAAACAGCGAGTATTGAGCTAGGCGATGAAGATTTCCGCCCCTCAATCCACACTTCTCTCCCCAGAGCTCCATCAGAGACTCTAAACGAAGTTGAGGAGCTCAACGAAAATTGGTTCCTTTCGCTTCGACACCTACGCCCAACAAGCCCCTTGTGGTCTGATGATCCCAACACACCATTCAAGGATTGGGCCAGAGCAGACCAGAATGTTCGGGTTGAGCGTTCACTCCGTGGAGGTGCCTACATTCCGGTGGATGAAAGAGGGGTTATCCAGCACCCCTCGTACCAACAACCACTCTAGCCGCTTTTAATGGGGTGAATGCACTTTTCAAACCCCCCTTCACTACTGGCGCTCAAAGGATTATAGCTTATTGTATGCTTTTTTCCTTATTCAATTGTCTATATTTTTAGCCGGTTCTTTCGAACCCCGATTATTGATGATATCCCATACTACTTACGATGTTTCCATTTAGTTTCAATGAGCTTTATATGGGGAGTTTTCGGGAGCAATTTCCCGGGGGAAACGATTTTAACTTGTACTTTATCTCTCGCCTTGAGCAATATTTTATTATTTAAAATATCGGTTTCATGTCGCATCTTACTCAGTAGATAGTAGGCAACGCAATTTTAATATACTCGAGAATAAATTTATTCATTAAAGGAGGGTATCGTCATCGTAAAAGTCTATCTATACCAAGAAAAATGAAACGAGAACTATGAAATGCCACCGAAGGCAAGAGTAAAATGAGATGCAAATACAATCGCTAAAAAGGAAAAAAGATTGGAAAAGCCAAGATTTTTCGCAAGTAAATGTCCCATTGCAACTTGCATGATATTCATCATCTCATTTCCTTAATGGGGAGAAATGCATGTATCTGTTGGTTTTGATTTTGGTTGGGTTTAATTTTTTTTTTCTCTTGAATTGGATTGGTTGAAAGTGTTGGAAAACTTTCCGGCTTAAACATGTCGGAAGGGCTCGTAAGAGTTGGACCTCATGGGAGCCTGAGGTTGAGGGTTGGTGTTTCCCTGATAGGCAGTGGAAGTGTAAGGAGGCTGAGGAGAAGAAAGCGGCTCGTATGTGTAGGGAGCCTTCTCGGCACTCACACCGCGAGTTCCGCTCTCACGGTGATTGTATGGGGAACGGCCGGAGCAGCAGCAGGAGCTGAAGGCCCAGAAGAGACAGGCGGCAAGAGAGAAAGCGGTTGCTAGCCAGGTGGTAACGTAGATGTTGCGGCCCATGCTGCCAACAACACCGTAGGGTTTCACTTTCTCATTAAAGACACCGGTCATGATGGCGAACATGGCAGTTGCAGTAGCGGACGCAGCGGCAGTGAAGAGGAAAGCGGCCACGGAGATTAAGGTTGTAACACAGCTACCCCAGCGGCTGAAGATAGCGGTAATACCGAGAAGTAGCTCCAGAACGGTAGCAGCAAAGGCAACGATATAGGCAACGAACATCCATTTGGAGACGTTCTTGTAAACGTTCAAAGCATCCTGCACATCGTTGGGAATGGCGTTCTGCAGGCCCAGGCTGTCCAAGTTCCAGACCTCAACGGGGTCAAACCAGAACTCGGTCTTGGGATCCGAGCAGTTGGAGACTTGATATTTGTCGTTACTGTTCACATCTCCCTCGCAGTAACCCCAGAGTCCAATATTGTAGAAGTCCCGGATCTTGAAGTATTTCTGGACCTCTTCCAGTGCACCCCGGATATCACCATCGTCGACATGGATATTCAAACTATCGAGAACGTCTGTGACTGTGTCCTGTACCGGTGATGACGACGTAATGTTTTGTAGGTCGGCCTGAAGGGCAGTTAGTCTCGGCTTCAACCGAATAGACGCAGAAAGATGAATTCTTACTCTGAAGAAATGCATATCTCGAAGTGCAGATGTGCCATTATCTGTGGAGCCCAAACCGACCAAAATCAAACATATTAGACCCGCAATGGTGAGGGCATATGGGGTGAATATGCAGAGGATGCGACCGCCTTTTCCCATGATGACGTTGGAGAAGTGGGTTCGTTAGCGGAGAGGTATGGGATATAGTAATCGAACGTAAACAGCAGGACTCGGTCGCTCGGCTTTGATATTTTATTTGTCCGTTCTTCAGGGAAGGATAGATCGGACTGGATGAAGGAAATTTCGGTTGAATGATGAGGTCCAGATGACCTGAAAGCGGACGAGAGGCTGGTTTTTATCTGTCCATAAAGCTGGTGAGCTGTGACGACGATTTTCCATATCCTGAGGCCTCCACTTGCCAGAAGGAGGCGCAGACCTGGTTTTCCTCCCTGGTTGGGCCAATCAGAGCGCGAGCCCGGCAACTTCGCCTCTCTTGGTTTCTAAAATTGATCACGACAGTAAAAACGCTCGTAATCTCTGTTCCCACCGCAACTGAGCATCATTACCGCATTTACCAATATTACCTGTGGATGTGTGGCTCGATCGCCAGGCTGAAGGAATAATTGGTATGCTCCTTTCCCAGCTGGGTAAAATCGTGCGTCTCATGGGCGGAGACACTGACGTTCTTGTCGTCCGACACCAGCCTTACCGCCACGTCATGCGCCAGTGGTGGCTGGGATGATTATGGTCTTGGCCTTCAGGGCTTCATCATCAGATTTCAGTTGATAAAAATAATCGCGGCCAGTCAGGTAGTGACTTTTCACTTGAGAATCATGACATGGAGAGGATGGAATTCTTCTTTGCAGCGAAGCCAAAAGTATGCAACTCAAACAATAATTCCTTTTGAATTCTTCTTTCATGTAAATGTTTATGATCTTGAACTCTGTAACAGCCTAGCAGGGTTCCCAAAAAAAATCCAGTTTCCTTGAATCTAGAACAAGGCTGGAATATTATCCTCCTCATTCGTAGTGGGGGGAGGGATGGCAGTAGTGTCCCAAATTCCACCACCCAAATGTTCGATCCATGGTCAGACTCATTAGGCTTCACTATTCTCATCTTGGCAGAATTCATCTTCATCCTCCACCTTACCATAAATAGTTAAGCTCACCGATTTCATAAAGTTAATTTGAAAGAACCAACATCATGATGATTTGACTTTCAAAAAAAAAAAAAAAGAGGATGCAGCAGGAAGGAAAGAAAGCGATGCTCAAACTCGTGGTTGAGTATTGGGCTCAAAGTTCTCTTTTCCATGCAGCCACAAAATTTGGACACCTTTTCCATGGGTCACGTCCAGGAACAGCCGAGATTCCTCCTCACATATCAACTGAAATTTGAAACGCATACCAGATTACCAATTCTCAACAAACACATCAACAGCCATAATTAAGCACTGCGATAGCCTCTCTCAAGTGCTTTTTTTGATGGACCCTGTCTACGTAGACACACCAATCCCATCTTCTCCCGAGTCCAGGCATCTGCATTTCCAACTCCCCACAACCAAACACCACCAATCCTGACCTCTAAAGCTTTATTTAGCAACTCTCCCCACGAAAACTCCCAAGTTGGATGCTGCAGGGCTGTGTGAATCCTGAACTTACCCCTCGAAGGTAAGGTCTTTCAAAAAGTTTCCATTTTTGGTAACGGGGCTGTATTTCAGCTGAAGCATTGCGTAGGAGCCGCATCACACTGATAAGTTAAGTCCTGTCACGATAAACGAGGGAGAATCATTGGTTCCAGCATTGAAGTTTGCGAATTAGGTTGGTGGGGTTATCAGGCTCAATTGTTGGTAGTTTCGAGATGTTTTTTTGATTCGACTTAACAAAAGGGTGACGACGACGTTGGAAGGGAAGCATGAAAAAGATATATTTTCTTTTCCGATACACTGCCCCCTCGAATCCAACAAATGCTCGTACTGCAATAATGAATTCACACGTATTAAGCAAACACAAAAGTTTATGTCCTCATTAATTGTTTTTTTAAAAAAATAGAATATGAGGGGGGACTTATTGAAGGTCCCCAGTCAAAAATCGAAACAAAAACAATCACTTCAATCCTCTCAAACTGACCATTGCGTGATCTCCTATACTTTCCTGACGCGGGTTATGATGATCACCTGGCACCGTAACGACATTGCAATATTTGCCATAGAGAATTGTCATTAAGGACGGTTTTAAAGAGCTGCAGCAATTCGATTATACTTATTTCTGAGCGTTATTAAGTTTAACTTTATATATGAAACGAGGCTCATATTTAAGTTGAGGAATTGGTTCGTCCGGCTGTATGCCTAGCCGAAAGAACCGCTGATCTACACAAGCAACGGAAGGATTAAATATACTCGAAATACATCCAAGGCGTCACTACCAAGCGGAGAATAATATATTGGCTTATATTGGGCTTGTGTTCAATGGGAATCTCAAATCACCCTTTACATGATTTTCACGAGACGCTCGCCGGTCCACAGCATCTTAAACACCCTCCACACTCCACCTCTTCCTTCACTTCCGCGATGGGTAGTCAGCTCTTCAGGGGAAGTAGGGAGTCAGAATATCCAACATGCTAGTGTAAGCAATGCCGTTTGGTGGCTCCATGTTGTACATGTAATCAGCCCACCACGGTCCAGCAGCCCACCAGAGAGCACCGGTCCACACATCCGTGTTGGAGGAGAGGTAGTCGAGCATTCCAGTGATGGCAGTACGGCACTGCTCGTTGGAACCGCCAGCGAACTCGCCGATGATTCCAACCTTGCCGTTGTCCTTGAGCCACTGGGTAGCAGCGGTGACGCGCTCCTCGCCAATGGTGCCGGAAACACATTCCTCGGCGGTGCCAGAACCGTCCGAGTCAAGGTATTGGTGCATCTCGTAGACGATCTTGTCCTCGGGGTCGGTCAGGTTCTTCATGTTGTCGTTGACATCGACCCAGGTCCAGGCGCCGGACCATGAGTTACCCTCGACGAAGATGGTTTGTGTGGCTCCGGCAGCACGGATGCCGTCAATGGCGGCCTGGTTGAGCTGCAGCACGAGATCTTGGTCCATCTCATGGTACTCGTTGTCTGTGTACAAGAAGGAATACGTCAGAGCAGGAACGGGTCTCTCGCAAACTGTGAGGATACTTACTAGTGTCGAAGATGACGTTCTCCTGGTCAATGAACTCGGCAGCAACATTTTGCCACCAAGTCTGGAAATCGGCGGGGGAGCTCATAATGGCACCGTTGCTAGAGTTGAGGTTAGACCACCTCTTCCTTTGATATTAACCCTTGAGAGCTGTAACTTACAATCGACCATAGTTATGGGGATCCAGAATTGCATAAGCACCAGCGCTGGTGACCGCATCGACCACCTAGTTTCCGTTAGAAGTGAATACGTAGCCCTGGCCTACCCATGATTTATTTTTATTTTATCTTTTCTTTCTCCTTTCTCTTTTCCTATGGCGGAAAACTCACAGTAGTCAGGTTTTGCAGGTAGGCGTCATCGAGAGCGCCAGTGATTTCGGGAGTCAACCGCTCCATCTTGAACTGGATACGGAAGGTGTTCATGCCCGCACCAATCAAAGTGGAGATTGTCGAAGGATCGGGGAAAATAAACTCAGTGCCCTACCGTACAAAATGACCCAGGTCAGCTGTTTGGTCGGTTCAGGAAGTTATACTCGATCCACTCACATATTCTCCAGGAATGACATCTTCACCGAATTCGGCACCGGACTCGTTTACACCAAAGTCTGATATTTGAAGTTAGTCGATACGGGAAAGGGCAAATAACCCCGCGTGGGCTGATTGGGAACTAACATTGGAAACCAGCGGCCTGCCTTTTGTGCTGGGGTGCAGCCATCGCGGTACCAGCCGCGAGGGCGGAGAGGTAGGTACTCAGCTTCATGTTGAAGGAGAGAGATAAAACGACTGTTAGACAAAATGTACAATGTAGAATGTTAGGAAAGAAAAGAACGACTAATTTTTCGGTATTTTTGCCGCTGGGGAAATCATCGTGGATGAGGAGCAGAGCCCGGGCCTTTTATAGTCGCAGAAAGTTAAGAAACTCTTCATTAAGTCCATTTCCAAATCTAATCTAAAACGGAGGGGAGGGTCCGAAGCCAGTGGAATGATCGTCATCTCTTTTCTAAACAATCAAGCTCCAGAGTGGATGAGGAACGAGTTGAAACAAGTTCGAATTGGCAAGTCGGGTGTTCGGACCGTGGGCAGAGAGATAAATCCCGTTTGCGCAGGGTCAAAGAAAATCCATCGAGAGCCAGCGCGGCCCACCTGACAATCTCGGCTGTTGCAGAATCCAAAGGGGTGAAACAATGACGGATATAATCCGGGGCAGAGATGGGGTGTTCTGGTCCCTCCGCAGCAAATCCAGATCAAAAGAAGGATGATGTGACTGAACTGGGACCTGACCCCCTGTGGATCCGTGACCAGCTGGGAAAATGATTGACATCACCGACGAGGTTGAAGCCTCCCCCAGGACCCCCACTGATTAGTTATTTTAGTTATTTTCCATCCTCAACTTCCGCCTCCCCGGTTTCCGTATGGTGTTTCGAATTCCCTTTGTGGTTCGACTTCACAAAGTTATCAGAGTTACCTGCTAATCCCTATCGATATTGAATGCCGGTGCTAAGCCTACCGCCACCAAAAATGAGGCTTGTCAATCCATGCTTAAATTCTGGAACCTCTCCGCAGATTCTCTACTCATTTGAGTCCGGAAATTGGAGTCCGTTTACTCTCTTGAGTAATATGTCGTAGGCTCGGTCAGGTTAATCTTTCCGTGACAAAATCGTGTCACGAAGGGAGTCCATGGACGAAGGAAAGCGTTCTTAAATTGACTTTCTTCTTTGAAGAAGCCCCGCACAGGCTACGACGGTGGCTAAATCTCTAAGCCTAAATAAGGAAAGAGAATATCGAACGCCAGGAGCTAAGACCAAGAGCCTAAGAAGAAAAGGGATGCGCTTTTATGAATATGGACAAGGTTCAAAGCAGTGACTCGGATACCCAACATGTTTCAAATGCTACACAAAACTACAAGTCAAGTGAACCTACATACAAATGCCTAGCGTAGGAGCGCAATCACCAGCCTCCAAGAGGTGCTAGCACCGATTTCATGTCTTCCGCCTGGAGTTGATGGTACTTTGCGGAAGGGTGATAGTCGTTCCACCAGACACAAGTAACACCATCTTCATTAATGCACTCAGCGTCCTGGAATCCGTACTCAGTGGGATTATCAAGGATATCAGTCATGAAAGTCCAAGAATCATACAGCACAGCGGTGACCTAGATTAAAACTCAGTAAATTTTTCGTTTTCTTAACACCGACGGGATACTCGGCTGGGATTTTATTCCAACTTACATCTGAGTTGTTTGAGGCAAGGGATTCCACTAGCGCCTGAAGCTGATTGTTATACACCTCCAGATATGCTGCATGCTGGCTCATAGTCTCCTCGCCCTGCGCAAGGAACATGGGGCTGCGACCCACGGGAGGGACGTTGAGGAAGAGAAACTTTCGCCCGCCGAAACTGAGTATCTGCTGAGCCAGGGATTCGAGTCGATCCATAAGCTGGGGGATGAAGGTGTCGGCCTCCGTGTTGTAGAATGCATTTCCAATACTAGATACTCAGTTATTGATTCAGCTCTCGTTGCCTAGTAAGGCCTCAAAATAAGTAGGGATTCCCTGTAACGTACTCATTTATCCCAATCCAAAACGAGAACACGGCATCTTCCGCTGTCCATGGCGCAGACGCCGGCTGCCCACCGTAAGTTTGGTCAAAGGTATCCACTTGGCTTACAACGTCTCCAGCATACGATGAGACCAGGGAATTATCGATCGTGGCGCCCCCGATAGCTAAATCGTACGAGAGCACTAAAGACGCGTTCTGCTCGGTGGTCAAGTACCCCACCCAATTAATACCACCAGTTGTCGTACCGGTCCCTGCAAAAACTTCCCTGTCAGCAAGAAACTGCCAGTTCGACCAATGAGAAGTGGAGTAAGGTATATCTTTCCTCACCCAACGCCGGATTTCCCATGGGATTGGAAACTGATGGCTGTTCACCGGTCGCACTGAAACCAGTCTGCGAATACGAATCGCCACTGTGCTTACGAACTCGTTTAGCTGACGGGATTAATGACACCCACAACGTGATAGAAAAGAGGCGGGGACTGGGCTGGACGGGCCTCATACAAGGTGAAGAAGTAGGTATTAAGCGCGCGGGCCCATGGGCGAGCGGACACCATTGGGATGGCACCGGCCACGAACAAAGGCAATAAAATCCTCATCGTAAATAGAATAAGCAAGTTTCTCTGAGAGATTCGCCCGATCTTGTTCCTCGGGGTTCTCAGGGAGTTAGCGTCCTACGTATGATTCTTATACAGTCCATGATGCTACCACCTTTGGGCGCGCGGGTAAAAGGCAAAATGGAACCGCCACTCCGATGAAGAATGCGGGCCATTAATTGTGGTTGGAGTCCAAACAAAATAAGACATCCTGTTTCATCAACTGGGGGGGGCTGTAAAAGGTGGTTTGGCGGACAGTGGTTATTTACCCTTGCCTGCTCTAGTTGACGGGATGAATTTCCCCGAACAATGAATAGTTAATCATGAACAAGACTAGAACCACCGGTCTCTTTGTGGCGGATGGACTAGTCTGAGATGCATTTGTGGGGAAGGACGCCATCGCAGGCGTCGATCCCAATCAACACACTGTTCGGGGTGCGTTGATGAAACCATCAGCCCAACTTCCAACGGGGTTCCTGTTTCATCTAGACCTCTTTTGTCACGGCCTCCCATAAGAGGCAGGTGAATCACGCCACTGGGCACTGCACCACACCTTAACTTTCAGGGCTTCAGCCCGAAACTCGATCGGCTGAAAGGGTGAGAATCTCGGATATTGTTTTCCCCTGCAGATAATAGAAATCTGATTCGTCTTTGCTTCTTTGATATTTACCCCGCATGTGGGGAAATTTCATATATACAGGTCATGGTTTGTGAACCACGTCATAGCTAAATTAGATGTCCTCTCGCTAATGCAAATCAACTTTGAAAACTTCCATGCCAACTCCACAAGCTAGGAGCTTGACACTATGTTCGTCACGCACTAGCTCCAGCGATGAGATATCTGCTACAGGGCAATACCGGTTCAACACGTTCTGCACCTGGATTCCGTCAAGACTGCCGGTATGCTTCAAATCAACATTTATTTGCCAAATCTTGATTTGGTGATCGTTCCCTGATGAGACAACGATAATCTCCGCCCCGGCCTCATTTGTAGAAGGTCTCTGTTCGATTATTCTCAGAGAATTAACGGAAGCGGTATGCGCATCTGGAATAGTGATTGTGCCTGTGTGACCAGAAGATTCTGAATCGGCAAAATTTGTGTTCAAAAGTGTTATTGTCATCGAGTTATCGTCACCCCCTGCTAGGACGAGGGTTGTGGTATCTGATAGACGTGTGATATCCAGCGCTTTGATGCTGTTCGAATGAACTTGGTATCTATTCTCACATGCAATATTCTTTGGGGATATTGATACGGTATCAATAACCCGTTTCGCGCGCAAGGTCGACCCTAGGAAGTAGAGGGGCTCCAAAACCAAAGTCAAATTCCAGAGAGTAAAATACCCATCTGTGGAGCCCGTGATCATACATAGAGAATGCTCACTTAACAAAAACCGTGCTTGGGTTAGGCAATTGCTTGTATAGGTGCCGCTTGCCAGAAGAGTGAAGCCGTTGCGTTGTGCAGAAGGAGAGTAATGGAAAATCTATAAACTTAGTATGAATAGAAGTAAGTGGTGGGATGATGCTAAACTCACCTTGAGCGTGGAGTTTGAATAGGCCAAGCATATCAGAAAGTCATTTTCACCTCGTTCCCCATCAACATCAAGAATATCGAAATTCATTACACGAAGTTCAGAATTTGGATGGCTTTTGGGACTTGAGGCCGCCCAGGCTGCCCCAAGGCCAAAGAAGGGAATCGAACTGATTCTCCAGACATGGAAATCCTCAAAGCCGCCGCTAGAGAACATAAATGATCCGGTCTTCGACCAGGCGATATGCTGCGGTCCGGTGTCATGCTTTACAAGGACCCGTGAGCATCTGAACGCGCCCCATGGGCCTTTAGTGTGAGGATAATCGGATGTGTATATGCGTAGAGTCGTGTCCTCCCCCCCCGTTGTAATCAAGGGTTTTCCATCAGCGAGTTGGACCGACCCCGTGCATTTCACCTCTCTTCCGTGTCCTCCGGCACGTAAGATACGCGTGGAGTCTGCTCTAATGTAGAACGCATTGAAGCCCGCCTGGGCCCACACCAAAAACCCATCTCCCGCTCTTTTGTCGCTCGGATGAAATGCCCAAGTTCGATGAGACCCTCCGCACTTAATCCTCGCCGTCTCGGTCTGCAAGGACTCGTTCCACAAAATAAAATCCACTCCTCGAAACCCGTAAAGCATGAGGTCTTTGGACGTGGTATCAATATACGCACCGTCCGTTCTGAAGTGTAGAGTCGCGGGGGAATGATGAATCGTTTTCACTGTGATATGCCCTTCTGAACCCTCTCCAGCTTCCAATTCCTTGACGCGATAACTACCATCGCGGGCACATATAAGGAACCACGACGTAGATGTTCCAGCTGGGTTGAAAATCGCAGATGACGTTATCTGGGTAATCCCATCTTTACTTTGAACTTCGCGGTAGTTCAGGAGTGGTTCAAGGATATCTGTTTTAGCAATCCGGTACACTGCAAGACAGCCATTTCTGGACCCTAGTGCTAAATGCTGATGGTTATCACCGACCAAAGATGCACAGTTCACGACGAATGTGGGCGAAACATGCAAGGTTACTTTCTCCACACAAGGCTCCGAGTTTTCTCCTAAGCTCACAAAGAATAAATCTGCGTTTCCAGGACTGGCATAAGCCGCAACGAAAACAATCCTTTCAGGCGACTCAGATGTCATTGGATGATAGTCGAGAGCGTATAAGCCTACAGGTCTTTGGCCAGCCTGAGCAATATTAAAGACCGACTTGGACGAATGGCGGTAGAGTCGGATCAATCCGCTGTCGTTGCCTATCAGAGCAACCCCAAGGCGTGATATGGAGGAGATTATAGAGTAGGGACAGAGGTCTTGTTCGAAAAACAGAGTTTCCCGCACAATGCGGCGATCATTAGAGTCGGGAGATTCGACCCACCCAAGCTGAATCTCCCCTTGGGTGGTTGATGCCAGAAAGCAATCGGCAGTGACAAAGGCAAACGATTTCATGGGCACCTTCTGCTTTGATTTGGAGTCTGCGGAATCGGAAGAATCTACCATATAATTGTTTCTGTTGGGACACAGAATCTCTCCACTCTTATTCCTTTCTAAATGAAACAACTTCACCGCACCGTCGGCTCCTCCGGTGTAGATGATTGCTCCTGATTCGGTTTGACTCATGTCAAGGGACCAAATATGCTTGCCGCTGTGGTTTCGAAGGGAATTGATGTTCGTCAGCTTGAACTCCAATTTTTGCGACTCGGAAGCTTCCCAACTAAGATCCCATATTAAACAATGGCTGTCCTCACCCCGGGAGACTAGGTTCAGCTTACTCTGATCTCCAGACCGCGTAGGAACAAAATGGATCCCCCAAATTCGAGCACTATGACCAAAGGCACTGGTAACGCAAGATTCTGAGGTGGCTTCGCTCTCGTCGTCTAGCTTCCCAATGCCAGTGCATCGTCGAAGTTCAAAGCCGTCCGTAGAATACGCAGATGGGTCATGAGGGGACACATTCTCGCAGTCAGATATGTCCCAAATTCTAACCGTCCTATCATCACTACAGCTCGCCAATAACCTTCCAGGAAATACCCCATTTAAATTGGCGATCACAGGAGATATCTGGACATCAAAAATCGATCCTTCATGGCCGGTGAAAAAGTGGTGGATTGAACTGGTGACGCCCGATCCGGGGTTTTCGTTTAGAAAACATGACCAGACTATAATTTCGCCAAAGACGGTCCCTGCTGCAATCAAGATGCGAGACGATGATATTGAGATGATATCGGCTGAATATAGAATTGACTTCACTCCGGCCATTAGCTGCTCTAGATGAAGTGTTTCCCCATATTTAGACGCCTTATCGTCTTTCACGTTTAAGCCAAGAATGGCATTATGGGCAGTGACCAAATAAGCCGATTCCGCTCTATTTTCGGCGGCTGTGAGCGGCGCGCAGCCATCTAAGACCCAATCTGGCGCTAGGTATTCCGCGCTTGCTGCAATTAGAGACACGTCAAGCTTTCCAGGCTGGTTATTTTTCACATATATCAAGTCAATAAGCCTTAATGAGTGATCCCCCCAGGCCAGAAGCCGAATACAGCCAGAATCTTGACCCTGCTGTGTTTCACGCAGAACAATAAGGCCATGGATACGATTTCTCTTGAAAGTTCTTAGTTCAGCTAGGAGATTGCCACCATCTTCATCGATTAATTGGGCATAAGAGCCTTGCCCAAGGATAAGAAACCGGGCATCTCCCAAACAGAGCGTTTTGAGCGCAGTTACAGGGAGGTGAGCATCAACGTGCTGGTAAAGTCAGCTCCAGAAACAGTCATTCATTTAAGTAACAATCACTAACTTCAAGTGAGATCGGCATTTCTAGAATGACCAAGACACATTGGCTCCCCTGATTCAAAAGGCCTCTCAGGGAAAATTAAGAAAAAAAAAGCCCAACAAAAGAAAAGAAAAAAAGATCCTAATCTTCCCCGCATACAATACCCATTTTCAAAATTCTTTTTTTGTCATTCGTGAATATGATTATGTAATGAGACTTTTAAACCACTTTCGGTATAAATTAACACGTGACAACGTGTCAAAGGCGGTGGGGGCAGGCGTGGCGCGGCGAAGATCTCATCCCAACGACCTTCACTTTGACGATGACGTGTGTGTATGAGTTGTGGGCATTTATTTATGGGATGACGAATCTCAGATACCTAGCAGCATTTTAGCTATTTTCATTGTAATGTCTTACACCTCTTCCGAAATCATAACTTCGCGACTGCCAGGTTAGTATGGGTGTCCATGGGCTCTGGACCATCGTCCAGCCTTGTGCCCGACCTGTCAAACTCGAAACCCTCAATAGGAAACGCCTAGCGGTTGATGCGTCGATCTGGATTTACCAGTTCCTCAAAGCTGTACGTGATAAAGAAGGGAACGCGCTCCGCAACTCCCATGTTGTTGGATTCTTTCGCCGGATATGCAAACTTTTATACTTCGGCATCCAGCCAGTCTTTGTATTTGATGGAGTTGCGCCCATATTAAAACGCCAAACTATAGCGAACAGGAAAAAAAGGCGAGAGGGTCGCAGAGAAGATGCCGTGCGGACTGCGGGAAAGCTGCTGGCGGTGCAGCTGCAACGGAGTGCTGAGCAGCAAGCGGCCAAGCAGAGTAGGCCGGCATCAAGGCGGGAGGAACAGGACGAAATTCCGGATAACCCTAATTACGTCGACGAAATTTTCATGACCGAAAAGGAGAAGCAGAAGTCTCGGGCCTTCAAAAAGAAGGACGCTTACCACCTACCCGACTTGCAAATATCCCTTGAGCAAATGGGAGCCCCGAATGATCCACGTATTATGTCTCGTGAAGAGCTAGAAGAATACGCGAGACAGTTTCATCAGGGTGAAGATATTAATCTCTATGATTTTTCTAAAATCGACTTTGACAGCCCATTCTTCATCAGCCTTCCTGCAACTGATCGATATAACATACTCAACGCCGCCAGGTTGAGAAGCCGGTTGCGTATGGGATACTCGAAGGAGCAGTTAGATAACATGTTTCCTGATCGCATGGCTTTCTCTAAATTCCAGATTGAACGCGTGAAAGAAAGAAATGACCTCACCCAGCGTTTAATGAATATTAATGGGATGAACGGGGTAGAAGCGTTCTATAACTCCGGTCAGAGAATTGCGGGGGAGCGTGGCAAAGAGTATGTGCTCGTGCAAGACAGTGCAGTCGAAGGTGGCTGGGTACTAGGGGTAGTGAGTAACAAGGAAGAGGGCCGGGAAGACAAACCTATCGATGTCGACAAATATTTTCATCATGAAATCATATCTGATGCCGAGGAAGTATCCGATGAAGAAGGTGGTTTCGAGGATGTGCCTATCGAAGGCCTCAACCGCCTTCCGAAACTTCGCTTCCTGCAGCCAGGTGCTTTTGACAACTCAATCGGCCAACAGAGGCAGGGGACAACCCAGGCACGTGGGCAAGATGGCTCAGACCAACTTGAGGATGACTCCCTCTTTGTCCATAGCGAGATTAAACCCCCGAAATACAATAACACGGATAATGTATTCGAAGACTATGGGGCAAGTGAAGACGAAGATCTCCAGAGAGCCATAGAAATGTCCCTACAGACAACAACTGGCTCCGATCACCAGGATAGCGAGATGCCAGAAATTCCAGTCAATCGAAGTATGCCTTCTCCGCCAGCACCACTCGAGCCGACATCGAATTTGATTGTTGAGAGTGATGATGATGACCTCGACTTTGCTGCTGTCTTAGCAAAATCTAAAAGGACCCAAAATGAGCCTAGGAACGTTCAGAAGTCCCGCTCGGAATACTTTAATCCATTCGATGGTCCATTGCCGTTTGAATCTATCAAACTCACCAAACCATCAACTATTGAAAAACAACAACCGGATGAGAAGCTGGCCGGGGAGGCTGGCGGGTTTGAAAAACAAGTGGATAAAGCCTCGGAAGACGCTCTGCCTTTACCGCCATGGTTTTCTAAAGAGCATCAAGGCCCTTCCGATTTTATTCAAGACCGAATTGATAATGGCCTAATAGACGACCACCGGGATAGGACTATGGCTCTGGATCATATATTCTCAAAAGGCCGCCACTCTCCTGAAGTCATTGACGTTGACCAACTCTCAGAAACCCATGAGGTTCCTGGTTTAGAGTCGGTTGCTGTAACTCAAACTGATATTATAACCCCCCGATATCCTGAAGCCAAGGATGATATGAAGCCGGAAATTCAAGAGCCGTGTTCAGAGCCGTTTGGGGCTCAGCCGAAGCAAAACGAAACCCCAGAACGCCCCGATGAGAGTACCAAGTCTGATAATGAGACATACGAATGGGAAATAACAGATGACGAGAAGACGAGCCACGACCTTCAACCGCAGAACCACCACTCTACACCATCACCATCACCAGAGTTCGAAGATGTTGCGATAGCTCCTGTGGAGAGAGCTGCCAGTCCGGCTATCCAACAAAACCGAACTGAGATAAGCCAATCAGTTGATTATTTAAAAGACGAAGATTTTTCAGACCCAGAAGATGAGGATTTACTGCGACAGCTCGCGGCTGAAGGCCAGGAACATGCCCGGTTCGCAGCAACTTTGAATGCCACATCAGGCGCTGATGGCTCATTTGACTACGAGCAAGAACTCAAACAGCTACGGCTACAACAAAAGAAGGACCGAAGAGATGCAGATGAAGTATCTCAGATCATGGTCACTGAGTGCCAGCAGCTATTGAGTCTATTCGGGCTCCCATATATAACTGCACCAATGGAAGCTGAGGCACAATGTGCGGAATTGGTCTCGTTGGGGCTCGTCGACGGCATCATCACCGACGACAGCGATATATTTCTGTTCGGTGGCACACGTGTCTACAAGAATATGTTCAACCAGAGCAAGTTTGTTGAGTGCTACCTAACTTCAGACTTGGAGAAGGAATATGCCCTCCATCGTCAAAAGCTGATTAGCTTCGCGCATCTACTAGGCAGTGACTATACTGAAGGAATCCCTGGCATTGGGCCTGTGACCGCCCTAGAGATTCTCACAGAATTTTCTAATTTGGAAGAGTTCCGCGACTGGTGGACTCTGGTTCAGACAGGAAAGAATATGTCAACCGATTCTCATGCTGCTTTCTACAAGAAATTCAGGAAACAAGCCACTAAAATTTTCCTGCCGCCGTCATTTCCAGATACTCAGGTTGATATCGCGTACCTTGAACCTGAGGCAGATTCGGATCCTTCTGCTTTCCAGTGGGGGGTGCCGGACTTGCATGGGTTACGGAATTTCCTCATGACGACGATTGGATGGAGCCAGGAGAGAACAGATGAGGTACTCGTTCCAGTTATTCGGGACATGAATAGCCGGGAACAAGAGGGTACCCAATCCAATATTACGGGCTTTTTCAGCGGTCCCCAAGGCGCGGGTGCCTTTGCCCCCCGCGTTCGCTCCGGAGGCCAAAGTAGAATGGAAAAGGCATTCAGCCGGCTCCGACAAGAGGCTGAGGCAGAGAGTACGGAAGGGACTAGCTCTGGCCGTGGGGGATCCTCTGGGTCTCGTCACTCCAACCAGTCACGTCGGAAGGGAAAGGGGAACAAGCGAGGGGCTTCCGAGATTGGGACTTCGCAGGGTAGTGGAACGGCCAGGGGTGGTGACGATATGACCCCCAAGAAGCCGAAAACTGGGCAAAGTGTGAAGAGGTAATGTTATATGTTATATAGTATATCACCAAGTCATGAGATGGACGTATTCCCTTTTTTTGTAGTTTTGTTTAAAAAAAAAAAAATTAAAAAAAAGTTGACCCACGTTTCCTGCCTGGTGTGCTAGTAATCGACATACCCCCACCGTTCATAATGTTACATGGAGCCAAGCTGCGGTCACAGTCAGTGGATCATCCGGGTGCAAGCACTATTATAGATGCATCAATAGGCACTTAGGGAATATATTAAGGAGATACGCTATCTATCTATTGCCCCCCACTCGCCTCCTCCCTTCAAGGTTTCTCAGGAGCTGTTTTGCTCAAGCCAGGCAAGGATCTCCTCTTAGTATTGGCAGGGCACCAGTAAAACTTCCAGAAAGCAAAATAAAGCATGAGGAAGAAAAAGTCTGAATTGATAAAAATAAATAAATTTTAAAAAATAAAAGAAACAACACCAAAAAGTACCTAAAGACTGAGTGACATGATTGAGTCCATCAAGCTTTTCTTTTCCTTCTTGAGCTTCCCAACCTGCAAGCTCAACAAGGATCGAACAGGTCTCGATTCGATGACATCAGAGAATGCTTCCCGGCTCTATGACGTCGCGGAACAGGATTCCTTCTGGCGGGCTGATCCACGACTCTGCCACGGAATTGACCCCTCCCCTCTCCGAACGACTCTCACTTCCCCTTTGGCGTTCCTTAGGTTCCTTTGGGCAGAAGCTTATTGCGAGTCCGGCCGCTGAAAGGTTTCATTCGATTTGCCAATCGTCCCAGCGCTCGTCATTATTATTCATCACAAGAGCAGGCGTGACATCCGAATCGGGTTAGATCACTAACCACCTGAGTCTCGACGTCACCACCACTGGATCATCTCGAACTCCCATCAACTTGCAAGGGTGAAAGACGCTAAACGACACGGGAGAAAAGCCAAGGAGTGAGACAAAATAATAGAAAGGAGCGGAAGTGTCATTAATCATCACTTCGTGCCCTACCCCCTTCTCCTCTCCGCTAAATCGTCCTCTGTCAATCACGCTTCCTTTCCTGGTTGCGATACGGTTGCAGTCCCCCTCTTGTACTAAGCTCTCTTCCGTCGCATCCCGTTGCGACCCCTTAGTAACACGTCACTCGTGCGCACAAGGGCCTCTTCTAAGAAACCCGCTTCCTCCAATTTGGCCACTCTCTGAAAACTTCTTTTCCACATTCTTTCGCGTTTTTCTTCGCCCTGTTGCCTAGCTCCCGAACAGCTTGTTCACCATGCATCGCACCTACTCTATGCGCCAGTCGCGCGTGCCGACAGCTTCGCAAATTGAAAACCCCCCTCCGCCACTGTCCACAACCAAGACAAACAGATGGGTAGGGAAAGGTGGAATTGGTGAGTCTGAGCGAGCTATCTCTTTTTCTAATTCCGGCCGTTTGTTTGGCGACCCTCGAGATACTCTACCGTTTCGGCCCTGCCCAGCTTCTGAACGTTAAAACCGTCGCTAATTGACTTCAATCGGTAGGCCATGCTTTCCGCAAGAATACCGCTGGAGCCTTCGGGCCTGATCTGGCGCGCAAGCTCTCGCAGCTCGTGAAGATGGAAAAGAACGTTATGCGCAGTATGGAGATGGTCTCGAAGGAGCGCATGGAAACCGCTGTATGTGTCTTGCTTAAAAGGATCGGAAATCCTCATTCACACGACACTAACCAAACGGTCTTTTTACCTCACTTATAGCAACAACTCTCCATCTGGGGCGAGAACTGTGACGAAGATGTATCGGATATCACTGATAAGCTTGGTGTCCTGCTCTACGAGGTTGGGGAGTTGGAAGATCTATTCGTCGACCGATACGATCAGTACCGTGTCACCATTAAGAGCATCCGTAACATTGAGGCCTCTGTTCAGCCTAGCCGCGACCGTATGTCTACCCAGTCAAGCGTCCTCTTTTTTTAATTCCTGAAATCGGTCGCCTCTAACTCCATGCAGGCAAGCAGAAGATCACCGATGAGATCGCGAAGCTCAAGTACAAGGATCCAAACTCCCCTCGTATCATTGTCCTTGAGCAGGAGCTCGTTCGTGCCGAGGCCGAATCTCTAGTGGCTGAAGCTCAGCTCTCCAACATCACTCGTGAGAAGCTTAAGGCGGCTTTCCAGTACCAATTCGACGCGCTCCGGGAACACTGCGAGAAAGTGGCTATTATCGCTGGATATGGCAAACACCTTTTGGATCTCATTGATGACACCCCAGTTACGCCTGGAGAAACTCGCCAGGCATATGACGGATACGATGCCAGCAAGGCCATTATCCAGGATTGTGAGGAGTCGCTCGCCAACTGGGTGACATCCAAGGCTTCTGTTAAATCTGGCCTGTCTACACGCTCACATACCCTCTCTCAGCGCTACCGCGAGAGTGTCTCTAAGGGTCGCGAAAACGGTGTCGACCTTTCTGGTCAAGATCGGCCCATGGCTGAGAGAGACTCATGGGTCGCTGCGGACCAGCATGCAAGCTACCAAAACGGTGTAGAAGACGGTGAAGAAGAAGCCAGCATGGACGGTGATCTCCGTGGCCGGGAGGAGGAGAGAGAGCCTGTGTCCGTTTAATCAAAACGAGATGAGAAGAGCGTTGGAGATGCCTCAAAACAGAATATATTTGGTTAATGATCTCTGCGCCCTTGGAATTTCTTCTTATCATATACAAATTGACCCCTCTTTTCCCCCTCCTCAGCTGATTTTGGGATCGGTATTCTCGCTTGATGTGACGTTGTCGTTCCAACCTTTTTCCTTTCCCGATTTTGATACTGCTGTTTCACCTTTCATATCACCATGTCACTTTTTGTACCTGCTCTATTTACCAACTGACGAGTTCTTTGTTTATGACTTTCGATTTAAACCCGGAAGGATGCCTCTATTGACAGCCTCTTGTATGCAACACCCTGACAGCTTTGACCACATGATCATTCCATGGCAGTTTTCCCTAATGATGAGGCGAATTTTTTTTCTAAAAAAGAATTACACTTTATTAAAAGGGAAAGCACAAATGGAAATGGACAGCGTGACTACAAGAAAAAATGGGTTAATATTATTAATGAAGGCCCTACTGTTTAATTAATTAATGTAATACTATATGGTCTATGAAAGTATTTCTATTCCTCGCTCTGGTCTCTCGGGCTCTACTTTATGATATAACACTAATTAACATATTCTTATTATTTATATTTTTTGGGAAAAAAAATATGGGTCTATGGGTACAACTAGGTTTCCATTCAGATTATGCTATGATCCAAGATATCAATTGACTCTCTGCTCTACAAGCAAAGCACAGTCCGCCCCTATCTAGGCCATATTTGTAGCGCTACGCCCCCCTCAGATTAATGCAAGGCACAGCGTTCCTTTTGTGGTACTTATGAGCACCTAACTACACGCTGTGGATAACGCTATCCTAAAATTCAGCCCAATTAAATCATTCCCACCTGAGGTTGACAGTCAACCTCAATCTAGGGCTTTGGCCTCTTGGTTGAGTTGGATGACCTCATGCATGCATGGCTAGTTCCTGGATTCTTTTGTGGAAGCCGAGCCGCCAGCCCTACCAAGCCATAATAATGCCGAAAGCAAGGCTAAAACCAGGAACGCAAGCGCTAGTCTGGAGTTTCATTCGTACTAGCATACAGAGTACGTCTCGGTTCATCAACCGGCGCAGATAGCCGTATTTCACGACCCAATAAGACGAACGGAACTTTTGGAAATCTTTGGACTCCAAAGCTTTCTCAGCCTCGCATCTAGAATAATAGCAGCACTCCATTGACGCAAGATAAAGGGAGAATTAGCCTCGCAGAACTTCTTCTAGCTGTGACAAAATTATTAAAAATGAATTAATGGCTAGCTCTCGCATTCAAGAAATAGCATGAGTAGACTCCTTGATTGTATAATGAAAGCTGTATGTTTCAGTTGGATGCGATAGTACATATTTCTGATCTCTGTGCAGGCAAATCATTCGAGGCAGGGGAAAGCAAGCTTTAAGAGAGAGAGAGAGAGAAAATACGGCTTCAGGGAGGCGGTTGGTCAGTAACGAGGGCGTAGGAAAAGTCTTCGAGGCTCCGCGCTTTGCAAATTAGAAAACTGCAGTCATAACTTAAGTGTAAGTAGATAAAGGATATGCGTCACCTCATTCGGGAACCTTCAATTCCCTTATGATACCGCCATACCCTTTAAACCTCATTTTGTACAACCCTGACCTGAAAATTCCTGCGCTTGCAAAGAAGCTTGTTGTCATGGGTGTGCAATCTATCCTCAGGCTTCTTTTGCACGGAACGGGCACGTTGCTTCAGTGCCCACCAAGCCCAATAAGAATCATGGTCCATTGACTCCAGACAAAAATAAGATCAATTTCGAGTATCTAGCTCTTAATCCCCAGTAATCTTGTCCCGGTTTCTAGGGGGAAAGGGGGGGTATGGGTTGAGATAATGTCTGTTGTTAATCCTCAACTACCCTCCCAGGATAACCATTCGGGAAAAGAGGGCTCCCGGTGTGATGAAATGCAGGGAATCCCTCGCTTCCCGGGTCTATTATCTTAATCGATGAAGGGAAACGGTGTCTAACGTGTTTTTGTGGTAGCATGGAAAGGGGTGTTGTGGTATGTCTGCAGAACGAACGAGGATGGCATTAGTGGAAATCAAAAGGGCTTATTTGATCACTCGAATTTCAGATCTAGACACGCACAAGATGGCCACAAGGTATCATGTACTGACAAAAAGGTTGGGAAATACTCCTAGACTAATAATGACGAAGAAAGATCTGATCTCAGTCAGGGACACCGCCAGTGTAATCGAAGAGGAAAAGAAGCTGGACCATGGTCACGTCGGTTTCCTGGTGTCAAAAAGGCTTGAAAGAGGTGGTATCACTTTTCAACAAGAAAACAGTAGATACAGCACAGCACCTCTTGTCCTTAAGGATTTGTCGAGTAAGACGATACGTAGAATCTAAGAAACCAGGAGAACGGTATCCCTAGTGATGAAGGCTCACAAGATGTCGAAGAAAGAGAAAGGGAAGATGCTTCAAAAGGTTTGGGGAGTTGATCATGTTGGACTTGGTCCACCCTCGTGGATGCCAAAGGCAAGAGCAACAGACGAGCTCAAAATTGGGAAAGAAGCAAGTTTCTTGCTGGAAGACAAACAGTCGTTGGGGGTCCAACCCTACCTACGCTACACCCTGGTGCTTGACAGGACATCTTGCGCACTACGGAACGAGGAATTCTGTGGATATCATCCAAATTGATCACTGGAGCCTTCTTTTCTCAATGAACTACTTATTTTACCTGTAATTTAATCGTGAGAACAAGGGCCTTCCCTCTTCAATCCTGAAAACGACCCCCATACAAGTACCTAATACAAACCCACCTTCACATTTTTAGCCTCGATGGCGCAATGGACCACCCGGTCTTGGCGGGAATCGCGAGCCATCAGGGCTGAGCAGCGCCATCGACACCACAACTGTCAACAGATCGTCGAGATCCGATTTGTACAAGAGGAAATTAAAACTGGGGTCTGTTGACCAAAATTAATATCATGGCGCTTAGTTTAAGGGAGGAGCTTTATAACTCGAGAATGATATGTAATGATTATCCCTCATTTGATGTATAGTTCAAAACGAGCAGTATGCATGTGCAATTCGCTGTTGTCAGCTTCAGACCAACAATCACGAAAGCCGATCAGAAAGCAAAATGAAATCCATGTCCCTAAACTCCATATTGCAGGCTATATATATATCGAAGGCATGGGAGGGTCTTCTGACCATATCCCGACCCGTCCCAAATTCCCCAAAAAACACTCAGAAAAGGAGCCAAACGTAGTCCTGCACAGATACCCCAGATATAACCCAATAAACCAACAAAAGTTTAGTCCAAATAATGGTAGAGGCCCTCAAACTTCCGTATAAAAGAAAGGCGAACAGTCAGAAAATGAAAAGAAACAGGTCATTACATCATCATGTTCCTCCATCCTAGATAGGATCATGGCCAAGAGCGAGAGAAAGGTCAAAATACATCCAAGGGAGCGAGTATCAAAGCAAATGATTCCCGTCAAAATAATCAGTGTCACAACAAGGTGAAGGCGAATCAGAAAGAGACCATGGCACATAGAATAGAGGTCACAAAAGTTTTTTTCTTCCTTTTAATGCTCAATTCTCGGTACCAACGCCCTTCTTTTTTGGTTGGATATGTTTTTGCCCCGTTCCCGGAACGCTGGTATTTTGGGGGTTCATGATCGTGCCATCAGTTGGTGGCGGAGGCATTCGAGTCGTGGAGGCTTCGTGTTTCTCAGTTAAGAGGTTCTTAAGCCATCTGTTTTCCATCTCCAGTTGCGCAACGCGGGATTCAAGGCTAGCATTCTTTTCAGTGGTTTCTCGAACAGTTCGTTCAAGTGTTTGTTCGCGCTGCTTCTTCTTCATGCGAAACCGCGCACTTGCGGCGGTATTGCGGCGTCGTCGATCTTCTTCTGCTGCGCGGCGAGAGTGCTCCTCCCCACCGAGAGCGCTGGCGAGGTGGTCGCCTGAAATCTGGGTGCTGTACTTCGAGCTCCCGATCTGACCGGTCGGGGGCGAAATAGAAGATGAGACATCTGAAGGGGTTAAAGCACCCGTATGGTGACCGAGATCATCAGGTCCATACGAGATGGGAGGATAGATTGGATGTGCTGAATATGAAATCATTTGGTCGGGTACAGAGTAGTTGATGGTTTTGTCCCCTGTCCAGTAAAGTAGAATGTAAGTAAAAAAATGGCTGCAAATGGTGAACAACTCGAAAACGCTAGCTTGACAGGGAGAGATAAGACATCAAAAAAAAAGGAACAACTGTTATCATAAAGTATAAAATTGAAAGGGAGATAGGCCCCTCGAGACAACCTTTACATGAAGATGAACAAGGGTAAGAAGCTTGGTGAGGGACCGGCAACGACAGGCTGCCGACGATGTCATATGTGTAGTGGATTGCGTGCTCACATCGTGTGTTTTCCGAAGTGGGATATAGAAGAACAGAAAAAAGAAACAACAAAAAAAAGAAATGAAAAAAGCACGGTATTGGTTAGGCTTGACAGGGACTCAGGCCAAAAATACAGCCTTTACAAAGGAATGCTAGTAAATATGGAGTTCACAGGCAAAGGGTTAGGGTGTACCAAGTGTCAAGGGGCCAAGAGGCCAGGGTGGAAAGACAAAAGGCAGGTTAAAGGAGGTACAAGCGCCTGCTGGCAGACAATCATAACCAAGAAGCTTTTCCCCAGAAATGGGGTTGCAGCTCCAATGTTTAGATAAATGCAAGCAAAAAGAATAGCGGGAGGAGCTCTTGCACCATTTGGCACTGAATGAGCAAAGAATTTAGGGAATCGAACCAGGCAGCTCCAAAATGGCGCAAACATCGCAATTTCAGCGTCATTCCAACTCAGACTTACCATGATACGGGTACCCTCTCACATCGATCGGGCTGCGTTCGTCTTCGATGCTATCGTACGAACTGACAGATAAACCGCCCATACCCTCTGTCTGGTCGTAATCCATATTCAAATTTGAGAACGATGCCAGAGCAGCAGTATCAGCGTCAAAAGAATAATGCCGACTCTTAGCGATTGCAGGGTCGTGTCGAGAAAGCAGGAAGTTGAAGTTCTCAAGTCTGTCGAAGCTCGAGGCTGCCTGTCGAACGATTTGTTCATCTGACATCCTGGCTGCAGGTGGTTTTTAAGAGGGCGCCTCCTCTTTTCCCGTTTTCGCTTGTGTTTTTTTTTTTTAAACAGAAAACAAATTGTTTAAATTTTAAAGTTCTGGTATTTTTTTTTTTACCTCCTTCCCCCAAAATGCTTGGTGGCGTGCTTTAGGAAGAATAAGAACCAGGAGTCGATGGTGACAGAAGAAAAATCTACCCACACAGATGTCAAGCAGCCGATCAGTTGGGGGATGGGGGGGTGAATTCGGAAACAATACAAGAATGCAAAGATTTCACGGGGCCGGAATTGGATGATTTGGCGCAAAGATATCTGTTCTGTACCTCCTACTCACACCATCTCAATCGCATAGCGCGGGTCAACCAGCCACGTACGCACCACACGAGGAACGGGCGGGATCAGAGCCCGGTCAACTGTGGCCAAATTGGGGGGGGAAGCTGCAGAAAGAAGAAAGGACCAACAAAAGGACCATGTATCACCAGCACGAGGGGAGGAAAGAGAGCCTCCAAGCGACAGAGAGAGCAGTTGGAAGACGTAGCACTGGTGATCGTCTCACGCCTACTGAAGGCTAGCGGATGATCTGATAAAATGGAGAAATGTCGTGATCGCGCGCTCTGGTTCGTCAGTTCCAGCCTCGGAGTAACCAAGTCATTTCACCGCTTCAAGGCGGGCAGCTGCGGAGACGCGGAGGGCAAGAAGTTGAAGGGATAGGAATAAGTTAAGAGAGGGAGAGAGAAATGGTTCTTTTAAATCCAGAAAGAAGAAGAAAAAAAAAGCTCTATTGAGCGGACATCGCAAAAGGATATTCATGAACCTATGCCTTTTTCTCCGCCCATCAAAAGGGGGAAGGAGAAAAGGAGAGCCGAAACTGTGGGCGGGTAAAAAGGGGACTTTCCGCTTTTGGTTAGATTAGATACCAGCTTTCATTATAATTACGGCCTGTGACTCAAGGTACTTTAATTTACATTCTCCAAACCTCTTCTTCTCCCAAATTATCGTTGTACTCCCAGGTACCATTGGTACCAACCCGGTATTCGGATGACGAAATCCACCTCACACACAGACGATCGATCGCTGACTATGACCAAGGCAGTGCTGACTCTGCTGAGTGATGATATTATGCAGTTATAATTAGCAAGTCCAAGGTTCCAGAGCCCGAGTATTTCCCAGGAACCAGGAGACTTGTACTTGGAGCTCATGGTTCTTTCTCTTTATTATTGAATTAAGGACCACTCCGTATGGAAGAGGGGAGAAACCCACTCCGAGGATATAACGACACAAAATACATATACCTGGTCAGCTGTGGCTGAAGGTAGAATTAGAAATAAAATCAATGAATACTCAGGCCGTGGTGACAGGAAGAAGAAAAATCAATCAAGCTGGCTGCCATTTCAATTTATTTCCTTCTTCGGTTTGAGATGCTACCACGATCCCCACAAAAATCCCCAAGCTCGAGTCCTTCGTTTCAAATACAGAGCAAATCACAACAGCGAAAACGCGCGTTGTCAATTTACGCGGACCTCCCGTCGGTTCAGCCCTTTTTTTTTTTCCCTCCTGTACGAGCTTGTGAAGGAGGTGGAAGACGGAAAAGCTTGGCGAATTACCTCCTTTTCCCTCCTTTCTCTCCCTTCTAAGTGTCTAGTATCTTTCTTGCTTTTTTTTTTGGCCAAAACTCCGTCCCCGCGATTTACTGCGGAAATTTTTTGCTCTCGGGGTATGATTTCAAAATTAGTACTTTTATTTGGTATTAACTTCGGGCAATTCGTCGAACAATCCAAGGGAAAATCGACGAGTTATCATCCATTCATGGTAATCCCATCCAACACCACCAGGACTTGGCTCGAGCTTTGCGATTTCCAAGAAGACGGGGAGTACAAGTACTACTAGAGTATTCAGTCGTTGATCCCGTAAATTTCCCACTACGTTTCTTTCAATTTGAGTCAATAAATCGATCCAAGCCCTACAGATTCGGGACTGTGTGTTGATTTTGCTTTCCTCCCCAGATCCTAGTCCACTAAGTCAGGGTATTATCACTTAGTGCTCAGCACTGCATCTGTATCTGGTGCGTCCACTCTCAGCCTAAGAAAGTCTGTATGTCAGATTACCCACTTTCCTGACCCGACCTGTTATGGCCATCGCTACTCGAGATGCATGATTCGACGTTTTGCAAGGAAAGTTTCTTGGGCGTTGTTCCTCTTGCTTGAAAGGCAACTGTGTCGTCATAAAGCAGGTCTCGAAAATGTATTTTCTGTGACCCTCGTGGGACGTGCGCTGATCGAGGGAAAGCGCCACAGGCCGGTGCGAAAAAAGAAAGAACGAAAGCGTTGTTCATCATCTTCAAAATATGCGGGGTCAACCATCACACCATTCTCAGGCACAATTACCAATTCAGCGGATGACTTTTTCCCCAAAAACATGTCTGTATTATGTAATTCACTGATTGATCCCTTGAATTCAGGATAATTTTAGAAATATACCCAATTTAAGATTTAAGGCCATGGATATTCAGATTAATATTAAACAATCGAGATTTTCTAGTCTGTTCCTTCAATTCCTCCCAAGTGCCAGACCGGGAGATGTGGCAAGCAAGGAGAGCAAGGAGGCCATGGAACCCACGAGCCCTCAATTGCCGTGATTGAGCTCCCACATCCATCTTCGGGATACATAAACTCAAGCGCTCCTTCTAAGATCCAAGTATCGAACCGGGGCATTTCCGGGTTGTCCAAGCTCGGTTTAGAGCTTTCTCGTCGCGAAGCTCATGATTCCCCCGCTTTGTCGGCAGATTCGATTTTATTCTGGCCGTGGAAAAACATGGCTCCAACTCAAAAGCCACGACACATCTAGTTTCAATCAATATGTTATTCTTATTATTGATAGGTTTTCTCTTTTCCCCCTCTTTGGTGCTTTTCCTAGGCCCTGTCGGTGAGCAGCATTGACAACACAGTGCCATCTCCTTTTTCCTGAAGGCACAGCGAGATTCCGGTTTCCCGTCCAAAGACTAAAGGAGATATAAATGCGCACTGTTGGCAATGGATACCCTAATCCCCACTCCTTCAACATTATCAACACACCGACTGGAATGCCTTCAAACAGTTTTCCCAAAAGCCCAAGTTTTCCGACTCGTATCCAGTGATGTTGAAAAAAGCAACGGTACCCCATCTGCACCAATAACATGCGATCCTCTCATCCAGGTTAGGGCCAATCATCGGGCAGACTGGCTGAAGAGGGGTTGTCGGGCGAGAAATCGAGCACAAAAGGGCAGATCCTGATTCTTAACCGGATCCCAAGTTCCATCCAGGCGGCTTTGTTTTCATTCTTAGGCCCTGGCCAATCCAGTAGCCAAGCCCAAGGGTAAGTTGAGAGGGCCCGTGCTCGTGGAGATTCAAAATTCTGTGGGGAGGCACCAGGAAATATATATCCAGTAGCAAACAACACCCAGTGGAATGAAGCCATAACCTGTTGTTTCGCTCTGGATTCAGATCCCCGTGCTACTATTAGAGATAGGGACTGCTGACCCAGAAAAATTATCACGCTGCAGAAATGACTGTGTTCCACCACACTTGCGCATCCCGATCAAGCATTGAGCCAGGGGCGGAAGGCTATGATGCCGACATCCGACTGTCAAAGATGGGAACAATTAATAATAACGTCTCGGTTGGCCACCACAAACTTAACTCAACTCAAGATCTTTGAATTTCCTTATTTCAACGACACCTTTTTTTTTTTACTTCATATATATATATATATTATTGAACCTTATATAAATATATACCGACCTGTTTTTTTGATTGTTTTTTCCACGCCACCTATTTTGCTGGA
Organism: Aspergillus biplanus; assembly: GCA_027569045.1. Lineage (NCBI taxonomy): Eukaryota > Fungi > Ascomycota > Eurotiomycetes > Eurotiales > Aspergillaceae > Aspergillus > Aspergillus biplanus. The sequence goes on along the minus strand of JAPDEJ010000005.1, from coordinate 567,888 downwards.
GGGTACCCTGTCAGCTTTGAACAAAGAAGACACTGAACGGGTGGCGGTGCGACCTCATCCGCCAAATCGCCGCGCTCTTCTCTTGCCGCGTTCTCCCAGCTGGACGACACCTCGACTTCAATAACGGGGATTCGGAGTACGATCACTTATTCTTCAAACCTGCTAAACTATTTCCCATCAGCGGCCAAATTCAAGTGTAGTAGGTTCGTATTGTGAGAGCAAGCCCGCAGACGGCGCTCTTGGCGTGGGCCGGTTTTACTCATGACCGCCATCACGCTTCGCATGTTGAATGAGTGAAGCCATGGAAAATCCCGTCTTGGGTGTTGGTGCAGTTCCTTCCTGGCAAACGCAGGATAACCACGCAGCCATACACGGGGATACGGGACCCGACAGCATCCATGATCCTGGCAACGGCCGACGTAATCCACTGGTAAGAAGACATCCTTGTCCATCATACAGAGGCATCTTAGTAAGGCTTGTTTCAACAGGCGTGTGAGATGTGCTGCAGAAAGAAAATCAAATGTGAGGTCGAAGGATCCAACACAACTTGTATACATTGTATGCGTCGTAATATCACGTGCAAGTTTGTCTCGAGGAAAGAGAAAAGAGAAAACCTCAAAAGGTATTTTTCTCCAGGAGCAAGCGCTGTTACCTCTCCGTTCTCGTTTCCCCCTTTCTTGAAGGAAGTGCTGGCTGAAACCTGATTAGAACTCGTTATGTGAAAACATTGGAAGACCGTCTAAAAAGAACGGAGTCTTTGCTCAAAGCCGCTGGTATATTAAAGGAGGACACCGAGGATCACGACGATATTAGCATCCATGAAGATGGCTACTCTGAAGACGATAGTGATATCGGGAATTCACAGGGCAGAGCTTTCACCAGTCCCCATGATGCCTCCAATAGCCCCCGTTTCGGGGAATCAGATGTCGGCCGGGAATATACGTCAAAAAACCTAGACTCTCAGTTCATGCCCAATGCACACAATTTCTGGCTGCACGACTCAAGCCCTTCATCTAATTCTTCCGAGCGCAGGCGCTCTCCACCCAGAAAGAGTACCCAACGGACGACATCCGGGGCAAAACCGGAACCAAGAGAGAATTGTCAGTACTATGGTATGTCATCAAGCTTCCAACCTCTAGGATTTCCCCTGACTTTGTTAATAGGGCGCTCGTCTTCCTTGTCAATACTGACGCGTGAAGGAATCGAGTGGATCAAGAATAAGTCGGGAGAGGTCAAGTTTCTCGATATACTACTCTCAAATTCTAAATTTGACAGCCCGTGGGATTACTGGCGACCCGATGTCTTCCATGACGTGTTCTCTTCGAGAGTATTCAAACCCCTACCTCCCCGAGCGGAGGTCTTTTCGCTGCTACGGGACTACTTTCGAACATTGAATCGCATATTCCCGCTATATCACGAAGCGACATTCATGGAGTTGGTGGAATGGCAATACACGCAGCAGACTTGCGATGATGCTGCCCGATGGGCTAGCATCAATATTATTCTTTCTCTGGCTTATGAATATCGCTTTTCGAACAGCCAGAAGTCTGAAAAAGACAGGGAGAAGGCTTGGCTTTATTACAAGAATGCTATTTCGGTTTTTGCGGAGCTGTCTTTACGACGTACTGATTTACTAAGTGTGCAAGCACTTTTAGGTATGGCTCTATTTCTACGAGGGAACTCAGGTACCCAGTCAACCGTGCCTATGATCACCGCGGCCATACGTTCAGCTCATCGTATGGGCCTCCATCGTGATGTCCATCGACCTGGCCTTCCAGAGGTGGAGCGAGAGCAAAGGAAGAGAGTATTCTGGATTGCCTATATCCTCGATCAAAGGTAAGGGACAAGCGTTCCTAGTAGACCGCAGCCTGCTGTCCCTAAAAGAATGGACATTTGCTTACAATTCGGTCACACAAACCAAACAGCACATGTATACGACTGGGAAATTCACCGGCGCAACACTTTGATGATTTTGATATTGGGTTCCCCTCTGATGAAGCTGATGATGGAATCATTATGGCCGATCAAAAGCCCTTTTTTCCACAGTTATGCCGTATTTCGATGGTTAAAAGTCGAATCTATGGGCAGCTTTACTCAGCGAAGGCTCTTGAAAATAAATCGGCGTCTGAGATTTGTGACCTTATTCAAGAGTTACACGTGGAGCTTGAGAAGTGGAAGGGCATGCGACAATTTGACTCGTTACTGAAGCAGAAAGGCTTAGGTGAAGACTTTCTGGTTGGGTTTGCTTCTGCTGGCCTACATCTCATCTACTACAATTCGTTGATTATGATCCACCGCTTACCCTTGATTTTAAACTTCGCCTACAAATCTCGTATCGATAAGGGAGAAACGTTGCAATTCGATGCTAAGTTGATGCTCGACCAGTCCTCTGCTTCAGCTGCAGTTTGTGTACAAGCCGCTCGGGACACCCTCAAGCTGGTGAATAACCTGCCATGGGGTGATATAGCATGGATATGGTGAGATTAATTACGACTAGGTGAATGTCTTGTGTTACACTCGCTAATCATGACGCTAGGTCCCTCCTGTATTATGTGTTTTTAGCCGTGATGACGATCTTTGTCAATCTCCTCCGGAATAGCCAACAGCCAACGGCCAAAGATGACCTACAAAGTTTGAACATGGCGTCAACATTTTTCGCAACTTTAATCCCGAGCGACGGGCCCTGTAACCATGCGCGATTTATGACTAGGATGAGTTCGGTCTTTGAACGGATAGCTCGAGGTGTCTTTGAACGAGACCAGAAGGCAGTTCGACTTGTTACGGACATGAACAGCAGGCTTCAAAAGGCCCGCATAGCGTCATCTGTAACACATGACCAGAAATCCTTGCTCTCTTCATGCCACCGTCCCGACGGTGATCAGCCACAGCCAACTGATTATTCGTCACCCCATAACCACTCTGCGTCGCCAAGCATGTCGCATATTCCTAACCTGGACGGTTTACCCCCGATTAACTCCTGCGGATACGTTGTCCGCGAAAGTCCCAGCGATACACCCCCCGGGCAGTTCCCCCCACAAGATCCACTCGATTCTTCTCCAAAAGCGAGGGTTGAACCGGAATCTGAGCTAAACACCAGGGCGCAGCAGCCGTCCGTAGTAGAGGTCGAATCTATGAACCAATTTCCCTCCTGCAACAACCAAAACCACAATAACCTGTATGCCCTGGGGAATATGCTATTTCCGCATTCTAGCCACGACGAGATGAATTTCCCCCCGCCGGAATTCTGGCAAATCCCCTTGACTGCGGATTGGGAAATCGGGGGTCAGTTTCTTGGAGGCACGACTGGCCATCCTGATAATAGTGGCGGCCAGGGAGAAAATTATTTTTTCCAAGGTAACAATGCCCAGATGATTCCACCAGCGGCCGCAGCTGTAGTAATGCCCTCACCTTCTATCGGCGGCCCACTGGGGGCGTATCAGTATGGGCCGCAAGGGAATTTTGCTCAGGGCCCGGACTCGGGTCATCCTGGTTCGGCGTTTATGGATGCAGATTTTGCAAATAACCGTTACTAGCAACCTCCACACTTTTATTTTAAGGCGAGACACGACAAAAGTTGGGAAGGGGACAATCAAGTGTACATAGCACTTTTTTCATGATTGTAATTTAATAGGGGATGAATGATACAACCTCTTAGGTTCCAATTTCCATGTGATACTCAGTAAATTTCAAACTGTGGTATCAATGTGTCATTTGATATGCAAAAGTCAATCCGCTTACAACAAGATTAAATCAAATAGCGGAAAGTACCCGAATAAAAACCGAGACTCCAGTAACCCCATTCAATAACGCTCAGGGACAGTAAAAAATGAAGAAAGCTAGAAAAGGCAAGAAGAATAAGAATAAACAAAAAGATCACAATGCAACGCCAGAGCCCTAACCTCATGGATTTAAAAGGCTTTTCCAGAGAGCATTTGAACTGCCTTACTCCAGACGCCGTTTCCAAGCTTGAGCTTAGATTTACCATTCCCCTTCAGTTCCCTGCAAAGGATATTCTGCATTTCCTTCTCCGACATGCCAGTCGCACCGTCTGTTCCAAAGCCGTAAACTTTACTTGCGATCACGTCAGTTTGTATATCCATGACGCCAATGCTTCCTGGGTCCTTCTGGGGAAGGATGCGTGTCTCGATGGAGAAATCAACATCTATCCTGCGGGGGATAGAGTTTTGGGTGCGTTCATGCTTTTTCGTGGGAACTGCTGGCACAGAGCCGAGCAAGGTGCATCTTGCTTTTAACGATGGCTTATTTTCAGTGTTGGCCGCAAGTCGAAGCTTAGTCACACCGTGGAATCCTAACATGCGAGCTTCTTCCTCCACTGTAATCGTTAGGTCCCAGGCCTCGGATATAAAACGGAGAAGCTGTTTTGTGGCAATCGTGGACTGATCAATTGTGGACACGTGTTTTTGAAGAGATTTGAGAACGAGCAATGCTACAGGCGAAAGGGGGGGGGTTTGGTGTATTGGTTTCATCCCATTTTGGGGTTGATATTTCAGTTCGATGGGCGTATCCAACTTTTCACTAGGGTGAGAAGGTCTGTTTTCAAGATAGAAAGACCCGGGGTGTAGCGTAAGTTGTAGTTGATTACGGTAAGACATTTTCACCAATGGGCCCACAGGGATTCCAGAGGCAGCCGCGGAAACAATAGACCAGCCTGTTTGCCGCTCAATCTTGTTGACAGAGGCTTGGATATAATAGTTAGTACGGCGTAATGGCTGGAAACCAGAGTTAGACCAACCTTTTAGTTCGCTTATTTCTTTAGCGCTCCAGCCGCGATACTCTTCCTTCATCCTTTCGGCTTCTTGGATCTGCGCCATGAATTCTGCTTTGAGTTCTGCCCCAGTTTCAATAGTAACGGTCTTCTCTTGAACTGCATCTTGTAGCTCCTGTAGTAGCTTCTTCTTTGATTCAATATCTTCCTCGACGTTGACCAGCTTCTCTCGAGCGCTCCGCAATTCATCCTGATCACAGTTCTCCATCTCCTCGACAAGTTCCTGTAGAGTGGTGGCTTCTTCATCAAGTGAGGCATGTTTCTTCTCGAGAGCTGGTACGACCCCGTTGAGAAGTGCTTCATGCTCAGAAAGAATATTATTATCGGCCTTCATCTCTTCTACGTGCCGATTGAGACCTTCTTTGAGACCTTCCAGAAGTTTCATGCGCCACTCATACCATGTTGCTTTGCTAAGCAGCCGCGTGTGTGTTTTCACATTCCGGAATTGATTGTCCATCAATAATCGTATATCGGGCGCTGCTGTCATGTATTCCCTAAATAGGGGTGGGTTTTCCGTGTATGTCTCGGCCTCTATGGACCGAATAATCTGCCTACCCTCCGAAATGTACGATTTCAACTCTCGACATGACTAGAGCCGATTAGTAAGATATCAAAGCATAAGAACTAGAAGGCCGGGAGGACTCACATGCTGATACAGCTCCAACACGGGTACCGTGCAGAAGCCGGCTGAGACGCACTCCTCAAAATTTGAAGCACTAAACCTAGCCTCACTCTCAGTGGACAGCCTGGCTGCCCTTTTGCTAGCACTATCAGGGGCAGTAGTATGTCGTCTTTTCGTGGTCGTGAGTTCCATGAAGTGAATATTTGTCATGTTCAAAAACTCTTGTAGCTGAATTGGTTCAAAGTCTGGGCCAGGCTCCTCTATTTCGCCATTTTGCGCTATATCGGCCATTACTAGGGGATAATTGGGTTCCTCGGTTGGCGTGGTGCTAGGTTTCGCTGGGGACGTGCCCAACTGTTTGCGAATAGGGGAGCGAAGGGACCGTCCAACCGTTTCATCCTTTGTAGGGGGAGCCGGGAGCTTCACACTTTTTACAGGACTAACATCTCCGCGGCCTCTTAGCCGTTTTGGTGTGTTTTCAGATTCATCCTCGTCCTGGTCAAGTTCTACAGGGCGTTTACCAAGGAGGCCCCGGGCAGCTCCAACATGCAGACTCTTCCGACCTCGCATCTTGTTTTTCTTGGGTGTGAGGCTTGAGATCATGTCGCGCAGGCTCGCGGTGGGATCTCGATCATTCTGGGGTGGTGGGATGTGCCCATCCTCCCGGTTTTCCTCCTCCTCGCGCTCTCGATCAACCTCTTCTTGGAGTTTCACAGGGTCCTCGAAACGTACACCCTGCTGGCTTTGCTGTCGCGGAACAAACTCTTCAGCTTCTTCGCCAATTGACCGGCGTTTATCAAGCATGGCAGCTACCCGTGGAGACCCGAGTCCTTCCCTATCAATTCCAAGACCAGAGGAACGCCTCTTTTCCTGAGGGCGAAGGACATAAAGCGGAGTTGATTCTCCTGCCGCATTTTGCCCAAAAAGGCTCTTACGACCTGGTGACTTTCGGCCGCTTGCAGATCCCTGGAGTCCGGGTTGGAAAAGCTTTCTGGGGGAGGCACTTCGAAAAGAGACGTTTCTTGAGGGTGGCGTTTTACCGGGAGTTAAAGGACGATCTACCTGGGGCGTTAATTGTTTTGGTGGCGTTGAGGTCTTCTTGCTAGGGGAGGCCAGCGGCGTCGTTGAGGTTGGGGTAGTTGATGCGCGACGGCTAAGGCTTTGTCTTGTTCTTCGAGATCTAACACTGGCTAGACTCGGGCTGCCACTTTCCGAAGCAACTGCCGTGACGTGGAAGGATGCTGGTGATTTTACCGTTGACATTTGGGCATTTTCTTGGAAAGGGGAGCTGCCGAGCTGGTCGGCATCTGCCTCCAGCTCCATCACCCTCTTCGCCTTGGCCTTATTTGTGCTCCCATTGTCTTGTGGTAATATCTTGCCGATAGGCGTTGTGACATCCATCGCTGCTGTCTGGTCATCATTGCTGCCATCGAAATCCTCGTCCTCGGGATCTGCTTGCCCTTGGCTTGATTGTAGTATACCGCCGATAGCGCCAGTAATTTCCATATCCATCCCTTCCTCAATGTCATCCTCATCATTCCAATCAGAGAAATTACGCTGGGTGGCTGGAATGCCGGCTTGTTGGTCGTTGTTCTCGTCGACATCCAAGGATTCCGAGGGCCGTTTCAAGAGTCCCCCCACTACCGAAGTGAATTCCATCGTCATCTCTTCATCTTCGTCGGCGTTGCTGGCCAACCCAGTGGATTTTGCAGGGGAAACAGATTGCGCGATCCCCCCAATCATAGCTGTAAACTCCATAGTTTGCTCATCATAGCTCGTCTCCTGGCCGCTCGATTTGCGACGCATGGAGCTTTGGCGACGGCTGGGGAGAATGTGGCCAATGGCATTCGTCACCTCCATGCTGAGATCCTCATCGTCGTCTTCCCTTTCCATACCAGAGACACCCTGATCCGAGGGCTTGGAGGGGTCGACGTTTTCTTGATCATGCCGAGCACTAATATCTTCCCAATCGAAACTTTGCCTTTGTCCTTTTTTGATCCAAGGTTGGAAGGCCCCAGTGATTTCCTGTTCAGCAATTTCCATTGATATTTCCTCGTTATTTTCGTAATCAATTCCCCGAGTTCCTGCTTCTCGTAGCGCTTCGTTGAGCCGCCTAGTGCTATTACTGGATTCCTCTGAGTGTGCTGTGGCGGCTGAGTGGACAGACAGGTCATCCATACTCATTGCAGTGCTCTCCCCCTCAAATCCAGATTCAGAAGAGTCGTCATCCCCATCATCATCCCTGGTGAGGGATTGGAGTCCTGTATCCTCCCCAACTTCGGTTCCGCTGAACGGGCTTGAAGACATATCATTCGAGGGCACCATTCCGTCATAACCCCCAGGCGCAGGGCGATTCTGTAGTTCTTGAAGATCCGGATACTGGACGGGAGAAAACGCAATGTCCGATTCTGCGTCAATATCTGGTGAGCTTGGCGGCTCAAGTTGAGTAGGATTTTGTGGAGGGACCTGGTGCTCTGGGTTCGCCAAAGATGAGGCACGCCTAGTCGAATTTGAAGCGGATGATGAGGTCGAGTCGTCTGGTATTTCAACGACATTCCATGTATGCAATGTTGCCTCAGGGGCAAAGGACACTCGTCGGTTGGCTTTACATAATGCTGTTTAGTTCATTGGACTGAGCCATTCAAGAGGGTGACAGAAACATACCCATTGACTTTCGCCGCGCTTCTCTTTGACTAAGTATAGCTTGCCGTTCCCGCTCTTTCCGTTCCTTTTCTTCCTGTTCCCTTGCAGCAGCCATTTCATTGCGAATTGACGAAGCATTGAATGTGTCGAAAGGATTAGTCCCATCTTCGTTGGTGGAAGGTGCCTTTTGAGCGGGGGTATCAAAGTCTATAAGCAGACCCTCCTGTGTCTGGTCTTTTTTGTCTGCGCCGCTTCCATGCTGTTGAGATCCACGAGCTGGTGTTTTCCGACGGGTTTCTTCAAAGGTGGGAATCTTCCTAACTGGGGACACTGGAACGGTGGGTTTGAGGATAGATTTGAGAGGGATCGCTGCAGTAGACTATGTCGCGATACATTTTGAATTAGTTTGGCAATGGTATGACGGTGTTGCGGGGTCAGGATGAGGCACCTTGCGCCGGTTTCCATTTGAAGCTTGCAATGCATCCAAGCCACCGGGACCCAAACTCTTACTACGCGACTTCTTATCTTTTCCGATAAGTTTACCACGGCTATTGAGTGCTTGGTCTCCACCAAGATCTGTCGTAGCATTTTCTTTGTCAATTCCGGAGGTCAACTTGGATCGAGGGACATGGGCGATGGAGCGACGAGACCACACTCGGGAGGCGCCCGCAGAGTCACTTCTGGACGCCATAAGGGGAGTCGGTGGCGATCATAGACAAGTTGTAAAAGGGGCTACCACCAGTATTCAAAACGAACGCAGCACACTAGCATTTCGGATTGGATGCAATGGCACCAAAACAACAGCGTTGCTGTTCTGCACCAACTAAGAAGCGCGTCGCCTGGCCGGCGCTCACGTGATCTTAAAATGTAAACAAATATCAGCTTATGTAACAGCCCTAAGCCGATCCACAGGAATTCCACATTAAGACTAGCGTGCCCATCGCACAACGCCCACACTGAATTATCCACCACATCGCTAACTGAATCTTCCTCAACACCGACGTCGACCACCGAATAATCCGACACTCCCTCCGCGACGAATTTTCCACCCAGCTCGACTTCGTTTCCTCGTCGGACTGAATTCTCGCAAAAATGGCCACCGAGTTGACCGTCCAGTCGGAACGTGCGTTCCAGAAGCAGCCTCACATCTTCAACAACCCCAAGACCCAGGCGAAGAGCAAGAAGGCTGCCCAGGGTCGACGATGGTACAAGGACGTCGGTCTGGGATTCCGTACTCCCAAGACTGCCATTGAGGGCCACTACATCGGTATGCACGACCTGTACTGAAATTTTCGTTGGCAGACGGAATGCCGAAGTTTGAAGGGTCATCGGTCATCATTTTTTTCTTCTGGAGATTGGAGATGAGAATCTTTCCTTTAAGAGTATTTGGGGTCGCCCAGATTCAAAGCGCGAATTTTCAGCACAGATATTCTTGCAGAGGAATAAAAATCTATCATTATGGGCTGCCACTTGAATCTGTGCAATCTCCGCGGGATCTGTGATTCTCAATCCAACACCTCCGGCAAGGGAGAATCAGGACACGATTTGCCCAGCAAACCAAGCTATTCAGATCGCTAATTTTAAACAGACAAGAAGTGCCCCTTCACTGGTATGGTTTCCATCCGTGGCCGTATCCTCACCGGCCGTGTTGTCTCCACCAAGATGCACCGTACCCTCGTTATCCGCCGCGAATACCTCCACTTCGTTCCCAAGTACAACCGTTACGAGAAGAGGCACAAGAACCTTTCTGCTCACGTTTCCCCCGCTTTCCGTGTTGAGGAAGGTGACTGGGTCACCGTCGGCCAGTGCCGTCCCCTGAGCAAGACTGTATGTGAATCCTTTTTCCCCCGAACCCAAGGCATATTTTGAGACCCTCGACTATGATGCCACAGTAGTGGCTTTTGAAAAATATTTGGACGATTCGTTATCTAACTTCTCTTACCTTACAGGTCCGTTTCAACGTCCTCCGTGTTCTGCCCCGTACCGGCAAGGCCGTCAAGGCTTTCAGCAAGTTCTAAGCGCGTTGAAGAGAGGGGTGTTTTCGAGAACAAAAATCAACCTAGGGCAGCGGCGTGAATGGATACAAGCGAATAGTTTAACGGGTTGGGATTGTTTTACGATTTCATGTCCCAGGTACCCTGGTGAAGGATATATCCAATGAAAAAAAAAGAAACTTTTATTTGATCCTCCTTTTAGAATTCAAACGTACAAAATTGGGATCCACACGCTTAATTCTTGGAATTGAACATCTTGGTGGCACAAGGCTGTCGGTAATCTACTCCGCTTATTGCGTGTTATCAGACATGAGGAACATCCGTCCGTCGGTTGGTCATACGCAATGATCAAACAAACTATTCCTTCTCCAAAACAGTTGTGCTCGTGGCTTTAGCATCTCACATGATGAGCCATTTTGTTAATCACCATCTTTTAATTCTTTGGCAGAGAATTTGCCCCCTCCGGCAGCAAAAGGCCCCGTAGACTCACGAGCATTGAAATTGCAGGAATATTAGAGCATTACCAGGGCAGGATTTGTCTGACTCGTTCGCGGTCAGCAGAAAACTGTTCACTGGCTGTGATATGCTGCCTATGGTCCTCATTTTCGTCTTCACTTCCCCTTTCAGTTTCGGTATCATCGCCCGAACCGTCAAGTATAATCACGTTATTTTCGGCCGAGGAAGTATGCTCAACAAGCTGATATTCACCGTTGACAAGTTCAATCGTTGGTATCTCATTGGCATCCAGTATTCGGTTAGTGTGCAAAGCGGGACAGGGGGTATCCAGCGTCGATGAACTGTCGTTGTGCTGAATTGACATTTTCTCATCATCATCATCATCATCATCATCCTCATCATCATCCTCATCATAATCCTCATCATCATCCTCATCATCATCCTCATCATCGTATTCAGCATCGTATTCAGCATCGTATTCAGCATCGTATTCAGCATCATCTCCAAGCGCATGTTCATTTCCGTTGCTGTGCCCATCAAGTGACATTTCATGATCATCATCGTCGTCGTCATCAGTATCATCCTCATGGTCATATCCAATATCATCGCCAAGCTCATATTCATTTTCATCATCATGCAGCAGATCATCCTCAGAGCTTTCATATTCGAGATCCAATGATGAAGGTAAGCCTCGCTGCCCATACCCCATCTCAACACCATTAAAGTAATCCCCCCAGTCTTGTGTTCGCGTCCCTTTTAGCCGCCATGAGTAGCCCATCCCTTGCGCCACTTCTTTGCAATAGGTTGCTGGAACCTGTACGGCGGAGAGTAATCTTCCAACAATTTGGCCCGCCGGTCCATCAACACTCAGAGCTGTTTTTGCAATATCCCGGTGGAGTGCCCTGCGTGCCTTCTCATATTTTCGAACCTTATCAAGCTGAAGAAGAGTATTGATCTGGGGATCTTCTTCCACAATCTGGAGTAACTTGGTTATTTTAAATGAACAAATTATAGCAGAAGCGTCCACTTGTCTCCAAACAAGCCACTCCCCATAGCCACGGTAACTTCCAATCCGAACACCATGCGCATGTACAAAGTGTTTTGCAGAAAAAACCGGGGTCTGAAGTCTTGTAGTATCAATAATTGATATTGTTGCGCCTTCAGCATTTCGTATCCCTCGGTGAATAGGCGCAAGCATTGAAACAAAGAAAGATATCATTGGTGATGGTACTTTCTTAATCCTAATATGATCAAGAAAATATTTATTAAAGTCCTTCTTTTGAATATCTTGAGGCAAAAAGTACGCCAACGGCCCACAGAATAACCCAGCAATGAATTGCTGGTTTGAGTTAACTCCTTGCGATTCAACATTGTGCCACCTATATAAGAGAGGTGGAGTGTGGCCCTGGATCAACTGAGGTGAGACCTGCCGAAACTCTCTATTGATATCATTCCCTGTCTGAAGTTCCTGCGATTCTTTATAGCAAAAGATACATAGCTTCCCCCCACTAGTGCAAAGTGGAACTTCAAGGGATGGTTCCCGCGGGGTTGATGTATGTTCTGGTGTCAGGGGTACAGGTATCTGAGAAGTTGGGGTCTCTGAGATAAGCTACTACATCTGATTAGTTTCAAGCTCATGATTCCAGCACGGAGAATTCCCACGGTAATTCTCCATGGAAAACTCAACTCACCATTGGCTGCAAATGAGTGCTTCTCTGCCGAGGGATAAAACATGATGTATCAATGTCATCAGATGCCTTTACAGATATAGCCAATCCCAGCGAAGCTGCCACCGACTGAATTTGCTGTACAATCGTAGACCAGCGACCATTCAGATCAAATGGCGAAAGATGTACTTCGCCCCAGGTTGGGTAATTTTGTCGCCGCATCGTAACCCATTGAGTACGCAGAGCCCCAGAATTAGTGCCATTATTGTCAAAACCAAAATCCCGCAGTTCTCTTGAGAACCTCGTGTTAAATATCTTCAGGAACGCCTTGTGATCCCGCTCAAAAAATTTAAACAAGCAGCAAAGAAAAACTTTCATCTCATCACTCCATCTTTCAATGCGAGGCGCTCTCACTCTGAGGTCTAGAGCAAGGAAATCCATATCAATATAGGAATGACTGGTCCTCGGAAAAAGAAAGGAAGAGAGAAAAAGTATGTGCTTTCTGCCCGGTGGCAATGCTAGGATGGGTGACAGATAGCGTTGGATAACAGAATTGAAGTGGTGAAGTCCGAAGTGATGATGACCAAATGGTAAAGAAAAGTCCGTATTAGCAATCATGAACAATGAGAAATAGAAGACGGGCTTTGTGTCTTAGGAGGTTAAGGACTTGATCAAGAGTGGTGGGGTTAGCATCGAGGGAACAAAGTTCCTACATTTACTAGTTGTGTTACTGTCTGGTATAAAGTGTTAGGTCCACCAAGTGGATTAAATTGAGAGGTATGAGGGAAGGAGAAAACCCCTTAAGTGAAATAGGAGGGAAATAGTTATTAGTTTACCTTTTATCCTTTGTATAGCTTTAAGGTTTTCCTTCCTTTACAACCTTCTTTTGTTTTTGATTTTTCCTTCTTCTTTACTCACCTACTGCTACTCCGTGGATAATTGTATACTTCTCGAAAGAACCTTGAGTAAAAGAGAACGTTTCGGAAGAAGAGCGCGCTAGCCGACTAAATTAGGTTAGGTCGCAGCAAGGCAAAAGGCGGACAACGAGGACGAGCTCCACCACTCCGTGTTAATCGCGGCGATGCCCGTCATCACTTTCCACAGGCAAACATCCCCACGACCTCCAGCCTCTTTACTGTGGTTCAATTCGGAAATCCAGCACCCTGGAGAGTTGATTCACTGGCAGCCCTTCTAAAATCTCAATTGCTCAAACTGTCGTGATAGAGCGCCTAGAAGCTGTATATTATTCCAGCTCCCTCTGACCCTCTTTCCTAACAGGTTGCATAATTATCCCAAATTCCACATGATGGCCCACGCTTGAACCATCATGATTGATTTTAGGAATAACATCGGCAAATTGGCTCGCACATTACGGTAGCTCCTACGCTCGCTTTCATCCTGTTGATACAACCATTTCCTTCCGCCCTGACGCACGCCGGCCTCCTGAAATCGGCCAAACCTAATCACTCGTAAAATTAACACAACATGGGATCGTCTCAAAACTTTGAAAAGTCTGTAAAAGGGGCCACTAAAGTGAAGGTAAGTAGGAAGACTGTGCTGCGTTTCAAGTTTCTTATCCTCCCACGGCTGCTCGAATGCTGACCGTGTCCTGTGTTTGATAGCTAGCGGCCCCTAAATCTAAATACATCGAACACATATTAGTAGCTACTCATACAGGCGAAGCGGGAGTGGCAGAAATATTTCGGACGTTGCAGCTTCGAGTTCGCGATTCAACATGGACAATTGCATTCAAAGCCCTCATTGTTGTTCATCTAATGGTAAGAGAGGGGCAACTGGACGCCACATTGCAGTACATGGCAGAAAATCCGAGGAAAATTGCTGTCAGCGGGTTCTCAGAGGGTGAGCTAGGGAATGCTCTTTTTTGCTTTTCGTGTTTTTCTCCACTGACCATGTTCTTGGAGCAGTCCAGTCGCAAGGCCGTAACATCCGGAGATATTCGAGCTATCTCCTTTCCCGCGCAAGGGCGTTTGAAGAAACCAAAACCGACTACGTACGCAGTGGGCAGGGGCGGATGAAGAGACTGACGGTTGAGAAGGGCCTGCTGCGAGAAACAGAAATTGTCCAGAAACAAATCCAAGAGCTGCTACGTTGTGATGTACGTTGCTTTCCCCCTACATCACATTGTTCTTGACTAACCGATCCCCAGCTATTAACAGATGAAGTTGAAAATGAAATTACACTAACAGCGTTTCGCCTGCTCACTCTAGACCTTCTAACACTATATTCGGTCATGAATGAAGGCACGATCAACGTCTTAGGTGAGGACCTTGAAGAAACCCCAAACTCCAATTTGTTGCTCATGTAATCTGCGCATTAGAGCACTACTTTGAAATGTCACGACCTGATAGTGAACGCGCTTTGGAGATTTACAAGACCTTCGCTTCACAAACAGAGGAGGTGGTGAAGTTCCTGGGAGTTGCTCGGCACTTTCAGTCGGCGACAAGGCTCGAGATACCTAAACTTAAACATGCTTCCACCGATTTAACACGTCTTCTCGAGGATGACCTGAACGATCCAGATTTCAACCTTCGTCGGAGGGAATACCTTGCTCAGAAAGGGGGGAAGGCCGGCAGTTCTAGTGCTGTAGCTCCCGTAACAACCTCCACGACGGGGAATAGGTCTGCTAGCAACCCGAACCCCACGCCTGCCAGGCCTAAGACATCACCTGGCCCACAAACCAAGACGAACCCCTCGGACTTGATTGATTTCTTTGACGCCATTGAGTCGAATCAACCACCTGCACCCCTGCAACAGCAGCTACAGTTCCAACAGGGAGGTTTTCCTAGTCAGCAACCAGGCTTTTTCATGCAACAAACAGGCTTTCAACAGCAACCCCAGACAACCGGCTTCGGCCAGGCGGCACCCTTTGGATTTCCACAACAAAATAATGGTCAATTTTCCCCGCACCAAGTAGCACAACCACAGCCCCTTCAGTCAACCCCTACCGGGGCCGGTTTTGGTGGCTACTCGGCGCAGCCTCAAGCTCAAGGATTCCAATCCCATTTACCAGCAATTCCTCAAAACAATATTGCTGCATTTCCCCAGCAGCAGCAGCAGCAGCAGCAGGCAACGCCGGGCACGCTGCAACCTCAGACTACAAATCCATTCCGACAATCGATGTTATTGAATGCTCCGACAGGGTCTGGTGCGCCGGCGTCTCCCTTAAACCGTCAAAACACAAATCCGTTTGCGCGCAGATTGTCAATGGCCAATCCCCAATTCAACGTTGGCTCTCCGGAACCATTTCCTCAAGCCTTGCAACAGCCCAATCCGCAACCCCAGCAAGTCCAGCAGCCACGACAGCCAACAGCCCTCCAGCCTCAGCGAACGGGGACCAATCCTTTTGCGCGGAGCTCCTCCGTACCCCCACAGCAATCACAGGGGCTGGCACCCCCCGCTGCTGCACCCCTTCGGCCTACCCCCACGGGAAGCACCAATCCATTCCGACAAAGCACTCTGGTCAATCACCCGACCGGTCAGGGATGGCAGGTCAATGGCCAACAGGGTACAATGGGTGGTCTCGAACAGCTAGACACGGTACCTATTTTCCCACGACAGGGAATGATGTGATTTGGTCATCTTCTGGGGCTTTTTATTGGCTACAGTATTTAAAGTGTTGTTTTCCTCCTGGTAATGATAATGAGGAAATGCAATTGGTCAGGAGGTTTATCTTTATATTTTGAGGTTCCCGTTCCCCGTTTCATTGTCGCTGTTTTATATCATCATGTTCATTTCTGTGATTATTTTTATTTTTTCTCATTCTTACCCCCAAGCTTTATCCTTATTTTACCTATGATTCGCGCCTGATTTTGCATACGACGGCGAGTTCGCAGTGCGGGCATACCCATGTAGCGATAGCAAGCAATCATGACTGGAGCATGTAATAAAACTTAAGTTTGAATCGTCAAGCACTGCACTTACTAGCAAATCTCATATTTGATAACCCGAGGTGCCCGACGACCAATCATACCAACGACAGAGACCTATATACTTAGGCAACAAGGACTTAGTATATTCTACTAAAGAAATCCTTTATAACTCTTTAGGAAGACCGGTCGTCGTCACTGACGATATATAATGCCTTAATAATTGAGTAGCCCGGATATTTGCGGGTTGATTAGTTCGGAAGCACATCCACAATCTTTTGATACTACTTGGGTGTCGTTCAAAAAACTGAGGGGCCAGTTAGCCCTAGGATCAGGCAGTGGAAATTAATGCATCCGCATTTCTTCGCTCGATCATACATAAACAACTGGCATTGCGGCAACGTGGAAGATGTGGATCCACTCAACCGACATATTTGATGGAGATCTCGACTATGTCTAGATTTTTGCATTGAATTTATGCAAACATCCCCATCACATCATGGGGGGACTGGATGTTATGCATGAGCTGTCTCTCGTCAAAGGCTAAAGCAAGCTAACGAGAATGTTTGCGGCAAACCCCCAGCATGGCGCGAACCACGATTGGATGCGATGTTTAATTTCCGAGGTCTTTTTTTTTGAAAAGGAAAGGGGGGAGGGGAAGAAAGGTGGAAGGTCAAAGACAAGCTTCAAACTAGCAACGCAACATCTAACTTTTACTTGGCAACGGCTATCTCCGTTCCTTATGATTACGATGCTCGTAGATTTTAAGACTAAATATTAAAAAAAAATAATATAAAATTATTACTGATAATTTTATTTCTGCACGCTCATAATTCAACCAACTTACGCAGAACGAGCTCACGACCTACTAATTCAAATGACACATCGTGCGTTCAAGGAGAACACCAAGAGGCCAGACTGAAGGCCCCATAGGGAAAATATACCCGACCTGATCCGATCGGTGTGCTTTTGTGGAGACCATCCCCCAAAAATACGGCAACATGTCCGTCCAACATTAGATACGATGTAACGTACGTACCGTACGTGGATTAGACATCATGAGGGAAACAAACAATCGAAATACTGTCAAGAAATTAAGAATTCCATCTCGTGTCTTTCTTGAACTCCAACAGTATAATGTCCTTTGATAGGGTATAGAGGAAAGTGGCAGAATAATCTCAAAGCCCTGTTGTAGCAATCAGTTAAGTTCAACCTTCCTAAAGGTTCAATTTATGGAAAAGTCATCGTTCGAGTAGAATGGTTCCTGATCCACGTTTTGGATCTCAATGCCTTGAGGGCTCATTCTAAAATGAGAGCGTACATCTGTTTTTGTGTGGTGGTGGTTGAGGCTCGGTCTACTCTCAGTGAGATAATCATGAACGTTGGGGACGGATATATATATCGCATGGCATAGGGGAGAAATAACAGATATGGGTTCTTGATTTTGTACACTTTAAACCAGGTTAGATACAGGCTAACTCTTACAAACAAGTTCACATGTTAATACCTAGTTTAACAAGAAACAGTTAAGATGGTTAAGATGGGATGAATAAGAGGTGGGTTCTTACAACAGTATATCATCTCGGAGGAAGACTTATTCTCCTAAGGCCCAACAAGTTCTGAAAAGATGCCGCAGTTATCTGTTGGGTATGATTAAGTCGAATGGGAGGATACTAGGAAATTGCAGCGCACTAGGAGATAATGAATCCGTGGGCATATATGATATCCTTATGAAGATGTTAAAGCATATCCATGCGCCTCTTATCAGTCGTCCTGTCCGCCAACTCGAGTCTTGTAGGAGTTGAAGCTGCTCGGTACAAGAGAAGTACCTTTACTGCAGTGAATGGAATTGTTCATCTGATAGACAGGATTCTTGTCTTCCACACAGGTGACCAGGTTGATTGTTTTCTTCCTTATTTTCTAGTCCTGGATTAGTTTCGAACGATGCTGCAAGCTCAAGTGATACCTCCCGCGCAGCAGTCGCTGATACAAAAATGATGGTAATTTTGTGGTCGGAAGGGGAAAATAAATAGATTTGCTCTTGATTCCAAAAAAATAGCCACGAGTATTCGAATAATGACGGATGCAATGCTCAAATTAATTTCTCCCTTCAGGCTCGAAGTCCTCTGTGTTGCTCATCATGAATTGAATGGAGGGAAACAGCTCTGAGCGGTAACGTTTGTGTATTTCAAGACTCCATCGTTCCTTTCTGGTGTGGAACATCCAATTCGCATCAAGAATTTAAGTTGTTGGCTCCACCCGGGCACCGGCATCAGCAGCACCCGATATCCTGCCGCTGTACCTCGTGTCTTGTCAGTTGTCACTGTTTTTTATCCCATTACACCCTGGGTCTTTTTATTTTTGCCGCCGTGTGTTTTGGCAGGGTTGTTGGTGTTGGTTCGCTGTTTCAATTTTATATCCATCGTCAGTTGTAATCTGTTCCATTTTATTCTTGAGTGTTTGTCAAAAAAGAACTCGAACAACACTCAGATCCAGAGATTGAAGATACCTGAAGTATCCATACGGGTATGCAGTATGCTCACAGCGAATCAAGTGAAAGGAAGATAACTGCCAACCACGGAACCATCCGCGGGAAAAAGCAGAGGTAAAATACGCCAAAAAACAGGGGAAACGCTTGAGAAACTTGACTGCTCAAAGCCTCCTCTTTCCTTTTTTCCACTACTGCAGGTTTCTTCCACTCAGCTGCCGCCCCCTCCTTTTCTTCCCAACCCCGTCACGAAGCTCGCGAATCCAGTGCAATTCTCTTCCTTTCCCCTTCTGTAGGCTCACTTTATTCCCTACCTCCCCCACCCACCTGCTCTCAAGGGTAATATATATAAAGACATGGGCTTTTCCTGATCAGGGCAGTGCGCTGACCATTCAGCATTTCCCTGGTCTTGGTTTCTCGCCCACACCCTTCTCTTACCCTTCCGTCAGAGCAACATGAAGATCACCAACTAGACCAGTGAATGCGACTCGATTATTCGCACCTGCGATGGATGCCAAGAATTCCTTTCATCAGTCAACGGCTGGTTTCACGGCTGGGTTAACGGCCAGCGTCGACCATGAGCAAGCCTTTTCCCTCTTAGCCGGGCCTCCGACATGGACGACCTCTGCTTATCCTCTCCCCAATAATAATCAGCATCATCTCAGCTACCAATACCCAATTTCCTCGTCCCCGACGCCGCCATTACCGATTTCCGCTCATCCGCTTCCTCCGCCATCAATGGTTTCTCCTCCCCCCAATGATAATCGTACGTCGTACGCCCGCGACAAGCCCCGCTCAGACACAGGAAAGAAAAACACGACTAAGGTTCGCAAACCTCGAAAGGCCAACAATGCAGCGGGGGGCAGATCGACCCTCTTTTGGGTCCATACCGATCCCCAATCCGTGTCTGAAGGAACTCGAGAGGAAACGCTCAAACGCATTCGATCTCATGTCATGTCAGAGCACAATCGCAAGAAAAGGCTGGAAAACACCAAACGTTACAAGAGCAAGACTTGGAAACACCTCGCTTTTCAACCAGTAGAGACCACTGCTTCCAGCTCTGCTGCGCCCCGTGCCACCCGAACGGCTACGTTTCCTGCGGGCTCCGCTCAGTCGCCATCCTTTATACATTCTTCCCCCCCAAATAGTCGGGCGACCTCCTTTAAATCCTCACCAGAATCTTCGTCTAGCAAACAACGACAAAAGCAAAAGCAACGACAAAATGTGAAGGTGGAGCAAGTGGAAGAGGAAGAAGAGGACGAAGAGGACGAAGAGGAGGAGGAATGGGAGGAGGAGGAGGAAGAAGAAGAAGAAGAAGAAATAAAAAGAGAAGAATTTCCATATACTGGTACTGGTGGTCATGTGGTGGCCTCTGATTTCCTGGATGATCACTATGGCGCCAAGACCGCTTCGCAAAGTCAAGCATTGACTTCCTTACGAACCTCATCCCCAGTGACCTTTATTGGGCAAGGCACCATGGATCCCTTTAATACGATGCATACGCCGCTGTCGGGCCGTATGTTTCGACACCTTCAACATTGTAAGTCTAACGAGCAGACCCCCATTGCTACGGTGCATTATGCTGATTATTCCGATGTAGTTTTATGTAACCTAACACGAATGGCATATCCCCTACAACGTCACTATGGAGCTAAGTTAGAGGAACATTGGAAGTCTCTTGTCCAACGCGATCCTGCTTCACTGCACGCCTGTATATGTGTGGCTGCGACCAACTCGGCACTTGAAACTGGGGAGTTTCCCTTGACAGATCCCAACAAAAGGCAATCTAGCGCTTTGTTACTTGATACCTTTCATCATCGAGGGGAGACAATTAGATTGGTCAATGAAGGGCTATCAGACCCAATCAAAGCAGCTAGCGATGAGCTTATCGCAGCAGTTTCCGTATTGTTAACAGTCGAGGTACTTTTTCCGTCTCTCCGAAGACATTGGGCCTTTGCTAACTTGATCAGATTGCTTCTGGGAACCCGGATTACTTGAAAATCCACTTAGCCGGACTAAGGCAAATGGTTGGCTTGAGAAACACCTTCGCCGATGTGCCCTTTGACGTTCGATTTCAGATTTCATGGTCAGTCTGATGTCCTTCTCAGTAAATTTTTTTTTGGGATTCTCGCTAACCTCAAATAATAGGACTGATATCCGTGTTGCATGCATGGCTCTGTCGAAACCTATATTCCCTTTTGTTCGCTACGCTCGTCCCAAACATTTTAATGCCACGCCTCCTTATGATGAACTCCAAGCCACTGCTTCCAAGTTAATGTCCTTGATTGAGATACCCGGCGTCTTCACTGATGTTATGTCTGGATTAATTTACGACCTCACCGAACTTGTTTGGTATGCCGAATGGATCAAATCCAGCTCGAATTTCCAGGACTTTGATGAAGAAACGGAATGTTTTTACAATACGGAGGTTCTTTACCTCGAATACGCTCTTCATAACGACCGCTACACCCCCACAGGTGAAGTTAAGGGGGACGCCAATATTGAAGGCTGCGTCCGACTTGCCTGTCTTTTATTTCACAACAGCTATATCTGGGACTTTTACCCACAAGTAGCCCCAGTCTTCCCCAAACCCATAATTGCGCTTCAAGCAGCGATGGAGAGCACCATTCGAGCAGGTTGCTACCACCTTTGCCGAGATCTGATGATTTGGTTGCTTTTTGTCGGGGCATGCAGCTCGCGGGTTAGTTACCTGCGTTCATATTTTGTGAACGAGCTAGCGTCAGCCATTCGCCTTCAAGGGATCCGGTCGTGGCAGGAGCTTCGCGGTATGCTCTTCAACTTCTTTTACCTGGACCGATGTTACCTGGTCCCGTTAAGAGGGCTATGGGATGAGATTCAAACGATGACAGTCCCGCAGCAGTGTATCAACAACATCTGATAACCTATATTTTTATTTTATATATACACCAAAACGGACATAAGGACTGCATGGTTTCATGCATGATGTAATGAGTTATGGTATAAATGAAATGAGCGCTATCTATTCTTTCAAATGAACCTACTGCCAAAGTAAAGACCAATGGAGTCCTCTTTCCCTAGTTGATTTTTTTGTGACTGGCCTTTGTCATAGCATTACTAAACTATAGGCTTATGAAGAGATCCTCTCGGAGAAAAAAGGTTTTTCATATTTGCATAATTCCATTTCATTAGCTAGCACGACCTTTTCCAATGACTGTCCACTAATCTCTCGTCCTGCAATCATTGTTCGCTTTGAATTGTTTCAGGCAGGGAACGTTCACCTCTTTCGTGGGCACAAAAAGTCGGACTTTGAATTGATTCCATTGTTATTCGAAGTCCCCGTTTCATACCATCACTTACCTAATATTTGATCTTCCTGCCGACGCGCATAACTTTGGCACCACCAACGATCAAATAAACATCCGGCATCCGAACGGGACCTTCAAACTTTGTTCCGAAGAGTATCTGGTGCTTCAGCATCCAATGAACTACGTACCGACAGAGACAGACAATGTACTCCAGCTATGGAACCGAAGACGAAGTAGCTTCTTACGCATTTGATAGGTCTGGAATATCCGATTAAGTGGACCAAGTCCTGCAGCTTAGAACCAAGTGGGTTCCGTCCCCATCAAGCTCCTACGCAATAGCTCATAAACAATTTCTTTACAAGCTAATAAGGATATTCCCAACGCCGTACTTCAGGCCTTAACCCAGACGAGTGATCAGGATATCGAACCTCTTGAGCTGTTAGCAAGCAAGCCTCCGTATCATCAAGAGGAGTACACTTCGTGTGCCGATAATAACGAGGTGCGAAAATACTCAGGTCGCGTAGGCACGATCGTTGTTGTTGTGGAGACGCATCGGCCCACAGAAAGAGGATGTTTATTGCTCCTTATCTAATCCTCGGATGTATTGTCATCTACTAGGTCCCTATTCCCACCTAAAGGAAAGGTATATAACGACCGTCCCAACATTCGCACTCTGAACGCAGCTAGAGAATAAACGGAGAGGGAGAAAATGATTCCATACGTCAATTTGGTTATTACCGGCGGTAAACCTGCATCTCGCTACTGTGACATCTTCTTAGCCCTCTTTGATATGGAGACCCGGTCTGTATTCTTTCCCTCCCCCCTACCAACGAATCAGGACTCTTTGATACCTTAGTACCTTTGCAGCCTTGCCACATATTGCTAACAAATTCCTTCATTCGTCCTTGCAGGCCCCCTGGAATGGGTCAAAGGGTTCTTCTGAGTCGCCAGGCAAAAAACGCCCAATAATAACTCGGGATTCGACTCAGCTTATCCCGGAAGGTTCACAGAAGACCCATGGCGATCCCGATAGAGTCGGAACGCCGAACTTGTCCCGTCCGAACTATTCCCGAGACTACATGTATCTCCTCCTTAAAGGCTTACCGAGAAAAACCCGCGCAACCCCTGCTTTTTTTTTCGCCTTATCCCCACCCATTACTTGATCCTGGCATATATAAAGAAAAGAAAATCCTTATTTTATTGATGGCCGAGATTATCTTGCTCTCCCTGTCTAAAAAAAGGCTAGAGAAGCGCCTGTATGTACGGCTCGAGACTGCTACCGCTTACCAACTATATCAAGTTGACGAGATGACCAATTTTATATCTCTACCAACATCTTACTTTTCTTCTTCTAACAATACTTAGTCGCTACTACGATCGGCCTTGTCAAGAAGCTATTTTCAAGTAACTTCTTGACAATGTTGGTACTTCCCAGGTACGCTCCCTACGAAGTCATGTATCCCCCCAACCTTATTTTTTTTGGAAAATTTAATTTGGAAGAAAGTTCTGAATTAAGCTCCTATTGGCTAACACTGTCATTTGAATAATAGACAGCGTTTTTCAATATACATATCGGGACGATTATTTAACTATAATTAACCAAAGAAAATATAAAGAACATCACTGGATCGTCTATACCTGCAGAGTATATACCGTCTTGGTATGATTCAGGAGAGCAACCTTTCGCACCTGAGTGGCACCAGATCACTTTCCAAACAGCAATGATCTCACAACAATGGGTATCTGAAGATAACAAGGGTGGGAATTTACACTCTTTCGAGGGGTCGTACATGTGGCTTCCTGAAGGGTATTCCGGGGCCAATCATAACGGCTAGGCAAACCAAACAAAAGCCTTAGACGGTTTCACGCTCGGTCTTCTCACGGCGGGAACGACCAGTGGGCGACCAGGGGAAGTGGGCGACAGGAAGGATGAAGAAGCTGTTGCTGCTGTCTGCGATACCGGCGAGAGCGTTGTACCAGGCGGCGAATGCAGCAAGAAGGCCGAAGAAACCACCTGCCTTGATAACGGGAGGATTGGGCTTTCCCTCCGAATTGCGCTGAAGGTAGCCAATACCAAGCAGCAAGAAGGTGACATCAAGGAAGAAGAAGAGCAGGAAGAAAGCCACGGTGGATCGCAAAGTGCAGAAGAGCAAGATGGTGGTGAAGATGAACCAACCCTTGTGAACCGTTAGCCTATACTTCGAACCTGAATTGGTGGATTGGACTCACCATGAGGAACAATCCGAAAGAGTTATAGAACATGGCCGTGCCGTCATGGTCGGCTTCAATGAGGGCTGATTCAATGTTGAAGCCACCGGGAGTAAGAACGATAGCGAAAGCAAGCCAGAAACCACCATAAGACGAGAGAGCGGTGGCACCAAAGGTATTACCAACAGCCATTTCCCTAAATAACACTGTGAGCAGGGATTTACCTAAAGCATCGAGCTTGGGAGAAAACTTACCACATGCCAGCAAGCAATTGAACAAGTCCACCATATCCGAAAGCCAGGGCAACAACGATGTTGGGTGCAGTGATGTCCCGCGTTCCCATGTTGATGCAGCTCAGCACGAAGGTAGTGAGGGCGAAAGCGCACAGACCCAGGGGAGCAGGGTTGGCGAACTTGCGGGACTCAACAGACTTGTACAAGCCAGGCTGGAATTCACCACCGAATGGGCGGAGAGTGGCTTCCTTGGTGTTGACATGCGACAGAGGGCCGTAGCCAAACCGGGGAACAGCCTGACCGTCGACGGTAGCAGGGGCAGCGCCATTGGGGTCAGCAACGGGAGCAGGACCGACGTCCTTCTCGAGAGTTTGATTTTGTTCAGCAGACATGGCGATGGCTTATGCGACTATCAACCGTTAAATGTCAGAGAAGATTTCGAATTGACGATATTAGAGAAACAATAGCAACCCAGCTAGCTGCAAGTCGCTCAAGGATGAATGTATAAAAATCTTTACCCAAGCAAACGGTAGAAGAAAAAAAATTGGATGCGCACAGCACTGATGGGGTTCGGAGTGGGTCAACAAAGACTTGACGGAAGGGAAGGAGGTGGAGGAGGGGAAGGTAAATAAATAGAAGAAAGACCAACGAGGAGAAGATCAGGTCGGAGTGAGGAGAAGAAGGGGAGGGGAGAAAAGGCAAAAATAAGGACAGAGGATTTGCATGGATTGGATGGGATGATGAGACACAGGCCGGACGAACGAAGGTTGCAGGGGAACCAGCAACTTACCGAAATGGGGAGGAAGCACCGTTAGTCGAGCAGTTAGCTTCTTGTCTGCTTTTTAGTTTGGGGATTTTCCTTTGGATTTATTTTTTTTCAGTCTGAGCTGACTTTCCCGGATTTTATTATTATTTTTCTTTTATTTTTATTTCTCAGCAGTGGCCGCGCGAAGTGGAGCGAGGCTCGTTAGGGTCAAGGCAAGTAAAATGATGTGCACGACCTGGCCTTTCTTCTGCTCAGCGAAGCGGAGATTCTGATCCTGGGTAAAGGGGAATTGGGTCAATAACGATAGCAGCACAACTGTTTTGTACACGGGAAGTTTGACTTTGAGAGTAATGAATGGGATTAGCTACAGAGTGCAGACGAATTATAGAGGGCAAGGAGGCTAGATATACTTGCTCGCCACCATTTTTGACTTCCCCGGAAACTGTGGGAAATCACAGCCTTCCTTTCATCCCAAGGTCCTGTCATTCTCTTCGCCTGCGACTGAAGTCGAGGAAGCACGGTGTTCCCCGGCAAATTGTCAGCAGAACCACATTTCACCACCCACAAAAAGGATTAGGATTAGTCTGGTTATCGAAGGTAACGGGATTACCGATTTTCGAGAACCCCGGATGGAAAAGTGGAGTCTGGTTGAAACCTCGTCGGATGAAGGTCCGGGGAAAGAGCCAATGAGAAAAAGGATGAAGCTTTGGCAGGATTTATGGTTGGTTCTTGGTCAAGCCGCCAAGCCGGTGCGAAGGAAGGCACCGTAATTTCGTACGAGTGAACACACCGGGGGTCATTCTGGGCCCGTCGAAATTAGAACACTCAACAGTAGTGAACATACATCCCAACGGTGCCAGCACCCTGGATATCGATTCCGATGGCTAATTATGATTGCTATCGACCTCTATCCCTACCTGTCCCCTATTCAGAGAAAATGAAATGAGTTGATGAACTATCCGAGATCAGGTGCTGGCTATCCGAAATGCCGAACAAAAGGCGTTCCAGAATTTGAGTGCCTCCGCAAGAGGACATTGTCTGTCCCTGGGCTTCCGCGACTTCCACTGCGCCGTACTTTTTGCTTTTTTTTTTTCCCTTCTTCCATTTCTCCTCTTTTTTTTTTTTTTCCACCTTCGATCGGCCCTCCTACTCCGCACTGTGATCATCACTGCAGTCTTTTATGAAGTTTTCTCAGTTCAAAGCCATTGCTCTGGTCCCTCCTCTTGTTAGACAAAAAAAGAAAAAAAAGTTCTACACCGGCTTATCTACTAACAAAGAAGGGAAAAAGCACGAAAAAAGAAGAGGGAAAAAAAAAAGAAAAAAAAAAGAAGCAGCAGCAAAAGACAAGGCAAGCGTCTTCTGTACCATCAACAGGCTAATAATCTCTGGGTGGACACGGAGAGCCCGGCATACGGCTAATTTGGGAAAGGGAGAAGAATGATGGCGGGATGATGCGATATGGTGGAACCTTCTGCTGACCTTTCTCTCTTGGGCCCCAGAATACCAAAAGCTTGAGTAGAGCCATTGTGCGTGATGGCGCTCTTGGAACTCACTAAGAAAGTGAAGAGAAGGATGCTCCTTTTAGAGTTTCAATCGATTCTTTACAGATTGTCTTGACTGAGTATACCCCAATCCCTCAAAGGGATGGGGGTGAAAACGCAATCTGCAAAATATGACTCGATTTTTCTCCGAAAACAGATCATTCGGGTCAATTCCACCCAGGAAGGGAACAAATTTAAATCTTCAAAAGTTTCTGAAAAATCTTTACAAGTCATCGAGCTACGATCAGCATCCACTAGTCTAGAAGTATGATAGTATTTTGAACAAAACGGGTCCTCCATGTCACCGCGACCTGTTAAAGTGGCTGATTTCCCGCCAGGGTGGCGGACGACGCACCAATGGTTCACCCACTCCGGCGTGGTCTGGATCAGTGGTTGTCATCGCATGGGCAACCGGACCGGTTTGGAGGGTGAGAAAGTGAGTTAGTATTCTCCATATCAAAACATACGATTGATGATCGTCGAAGGAAGCCAGGTGTCTGGCGAGAACCCGTCATTTCTATTTAGAGTGTCCAATCAAACGCTCTTGGTGGGACGTCGCACAAATATTGTGCGACTTTCCTCTGGACAATAATATCTTTTGTTCTGGTGTTACTCACGGTTTGCAGGGAACAACATAAATAGTCAGAAAGAGAGAAGTTAACTTTCCTTGTGTTCTCAAACACTGCAAGCAGTGTTACATAGATATGTGGACTATTTCTCCAGAGTTTGCATGATGACTGAGTGTGGTTGTTTCTTTGAGTAACAACCATAATCCCACTGTCTTTCATTATCAGCTTCTTCGACATTTCACTTCTTTTAATTTTAATTTTATTTCGATTCAAAACTGAAACCTCTGGGATGCGCATGGACATTGCCCTGAGAGCCTGAGACAAACCCCTGGGGAGAGGAGATTCACCTCCGCTCCAGATCGAGCTGGGCTGGGGACTCGAAAGGCCACTGTTCAGTATGTTAAGTCTGCTCTGTTGTTGGAGGGAAGGTCAACGCCAACAAAAGCTCTTGCCCAGTCCTTGGCGAATCTCGCCCCCCTGCTGCATGTCATGCTCATTATTGGGACTAATTTAAGCCAGAAGCCTCCTCATGGGCTTCTTCGGATTACCATTGGTGCGATTATTCTTGTCCTTGGTCGGACACTGATGGGAGGATTTGTTAGGCGAGTCTTGGATTATTAATGGCTCTTGGATGAGAATGCTTGATTTATATGAATAATGTACATTACTTCTGTTATTTATATGCTCGTGGGCGCGACCGTGATAGAAGCGATTTGGACCACCTGTTGATTGGCGTCTGTCCATCTGGGAAGGGATAACCTAAAGAGGGAATACAGTTGGTCAAGAAGCAAGGCAACTTTTACATATTTGCTATTATTATTTGGGAGCTTCCCCTCAAGAAGAGTCAGCCCGACAACTGCACCTTGCTGATGTTGTGGGCCATTTAGCCTGTGCCCGAGTTTATTGGCATCCGTCACACCTCCATCACGCGCACTGAGCAAAAGTAAGCGACAGAGCATCGTTTCCCCCAAGAGACCCTGTATTTGCGACATCAAATTCCTTTAGCGCGAATCCTTCATTCCCAGCCTGGCCTATGACTTTTCCTCTCGCGACGGGATTATCCCGACATCAATTTGCCAATGACGTCCGTGCAACCCGTAAAAGGGGGTTGGTCTAAATTAGCACCGCTACTCCAGCCTAGGTACTTCGCGATGCAGGCACTCGTACTCGGTTGTCGGTATATCAGCAGCTTGAGGAGGGTGAGAACTTCCTTTCCTCCGGCTTGGTAGGGCTCCACGTGGAGGAGAATCAGTCGCGCCTAGGTATGTAACAGTAAGAGAATCTAGTATCCGCATTTATGGGTACATTTAATAGATTGTGGAGTAAGCTCGGGCGCTATAGCCTATACAAATATCCTTTTGAGATTGACTGAGGAAAAAGGGGGAAATAAATCAAAACAATAGACACGGAAATAGCAAAACTCCCGTCTGTTCATCAAGTATAACCGGAATCAGCCTCCCAACAAATTTCTCAGTTTCATGCCGAGAGGGAAATTGACTCATGAAGACTCCCAACCAAAGCTGCCAAGGTGAGATCGCCAGCAGCCAAGTCAAACGGCGCGATGAGTCCTGGAATTGTCGTTGACGTCGTTGAGCAAAAACCGGGATATTGGATGGAATAATCATACTCTGTTGAGCGATGATTGTCATAGGTGTTCGCTACTCTAAACCTTTAATCTGTGTTCAGCCCCCAGTCATGAGATCACGGGGTGAGGGGGATCGACGGGCCCGACTCGGAGATTCAGCATCTGATTACTCCATGATCATCCAATATTCAGCACTGTCCATTTGCAGATATTTTTCCCATTCTCTTTCCTGAAAAAAAAAAGTTTTATTCCGTGCCCATGGAAAGCCCATAGTTAATCAGGCGATTTCCTAAACAGATCCATCCTATTTGTTGGTTTCTTCAGCCTGTACCCGCTCCAGCCCTTCCATCCGCGCCACCCGATCATCTTTGGTACCGAGTTCCAATACCGAAAGTGCAGTGGCGGCCATCCGTGTCGGCTGCGAGAAAAGAAGGGTCTCCGCAAAACACAGCCTGGACTTCTGGTGGACGGTCCTGAGGAAATTGTCTTCATGTCCTCCCGGTATTTGGGACTGTTTGATTAGACAATCGTGACCGCGCCCCATCATTGCCCAGGCTGTTGTCTCCAGCCCCAAGGAAAAGAGGACCCTTTCTCGGGTCGGCGGAGCGGAATCAGCCACTTAACCGGACTGCGAGAGAGGGTCGACGGCTCTACGCGGAGATTCGGCTTGGTCATAAGAGACTTTGAGAATCAAAGAATCTTCGGGATCCACCGAGTCTGCAACGGCACCTTTTCCCTTTCCGGGCCACTGTTCATTATTGCAGAGCTCTAGAAAGTACACAGACCGTGCACCCTGGAGGAGTCATTAATTGTCGTTTATGCATATCCGTGGTGGATTGTGGATAATAATGCGACCTATATCGTACGGTCTGGATTTGCTCTCCATCTTCATGGGGGGGGGGGAGAATAATGACAAACTTGGATATCAACCAAGCTCAAAAACATAACGGAACCCGTCTGCTTTCCACGCTATTCCCCTGACATACTACTAAATTGCCAAGAAAATGAAAAGCAGAGTGATCATGAAATTAGCTTACACTCCATACCAGAGGGTTCATACTCTGATG
Organism: Aspergillus biplanus; assembly: GCA_027569045.1. NCBI lineage: Eukaryota > Fungi > Ascomycota > Eurotiomycetes > Eurotiales > Aspergillaceae > Aspergillus > Aspergillus biplanus. The sequence continues at coordinate 538,089 of JAPDEJ010000005.1, read as the reverse complement.
AAGATACTCAAATGCGGTTTTCTCGGGGACTTGACATTTCGAAGACCGATCTCCATGAAATGGTTATTGAGTGCGGTCGCAAAACCACAAAGCCAAAAATGTGTCAGGCAACTAAGCCGGTTTTAAATGGGTTTATACCCGGATCACCCCTTCAGCGTGTAAAGAATTTGGGCTTTCAGGATCTATACAGACATATTGAACTGGTCTGGTTTCTTTTCTCGGGATGTTTTTTTATGCCGTCTATACTCTCCAAAGCTCCTGGCATCAACCTTATTTGCCTTATGCAGTTATATCTTTTAACACTGCCTCATACTAGGTCGTCCTCAAGGTATCGTTCTCGCAGATTCGAACCCTGAACCTCTGGGGCTTTTCGGTTATGAGCCTGGTGAGACTTTCATTGTGGATTAAAATAGCCACTAAACCAAAAAGCTGTCAGACGACCGGGTTGGTCCTGAATGGTCTTATGTCTAGGTTGATATAGGGGAAACAGTCGTTTCACCAGGAGTGAAAAAAAAAACCAAATACTTATCTGGAATGCTAATGCTGATTCATTAACCCTAGATCTTGTTAATTGTGCGAATATTTAGAGGCCGAGGGTTTGGCCCATGCGATAAATGCGAGGGAATGATGACGGCAGCAATCTCGAAGCGTTCCAAATCATTCTGGAACTTTCATATCCATCTGTGATATGCCCACTGCTCATGGGTCGTCTCTAGTTGAAGTTTTATGATGGATATACTCTTTGTTCTGGGAGACCTCAGACCAAGTTTACATGCTTTAAACATGGAACGTACCAGACCGCGTTTAAAAGGAATTGCGACTTTAGCAGCCATCATCAAGATTGTTGAGGAGGGGAGAGAATGGAATAAGGGGAGAGAATGGAATAAGAACGATCCAGAAATCACCATTGATAGCAGTTTTGGTTATCTCCGCTCGGGGTTGATAAGAAGTTGTGCTTCTCCAAATAAGCTCACAATTATCAAGAAAATAACAGCTTCTGTTTGGCCAGCATAGAGAGCGCCGAGGATCCATCGTTAACCACCTTCTGCTTCCGGGTAGATCGTCGCGCTACTCCAAATAATTTGGAGCTCATTATCTGCTTTATCAATCTTCGTTTTCCTTTCCGATATTCGATCTGCTAACCAAAAAAAGTTGGCGCTCCAACTCGACTATTAGACTGTCTGTCCAGCAATGGGGTTTTGGTAGTATACTGACTAGCTATTGGCTAATTTTCATATCAACTCCTAGATATCTCTCCTTTGCCGTCCCCCCAAACCCCTAGTGTGTGTGAGCCGTGCGGCCCGACGGCAAGGGAGCTGAGTTACTTATCACCTGCTTTTTTGTAACCCCAAACTCCGTAGCTTGATTATAAATATAGCAAGAATTTGAAAAAAAAATTAGCATTGACTGATATATTCTCTTGGGGCAACATCATTTGAGGATCATACCCGCAACCACTCTCCCAATTTCCAGCGCACATCCTCCTTACAACCCGAGCATCAAAATGGGAAAACCCGAGGTAGACACGGACACACACTCAGGCACTGCAGAAATGGATCTTAAAGCAGAAAAGGCTAGTGCTGGGCTTTCGACCAAAGCCGACGCGGCACTCGAGTTTCTTCGCTCCGAGCAAGTCGCCAATTATTCCGAGGTCGATGAGAAGAAACTCGTTCGCAAGATTGACTGGATGATTGTTCCCTTGATGTGGGCAGTCTACTTCTTACAATACCAAGATAAGATCCTAAGTAGGCATACGAGATTTACAAGCGCCAGTTTTATCTTTGAACCGTTTCTGATGGACATTTGCAGTCAACTATGCTTCAGTCATGGGCTTCCTAGAAGACACTGGCATGCGGACAAATGAATTCTCATACCTCGCGTTGGCATTCTACATTTCTTATCTCTTCTTCGAGCTTCCTACTGGCTATCTGATGCAGCGTATGCCGACTGCGAAATACCTTGGCCTGAATGGTAGGGTTGAGAGCACCTACGAGCGAGGCTTGGATAGATTATGATGCTGACAAAAGTTAGTAACACTTTGGGGTCTCCTGACAACGTTAAACTGCGTTGCAAAGAACTTTCCCGGGCTCATGGTTCTTCGTGTTCTCCTGGGATGCTTCGAAAGCGCAGTTGCGCCAGCGTAGGAAATCCTATTTTCCCCGGTCTATGCTTGAATCAAGGGAGATCTGACTACCAACAGATTAATTTTAATCACTTCCATGTGGTACAAGAGAGATGGTATGTAAATCTCCCCCAGGAACTGAGTCTCATCGTTACTAAATCCGTGAAGAGCAACCTAGGAGAATCGGTTTCTGGTACCTTGGGACTGGAACTGCAACCATCGTCGGCGCTCTAGTTGCATATGGACTTTTATTTTATACTGGGGACGAGTTTCGATCCTGGCAAATTATGTTTCTGATTTTCGGGCTTATTACGATCGCCGTCGGCATTACGTTCATGGTCGTCTTTCCAGATAATCCCATGACTTCCCGACTCACACAGGAGGAGAAGATCATTGCCATCGAACGTCTGCGTGAAAACCGGACCGGGATTGAAAATAAGCATCTTAAGAGGGAACAAGTGATCGAGACTTTCAAGGACCCACAGACTTATTTGATACTCATCATCGTCTCATCCATGAACATCCCTAATGGAGCTATTAGTAGCTTCTCCGCTTTGATTATAAAAGATATTGGCTTCACGGTAAAAGAGACGCAACTTCTGACAATTCCCGGAGGTGCTTTGAGTATTATCGGGGTCTTGACGGGAACCTACCTCGCCGGACGTTACGACCAGCGCTGTTTCTGTCTCATTGGGCTTCTGAGCCTCGGTCTTCTAGGAGGTTGTCTATTGGCATTTAGCCCTGAGGACCAGCGGGCTGCAAAATTGGCTGGAAACTACCTCACACACTGCATCAGTGCAGCGCTCCCCCTCATGTACTCCGTGGCAGGAGCCAATTCTGCCGGGCATACTAAGAAGGTCACGATGAACGCGATGCTCTTGATGGCGTTCTGCCTAGGTAACATATTGGGTCCGTTGACTTTCCGAACTGAGCACGAGCCAGCCTACATCCCTGCAAAGATTGCGATTGTAGCAACTGTCGCGGTGGCTATTGTCTTTGTGGCCATCTTGAAATGTTACTATATCTACGAGAACCGCCGACGAGACAGAGTCTATGCGGGTGTCCAACACCAGGAAAACTCGGAGTTTCTAGACCTAACGGATCGAGAGAACCCGGAATTTCGTGTAAGTACCTGTACTGATACTCTTACAATAGCAGAAAAGGCAGTTCTAACCCTGTACAGTACAAACATTAGATATATATATTTCGAATCGAGTTCTATTTGTTCGCACATCCGAGAATGCATATGCCGCGGAAAACGCAAGATCCAACAAGACATGAACAGCAGCGGCCCTAAACTCTTCACTAAATCTATAGTCAATGTAGGCCTTTGAATTTCCGAGTACAGAGAAACACTCTATTAAGTATAGTTGCGGGTGACCTCCCCCATCCCTTAAAGGGGGGTTCCGATAGGAGGTGAGTAAATTCGCAGCCAGGACTAGGGCCTCATGGTGACTAGAGCGCGAATATACATCTATATTTTTCGAAATCTTGGGATCGACAATATATGTTCATACCCTGAGCCGTAGAAAAGCCCCTGCATTTTGATGACGTAGAGATCTGAATACCTGCAGTCGGTGGAACTTTGATCCACCTGCTCACGTGCGGCGCGGCCATCTTGAGAAGGTTGAGTTGAGACTATCCTGAAACATTTCTTTGAGAGGAGTGTGCAGGCAATTCATCTTACGACCATCGCATCCTTCTTCTTAACGAATCCCTCCCATCTTTGCGGTTTTAGAAGAGGGTCCCAGAACCAATAATGGACCCACTGGAAACATGCCTTGAGGCCACCATTTTGGGGAACAGATTACCATCGAGTACTGTGAAGCCCACTGGAAGCTTGCGAACCCTTCACCATAACAGGCAGCATGTTAGAAGAACGTGGATGCAAACGAAATTAGCCCATTTTTAGACAAGTCAGAATTGACATGAGGATGGCTCACGACATGCCAACTGACGTCGAAAATGAACATCCTGTTGAATTTGCCCTCCATTATACTTGTCTCACCCGACCCGACCTACGTCAGGGATATTAGAATACGATGAAGAACCTGGAAAGAGATTGACTCCTTCCACCTAGTCGAAAAAATACCTGGCTCCAGAGGAGATTTTTCCCTGCGTGGGATGCCAACGACTATCACGAATGAGGTCTGCAGGCACGCGAGATAAACCCCCTCTTGGAAAGAGGCTTTCGTATCAGGACACCAATTATAAACCCCTAGCAGGGATAGCCAGTGCCCTTGAGCGTATTTACTTTTGCCGGGCGCAATTTGTTATCTGACGGGATTTCCCCAAAGGGTCTAAGAGACCGACTGCGTGTCGCACTAAGACGCAGCCACCAAAGCATGCTACTTCTCTAGTCGGGAGGGGATGGAAAGTTCTACGGATTGTACATGCAGGAAGACGGAGTAATACTGCACCTGCAGCCTGACTAGGCCAACTCCCCTCTGTCTGTAAGTGATCTTCAGATGCAACTGACTGCGGCGAACAACGGTGCCTTCCATTAGCTATTACTCAACAGGAGATTGAACAAGCCATGGCAAAGTGGATAGTTCCTATTTTGCCCAGCCCACGTGAGAATTGAGGCATGATTCATTGATGCGAGAAAAAAAAAACTCTGCTCGCGGATGGAGTTGGACAAGACCATACCAGGGGCCATAAAGACAGCCAACATCCCCCCACGTGCGTTGACACACGACTCAACTAATACGGGCGAAGAAATATCACCACGACCCAAGCTCTCTAGACTTACCATGGGCACCCGAAAACGGTATGTGATCAAGTGCGACAATCAGAACAAGAGAAATCGTAAGAGATTGCTGGTGAGCCAAGGAGTCAAGAGAGGCTTGGCACCGGGGTTCCACCCTTGGCCTTTGCCACAGCCAATTATGGCTGCCCAGGGCTCAACCCTGAGATGCATTTCTGGCCATAAGCTCCTGAACGTGCTGGTAAAGCTCCTCTGATTGGGTGTTGGATGCTTAATGTTCCGCTCGGCGCCAAGTCCGCTCCTGTATTGCCTCCAAAGCGGAACATTTAGGATTGAGCCAATGCCTGCCGGTTGGAGCTTCACGTTCTGGAGAGCTCCAGACAAAATCTGGTCGGCACACACCTTGGCAGAGAAGTTCCCAGCTTCGTTTCAATTGCCCCCCCCTCGGGTGCAAGTAGCGTGTTATGGGGATTCGCGTGGTTGTCAGATCAGTACTTAATGTGCTACACCCCAGCGGAGGATAGAACCCTTTTTTCTTGTTCTTTCTGTATCATCAGCATTCTATCCTCTGTTCTGAGCATATCTCAAATTTCTAAAGCTTTTTAGCTTTCCTCTTTTCCCACCTACCTTGGTAGTAGGCCTTTTTGCCCAGCATGATTCCCGAAATCACTGCTAAGTACGACTGGATCCTAGCGATCACGTCGCTGGCCTTCGTCTTCAGTTGTGCCAGTAACGGAGCCAACGATGTCGCCAACTCGTACGCCACTTCCGTCGCTGCCAGGACTCTGAAGATGTGGCACGTCGGTATTTTGGCTGCTATCACTGAGTTCATTGGTGCAGTTGCTCTTGGTGACCGTGTGACAGACACCATCAAGAGCGGAATTATCACCCCCGATCGATTCTACGGAAACCCCGGCACTTTTATGCTTGCTATGGGTTGTGCCGAGGTCGGTAGCGCTGCCTGGTTGACCTTTGCAACTTTCGCTGGCTGGCCAGTCTCGACCACACAGACTATTGTCGGTGCTCTGATTGGTGTGGGATTTGCTACCCAAGCCGACATTAGCTGGCGCTGGACCAAGGGTAGTGTCTCGCAGGTGGCTGCCTCCTGGGGTATTGCCCCCGCCATTGCTTGCGGCTTCGCCGCTCTCATTTTCGGTACCCTCAAGTACAGCGTCCTCGAGCGCGCAGACCCCTTCAAGTGTGGTTTGGCGCTTATCCCTTGGTACATCGCCTTCACCGGTGGTATCCTTGCCCTCTTCATCGTCGTCGAAGCCCCTACTGCGCCCTCTCTGGAAGAGTTCGGCGCTGGCAAAGCTGCTGGCATCATCCTGGGTGTATTTTTCGGCTGCCTCGTTATCGGATACGTTTTCTTCCGACCCTACTTCTACCGTCGCCTTGTCAAGCAGGATCCCCGTGTCCGCTTCTACCACCTCCCTCTCGGCCCACTGCTCTACATGGAAAACTGCCCCCTTTACCGCCCTGGAACCGGAGAGTACACTGTGACGAACTACTACGAAGACGCTTTCGGTGAGGTCCGTGCTGGAAAGAAGGATGCAGAAAAGGGGGGTCTTGGTGCGCCTGCCCTGGGCACTGATGAAAAGACCCCCAATGGCGGCGATATCGAGCGCCAGCCTGACTCTGTCGAGTCTAGCCCCGATATTACCCCCAAGAAGCGCATCATAGAGCCCGAGGAGCGCTTCCTCGACCCCGTCCGTGAACTCTCCTGGACAAACCCCCGCAAGATCTGGGGCTACACCAAGTTCTGCCTTCTGCAGGGTGTCACCCGCGATGTCATCACCCATGATTCCGCATTGCTCCGTGACATCCACGCCCGTGCTCATCGTTACGACGATCGTGTCGAGCACATGTGGACCTACTGCCAAGTTATCTCCGCCATTATGATGTCCATCGCTCACGGTTCCAACGATGTTGCCAACTCTGTGGGTCCCTGGGCTGGTTCGTACGCTACCTACCGCTCTGGTGCTGTTAACACCGAGGCCAACACCCCCGTCTGGTTCCTGGTCATTGCCGGTCTCCTGCTTGGTGGTGGCTTCTGGTTCTACGGCTACCACATCATGCGCGCTCTGGGTAACAAGATCACTCAAATGTCTCCCACCCGTGGTTTCGCGACTGAGCTTGGCGCGGCCATCACTGTCCTCCTGGCTTCCCGTCTGGGTCTCCCCGTCTCCACCACTCAGTGTCTCACCGGATCCGCTCTTGGTGTGGCTCTGATGAACTACGATTTCCGCGCTGTCAACTGGCGCCAGCTGGCTTTCATCTTCGGTGGATGGGTTCTCACCCTTCCTTCTGCCGCTCTGATTTCTGGCCTGATCTGTTTGATGGCTTTGAACGCTCCTCATTTCTAAGCGATTTTTTTTTCTTTCCTTTTTCCTATTTGAAGCAATGACTATTTAGTGTACGGAGCACCTTGTTGATTATACCCGTTTTGAGAAACCAAAATAATTTATTTTTTTATACTTTCACATAACCTTCTTTCTATTCATTGGTAGATCAAAGCTAGCCACCAAGCAGTAACAAGAAGTTCCATCCGCAATTATGAATACGCGTCCTTGAGCCATACCGGCACTTCTTCATTCCCAGAATTGGGAAATGCTACTTTTTTTGACGTCGTCTCCAAAACCTTTTCCTCATGTCCTCATGCATGAAGTCTGGGATATCGTTTTGTCCCAAGACGCCAAGAGACCACCACCTCTGTTGCTAGTATCATATTCAGGGCCCTTCAAACTTGGCACATACCACCAAATACATCAGCCAAGAAGAGAAAGACGTCACGCGAGCACTTCCTGCTGGTCCCTTTTTTTTCTTTCTATGTACGGACATTGCGGACGGTGCTCATCTTATGCCGGTATTTGCTCGGTTAACCTTAATTCTGCGCATACACCTACCTTTCTTACTCTGTGTTTGATCGTTTAACCCCGAGAAACAGCAAACAAGCCTGGTAAAGACCCTGAAATGTCATGGACGGACGCCGGCTGATCATTACACCACCATTTTACCTTCCGTTTCCGTTAGTTTACTTCCTTCCTTCCTTCCTTCACTCTCTCTTTCTTCGCCTTGATCGGTCTCCCTTCCCTGGTCACCTACCTCCGCCAAGGTTTGCGCTATTTTTTGGCTCTGCGCTGATTCGTGGGTTGAGCATAGTTTAAAAAATAACTTTGTTTTGGAACAATGGAACCTTTTCCGTCTCGGAAACTTAATTTTAGTCTTGTGTTTGGAGGGGGAGGCTGTGCTGGAGATCGTCCTCGCACGAGCTCTTGTTTTGCGGGATAATCATGGTTTTCAGTGGGTAATTTGCTATGCCTAGAACTCTTGGATTTAGGAGGAGATGGGGAGGGGGGGTTGGTTCGGGAGTTATGGTGATGAAGACGGGTTTTAGACGTGGACCTAGGTAAGTAGGTCGAGTCAAGTGAGTCCTTTTCCGGATGGGGGGAGTTGGATGATATTGACGGGGGAAGGGAGGTAGTTTGGATTCCCTCCGTGGCTAGATGTCGGGGTAATCTGATGCAGGTCGCCTCCATGGTCATGCTGAATGCCTGGGAAATTTTTGAAAAAGGGTTACCAACTGCTAACAAGGCGAAATTGCTCTGTGACTACATGATATCTGGAAGATGGGCATCGCACAGCGCATCATGTGATCTGTATAGGTTGGTGGTCAAAGATACGACTAATTAGGGCTGTATTGGGCGAAGAAGAAAAAAGGATATTAACATTAATAGGTTGATAGATAAGATTATTCTATACTTCTTCTTTTCCATTCGGACGGTGGGCAGTTGATTGCCTCAACGAGGGAGAATCCTGTCCTCCCATATCCTGATCCGAGTCGTCTACATCGTTTTCAGAGGCAGAAGCCAGCTGTTGTCTCTGGGCCTCCATTTTCTCCTCCTCTATCTCACTAGGGTCCTTTGGCCTCTCTAGACCGTGGTCCCTGATTAGAAGACAGGCAAGGAAAGATATCCCGATTAATGGCACTTGCAAGATGAACACCGCATGCGAAGCGTGCGTATACGCATTGATGATGTTGTTCCATACCTCGTCTGACACCGACGACCTCGCCGGTAGCGTATACGTGGAGTCCGAGATATGTTCATACCCCGGGGGTAGGCTAGAGCGGAGCGTTGCCTGAAGCACCGCACCGGAAATGGCCAGCCCGCATGCACCCCCGAGGCATCGGAAGAAGTTGCGGTCTGAGATGACGACGGCGCGTTGGAGTTTGGTGCAGTGCGCCTGGAAAGCCACAAGGGTCGGCTGGAAGGTGCAGCCGATGCCTAATCCCATAATGGCGACGATTACGGCAATCACGGCAGGGTGTGTGTCACGGCCGAAGATGAGGGTTAATCCGGCGCCGCTGAAATAGAGGTTAGATATACGTATGTTCTTAGGGCACAAAGGGAATTTGGAGGGGGGGGGAGGTGTTTTCTATTGCTTACAGTGTCCAGATACCAAACCCGAACCAGATGACCTCGCCATAACACTTCCGTCGGGAAATGTACTGACCGGATAATACAGACGATAATGACTGACAGGCGACCATGGGGGCAGTGAGAGCGGCCGATATAATGGGAGACCATCCACGGGCGTTTTGATAGTACAGCGGGAGATAATAAAGGTACGCTTGGTACACTGCGCCAAGGAGAAAGCTTTGGAGGAACAATGCGCATATCACCCTATTTTTAAAGAATTCCACTGGTTTAAGGTCAGCTATTTTCCAAGCGGGATCCGAAGAAGAGAGAGCTCTTACTAGGAAGCATGGGTAGTATGGCCACCTTCCACTCGATAAAAAAGAATGCCACCAAGGATAAACTCCCAATAACGAGCATGCTGATTACCATTGGCGAGTCCCATTCAAAGTAAGACCCTCCACCTGAGATCGGAATCAACAGGAAGATAATGCCAATAGATGAGGCGAGAATCCCAAAGTAGTCAATGCGCTTCAGGTTTGTGCGCAAATCGTCGTTTCCAGCGCTATCCGGAATGAGAAAATATCCCACAACAATAGAACATGCGGATAACGGAGCAAGCATCCAGAAGAACCCCCGCCAGGTTGCCTTCAGGAGAAAGGCCGCTGCAATGAATGGGCCGACAACATTGGCCACGCCTAGCGATGCTCCTAGGATACCCTGGTACTTGCCTCGTTGCTGGAGGGTGACCACGTCGGACACAATGATCATTGCCAGGGAGCTGATGCCACCTCCGGCCACACCTGCGAGACCTCGGAACACATAGAACATCGCCGCATTCTGGGAAAGACCGCAGAGTAAGTCAGCAATGCACAGCAGCGCCAATGCGCACAGGTACACGATCTTGCGGCCGAAAATATCGGAAAGTCGGCCGTACAGCACACTGAACATAGTATTTGCGATGAGGGACGAGGTGCCAGCCCATGAGATGGTGGCTTGCCCATTGAGATCCTTTGCGATTGTGGGGAGGGTGACGCTGATGCCATTCTGGTCAACAAAGGAAATGAAGAGAGAAATTGCCAGCCCAGCAAAGACCACCAGAAGCTTCCCAATGGGAAGGATATTTGTCTGGTCGTGCAGGGCCTTCTCTGCGGCGTATTGCCGGCTCATTTCGTTCTCTTTTTGGCCCCAAGACGAGGAACTCAGTTAGTTGGAGTCGAAAATTCCAGCTGGATCACCTAAGGGTAGACAGGAAGAAAGATCCGGAGCATTGAACGCAAATTATTACGTCAATCAACACTCGCAGCCGAATCAAAAGGTTGAGGAGAAATTAGATTCAAAATTAAAAGAAAATTGACAACTTTGCTCAAAGTATTTTTGTTCATCTTCGCCTTAAATGAACATGGCTATACGGTCTTTCTTATTTAATTTTTGCCCTTTATCTTGTAATGGCGTCGGAATATATGCCGACAGCATTGGACATGCGCGGTCAACAATTGAACGGGTTTTCAGCCTTGACAACAGTTAGTTAATTGGCTATGCTGATTAGTAAATGGCAAATGCGTGACGTGGACGCCTGGATCTTGCCCAGGGGCATCAAATTCTTTCCTCTCAGTGGCAATCCAGATTGAAGTGGTGGATCTAGCCCGTCGGACGTCCGATAGATGACTCTGAATGCGGCAGACCTCCGACGACTTCCGATAGGGCACTTTGCCTATCTCGGCAGAACTATGGGTTCGGCACTTGCCGCCCTGCCTCCAACTGGTGTCGTTCGGAAAATAATCCAGCAATCGCAGTCGATAAGGCTGCCCGAAAAAATGATTCATCTCCTTTGGCATTATTACTCTTTACTACTCGGAGTATAGTGTTAAGAAATTTTTTTCCAAGCGGTCAACTGCCCGATTGGCAGTTGATCATGCACTTCCAGTTGCATTGCAAGCATTCTACTCATTAGGTTTCATCGGATTAATAGAACGTTAATCGATTGATAGGTCACACTAACTCTCGTGTACTCATGGATCTCATCAGAAGACGTGAAGAAATTTCAGGGACGGATTATTATCCCTGTTGGGTCCCCGCCGGGTATACAGAGCCCAATCCGCAAAAAGTAGTCTCTATGAGCGAAAAACAACTCCCAAAGCCTGTATCTCGCTGGCAAAGACCATGGGAAATGATGATGGAGCGTGGTCTCTTGTTGTGGGCTAGAACCCTGAGAGTCTTCAGCTGAGAGAATCTCCTGTTGCTGCTGCTGCCGCTTCGCCAAGTTCACGGGCCACGCATCCGCTGTACTTTCGACCTCATACAGGCTGTTCAGCACAGATGTCGTCTCCGCTCCAGAGATACACCGTTCGTCATGGTCACCCTCGCAGAACACTGTATCGTCGACAGAGGGCGGAAGTCCCGCCTTTGAAATGAAAATCTCACCGGCATGCATCTTATACCCCCATTCCTCTAGCGGAAGGAGAGGAACCGGGTCGTCCACGTGCGTCACCCGGCGGAATCTTCTCCCCTCCCTATCCCCTCTGTCTCCGATGTCAAAAACCGTGTCGAGAAACTCGACGAACCCTTTGTTCCCGACCTTCGGCTCCCCGAATGTGGTCACCTTTGGATCCCATCCGCGCAATTGCATTTCCACGCCCGCCAGAGCGGCCACGGCTCCACCGAGCGAGTGGCCCACCAGCACCAACTCGTACTCCGGGTATTGCTCTTTCGCGGTAGAAACGTAGTCGAGGATTGTGGAGCGGGTGATCTGCCAGGCAGTCATGAACCCGGCATGGACCGAGCAGTCTGTACATCCCACTGTATCATTTTCTCCCACATCATACGGGACGTATTCCTGGGGGTACGCGGAGAGATCGATGATCGTATTGGCGATGGAGTACGTGCCGCGAAACGCGACAATAATGCGTTTCGGTGACGGAGGGTGGGAGAGAGCGATATAGCCACACGAATCAGAGAGGAAAGGGCCTGTGTTCCATGTCTAGGTTGAAGTTAGTTTTTCGGGCTCAACGTGATACCTATGTTTGGGTGTGGAAGACATACCGTGACCAGTTCGAACCCTTCGAATTCGCGACAATGACTAAGGCATTCGAAGGGCTTCCGAACACCTGTGTTACCGACGCAGTATGAGACATCAACTACCCGTGCGAGCTCTTCGAGAGAGTCGAAAAGCTCGCGGGAGACTGGTGGTTGGATTTCATCGCGTGTCTTATGCGCTCCTGACACATGGACTAATTGAGAGAGGAAGAGGAGAAGGGGGAGAAAAAGGTCACTCGGGAATATATACATTATCGTAGAAAATGCTTGTTGCCGACTTCATCCTCGTAAATGTGGGTTTGAAGGAGCAGGAGTGATTCTGCTTCAAATTTGCAGGTCGAAAACTCGTCACGAGCCCAAGGGGTGTGACGTTGACAATCTGGGGTAAATTACCACTAGTGCCCTCTTTGGGAAAGGCGGTCTCGTAAATAACAAGGCTCATACATCACAGACGAACATCTGCGCGCTGGCAACAAAGTCATCGGACTCTGCATGAATTTGCCGAATATTAGGTGGGTGTATAATGATGATGTTGAGAAAAAGAAGAGTTATGGGCATGATGGTTCTCTTATGGGCGCACCCCATCAAGGAACCATCACAGCAGCCTTTTTGGTTCAGCTTCGTTATCCTGTCCTCTGGTTCTCGCATCAAGGGTGGCGCAGATACATATATTACCTAGGTAAATATAATATATCAGCTAGAGAGGATGCGGAGCCCTTGTCCGCAAAGTTGTATATCTTAACATGATCGCAATTTAAGGAGCAATGGCTCCATTTCAATTGAGTTCTCCAAAGAGCCGATTATGTGCGCGAGTAAAGTCACATACTTTGTTGCCTCAGGTATTAATTTTGGCCTTATTGAAATCACTAGTTAACTTCCGTTTCCCGAGATTAGTCAAAGACGCTTCAGCCTGATTTTCCAGGTGCGTGTTGAGTTCGCACTTGGGAAAAAGAGTAGTGGATTACCACTTAGTGGCCCCCATGCGTCTCTTGCGATTCGTCAGGCAGCAGCCAGTTTCAAGAACGAAAGGTGCCTTGGGAATCCCAAAACAGAAGCACCTTCAGGAAAAGGTCTCCCAGATTTGCGCACTCTCGAGTCACATTCATGATAGTTGCTTGTCGCACGACTAATCACCATGATATATATGGTGATTTTGGCACTCTGGAAATGGCGCTCACAACATCATTCCCAATGTCTCATTCCGGTTCAGTCTTATCGCGCACTCAGAGTCCTCGTAATCGCCAACATTTTACAGGCCAATACAAGCTGGGGGCGGTAAGGGATAAGGTATCTCAGGCAGCATCTTCATTCTGTGAATGGTTGCGGGGTTGCCAAGGATCTGGGGGTCATGTATCGCCACGCTGACAGTAACTTGATTGGTTAAATGGAGCGGGGTTGAAAGCTAATCTGCAAGACCTCCACGGTTCCCCGCCCAATAAGCACGATCTTCCAAATATTGAATGGAAAGTGGGTACAGCCTGTAACGGAGTGCCCCCCTTCTCTTTCAGAGTTTGGTAGTCTGGCCATCACACACTATCTTGTATCAGCCCCCTTATCGTCCTGGGGATATCAGCTCTGGTGGATCCGGGGTAACCGGCCCACCGCCCGTTTGTAGTATCGAGAGAAGCTTTGGTGGATGTGGAGTTGTGCCAGCAACAGGATAACACTGATCAAACAATCAGAGAGGGACCTTAGTTGAATGTAGGGGGATGAATCAGCCCACACATGCATTATGGTATGACGCAGCGTGGGGTGATATGAGTGGTTTGATGATTATTTTGTTTTTCTGATTTGGATTTGTTCTGAGAATAATCCCTGTCTTTGTTGTATTGCAGTGTAACAGCCTAAACCGGGAACAATACATGAAGTCACAGGCGCCACCCCTGACCTGGCGGTACTTTGGGCTGCTCCTCCTTTCTGTGTGTGGTTATGTCCATCCTGATATTTCTCCCTCATAAAAGACTAAAATAAGACACGTAAACTCCATTAATGTCATCCCATACCGTAAAAAATAAGCCTGTCCCCAATACCAAACCCAAAACAAAAGAAAGAAGTTCGTCAACAAAGGAAAGAAAAATGCGGTCTAAGACAGTCCATGCCTCTAAGCCATATTTACTCGAATAATGCTTCGAAGAATCCTCTAATTTGTGATCGAGGTGATTACTTTAGGCGGCGCATATAGCGCATTGTGAGGTAAACAGCAGCCATCGATGTGTAGGCAGCACCAGTGGCTGTGATCCAGACAGGCCGATGAACAGCAAAAGAGGTCGATACGAGCTGTGCCCTTCTCCGGCGTTTCTCTGCGTGTTTGGTTAGATCGAGCAATTTGCGAATACCATCAGGGCTCCTTACCTGTGGAAAGGAATCGGTTTCGCAAAGTTGCCAGTTGTTGTCTGGAGTATGCACCGACAGAGGAGCCAAGAGACGAAAGGCTCTGAACAAGGGGGGCTGACATCTTTGTAGCTGGAGAGATATAACTATCAAGTAACGGAGAGGATAAGTATCGAATCAGTGAGGAAGAGCGTGATAGTAGTGGTTTCAAGAACTCGATACTTGTTGCAATGCTTTCGAGGTAGCTGGGGCGCCCAAGGTTTATATAACCCTTTCGTCATCCAGTTGCGGGGTAGTCACAGGACAGGGGGCTGCACACTGACGAGAGCTGGATGGACCTGTCTAGCCATCCTTACATGATTACATCCTGTCGTATGCGGGGTGATCGGTGGCGATTGGTTGGTTCTCTCAGCCAACACCCAGAGTTTCCCCTGGAGCAGAGAAGTTAGTGGAGGGCAAGGGGCAAACTTGCCAATGAAACGAGTAAATTAGACGACTTTACACGCTTCAGAAACGATCCGCGTGGTGCCGAGTGCTCCAGCTTGATAGAATGGCGGTTGTGATTCGAGGTGGCGTTGTCCATGACAAGGGATGGGATAAGAGCTCCTTGAAATCAAATAGCGACATGTTACATGTCGATCGTGGGCCACACAAAGCTCGAAAGGACAATATCTCAAGAGCCCGATTATCACGGTGTTTGGAAACACACACTTGAGCCATTAACCTTATGGGCAAAGCATGATCCATTTGAGGAGTAACTCATTGACGTCTGTGGCTTCCTTGCCTGGTGTGACAAAGTCACTTAGTAATTCGACAGATAGATTTCCCTTTCCCGAAAATCGAGAGTAATATTACAGAACAACTAGGCTCCAATCAGGCCAGATGTACCCCGCCATTTATCTCTTTGAGACTCGTAAAACCTGAAGGAGTAGTGAACGTCATGAGACAAGGAAACTCTGGTGCTTGTTATTAGGGTTTGACAGAAAGAAAGAAAGAGGGGAATTCCTGAAGGTATAAATGGATCCCCAAGGCTATTTCCTGCAACTCAATTTGCAAGAGGGTTGCAAATTGCTTGGTGAACGAGAGTTATGAAGCTCAATGGATGAAACCTCGACCTCCAGCTACGAGTATTAGACCAATACGATCCTAGCTATCATTTGTTGCCGTCTGCTAGATATCGCAACAGAATGCCAGGTCTCTTCTTTTCGACAAAGCTCCAAAATCTGGCAGTCAAGGAAATTGCTTGTCAAGCGAAAGAGGAGCAGGGTAAGGGATCGTCGATCACGCGAGCACCCATCCATTCAAAAACAATAGCGCCACGGAGTTTCGATATGAAAAGCAGAGACAGATTATGAATAATCATTATTAGAACAGCAAGCGACAGATGTGGAGTATATTTCCGTCAGTAATAATATGATGGTATTTGATGGGTAAAATAAGCTATTCATGGTCGGTTTAATTTGAAGGTGAAGGGTGTACTCCATATCTGCGACCGAATGCGAAGTTGAAGTTAGTTGGCGTTGGCCATCAAACCTTGAACGAATAATCAAAAGGGAAAGGTACCCTCCTTGGTGTATTTTCTGTGGTATATAAAGCGCATTGGTAACCGGGGGCAGATCACCAACAATATTTTATCTGGATGGAGCGACCGAAGTGGTTTTGAGCTGCTCTTCTTCAATATCTCAGACGAGAAAATCATTTTCATGTCATGAAGTATGAAAGAAGACTCTCTGGGCTACTGAAACGGACAGGACGTCTGTGATTTTTAGCGGCTCATGCTTTAACCACCAACCCAAGCTCTTCTTAATATTTATTTTCTAGAACCATGTGGCTCCGAAAATTTTTATCTTTTTTATCAGCATTTTCTGCAACCATTGAATCATCAGAATGAAGTTGAACCACAAGAGTTGAAGACCCCGGACGGGCAGCAAGACACATAATGATTACTAAGGTAGTACCTAGTGGAAGAGTATGGGGCGGTCAGCCCTCACAACCAATGACATATTTCCAGGAAGCAAAACCTGTCAAAACAGCACATGGGAGACCACATGCTCCACCGCTTCCCCATCTCGGACACTTTCTTCGACGCCGAGATCCTGATCCTTTTCTTTGAATACAAACAAATCCCTCTCTCAATCTGCTTGAGATTTTCGGACGTGAGAAACCTTAAGTCGACCCCTTTTCTACCACTCACAGAAACTATTCAGTATATTGTTCTCTGTGGCGGATGGATACAAGAAGGGAGAATGGATTGGGTTTCGAGTTTTGTTGACTCCGCGCTGTCCTCGGCGCAAATGGACGCCATTGACGCGCTGCGTGCGTTTTTCATATTCGTAGCCTGCATGGTATGGACACCTTGGGATCAGATTGAATGCGAAAGATTATGAGGAACTTGGGATATATTGAAATGTACTTGACTAACTTGAACTTGCCCCGCTAGGTTTTATCCGTCAGTTTGCCAGAGTCACTTCGCTCACGATTCATTCCTTACGGAGCTCGAGCGACACCGGTGGCCGAATCCGAGTCTTCTCCACCGGAATCTTTCAAGGGAGCATCGCCAGTAACACGTGCGCTTGATTATGTGGCAACCTTCAGGGTCCCGCACAGTTATTTTGTACAATTTTACGTCATTTCCATTCTCTCGTCGATCTTTTGGGCGTGTCAGCTCCTCCTTCATGGTTCTCCTTTCCGGGCCATTGCAACAAGGATCAGTGCCGATCATTCCGAACATGCGATGTCCATAAACCAGGTCATGCTATGCATGATCCTGATGATGATTCAAGGGGCAAGGCGGCTACGTGAATGTTTCGTTTTTTCCAAACCTTCCTCGTCACGAATGTGGTTTGTTCATTGGCTTGCGGGTATCTCCTTCTATATGGCGGTTGGAGTTGCGGTTTGGATAGAGGGGTCAGGTGAGTATTTGAAGGGGATCAAACAAAACAAGAGGAAAAAAGGGGGACGAAATGGAATCTGACTGTGTTTCAGGGACAATTCTTTCGCACGAACTGACACTTGATGATGTTAAAATGACAAACGCGCCCTCCCTTCGCACATTTTTGTGCCTCCCTCTCTTTCTAGTTGCGTCAGGCCTTCAACATGACTGCCACCATTACCTCTTCTCGCTTGAAAAGTACACCCTTCCTGATCATCCGCTTTTTGGCCGGATCCTATGTCCACATTATACCGCCGAGTGCGGAATTTATCTGTCATTGGCATTGCTAGCGGCCCCCGCAGGAGAAATGATCAACAAAACCCTGTTATCCGCTCTTGGATTTGTCGCGATAAACTTGGGTATCACTGCTGCGACTACCCGGCAGTGGTATAGGCAAAAGTTTGGCGATGATGCTGTTCGGGGAAAATGGAATATGATTCCTTTCATATTTTAAACCTTTGCAGTGAGATTTCTGCCGGCGAAAATTCAGAGGAATTGTTGCGAGAGCAACTGAAAATTATCGTCGCCCCCCAAGAAATTTCATTGTATTTCCCAATTTCGAAACTTTCCGTACGTCACGATAGGTCAAACTAATCCTGACCTCTCGCTTTGACCAGCCGCACTGATACTGGTCCGGATCCCGCAGGAGACTCCAATTACAGATGCTGTCCGCATTCAACCCTTCATCTTGGTCCGTCTCCGCAATCCCATGCAGGTAATCTGTATATATCTTGCTTGTGGTAACGAGTAAGCTGCGTCTCTCCTGCAAGATCCGATAATCGGGTTGCCGTCGAGATTCGCCCTTATGTTGGCCGGCCTCCGGTACCTTCTCATACAAGTCCAGCACAATGGGAGCCCCCAAACTCACTGTGGCAACGAGAGGGAAGTAGGCGTCGCCATCCTCATGCGGCATGATACCCTGACCAGGGCGGTATTCGTTCACGAGGACATGATTGGGAGCTTTGTGCGGCGCATCGGCAAAAATTCCGAGAGAATCAAAGCGAGGAGAGATGATGGGGCCTACGAGCCAGGGTGGAAGCGGGGAAGATATGAGGGTGTCAAACTTGGTAAGGGCGGAGGGCCATGTTTGGAGACGACGGTGTGAGAGATGCGTCCATCGAGGAAGAGGGGCAGAGGTGATCTAGACCATTTGTGTTACGGATGAGCTGTATGATAATGGATATAGACAATCTCAACGATTATGCAGTATAGGTGGCCCGATACGGCTAATCCAGCTTACCCGGGAAGAAGTATTCAACACACCTTCTGTAAGAGCCCATCTTCCTCCGCCTCGGTGATGAAATCCGCAATGTAGAATGCATCTTGAGGCAGTGGCTGGATGCGGGCCGCTTCACGATCCCATGTCATTTGCTCTAGTGTCTGAGTAAACCTCGAACGGTCCAGAGCAATAACGAGGTCGCGATCAGAACGACAGTTGGGGGATTCAGTCCTGAGGCAGTTGTTTCCTATCAGCACGTGGGAAGAACTGCCTCTCCACTTGCTGGAAGGGGCATGTTTGCTCTATTTGTCTTTCTGACGTAGCGTCCTTTTCATGCGCTAGTCTCTTCCCGATTGGGCCAGTAGATCTAGACCCTTAACGGTTAGCGCATATCCACTCAGAGGTCCGCGGGGGATTTTCCAATTTTCGGCCTTCAATCTCTCCAGCCTCATATTCGAATAACATCTTCCTTCCTTTCTCATTATTTTTAGATATTTAGTTTCTCTATCGTTTCTTGTCTTCAAGCACACTTCTAAAGTTACACCATGACGGCAGAATTTGCCGTCCGAAAGTGCATAGGGGTGGATTGCAGCAAGGATGCTGGCACCCTCCAGTGCCCAACATGCCTGAAGATTGGCACGGACAGCTTTTTCTGTTCGCAAGACTGTTTCAAACGGAGTTGGGTAGGCAGCCTTTCGTGATCCAGAAGGTTCACGCATCCTTTCATTTTCGTGAGGGAATTTGACTCGGACTGACTCCACGCGTAGGGCGAGCACAAGGCCCTCCATAAGACGAAGAGTAATTTTCTCACCAATATCTTCCCTCCAAAAGTAGTTTCTGAACCAGACCCAGCTACGGGGCACTATAACCCCTTCCCTGCCTTCCAATTCGCCGGCTCCCTAAGGCCCGTTTATCCCCTGTCGCCGCACAGGCCGGTCCCCAAATCAATCCCGCACCCAGACTACGCCAAGGACGGTATCCCTCGCTCGGAGCAGAAGTTTGTTGGGCGACATAATATCACTATCCTGAATAAGGAGGAGCAGGAGGGAATGAGGAAAGTTTGTCGACTAGCCCGAGAAGTGCTCGATGCTGCCGCACGAGAATTGAAGCCGGGAGTGACGACCGACTACATCGATGAGGTGGTTCACAAAGCCTGCGTAGAGCGTGACGTACGTACTATTGACCTGGGTCTTTCGTTTATATACATATTTCTGCGATTCGTCGCTTACGGAGATATATTAAGACTAACCTGCACCTAGTCGTACCCGTCGCCATTGAACTACATGCATTTCCCTAAATCAGTCTGTACGTCGGTCAACGAGACGATTTGCCACGGCATTCCAGATCAACGACCCCTTGAAGATGGCGACATCATCAACATCGATGTTACCCTGTACCATAACGGCTTCCACGGCGACATCAACGAAACCTACTATGTTGGCGATAAGGCTCAAGCAAACCCGGATGCCGTACGGGTCGTAGAAACGTCCCGAGAGTGCCTTGATAAATCCATTGAAATCGTCAAACCAGGAATGCTATTCCGGGATCCTGGAAATGTGATCGAAAAGCATGCGAAGAGCCGAAACTGCAGCGTGGTCAAGAGCTACTGTGGACACGGTATCAACCAGTTGTTCCACTGCGCTCCCAATGTCCCTCATTACGGAAAGAATAAGGCTGTGGGAGCAGCAAAGGCAGGCATGTGCTTTACAATCGAGCCGATGATCAACATCGGCACCCACCGTGACCGTACATGGCCTGATGATTGGACGAGTACCACCGCGGATGGCTCGCTCTCCGCCCAGTTCGAGCATACCTTGCTAGTCACTGAAGATGGAGTAGAGGTTCTCACTGCTCGTCTACCGGATTCACCTGGCGGACCGATCCCGATGCCTGCGTGAGCTGGAATAAGAGTAGCAAAGTTAGAGGCGTGATGTGATTTCCTTTTGACATAGCGTTGTAGGATCAATGAAAATAGAGTACGTGTAATTCTATCTATTCTCTGCTCTTGGTGCCCGGAAGTGCACCATTAGGGCTCTTTGTATAGCGAGCATGCTTGATCCGGTATATACCCTTTTCTCTTTGGGTAACTCGATGAGATGACATTCTTTCTCATATGCTATGTATATATGTTACATAGTCTGTCTGGGATAACTCCCAAAAAACGGAATAATAGTAAGGAATATATATAGAATGGAGAGAAAGCCAATTACAGCTTCTCAAATGTGGGCTTCCGCTTCTGGATACCCGACAACAAGGCAGAAGAGACATCCTTTGTCTGCAACGCCGCGCTATTCCAAATAGATGTATATCGAAGACCTGTCCGACCAACACATTAGCCAAAATGCCCATCACGTAGGATTAAAGTGTGAGTGTAGAGAAAGGGAAAGATATTACCATCTTGAACAGTATGATCCCTGGACCAATTCAACAACTCCTTAGTACCCTGCACGGCAATAGGGCTCTTCGTCGCCATCAACGCAGCCAACTCAATGGCCCCCTTAACGGTCTCCTCCTTAGTTTCAAAGACACGACTAACCAGGCCCTGCTGCAGAGCCTCCTGTGCCCCAAATATCCTAGCCGTCATAGCTACATCCTTCACCCAGCCAAAGTTGCCCACGATCTTGGGCAATCGACTCAACGTCCCCACATCCGCTGCAAGGCCAATATCCACCTCCTTCACCGCGAACTTGGTGTTCTGGGCGCACATCCGCACATCCGCAGCGGAGCTGAGATCGATCGCCAGACCGAGCGAGAAACCGTGCATGGCCACGATGACGGGCTTCTCGCAGCGTTCCACCGTCGAAACGCAATCCTGGAAAGACCCGATGTGACGGCGTAGGTGGACGGCCTTGCGAGCGCTGTCGACAGCACCGCTGTCTTCACCTAGCATGCCCTGGGAGGCGGCTTTGACATCTAGGCCGGCGGTGAAGGCCTTTTCGCCAGCGCCCGTGAGGACGATGGCGCGGACGGCCGGGTCGTATGATAGTTGGTTGAAGATTTGGCCGAGTTCGATCCACATCCTAGGAGGTTGTTAGATTAACACACACACACCCTTTTTTCTTTCTTTCTATTTTTGCCAAGAGACAAGGAAGATTTGATAAAGGGAGGGAGGGGAGAAGTACTCCTCGAAAAATGCATTTAATTGCTTCGCGCGGTTGATCTCGACGTGCGCGACATATTCCTGCGGGAACGTGATGTTGAAATGTTTGGGGGAGTAGTTGGCGGCCATTTTGAAATCGATATAGGATTATTTTTGTCTCTGTCGATTATCCGTCTTTCCTTGAGCAGGAAGTTAGTATATATGTTGTGGATGCAACGCAAGGATGCCAAATCTCGGTCAACAACCTCGGCTAAACAGGAGGCTTACCTTGTAGAACGATTGGGAGGGATGGGGTGGTGGTCAGGCCCAGAATAACCACAATATGTCTTATACTTAGTAAATATTTGACGATGAGCTGTATGCAGCTTTTTGCTTCCGAACCGCGCCCGTAAATCGAATGCGGGGGATGCAAGGCATGCGGAGATGCCCCAAGGTCGTGATGTGAAGCTCAACTCGGGAATCGGCTTCACGTGCCTCGGTTCGGATGGGGGGGTTTTTGTTGGGGTTGAACAACGACTGATTAAAAGATTAAATGATCTGAGGGTTTGATGCTTTCTTTTTTCTACATTGTGCGACAGTACCAAAGTTATGATATGTATAATAATTTGTTTCTGTGAGGTTTATTTAGGCCATATTTACTACAGAAGGATCCTATGACATCATACTTGATTTTTTTTGCATTGTGAATGAATAATATTGAGAAAAGAATGCGGAATTAATTGAATTGTTATAATACAGCATAAAGTACAGAATCGAGATAGCCAGTAATTTCAAAACTCCATGTCATGCTCATCAGTAATCGACGAATATTTGTATAATCCATGAGGTGCGCGTCGTCGTTTACTGAACGGAGATCTTCTTCGCGACTGGAGCGGCGGCTTTGGGCACAACCACAGAAAGAATGCCATTCTTCAAGTTGGCCTGGACATTGTCCTGGTCGACGCGAGTTGGAAAGCTGAATATACGCTGGAACTCTCCGACGGTTCGCTCGCGGGTCCAGTAGTGGGGCTTGGGGGTCTTTTCAGCCACTTTAGCTACTGCTTCCTCGTTGTCACTGCTTTCGCCCTCCGTTGCTGGCGCTTGTGGTTCGCTCGTATTGCTCCCGGAGCGAGTTTCGCGTTCGGTACGGCCCTTGATCACCAGGGTTTGGGGGTCGGTGAATTCAATGTCAATGTCCTCCTGCGCAGTTCCGGGGACTTCTCCATCAAGATGATAGGCCTCTGCGGTCTCGCGGACATCGAAGGGAGGTGCGAATGAGCGCACGGTGGTGGTACGACCCCGACTTGAGCAGTGGACGTCATAGTCGTCGAGGAGGCGGAAGAGGGGAGAAAAGTCTCCTGGGGTTGGGATGGTTCGGAAGAGAGACATTTTGGTTATTTGAGAAGATAAGGTATTGAGGAAGTTGTAATCAGGCAGAATGTTTGCGACTGGAGCTTTGATCGAAGCTTGAATTGTTGGAGTTATGGGACTCTTCTTTGTTGTGATGGATAGACTGTTGGTGAGGCCTCGAAGGCTCTTATATACATGTTTGCCGAGATTCGAGAATGACCCATGGCGATGATAGTTGGATGAATTCGATTATACTGGATAGTTCTCGATTGTGCTTGATAGATCGCGAAATGTCCTGGATGAAGCTTGAGGCTTCGAGGAGGCTCTGGAGAGTTCTATGGATTTCACGTGACCGTACCGCAAACCCGGTGCATAATTAATTGTCATAACATCGATGACTAAAGGTATGAATTATCCACAGTTATTCCAACAACATGGTTGAGACAGCGAAATATACACAAAAGAGATTGAAGGGAGAAATTTCTTTTCAAATTGCGGCATCGATATACGAAAGTATGTAGTAAGATAAGGATGATTGGGTATGGGTCCGTCTGTTAACTTCGGGTCTGCTTGCATCTGGGTATTTGGGGGCACAGGAAAAGTATTTGGCTTGGAGGTGTGCGTTTGGGAAATACGAAGGTCGAGTCTCAGACGTAAAGACTTGAAGGAATAATGATCGCTAGAGTGTGTTAGACCCATAGGGGCTGGGGGTCTACATGGTAATGGGGATTGGTTTCGAAGTGGGTGAGTGTGATGTTTGAATTTTTCATCTCCCCCCAACAGCCACTTGGTTTGAGCCTGCTATTTCCTCTTTACTAGCGCTCAGAGTATCTGAAAGCAAACATCGCATCCTCCAAGAATCCATGCTGGGGGTTTGAGAGACTAGTAGGGTGGCTGCATTTCAATGGCCTATAAAAATGATCTAGGCCAAACTCTAAATCACTTGACAATTTCGCTATGGTGAGAGACACCGAGAGGATTTGATTCGGACCTGCTCCGTACTCTAGAATCGAAAGTGTTCTATAAAATATCTATTTACTATATATGGGTGAACCGTTGGTGCATCAGTTGCCCTTGGACGGATCCCAGCTTACCTCTGGCAATGCCAAATAGTCTTGTCCCTTTGCCAGAATCCTGCTGTTTTCCTCTCCCAGCCACTGTGGCTCTAAACTGGAGATGTTATCCTCAATCTCATACCCTTCTCCACCAGAAACAAGGACCATCTTGCCAGCGAAGGGCAATTTGGCGCCCTTATGCGTGACTCCGTCCGATCCCCGATTTGCAGTCGCACAGATAATAACGGTTTTGGCGACATCCTCGGGCTCATTGGTAGGGAGGCCTTGTTCGATCCATCCCTTCTCAATCCCGACGCACAGGCGTGTCCCTGTTTTGAGTTTTCATGACCAGTTAGTGAGACATGCTTGAAATATAGAAGATCATAATAGAAAGGGGGAAAACACGCAAATAAGAGGGAAAAATTGATCGGGATAAGGGGACCCACTCGTCATCCATGGACAGATCACATTAACCCGAATGTTCTCTGGGGTTGCCGACAAATGTAAGCCTCGCATGATCCCGACTACGCCGTGTTTACTCGTCACATAGGGGACAAGACCCTCGCACTCCTTGAAGCCCATGATACTGCTCATGAGGATGATATCTCCGCCGCGTCCGCTTTTTCGCAGATAGTGCATCCCGATACGCGTGGTGAAAAGGGTGCCAATCATGTTGACGTTAATTTCGAGCATCGATGGCTCTTCATTAATGTCAACATCGGGGTCGAAGATGCTCCGCGGGTTCACAACACCGGCAATGGCGACGACAACATCGACGCGGCCAAATTGTTCTTCTGCAGTGCGAAAAAGCTGGAGTTGGTCTGTATACGAAGTGGTGTCGCAGCGGACAAAATGGACATTTGCGCCGAGCTGGTCGGCCAGCTCCCGGGCAGGTTCTTCGGATACGTCGCCGAAGACAACCTTCGCACCATGCTCTAGATTGGATTTCAAAACTGATTAGCCTAAGGACTTGGTAGTGTTCGAATTCACCCCATTGTTCTCCTCTAAGGCAGGTATCATGGCGCGATCGAGGAGGCTTAGTGTCACTTACGGTGGAAGAGAGTGACGGTTGCACGGCCGATGCCGATAGCTCCCCCAGTCAGGACGACCACTTTGTCTTGCAGGGTTGTGAGAAGAGAAGGGTTCAGAGTGAGTTGTGCCATTTTAGTTTATCACAGAGACTATGAATGAGAGAGTTTGGAACTTTGGAGCTCTGAGAGGGAGCATGGCAGGGGAGACCAGCGGCTTTTATGCTTGTCCTGAGGATGGAAAGGCTATTTCGTGAGCCAAAAAGGACGATATGTACCTGTAGTACCCGGTAAATCTTGCATGTACAGATCACTCCCGGCTCTCTGGGGCGGAGTAGCTAGCCGTCGGAGGCGCAAGATAGGAGTCCAATGGTTGGTAGATTTGGAGTGTGTCTAACGAGGTTAAGCCTTCGCCCCGCTTTTCTATCTCCATCATCCATGTCTCTTTACATGTCACTGAGGCGGTGGGCTTTGAGGAACATGCCCCAGCAAAATAGAAATCTGCTCAGTCTTTGGGCAGCTGGGACTACCCCTTCCTCAGGCAGGGTATGATTTATACTTGCTTTGGATGCTTCTGCTAGGATAATACTGCTCTGAGTTTACGGCTCAATCTATAGCGAAGTTTTGGAAAGGCGCTTAGGAAGAGACTTGAAAGTCATTTGGAAAGGCGTTGAGCAAGGCGCTCGTTCAGGCAGGCATTCAAGCAGGCGTCCAGGCGGGCGCTCAATAAGAGCCTTAGTTTCGGCCACTCAGGCCTGGAGGTAATAATGATGCATCTTAGCATCCTTTAGGCAATAGCTGGGCTAGAGCCCAGTCTGATTCGGAATTCTGCCCGCAGAAAACATTGGTCTGTTTTATTTTGTTGAAGTATCTGTAAGAGTCCGTCGTCCAATAACAGCCAGCCCATAACAACAAAGATGTTCAGCCTTAGGAGAGGTGTTGGATGAATCGATGTGACTGCTGCAGGCTGATGCATTACGGGTCACTTCCGCCATTTCCCCAGCTGGAGAATTGATCTACGCTTGCGCCCTGTCCTTCGGGCACCATGGGCCTAGTGGAAATAAGGTATGACTGGTCAGATTGACCTATAAGATTACCAGTGTTCCAGAAGTGCCTAGAAGACGTCCATGATCATGCTGATCACCACCCCTTTCATTTTTTGTCGTTATTCCTCTGAATGATGAGCCTGTGGGCCCGCCTGGCCTCCTGAGCACCTTTTATTCCTGGAAACTGCCTTGGCAAGAGCAGGCCCCTGCCTGATAGGGAAGCGCGGAAAAATCAACTCCCCTTCTTCCGCAACGGTTTCTGCCATAGTCCTTAAGCATCCTTATGTTTTACTGTACTAGTAGTTCTCGAGGTAGCCTCCCATATACTCGACACTTGGTATTTTAAGTAAGTTCTCCATCGCTTTCCATTTATGAGATTGTTATTTATTGCGGGCTTCTCAATGCCATATATATATACCTGATTTGAGTTCTCTAACATTCTTACACACTTCACATTTATAGGTTGGCCAGCTTCCTCTGTTGTTTGGCAATCATGTCAAGCAAGATTTCCTCACTGCCACCACTCACGACTAACACCCGCACATCACGGCTGATCTGCTCTACCCTCTGGCCTTGGCCGCCTCGGGAATACCCTAAGCCACCGAAAATCTGCTGTGTCTCTCTTGATATCTTTTCCAGATTATGAGCCGCCTGGACCTTGAGCATCGCTGCCATCGGGGAGAACTGGAGTGGTGGCGTGCGCACGGAGCGGTAGACCATTTCCTCCACGTAGGCCTGAGTTGGCTCCATCCGGTTTACCATCTTGGCAAATTTCTGCCGGATAACTTGGTTTTCAAAGAGAGGCTTGCCGAAGGTCTTTCGCTTCAAGGCGTGGCGATACGAGTCTTCGTAGGCCACACGCCCGAGGCGTAGCGCGGTAATACCCACCCAAAGGCGCTCGTGGGAGAAGGCTGAAGGGATCCATCATCAGAGCAAATACAAGTTAGATCCACATCGGGGGGGACCTACTGGACATAATAATTTCGAAACCCTGGTTTTCTTTCCCCAGCAGGTTCTCAGCGGGGACGACCACTTCGTCAAGCTCCATAAATGTCGAACCTGTCATAGTTAGCATTCCGTTGACTAAATCAGAGTCCCTAGTGGCTGGGTAAATTACCGCTTGAGCTCACGCCAGAATTCTCCATCTTTCTCCTGGAGATGCCCTTCACATTCAATGGCACAATGAAGACGGAGATTCCTTTGGCGCCATTGGAACCGGTGCGGGCTGCCACAAGACCTACATCGGCCCAGCGACCCTGGGTCACCCATTTCTTCTCTCCGTTGATCACCCAGTGTTTTCCATCTGGTGTCTTGCGCGCGGTGGTTGTAAGACCCGCTACGTCAGACCCAACTGCCGAGAACGGGTCCCTTAGTCTCTGCTTCATTGTCAAGTGGGAGGATTTGATACATACTGGCCGGCTCTGTGACGCAAAGGCAATGCCTCTGAGCGCCGCGCATAAGTGGGGCAAGCCATTTCTTCTTTTGCTCAAAGGTTCCATAGTGGTCTAGTGGAGGGCCACCAACACTGGCACCCCCGTTGATACCCCAGACGGTCCCAAGGCAACCACATCGAGCCATTTCGTCGATCACCTGCGCACCAGTCAGCAAGAATCTAACCACGTGAACAAAATGAATAGACTTACGATAGCGTCGTGGAATTCGTCCCACTCTGAAAGTCGGTCAGCGGAAGCGCTTGTTGTTTTGTGATAGGCACTCACCATCAGCGGAAACTCCTCCTGGAAGAGTGAGACCGGCAATAAATTCACGGGGAAGAGGGAACGACGATGCAGCCAGAAACCCAAGAGACGCATGCTTCTTGAAAGCCTGTAATCGTTGTGAGCTAATATGTGGGGTTTAGATAGATCCCATCTGTATCAACGACATACCTCAAGGGGGATTTCTCCGCTTCTTTCCCAGTCTTCGACGTTGGGGGCAATTTCTTTGTCCACATATTCGCGCACGAAACGCTGGAGGCGATGATGACTGGCTTTGTAGTATTTATTATTTGGGTCCTGGTGCCATGCCGGATCGGCGCCGGGGATCTCAGAGGTAAGGGCGAGTTGCATGATGAATAGATAAGGTATGAAGATGAAATAATATTTAGCAGTGAGGATAGATTGGCATACCCGAGAGCTGCTTTGGAAGTATATATAATAAATTTCCCCAGAATTTCACTCTTATTGCGCCGTTGGTTGGCTAAAGGATACTTGGGGTTCCGAGTTGGTTCGGAATTTTAAACGGTGATCATCAAGACTCAAAAATTCCGAATGCACCAGGTCTCGGAATATTTACTCCACTCTATGACGAGGATCAGTTCTCGATCCAACTTATTTATAATTAGGCAGTCTAATCCGGGGTAAGTCAAAACTAACATAAAAAAAAGTCTCCTTGCTTTGGTCTTGTTATCGTCTCATACCTCGGCAGTTTTTCTCTCTCCTCTATATCCATAATAAAATCATGGCTAGCGAACGGTTACGACAAGTCCAAAATCATTTGGAATCTTCGGATCCGGTGATTGACCCAAGCCGCATTGATGGCCAGGTAGTGGTTGTCACTGGTGCAGCTCAAGGTAGGCCCTAGTGCCATTTATTTCCCACTCTTCGGTGCTCAGTGCTAACCAGAAGTGTTGCATAGGGATCGGGCGATCAGCAGCACTATTACTTGCGCAGAAAGGAGCTAGAATAGCAGTGAACGATCTTGACAAGGAGAAAGCCAATGATGTTGTTAATGAAATTCGAAACTCCGGCGGAGAAGCGGAGAGCTTCCCAGGAAACGTGTTAGAGGAAGATTTTCCTCAACGATTAATGGATGGAGTATTAGAGAAATGGGGCCAGGTGAATTGTCTTATTAATAACGCTGGTCAGTAATCTCTCTATCGGACTTTCTGAGAGGAAATCCTGGAAAGGGATCATTTCTGCCACAATTAGGGATATGATGTGCTAACCTGCCGTTTGTTCTAGGGTTCTGTCACGATAGCGCGATCCATAAGATGACCGACGAGAAGTTCGACCTGATCATGAGGGTGCACAATTATGTTCCATTTCGCATGACCAAAGCATTGTCTGCTCATTGGATGGACCCAAAGAATCGTGGTATGCCTAAGACGGTCATTAATGTGTCATCTACCTCGGGTCTGCATGGGTCCATGGGCCAGATAAACTACTCCACAGCCAAAGCTGGGATAGTCGGACTTACCAAGACGATTGCATCTGAATGGGGCCGGTAAGCCAGATAATACTACCACCTCGCCAGCATTTAGGATATTAGAGTGAGCTGACGGTGAATTTTGATAAGTTACGGTGTGCGTGCCAATGCGGTAGCATACGGCTGGATCGACACCCGAATTACTCGCCCCCCGACCCAAGCAGAAGTCATGAACGTCGGAGGACAATCTGTTCAAGTAGGGATTCCCCTAAATGCGAAGAAATGGCGGGATACATCCGATATCCCACTGGGACGTCCAGGGTCTGCATATGAGGCTGCGCGCGTCATGCTATTCCTGGCCAGCCCGCTCTCCTCATATGTTACTGGATCGTGTATTGAGTGCACCGGAGGAAGGTTTATGTAGTTTCTTGTCTGACAAATAGAATGCGTTTCAGAGTTCCAAATAGCCCTCTCAAAATTTCCCCTGTCTTCACTTACGAGATGATATAAGTTGATACGGTGTGTATTGGCATCTCCCGTAATGTCCTGTGTTGGGGATCCCTGAACATCACTAATGTAGAAACCATGCGCGATTGAATATCTCTACGACTTCATTGACGCCTGATACAACGGGAATACAAAACCTAGGCGAAATATACTATGTATGGTATATTTTGGGCAATGCTCGCATTGCAGTTTCCTGTCACAAGATCTTGTACTCCCCCGAAATGATGGCGCTGAGGAAACGAAGATCACTATAAGCAGATAGAAAGCTTTTCTATAGGTTTGAGAGCTTGGAACCTAGCCTCCATAACACTGACGTAGTTATATTGATATATAGCTCTCTTTTTTTTAGACGTAGATTCCATTCCTATCCTTTTGTTATTTGAGCCTACTCTTTGTTTCGTACCCACCCAAAGCCCTCGTTAAATTGCTAGCCAAGAGCCCTCAATTCAATAGAGCTCTGATCGCCCGCAATAACCACGCCATTTTCTGCGGATAAATCAAGAACTTTCCTCCACTTGTACTGTACTTCGCGCGACGACTATATCCGCGATCTTAGCAATAGAAACATCCCCCATAATGTCGAAGACGGCCACAGAGGCCGCGAACTCCCGGATGATCCAGTTCCTCAGTTCGACTACCATGAGTGAGTCAACTCCATAGCTGGATAGTGGCTTGCTGGACTCGACGTCATCAGGAGAAATGGACATGGCCCGTGAGAGCTTGACGGCTAGGGCCCGGATGACGATGCGCGCACGTTCCCGCGGATCGGTGGCCTCGCGGAAAAGTGTCGCGGGGTCTACCACTGTTGCTGCTGCTGCTTGATTGGAGTTTCCACCATTGTTTTGGCTGGCACCGGGGATGTAGGAGAAGGCTGCAAATAGTGGTCGTTCGAGGATAGGTGGCGGCTGTTGTCCTGTGCGGAGGATGTCCACGGGGGTTTTCAGCCCGAAGACGATCTGACCCTGGGCTTGTTGAGGGGCTGTTGAGGAAGCGAATTTATTGGATGGGTCGCAGCATAGATCAAGCAAAGCTAGTAGATCTGTATCGTCAATGGGCTGCATGTCATTGGTGGACTGGCGCTGGCGCTGGTAAGCGGCCGTTTCGGCAATGATGCCGACGTTGCGCATCCAGCCTAGGTCCAGTGAGAGTGCCCGTTCACCGCATGCGATGCGGTAGCGGGCCAGTGCATCCTGGAAGGAGCATCCGGCGCCGTAGTTGGAGCTGGCTGGCTGACCAGTCACGCCTAGAAGGGAGGACAGCATGATGAAAAAGTGCAGGTCTCGTGGGAGTTGATGGTGGAGGTTCCACGAGGTCTGGACCTTGGATTGCATGGTCAGATCCCATTTCTCGAAGCTCATTCCATCCTGGAAGATGGCGTCCCGCAGCACCATGGCTGCGTTAATACAGCCCTTGATAGGCGGCATGGTGCGTGCGCACTCGTCTAGCACGCTGGCGAGATTTGTCCTGGAGGACACATCACACGCGGGAGCGATAACGTTTACACCTCTCGCCCGTAATTCGGCCAATATCGCAGTTGCAGGTTTGGACGAGGCGCCAGATCGGGAGAGAATAATCAAATTTTTAGCTCCCCGGTGAGCCATCCACCGGAGTATGGCCCGGCCGAGGCCACCAGACCCTCCAGCGATCAGGTACGAGGCATTTTCTTCGAACATCCATTGGTGCGTAGCTTCCGGCTTGGTAAGGATAATTCGACCCGTAGTCGCTTCCTGCTGGAGCTTCTGGAGGGCTGCTGAGGAGTCGGTGAAATGATGTGATGGGGCATGCCGGATTTTGCCCTCTGAAAACAATCGTAGCACCTTCTCTGCCACACGAGCAGTGATATTAGGGCGCAGTGTTTCTAGGTCAATTCCAGAGAAAGACACATTGCGGCCCAAGGCTGTCAGTGGCAACATGGTATCGGCCTGGGCATTGGCGCGGCTAACCTCCAGGAACCGCCCGCCGGGGGCTATGCATTCCAAAGATGCCCGTAGTAGTGAGTCGCCAGTAAGTGAGTTGAATATGATATCAACTCCCTCTCCCTGTGTCGCTTGTAACACTCCAGACGAGAATGAGGGTGTGTTGCTGACAAAAACTTGATCCTCGGGAAGGCCTAGGGTATCGACCACGTACGACTTCTGCTCGGGCTGGGCTGTGGCGAATATTTGGGCGCCGTGTAGTTTGGCGATTTGAATGGCTAACTGACTCATAC
Organism: Aspergillus biplanus; assembly: GCA_027569045.1. Classification (NCBI taxonomy): domain Eukaryota; kingdom Fungi; phylum Ascomycota; class Eurotiomycetes; order Eurotiales; family Aspergillaceae; genus Aspergillus; species Aspergillus biplanus. The sequence continues at coordinate 505,906 of JAPDEJ010000005.1, read as the reverse complement.
TGCTGGAGGCGGAGTGAACTAGGACGCGATCCCCTTCGTGAATGCGCGCGACCTCGACGAGTGCATGGTAGGCGGTCATCCCAGGAATGAGCAACGCGGTAGCGGTCTCGAGGGACATGGTCTCGGGGATCTTAATCACACACTGCTCCTGCGCGCAGGGCTTCGATCGTACCAGTCCTGATGTCATCATGCAAACGCGGTCTCCAGGTTTAATGGTATCGCAGCTGCTGCCCACACGGGTGACGATCCCCGCGCAATCACCGACCTCCAAGAGGTCACGGACGGTGTCATCGAAGCCCCAGGTGTGGGCGTTGATCTCGACATCTCGTGAATTTAATGCATCCCCATCACCTGGAGATTGTCGATTCGTTTCCTCTGCTGTCCGAGAGTTGTCCTGCAGCACGGATTGCAGGGCCTGGTGTCCTGTGAGGTCCTTCACGGCACGGCCAGTCGTGAGGAGACCGTCACGAACAATGAAGTCGACTTCTGGGGATGAGGATAAAAACACTCCTTCCAGCGCCTTAGTGATCCACTGGGTACATCGCGATGCGTCACTCTTGCCCTCGATGGCGACGGTAATAATTTGACTGTCCACTTGCTCCGCCCGGATGCAACGGACGAAGCCTTGGACGGCACTGTATTCGGGATAATGGGAATCATCGGTGTTTGTAGCTGTCGCCCACAACAGCTTTGGGTGACTTGTCAACTGTTTCAGACAGGAAAACTCCTCCTCGGATAATGCGGCCATCAGCGGCCTGTTGTGGACTTCTGCTAGACAAATAACAATGTCGTCTGGGTTCCAGTTCGCCCGCTGCAGCTGGTCCAGCTGGAATCCGCAGACTGTAGATTGCCAGCCCCGACGATAAAGGTACTGGCTCATTGTGTCCACTAGCTGTTGTTGTTCCTGGGACGAGTCTTCAATGACAAGTACTACTCGGGGTTTGGGCGTCGGAGCCTGCTCCGGGGCCACCGCGGTTGTGATTATGACACTCATATTGTGGCACTCCGGGCTCTCGTAGTCACGCAGGACCAACTCATTTCCGGAAAAGCCATTGGAGCTCAGACACCAATCCCATAGAGTTTCTGACACTGCAGCTGAATGTCCACGCCACGACTCACGAGCCACCCACCAGCCAGGAACCAGGCCGGCCATGAAGTTCGTGGCGATATTGTCCGGACTGACGGCCTCCAGGAGAACTAGTCGGCCGCCGGGCTTCAAGGCTGTCCGCACATTACGGATCGTAGCCTCGAGGTCTGGGGTAGCGTGCAACACACTGGCCGCCACTATCAGGTCATAGGATTCAGGTGCGTAGCCCTGACTCTCCACAGAGCGGTCTAGGTTGAGGGTAGAGAAATTCAACCGGCCTTCCTCTTGCAAATCGACCCACCGGAGTCGAGCCTGTTCGAAGAAGGCAGGGGATATATCTGTATAGGTATAGGAAGCAAAACTGGGCGCTCCAGTGCGGGCCTCACGCTCCTGAAGCGCTGCTATCATGTGTCCCGTCATTCCACCGGTACCAGCGCCCACCTCTAGGATTCGCAGCCCTGAGTTTTCATGTGAGGCCAAGTCTAGCAGCCCACCTAACCGCCCATCGGCGCAGAGCGAGTGGAATAGTTGAGAGTAAAAGACACGAGCTTGGTCGGACTCGAAGACTACCTGTAGTGGATCGATCTCGCCTGCGAGAATCTGCGGCAGTTTACGTGCGCAGGTGGTGTATATGGCCCAGGATGGGAGTACGTCCTCAACCTCACATAGCTGTGCTTCGATCTCCGCCTCGCTCATAGCGATCGCACGTTCACGCTGCTCTGCGGATACACGCTTTCCGACATGGCGCTCCATCCACTCAACGTGTCGGTGAAGAGCCGCGGGCAATTTTTCTCGGTTTAGATGGGACAAGGTCCGTGCTGACACGTTGTCCAACGCCGTACAGAGCTTGACATGATTATTCACGATGCTAGTCTCGTCCACAAAGGTGGATTCACCGTACATGGCCACCAGCTGCTCCGGCTCCAATAAGCTCAACTGCGGCTTCCACTCTATACTGTACAACAAATGCTTCTCGTCTTGTTCCGATTCCTTCCCGGTTTTCCCGGATACGGCGGCAGTGACGGCCGACTGTATGCTGCAGAGAACCGTTCCGTCATCTGCTAGTGCATACACACTACCCCGTTCTCCAGAGTCACCGATCGCGGGATCAGCTGTGGCCCACCATCGAATTGTGGCGGTATTCTGCCAGCCCGATGATGCGAACCAAGCATTGGACATTCGAACTGGGATATTAGCAGAGGGGATCTGGCCAGCAGCAACCCGGAGCACTTGGAGAGCCTGGTCAAGGATAGCCGGATGCACTATGCTAGTAGTCTCGTATTGGGATGCCATGTCGACCCTCGCCACAGCGGTTTTGTCTCCATTCCAATGCACATCCTGTAGCAGCTGAAACCATTCGCCCCACTGGAGTCCATTATTGGCGGCATCGCGGTATAGGGCACGACAATCGACTGGATATGTGCACGAGTCAGCTGCGCGTTGATATTGATTTCCCAACCCTTCTGGCGACTCTTGGTCGTCTATTTGAATGGTGGCACGGAAGCATTCGCTCCAGTGGCCCTGCGAATATAAGAAGAGAGCAACATCGTACTCGTTTGCATCATGGTTTTGATTGCCCGACTTCTTTATCCGCTGTAGCCGGACCTGTGTTTCCACGCGCTCGTCCCAGCTTTCCGGTACGATAATGGGGCTGATGAAGTCAGCCTGTTTCACCAGGTAACCAGAAACACTGCGGTCGGCAGGGACCATCTGGAGGACGGCCTCCAGTGCCATGACGAGCATGCCGGCCCCGGGATAGAGAATCGTGTCACTAATCTTGTGCTGCCCAATCCACGGGACGGATTCGACGCTCAGGAAGTTCCTCCATCGGGGCTCCAGCGGGTTCCAGTCCAAGGCGCAGACGCCTAGGGTCTCTCCCCGAACGGGTGGGCGGAATCGAAAGTCGCGGCTGATTCGCGGCTCGGTCCAGTACTGGGATCGGTCAAAGGGGTACGAAGGACAGTCAGTGAGAAAAGGTGATGAAGGGTCTTCCTGTTGATTGGCTGCTGCGATATGCACCGGATAGCCAAGACAAAAGAGTCGCCCGGCAAGCTCGAGAGTGCTTTTGATTGCCGGCTGGGACCGGTGCAGCGAGTAGGTATATCGCACGTTTTTATTCTCGCTTTCTTGAAGACTGTCCTCCACGGGTCGTCGGAGGGCGGGATGTGGGCCGATTTCAACCAGATCGTGGATAACCTCCACTCCGAAATCGTCTGTAGCCTGTGGCCGCGCGACACCTTGGACGGCATCGACAAACCGAACGGGAGACACAAGATTGTCAACCCAGTATTGTGAACTAGCCAAGATCGACGTGTCAACAGCATGCCCCGAAACCGATGAGATCATGGGGATGGGTTTTCCAGGATTGCTCTTTCCTTTCAGACAACCCATGAGCGAGCGGTATTCATCCGCAATGGCTTGCATGGCTGGAGAGTGGTATGCGACGCCTGTTTTGAGCTTCTGCGCGAAGATCCCATCCGCATCAGCCTGTGCTTTGACCGCATCGATGACCTGTTCTGGGCCCGAGAGTGTGCAGTTCAGAGGACTGTTGACGCAAGCCACACAGACAGACATCTTTGCTTCAGCTGACTCGAGCTTTTCCAGATATTCCGACACTTGACCCTCAGCGACATTGATCGATATCATAGCCCCGGGGGACGTCAAGCTCTGAGCCCGAAGCTTTCCCGCCAACCTGCCTCGGAGATATGAGACCTTACAAGCAGATTCCAGCGACAGTGCCCCAATAGCGTATCTAAAAACGATGGTTAGTTCTGTATTTGCGTGCCCTAAGAGCTTTTCTTTTTGTCACATACGCAGCAGCAATCTCTCCAGACGAGTGTCCAACAACAGCTTTCGGGATGACTCCAAAGCTTTTCCATAGTTCCACCAAAGCGATTTGTATGGCTGTAGATAACGGTTGGCTGTATTCGGGTTTATCAATATTCTCGTGACGACGCAGTTCGTCTCACCGGAAGTCAGCTATTTTGTAGCGAAAATGAGAATTTTCGGGGAGAGCATACCAAACAGTGACCATTCACATCCCATGTTACGATAAAGGGCATTGATCTCTCGAAGGGTCTCTGCAAACACAGGATATGCCGTAAGGTCCCAGCCCATATCAACATACTGGGCTCCCTGACCGGTGAACACGAAGGCTAATCCTGTCTCTGTCGAGCTGCGGGCAGCTTTGACCGGGGGAAGGGTCTCCTCTCCCTGACTCACTGCAAAGCCCCTCCACAGCATGTGGCCGCGCCTTTCAGATAGGGTGACAGAGAGTCGGCTCAGCCTATCCGGATGGCCTGATATCGTCTCCTGGTAAAATTTATTATAGGCTTTGATCGTGCGCTGGATTGCTTTTTCATCTGCGGCACTCCAGACGAACAACTTGGTAGAGGATTTCTGGTGAGTTGTGCCATTAGTATACGTTCCATTGACAGTTTTCCCATTTGTGGTTGTGCCATTGACGTGGCTTGCTTTATGGGCGTACACGTCATTGGAAACGCCATTTGTATGTGTCCCATTGGCATCACTCGCCTTATCAACATGCACGCCATGAGAAACGCCATTGGAAATACCATTTGTATGTGTTCCATTGACGTTCGTTCCATTAGCGTGGGTTCCATTTGTGGATGTTCCATTAGTATGGCCATTTGTGGTAGCCGCGCCATTGCTAAGTCCCGAGTCGTCGCCAGCCAGGGTGCAATGGTTTCCCACTAAACCGCGATCCCGCAGGTAGTTGTGTGCATCGTCAAGAATAATATGCGAGTTGGACCCCCCAAATCCAAAGGAGTTTAGCGAGACGCGGCGTAATCCCGGACACGGCCACTGTCTGCTTTCGGTTGGCACCTAATAATCTGAGTTAAATGGCGTGGTTTTCGCTGCATCTCAACACTTTTGGATAACGCACCATGGTATGGTAGAGATCGACATCAATTGCCGGATTTAGTTTCTCTAATAGTGCGTTAGGTGGAATGACACCCTTCTCCAGGATCACTATTACGCAGGTTACTAAATATTCAGCCAATCAGCGAGAGCAGGGAAGTCTACAAATGCATTTAACAAGACTAGCGAGACCACTAGCTCCTTCGAGATGCCCAATATTTGCTTTCACGGAGCCACTGCCACGTGTTAGACGTAAACAAAAATAAATAAATAAATAATAAAGGAGTAAGGTTCGATACGGGGTTGGGGGTGAAATACACGTAGAGAGGATCTTCGGCCGACCTCCAACGGTGAAAGGCTCGGCCGATGGCTTTCATCTCAATTGGATCTCCAACTGGGGTTCCGGTTCCTGATGCCTGTTAGAATATTATCTAGTCTGGCAGGCGAACAATATCACTTGCCATGGGCCTCCACATAACGGGTCTGGTCGAGAGGTAGGTTGGCCTGCTTATAGACATGACGGATCAACTCCTCTTGTGATTGGAGACTTGGCTGCGTGAGCACGGGCGTGTGCCCATCTTGATTAGAAGCAGAAGCGCGAATGACAGCGCGGATCATATCACCATCCCGGATGGCGGTGGAGACAGGCTTGAGAACGACAGCCACGATACCCTCCCCTCTAGCATAGCCATTGGCTCTGTGATCGAAGCTATAGCATAAGCTGTCCCGGGAAAGAAACCCTTGACTGGATAACATCTGGAAGGCGGCTGGGTCTAGGAGCAAATTGGATCCCGTAACAATAGCCTGTTTCATTTAGAAATCAGGACCCAGAATTTACCACGTTAGCGATCAGCAGGTTACTGACTCAATCGAGCAGGAGTTTGAAACTGGGCAGACGGGGTCCAAGGCTGGCCAACTTACACAATTGGCATCGCCACTATGCAATGTCTTACATGCCATATCGAGGGCTGACAGACTACTGGAGCAGGCTGTATTGACATGCATGCTTGGCCCACGCAAGTCAAAATACCAGCTGATCCGATTGGGTATAATACATGCAACGGCGCTACCAGTGGCCGCAGAGCGTTCTATGTTGTCCGGGTCCATGGCGATCATCTTCCCGTAGTCCTCGAGCATGGAAGCCGAGAAGACGGCCGTTTGTGAGCCTTTGAGCCTCTCGGCGGAAATACCCGCTGCGTCGATCATGGGTCAGTTTCATGAAATGCCACGTTTTTTGTGTGTTTTCTTTTTTTCTTTTTTTAAATTTAATTGTTCTCACCTGTTTCAAATGCACGATAGGATACTTCCAACGTCCAGCGTTGCATCGGATCCATCGAGGCCGCCTCCTTGGTTGTGACCGAAAAAAAGGGAGCGTCGAAAGCGCTCACATCTTCCGTGATGAAGTGCCCGCCTCGGCCGCCCAGCTATAAATTCTGATAAGCTCTTGTTACCAATTACGCAAGGGGGAATCAGTGCTTCTGTACCGTAGAGCGCTCGTTATGTACAAAGGAATCAAGGTTGATGCGTGATGCCGGCCAATCTGTCATCAAGTTGCGCCGATTCTCCAGGACCTCCCAGAAGCCAAGGTCATTCTCTACATCATTTGGAAGCTTGAAGGAGTACCCGACGACAGCGATGTCATCTATCTCAGGCATCCTCGAATCTGCGTGGGGCAATGGTGCATGCATAATTCCCGCCAAAAGTTGGTTCTAATTGGGACCGGGCGATGTCAAGACGGTACCCTGTTCAGGGGTGTGTGATTGGCGCCCTCTGTGAGATGGCCTGACTTCGGCGTTTACCGGAGAATTCACCCTGCAGAGCAGAGAGAAAAAAAGTGGGAAGTGGGAATATGAACAATTCCCAAAGGTCGGTTAGAAGAATTCATGCTGAGGGGTTCCCGGTTTACTTTTGTATGTCAACTGTACCGGAGAAAATATCGATGACTCCAACATCTCAACCTAATTACCTGGTCGACTGGTTTCCACTGTTTCAGGTTCCATTGACATCTTCCGTATCCTTATGGCTTGTTGGACGTTTATGGGCATGGTCCTGGGCATTCAAGTCAGCATCTCTCTCTTTTCGTCCTTTCTTCAGTTAACAATCGCGACGCTAGAGGCGGATCCAGGACGTCGGTGCCACGAGCCATACTCGATTCATAACTAGACTAGGTGCTAATGGCTAGTCAGTTGTGGGCCTTGATGGAACTGACCCAGAAGCGGCATCTGGTGCCAGGAGGAACACCAGCCGTTGGTTGGGGGCGGCCCGGCAAGCGGCATTCTCAGCGATAGCTTGATGGATCCTGATATTTCTGGACACAGGAATTTTCATGAGATCCACATGTGAGAACAGACGCTCTCAGTATGTCTGGATTCTGCTTCATTCCATCATGTTAAGCGAAAACTGGTGCAGAAGCTCCAACAAAGACCGAGGACCCGGCGAGTAGAGGAAGGAGCAAGGGGTATTCTGCAGGAACATGCCAATTTTACTAGTGGTTTGATTCTGGTAACTTTCCAAGGTGGATTGATCTATCAAAGTGCTTATCCGGTCCGGTTCCCTGAGTATAACAGCCAGGGTGTCTCCAAGGCGAAGGTGCTCTTCAACCTGGTCGATTCCCCTCAATGTGTGAAGTCCTTGAGGTCCTTCTCGAGTCAATACCGAAGAAGCCTAGTAAAATAGCGGGTCAGGGAGGCCTTAACCGACTTTAGTGGGTCTCGTCCTTGAGATGTCGCCACTCGACAGTCACTGCAGTGTGCACCGTGCCTGCATCTCGCAGGATATTTGAAGGAGCGCTAATGTTGATATGAATCAACGGTGTCAGACCAAGACGCGGGAGGGAACTTTAAGGAGTGAAAAGAACAAATGAAAAAAATCGCAGAATCACAGGAATATCGGAGATATAAAAATCTCTGAAGGAATGAAGATCCAGATCTCCAAGGATTATCTGTGATCTGTTTTGGGAGTCCTGAGCTCCTCGTTCTTAAACATATCACACCGCTACTCAATCAGCTTTATTATATCAGTTTATCCAACTCCCGCACTAACTAACTCGAGGAACAAACCGATGTAAAAAGGAAGGAGAGCGGCGGTCTCAGCATATATCCAACAAGCATCGCAACTTGCAAGAAACCTGGGCCCTCTGAAGGTCCTCCGAGTGCCTCGGTTAGAGAGAATGAGAAGCGGATATTAAACAGGAATTTTGGATAATGTGATCGTCGGGCCTGGGCCACCCGCGCAGTGGATCCTTCGGCGCGCGATGTTTCCGTCTGATGGTCGAAATGAAGTGGTCCGCTGAGTTTTCTAGACCAATGAGAAAATCATCAAAGACCTGGAGCGGGAAGGACAAGATGACAAAGTCGGAGCTAAGTGTGATCGCCGTATTTCATTCGATTGGGTTGAAAAATATCCTCTCAAATTACCAATGCTTTGTCCCCACATTCTGTCTTCGATGAAGAGAGAACATTGAGAAGTGTTAATGGAACGGAGACCGTTCCGTGTATTCCAAATTCGTGCATTTGACCTGAAAGAGGTGATATTTGCTCCTATTATTTCGATGGTTCAATACCTTCTTCGATAAAGGCGATAAGCTAAAGATATTTAATGGCAAAGGGATTAGGAATCGGTGGTGTTCAGAGTCCATACACGGCCGCCGCTATCCGGAGGGAAGCTCCTCAGCTTGAAATTAAAATATTCTGAGATGCAAATATCTGCTCTGTTCGTTGCTGTCGATATTTATGGCTCGACCTGTGGATGGTTTGATTCTTTGGGAGATTCAGAAAAAGTGTTGTGGTCTGTTCTGTATACAAACGGGTGACCACGGATTATCTATTATTCCGTCCAGACTGCTATTCTTGCTCCAGTTATGCCCCCATGATTGGTTGCCTTTGCCGGAAATTAACAACGCCTGAATGCCTGCCTGTCCCTTGAGAAACCCTCTAAATCCATGCCTCGCACACGTCCAAGGGAAGCTTTGGTCAAAGTTTAACCCTCCGAGTGATACCAAGAAATAACACGGGGCGGGGAAACAATGGCGCTATTCAATCAGAGTGTCTTATTTGATAATTTTATTGCAGTGTTGCATCCTGGATTCCTGTTCCGGGGACGGCAGTGGGTGCAGAACACTAATTTAGCGCAGCCATCGTTGGTTCAACGCTGAAACAGTGGCGTCGCTAATCAGTGAACGGGTTCGTCTTCGCTTCGAGAAGAAGAGCATGTGAAGAGGAAGAATGGCAGGGAGATACCGAAAAAAACAAAACGCAAGGGAAAAAAAAAGAAAAAAAAAAAAGCCTTGCCATTATTTAGAAACCCTCGAGGTGGTCTGTGGCCTGCACAGGCCAGGCAGTTCCAACACAAAAGGTTTTCTTGTATAGATATGGAATAATCTGAATAAAAGTAGGGAAAATAGTAGTACAGAACAAAATAATAAATGGATAAAAGGATAAATGGACCAGCCAGGAAACATTTTCCAGTCTCCTTTTCTTTTTCGTTTCATTTATTTAGTAATTTTGTTTTTCATGGGTACATGTACCGGGAGGCGCCGTTGTGGTTAGGGAGTGGCCCCTCGCCCTCCGTCACCGTGATTCGAGTCGTCCGGGTAATGCCCGCGCCACCCGTCCCATGCAACCCATCATGCAACCGCTCTGTCGACTCGGTTCCCTTGAGTGTCTCCATCCGGACCCCCTCATTGCCGATCTTATAGTAGTCGGTCGGGGTGGCGGCGACGCCGAGCTTGCTGTGGTTTGACCGCTGCGTGCTGACCCCATATCGGTCGTAGCTGGGTTTGTAGTTGTTGTAGTTGCTGCTGCCGCCCGTCGTGAGCTTTTTGATCTGGCGGGCGATTCCGGTCTCCTTAAGAATCTTGGGGATACAAGGGAGGCAAATGATGAAGAAACCGCAGGTCATCTCAGCCATGGCCCAGAAGGCTAAGGGGCCGAGGGTGAAGATACCGTCTGCGGATTCGCCGTGCGCCACAGTCATTGCTAATCGGAAGGCGGCTGAAACGCAGGCACTATAAAGTTTATTGTGTTAGCTGGGTAAGATAATAAAAAAAGAAGGGAAAAAAAAAAAAGAAAGAGGCGTACAGTAAACCGAGACCGAAAATGATCGACACACCCAACCTCTTACGCCAGGACATCTTCAATGTCCAGATGACGTGTTGGGGGAGTGCCAGGATCAGAATATCACAGATGAGATGGATGCTCGCGGAGGCCACCTGGAGTGTGTATAGGTTGAAGCACTTGCCCGGGACCCGGAAATCGTAGATGGCCTTATGGGGGATACACTGGAGATTGAGGGCGACGATGATGCCGATGTTGGCGGCGATCTGGACGGCGATCACAAACACACACCCCCACCAGAAGGGGCTTTTCATTCGATTACCGCGAGGAGCAAACATGCGACACCACTCAACGAGGATGGCGATCTTGAGAGCAGGCAGGGTGACAGAGTAGCAATTACCGAAGACGAGGACATACTGCCGTGGAATTCAGTTGGTTTATGTTTATAGAAGAACGGATATGAGGAAACTCACGTAGTTTGTTGGGATTACATCTCTAAGACGGACATTCCATGTATGAACGAAGTATCCTGGGGTTTTGATGAGAGCGAGGGTACAGTATGTCGCACCCCAGAAACATCCCTAGAGAGTAATTATTGTTAGATGTGTGATCGATGGGTTTGAGATCGGAAGAACCAACATAAGCTATGACAACCAACACTACATGCAGAATCGAATCGTTAGTAATGGATCAACCAACAACCAACAACCAACATCCCATACCTTCTTCCGTTTGAAACTTCCTCAGCAGAAACCCTCTAGCATAACCCCGGAGCACGAGACAAATGGTGGCAAACGAAGCGCACGCCAGCAGCACGCCCCAAGCCACGCCGTTATTGTTGGGAGGGTTGACAAGGTTGGGAATGACACCGGCAGGCGGCGCCATGGCAGGTCCGTCCATATTAATCTCCATGGCTACTAATCCTTTTGTCGAACACGGGGAGAATGAGGTTGATGTTCGTCGTCTCTTCTCTAGAGGAGGGTGAAAGATTTTATTGTTCGAGTCCTGGGAGTGTCTCGAGTTTCGCTCCCAGTTCTTTGTCGATCGTCAGGAGACCGTTCAACCATAGCCAGGGTCGAACCGTTGATAGTCCCGACAAACAGGCCAGGGCTGGCTCGTAACCGGTTCAGTGGCCAAGGGGGACCCATTGGCCTGGCATCTGGGAGACCATGCCTGGACGCTTGTGTGCCGTCCGACGCAGGGATCTTGCTCCTGACGGGGCCAGACAGGCATCTCGTGTATTCTGCACCAGGGAGTATCATAATCTTAAATGGGCGGGGAATTTGTCGGCATTCTCATAGTACTGAAATATTCCTTATCCTCGAATTGAATTGTTGCATTCGTTATTCTCTTTTATCTCGTCTTCTATTGCTTGTGAATGTGCTAAACACCGAGTGTCAGGCGAACCGATTTCCCCTGTGTCTATAATACAAGTACCTACTATAGTACCAACCTCCTGGAGTACCACTCCATCAACCGACGTAGGTACTAGTAGTATGTCGAGTCGTACTTTTGCAGTGCTAGTCTCCAATTGCCGGCAAACACCAGTTAATCTCGTTGCCGATATGAGCAATGCTGTGAAGAATGACTTAAATGGGGGCCAAATCGAAAAGTCCTCAAGAATGAAATAACCAAGGAAAATAGGAAAATAGGAAAAAAAAAAAAAACGTCCCGCCCCGTTCTCGGCTCGAGCCGGCGTGGAATCCGCCGCCTTTACCGTAAGCCACCATTTTCAGTCACAAATCCGCCCCTAGTCTAAGGCCTTGACGGGCCTGGATAGGCTGGTTGACGCGCCCCCGAAGGCCTTTTAGCTTGTGTCAGAATCCCACCAGGTGGGTCACGCCATTGGTTGATGGGGAGCATCCGAAGATCCCATTTTTTTCGTGAGCATGCTGCCAATCCATTGTCACTTTGACAAGCCGTGCCTCAATAGCCTAGCAGAGCCTAACAGAGCCCGCTTTTCCTGCGGCGCAGGCGAAGGATCCACACCGTGCTCGTACTCAGAATAGGACGGATGCTCATCTCCAGAGTCCAGACTGCAAACAGGCCGCGTTTTGCCCTTCCACGAATGTGTTGTTGTTGTTCAGACAACCTCTCCACTCTCCAGCATTTGGCCTCATTCGCTTGAGCCACCGCGGTTTCCGACAGGCATCGATCAGGAGACAAAGGGGTTTGTCTTCCTCCCCCTCTCCCCTTTTTTTTTCAGGCTTGGGTGTTTCCAATGGTGGCGCTATGATGGGAGGTTGGACTGGAGACGAGCGTTCCTGGGATGGATTGGATCAGTTCCCCCTCATTCCTATTGCCCCCCCTGATATCCCCTCCTCTCCTTACCCCCACCTCAGAACCGTTCACGCTCATAAACTGGGGCGGTTGCACGATCCCGAGATACCATTGAGCCTTTACTCCCCTGTTTTCACGCCTCTCTTTGTATCTCATCTATCTTTTAACGTTACCGATACCCCCCTCTCCCTTAAACCATGCCAGAACAGCACGTCTATAACCTCCACCCTCTGGGGTGGGAAAATGACCCCGAGGAGGAGAGATACAAGCTCTCGACTCTGGACTACCTGAGCGTGCAAACCTACAACATGTACGCCCTGTTCTTCCGACTGGAGGATACGGACAAGCCAAGGGCCGTAGAGGTGCTCAAGGCCGGCCTGGAGCGGACCCTGAGCCAGGTGCGACGCCTGTGTGGCACCATTGAGAAGGACCCTAGCGGGGGATACGCCTTCACCAAGAAGAAAAATAGCACCGTGCCATTCGTCGTGCAGTGGCTCGACTCACCTGACGACAAGTACCCGTCCCTGGAGGAGATAGAGAAGACGCACTTCAGCGCTGCCACCCTGGGTGACCTCGCTCTGTGGAGTGTGCCACCCATGACCTACGGCGAGAAGCCAGAGGCCAAGCCCGACTGCAGCCCCCTGGTGGCAGCGTACAAGGCCAACTTCGTGCGCGGTGGTTTGGTCTTCATTATGCACCACCACCACTACACCAACGATGTCATGGGCTGGGCAGGTCTCACGCACCAGCTGGCCGAGAACTGCGCCGCCGTCTTCCACAACAACCCCTCCGCATACCCCTTCCCTTCCTGGGACCCCCAGAACGTCGACCTCTCCCGCCTGACCAAGCCAGAGCCCGCTGAGGAGAACAAGATCGATGGCCCCCTCGCGCCCTCGCGCCACCCAGACCACAAAATGGGCATTTCTCTGCTCTTCCATCTCCCCAAGAGCAAAGCCGCCGAGCTCAAGAAGATGGCCACCCCCGAAGACGGCACCTGGGTGTCCACCTACGATGCCTTCTCCGCCTTCATCCTGCGCACGCTCTCGCGCGTACGCCAGCCCGTCTTCAATCGCAACCTCGCTGAGCCCCTCTTCTGGGTGGAGGCCGTGGACATGCGACGACGGCTTCACAGCCCCAAGGTGCCACCCCGCATGCAGGGCAACGTGATGTCCGCAGCCATGTCGACCACGGCACCCGTGACACAGCCCATCCTGTCGGATATCATCTCCGAGTGGCCGTTCTGGAAGCTGGCCAGCTACGTCCGCCAGATGACCGACAGCGTCACGCAGGAGGCCCTAGATGGGCTGCTGGGTGTGGTGGCCACCATCCGCGACAAGACGGCGCTCAACGTGCGCATCGACTCGTACCCGCCCATGTCGCTGCTGCAGACCGACCACCGTGACGCCAACATCCCCGCGGCAAACTTTGGGTTCGCCTCGCCCATTACATATCGTCACCTGCTGGACTGCGTGACTAACGGTGTTATTATTGTGTACCCGTCGCGAAACCCCAGCCCGGAATCTGACGAGGGCTGCGAGTTCGCCATTTCGTATGAGAAGGACTTGGCCCAAACTCTGATTGAGGACAAAGAGTGGAACAAGTTCTTCGAGTACCGAGGTGTGGACGCAAAGGACGCAAAGGATGTATAGACTCCCCTTTGTATCCTCTCCACTTTAGTTAATAACATACGTACATATACCAATCCATTCTTTGTCCACCGGAAAGTAAGAAATTCAATCAAGATTCAAGCCAAGAACCTTAGCAAGATATTTTAGTAGATATATGTAGGCAATAGTCCCCCAAACAGATCCAGCCTGCCTAAGTCTGAATCTTCCAATACAGCCTAAACATCGTCAAACTTTTCATAAACCAATCATCCCCCCTCTTCACCCAGGTCTCATGATAATGTCCTCCCCCCGTCCCATGAAACCCTCCCGTCGGCCCCTTACTCCCAGCATGGTACACCACGCTCCAGATCGCCGAAATCTCCTCGGGACCCGTCTGCTCTAGCTCTCCTGGCCCCACGATGTGAATTGTCTGCTGGGTCTCAAAGGCCTTGCTGAAGAATGCGGCCCATTCGGCTCGAGAGGTCCAGGAGTAGACTACGCCGCCTTCATCGACGACGGTGCCATCGGGATTACAGAAGGAGAAGGTGGTATCGGGGAGCATGAGTTCATCGAAGCGGTCCCATTGGTTTGAGTCTGCGAAGCGGCAGTATTGGGCTTTTTTGCGATGGATGATGGCGGAGACTTCGGGGGAGACGGACATTGTTTCTTTTCTCGCTTTTCCGTTTGTTTGGGTTGGGCTGGTTTGAATTTGTGTTAGGGAGTTAATGCCTAAGAGATGGTGAAAGGAAGGGTATAGAGAGAGATAATATTGTCTGGTGGTAAACACTCTACTCCGCAGTCTATGAAAAGGGATATCCCGACACGAACCCGAGGGCCAAGTCTTTAGTTGGAGAACCCCTCAGTAGTAGAATCCTTCTTCTATATCTCGAAACCTCTTTGCTTTTTGGCGGTGGAGAATAGGTATACACCGAGGGACAAAGCCCTGTCTTCCCCGAAGACGGGTTTTGGGTGAGACGCAGGGGCTGTGTGTGTGGGAACCAAACTAACTCTTTCAGCCAGTAGAGTCGTATCGAGAATTAGTGATCCTTCTGTCCCCATTGAGAGTGGAATTACAGCAGGATGATTAGTGTTGAAAGTTTTTAGTCAAGAGAACTCCATGGTCATTGGTCAAACTACCCCTGGCCCTGCCCCTGCCCCCTCATTTTTGAATATGCCAAGTGGTAAGACATTATGTATTCTTCAGAATGGCATGACGAGCCCGTCGCTTAAAATCAAATGCCGAATCCGCGCCGCCACCAAAGGCTTATGAGCTTTTCAATAATTTATGTGTAGATTGGAGTGGCGTCTGTGGCTTAAATAGATTAATAATGGGCATAAAGAACATTGAGCGACAACGTCAATTCCTGGGAAGAAAGGCATACATATTGGATTGGATTTGACTTTGCTGGACGCGGTTCAAGTGCAGGGGACGGACGTCTGGAACCTGGCTCGACCGAGGAAGAATATCATTCACCCTAGGACGGGGGGGTGTCTCCGGGCCTAGCATAGTCATGAATCCTTTGGTTTTATTCGATCGATCAGGCCAAGGAAATCAACTCAGGGAGGTTTAATTCTATTGGGTCAAGGACGGCTGATCAATAACGGAGAGTGTGGTTTATGGATGATACTCATGTATAGCGATGCCCTGCATATAGAGTAGGTACCGTTGGAGAATTGATAAGTGGATGATCAGAAAGGGTAAGTGGGCTGTTTCATTCACATAAAAGGAAAAATAATATTTATAAAGAATATATAGTAGAATCTGTTGATAGGTATAGCTCCACTGACAAGAAAAGGGCCACGTTTTATATTTTTACAATGACCCGAATTCCTTCGTCTATTCCAGGCATAACCTATCAGAATGTACAATGGGAAAATATACCACGCTACAGCAGCTCTACGAGCGCACGGAATAGCAGTGTTATCATTAAGAGTTATCATTGAACAATGACTAAAGTTTACTCGCATGGTTGACGAGAAAGTATGAAGATGGCTACTATGCATTTGCCTTTTCCTTCTGGATCTGCAGCGCCAGAACGTCCAATAACGGCGGAGGGGCATCCAGTTTCTCCATAAATATCTCGACCATCCGAACTCCCTTGCCATTCAGCATCTTCTCGTCCGTCATGACCTTTTCGAAATCGGCCCAGGTGCGGATCTCCCACGTGTGTGCCGCGTACTCCCCTTCCTCTGGAGCGCCATAGAATTCCGGCCCCTTAAGATACCGCCATGGGTAAATGTCGTTGTAACCAGCCGTCCGTCCGTGGATGCACCGCTCGATTGTGTATCCGTCGTTGTTGATGAGGAAAATAATCACGTTAAGCTTCCGGTGGATGATTGTGCTCAACTCCTGTGACGTCAACTGGAAGCTGCCATCGCCGATAAATAGAATCGTTCGGCCTTCGAGGAGGTTGTAATATTCCGACCGTGCAATCAGATCGCGCTGCGCCAGGCTTGCTCCAAGTGTAGCGGGCAGCATATATCCGATTGATAGCCATGTCACCGGTTTAAAGAGGCGGGTTTTGGTTGGTAGGACGAATTGATTGGCCCCGTATCCTGCGGTGCCAGTTTCGGCAAGAATAATATCGCCTTCTCGGAAGAAAGAGGACATTCTCGCCCAGAATCCTTCATTGTGCGTTACCGGATCGGAGCTGGTGACTTCCGGGAGCTGGATTGATTGCGGGTGAATAATTTCGGGGTTGTATTTAGATATCTTCGACGTGTCGAACTGCGCTATTAGCTGTGGCAGGAAATGATTTGCTGGCAAGTCACGAAAAAGTTCCTTTCCAACTTGCACAGAAGTTGGACCAATTGCAACAGTGACGTCAGCGTTGGGAATGGCTTGGAAGATAAAGGTATTTGTGTTACTGTAGTGGGGCCCAAAGCAGAGGATGAGATCACATGAGTTCACAAACTCTTTGCGCTGCGGGGTGAAGACGCCGTAAACGTTTGGTAGGGTCTCGTCGATGAGACCTTTTCCAAACGACGAGGTCAATGTGGGCCACCCAGTGGTTCTCACCAGGTGATCTACCTCTTCCAAGATTCGAGCCGATCGGCTTTCTCCATCGACTAGAATCATGGGCCGCTTAGCGTTATAGACCCGTTCAAGAATGGTTTGTAGCGCCTTTTCCTCGACTTTGGGTTGTCGCACTGGAAGCGGGATTGTAAGCTTGGTTTCGAGGCCAATTGTGGGCACGCGGAGTGCCACCATGTCGTCAGGGATTGTAATGCGGACAGGCCGACTGTGCAGTAAACATTGTTGTAGGACATGGTCGATTTCCGCAGGGGCAGACCGGTGGTCTTTCAAAATAGCTTGAGCAACGGTGATGTGTTCCTGCATGCGGTCAAATCGCTCGTATTCGCCGTCGCAGAATGTGTGGTGGATCAGGGCGCGTGAATCTTGGGACTGGCGGATGGGGGTTCCGACGACGTGCACGACAGGGGCTCTTTCGGCGTAGGCACCGGCGATCGCATTGACGGCAGAGAGCTCGCCAACTCCAAAAGTAGTTACGAGCGCACCGATCCCTAACGGCCCGTCAGCATTTGTTACGAGGGGGAAAAGGGAAGGATGAAGAATGGATATGGAAGGGCAGGTTACCTTTGATTCGGGAATACCCATCCGCCGCGTACCCCGCATTCAACTCGTTACAGTTGCCGATCCAGTGCAAACGAGAAGGGGCGACATAATCGAGGAGTTGAAGGTTATAATCACCCGGAAGACCAAAAATCGAGTCGACTCCTAGCTGGTGGAGTCGGGTGAAGAGGTATTCGGCTAGGGTAGTGGTGTTGGTCTCCATGTTGACGAGTGATGACAAGAGGAGACTCCAATTCTCCGCAGTGGCGACGTTGGCCCAGAGTTATATACTGTTGGAGTTGGAGTCAGCGCGTGGTTCGGCATCGGGTTTCCCGCCCCGCCGGTTACCATCGGCCTACAAACACAACTGGTTTTGAGCGAACGAAGAGCGCCCGTTATCGAATATTTGGTGGCTAACGTCCTCACAGCAGCTGCTAAACTTCTGTCAAACATGCTCCAGGACTCTTGAGATAGATAAATGAGAGAATAAATACAATTTCCATATTTGAGATACTCCAAGTGTCATGGACACCGGAGGTCCCGATTGAAGCTTATTGATCCCTTGACAGCCAATCACGGGACGTATTTTTTGTACCAACCCAAGCCATCTTCGCCCTCTCCAAACAATCAACACAATCTATCTCTGCTACCTTCGATGCAAATCCTTCTCATACTCTCGTGGGAGGAATTCACTTATCATCTTCCCGATTAAATTGACAGGCGGACTTTTCATCCTTCCGATGGTTCCTTCCTTTTTATTGAGTTGTACACTGGTCTCTACTGGGAAGAAGGAGGCTAGTAAGGTATCGCAGTGGCCCATAACACACATTCCGGCGTTTCTGGATAATAGAGTCTTATTTCATTCCTCCAGGGCGTTATGATATTCCCTTCGACGATAGTGCATACCAACCAGGAATTTATCTCATCTTTAGCCTGGGAAGAAGCGAAGGGTGCTAGGACGGACAGGATGAATTCTTCCCCAATCGATTCACCCCCTACTTGTACGATCGCCAGATTGATGGCTCCTATTTCAGAGGTAATAGCAATATTTCAGATTAGTGCATTGTCTAATATTGCCTTATATTCGGCAGGACGTGGTGTATTCCTACAACAGCTATTCTACATCACCACCCCTCCCCCACGAAATTCTTGCGCATTCAATAAACCAATGGCTTATTTTGACACTAAATTTATGAGCCTGTTATTGATTGTGATGGATGACTTCTCCACCGGGCCCCGGAAACCCTGAGCATAACGACCGGAATGAGAAGGACGACAACAATGAGGGCGAACGTAAGCCAGGCATATTGGATGTCTACTTTCTCGGCGAATGGGAGCCTTTTTAATGCGTAAGTGAACGCCCTTCTATCACATTTACCTAAATGGAAAATTGGATGACTCACGCGTAAAAAGAAATCAAGCAAGAGAAGATCTGTCGGAAGATATTGAGGATTGTCGATATCTCCCCGCTTTGGGGCTTATAACACTATCAAGTCGTTAGTACTGACTCTAATTTCCACTTTTAGGGTTTCACTGACGTCTGTGGTATAGGCGTAGATCACGGTAGTTGCAATCTGCAATCCAAGATTGGCAATTCCCATTCCGAACGCAGCACCAACCCAACTAACACTTTCGGCACGTGACAGACAGATACCTTCAATGATGATCCCAATTGGAACAAGTAAAGTTCCCCATATGGCATTTAAGCGCGCCTCGGGTAGTCTTTCCCCGTTATGCTTCTGGGCATGCCGATTCGACATCCAGTCGGTTACCCACCCCGCGCTGAGCTCCCCTATCAAGCATCCAATCAAGAGCGGAACACTAAGCATCAGGCCGGTCTGCACTGTGCTAAAACCGTAAAGATGGGTGAATAGCTTGGCGCCCGTTAAGGCAAATAGCACTGATCCATAGCCAAAGCAGGTCATGTACAGGAGTGCCGGGAAAAGAATGGCGACGAACCGCAGCATTCTAAAGGGGCGAGTGAAATCGCGGAGGCGTGGGCGCCGGTGCGGTGTATGGCTGTGCCTGAGAATCAAGTTTTCCAAATACGACTGCTCGCGGTAGGGAGAACCGTCACCGTCACCGTTTGCTGAATAAAGTGTCTCGGGAAGACAGAAGAGTCCAACCACGAATGTGCCGAGTTGGATGTACCCGGGAATAAAAAAGCACGCCCGCCATCCAATATATTGAGCCACACCTCCACCGAGGATGGGAGCAACCTAGGGAGAAATCGATAGTTAGCACATGTATTACCAGGGAAAAGGGGGCTTTAGGGAGTGCAATTTCGTACGTGCGCGCCGTTTGTGAGGAAGAATGTATAAAGGCCCATATAAACACCACGCTGATGCACAAAGTACAGGTCACAGATAGTTGCTGCACCCATTGCGATAGTTGACCCGGCAGCTAAGCCATTGAACACGCGAGTGACCATGATGTCAGCCCACGTATCACAATAACCGGCGGCGATATTTGTGACAGCGGCGATTAGGCTCCCGAGCAGGTAGATCGGCCGACGACCATATCCATTTGCAAAGGGGCCAGCTATGAGGGGACCGATGCCCGCAAACACAAGGAACAAAGTGAGCTCTGGATATGGTTAACCTCGTTTCATCAGAAACGCCAACACTTTATTGTTTAATCGCCGACGGGTGTTTTGAGACGAACCGTAGCTTATTTCTACTATAGGCATCTTAAAGGCTTCACTCATGAGTACAAATGCCGGGTTTGCAGCTGCTGCTCCCATCGTACCGAGCATGGCAAGCCAACTGGCTTGCAGCGCGACGCTCAACTTGAGAGCAGGGTGCCAATTCTAGTATCCATTGTGAGCCTGATGTGCTTCAATCTACACTTGGCAGCTAGCAGAGGGAGGGAGGGAGCTCACCAACGGATCATCTTTGTTGGAAGTAGGCTGGGGCACCAAAGGTAGGCCATGGCTGTCTCGAACAACTGTTTGTTTAGGGTGGCTTTCCATTTTCTGAAGGCTGTCGGGGTTGCTGTGAATCGTCTCGCTGTGAGACACTTCCGCCTTCTCAGGATCCATGACTATGGAGTGATATGACTCTGGGGATCTCAAGCGGAGATTATCTTCCCGTTATATACCGTTCGCGCAGCTCTTCCGCCTTCTGGGAGTCTGTGCTTGTGAGGATTTGCCAAGAGACGATACTCCATTGGCTCCCATTTTCCGTTAAGAAGGGGGTGAAGTTTTGCATGCCAAATACCCCGACAAGCCAGCCATTGAGGAGGATAGAGTTTTCGGGGAGTTAAGACGGGGAGTTAAGAGGACGGGCCCTCTCTATGGATCGGGGCCTTAGGGTGGGGGCGTTTCATTGGTCCGCCAAGGCAAAGTTTTCCTCCTCCATTACCGAAGTGCGGGGTGTGGAGAAATGATTTACCCTAGGATTATGCATGTGGTTCTGTCATTCAAGGATTTTGCGACTTACTCCATTGACAGTTTTCAGTCTGAAGATGGTCGGTAACATGAGGGAGACTGGTAGAAAGCGACGCAACCGAGTTCCAGTCTCCTGTTTTGGTTGTCGAGCGCTAAAGACCAAATGCGATGGAGTTCGGCCGATCTGCTCAACCTGCGCTCGCAGCGGGCGCGATTGTGTCTTTGATCAACAAGGGGCCACAGGGGGTGCTAAGAAGGCTGTACTCGTAAACCAGGAGTAAGTATTTAATTTCCAAAAAAAAAAAAAAATCATGTTCTCCCCGGAGGCGCACTAGTGTTGATCAATAGAGTCTATGAAGATACCTGCGAACTCTCGAAAAGCGCCTTGAGCTTCTCGCGAAGAAATCATCCCCTCTAACTCTGCATAATGAAGGAGAGAGTTCACGTCAAGAAAGCACATTTGGATCACATAGCGAAAATACCGTTGGGGCTTCCTCGTCGGTTGTGGTTGATGCTAATGTTTCAATTGGAGGAGCGTCGTTCCCCCAGCTGATTCTCACAGCCCTCCATGGCCACGAGAAAGTCAAGGCCCGGTCGATGACCACCGATCGGGACGTTAGATCTCAATCCTCAATTCTCACGGGTGAAGACCTTTACACTTTGCCCTGCAACGCGGCTGAGATCCTTGACCGTTTTTTCAGCTTTCGGAACATCCTAACCCCCATATTTCATGTTCCAAGTGTGCAACCCGTCTTCGATGCAGCGATGCAGTGTGCACCAGAGGAAAGATATTGCCACCAGTCAGCTTTCGTTTTGCTGAATATGATATTTGCCCTGTGCACCTCGCACTGGTCAGTTGACAGTTTGACCACTGCGAGAAGACATTATGACATTGCCATGACGCTCATGCAGCCCACACTTCTTCGAGATTGGAGCTTAGAACATGTTCAGGCGCTTGTCATAGCAGCGAGGTATTTGCAGGGATCCAACGCCTTTGCGGAGTGCTGGAATGTCCTTGGTCTCGCGATCCGAATTGCTTACGGGCTGCGACTGCATCAAGATCCTCCTGAAACAGATACTCCTCCTCTCCGGGAGACCAAGCGGCGCGTTTGGTACGCTATATACACTCTCGACATGCATTTGAGCATGATATATGAGCGTCCGTCGGCAACAAGATCCAACGAGTTTTCCGTTCGCCCGCCTGAGGACCTCGATGATAACTGCATCAACAAGGACGGCCTTTTGTACCCGATGCCTCAACGGCCGTCATCCATGTCCTTTTTCCTCGAGGTTATTAAACTATATCATATTGTGGAAAACACACTTTCCCAACTATCCAGTGTAGGGGAAAACGGCAGAAAGATCGCAGAGCTTGTAATTGCATTGGATGAGGACCACCAAAAATGGCGCAACGGGCTCCCTCCACAACTGGTCCTCGACTACAACGACATCAATGAACCAACATGGATCCTAGCACTCCGGAGCAATATGGTCCGGATTCTCATCCACCGCCAGTCTCTGGTGGTGACACTAAACGGGCTAGTAAAACCACAGCAGATTGAGGCCTCTATAGTTAATCATGCTCTTCAGCATAGTCGCAGCATATGTGTAGCGGCCGCAATGGAGACTGTGCAAATCGTGGCTTTGAGACATGAGCAGACCAGACAAACGATGGGCCTAAACTGGTTCAACATTTACTATTGTAAAGAATTCCTTTCCTGAGATACTGCTTTTTTTTTATTCTAAAGCTAACCAAGAGGGGCTTTTGCCGTGTGCTTTTGAAAGTGTTCAATGCGGTCATTGTGCTCGTCTCTCATGTCGTTGACCCAGCCTATGCAAACGATAAGCCTGCCCTAGCCAGGGTCGACAAGGCCCTACACATGATCAAGGCGATGTCAAATAACCATTCCTTTGCTCAAAGAGCATACACGTTTCTTCAACAGCTGCTCAACTACATGCACCCGACCGTTGCAGCTAGACAGGATGGCTTCCGTAGCGAGGAAGCTGTTGCGGCTCCGTCACAAACACCCCTGGCAGACCCTCTACCCGCTACTCTTGAAAGTGATACAGAAGTAATACCTGGCCTACATGCCCTATTTGGGTTCACACAGAATCTCTCTGATAATCTGGAATCCCAATTGGAAACCTTTGATACAAGAGGCTTGGACGAATCATTGTGGACGTTCAACGAGAGTGGATTGTTTCATGGGATAACATAAATTTACCAACAGCATCTATATATTCAATTTCCTTTTCAATTTAAAACCTCTTTTTGGGCTAGACCTTTTACACTCAAGTATACAGTGAGGAAAACTGCGACTGAAGGGAAAAATGAAAAAGGGGGGGCGGACTTCTCTTGCTTTCCTGTGCAGCGAGCCTAGACATTTTGGATCGAGTCCCTATCTTTGGGATATCAATGATCCAATAATGAAGACCCGAGAAGCCCCAAATTATTCTTACTCAAGTGGCGAAGATAACAAGAGAAGCGGCTATATTCCGCCATCCTAACCACCGGGGAGTTAAGACGCCAATCCTTCCCCAGGGACACGGAGTTAACGCACAACGCTAACCACAGTGACCAGAACAAACCACGATGACGATGGGGACGAAAAAATTAAGGCGGTAATGCCCCTGTGAGGAGAGTCGCGACAAGATGGTTATAAAGTCGCCCTTCCGCTTGGCACCGGTAGTAGCCAGACAGATACCTTTACCAAACCTCACTACTTGACGACAATGTTTCGAATCGCCATCATCGGAGGAGGCATCGGCGGCCTCTTTGCTGCTCTATCCATTCATAAGCATTGCGGATCGCATGTCGAGATCGATGTGTACGAGGGAGCACCCCAATATTCTGAAATCGGTGCTGGTGTTGGTATCGGTCCAAATGCTGCGAAGCTCATCGAAAAGCTAGGCTTGTTAGAGGAATCGCTACAGATCGCGGGAAAACGCCAGAACGTTTGGCTCTCCTTCCGTCGGTATGATACTGGCGCAGAGGTGCACACGGTTTACACGCCTGCGGAAGGCAATACCACCCAGCTGCCCATGCACAGGGCGGAGTTTCTCGAGCTCCTAGTGCGTGCAGTCCAGGATAGGGGAGCGGCCCGGTTGCATACCAATAAACGCTGCAAAGAATTACAGGTAATTGTGAACCTTCAATCAAATCCCACTTATCGGGGAGGGAGATAGTCGAGCGTATCCGCGAATATAAGCTAACTGGTGCAGGACAATGGAGATTCAATACTAGTCACCTTCGCGGACGGAACGACCACGTCCGCTAACTTGGTCATCGGAGCTGATGGCATCCACTCAGCGGTTCGATCTCATTACATTGTACGTACTCTCTAGTAACAGAAAGTGGTGGTAGACTTAAAAAAATGGTTGTCTAACTAAAATGATAATAGAATGATAACGCCCAGTACGGTGAGATGGTGGTCTACCGTGGATTGTGCGACATTTCCGATATCCAAGACAAGTGGACTCTCGACACCTATGCCACTCTCTGGATGGCTCCCGGGAAGCATTTTTTAACGTTCCCAATCTGCGACAACAAGGTCCTAAACGTCGTCGGCTTCGTCACAACACCCCTAGAGAAACTGGGAGACGTGAAGGAGAGCTGGACACTCGCAGGCGACAAGGGAGCCGTGGAGGAGGAATTCAAAGACTTTGCTCCTCTCGTACAAACCGTCATCGAGAAGATGAACACAAACCCTTTGAAGTGGATCTTGTTTGACCGCAAATCATCTTCGCAATGGATCTTCGGGGACGGGAAAGTTGCTCTGCTAGGGGACGCGGCACATGCCATGTGCCCACATCAAGGTTAGTGAATACACCGGACACATGCCACCTACTATCCCGACCTTCGATTGATCATACTCACCCTTTTTACTGTCTTTGCAGGAGCCGGTGCCGGCCAAGCGTTGGAGGATGGCTACGTGATTGGACGAGCTCTGCAAGATTATTTCCGCGGAAAGGAAACCACACAGAAGCACAGTGTTCAGGACGCTCTTCTCCTCTATCAATCAATCCGATACCCCCGCTCTGAAAAGGTGCAGTTGACCTCTCGTCAGGCAGGCGAGTTATATGAGATGCGAACGGAGGATCTTTCCAAAATAAGCTATGAAGATGGACTTCCCATCGCGAAGGGAATGCTGGAAGACCGA
This sequence comes from Aspergillus biplanus, assembly GCA_027569045.1. Lineage (NCBI taxonomy): Eukaryota > Fungi > Ascomycota > Eurotiomycetes > Eurotiales > Aspergillaceae > Aspergillus > Aspergillus biplanus. The sequence continues at coordinate 480,874 of JAPDEJ010000005.1, read as the reverse complement.
ATGGAATGGATCTGGACTGAGGATATTGATCGAGTTTATGAGGAGGCCAGGGGCGCCTGGACTCCTCCTTCCGCCATGCTATAAGAATCTCAATGCAGTTATATCAACATCATGACAAGGCAATAGGATCTACAAACTTCTGTACAATTTAGAAATATTCTCTTGTTAGCTTGATTTATTAACGACCCTCCCCTAGTATTGTACGCAGTGGCAGTAATAATATTTCTATAAGCAACATCTTGGTCATTTATCTCATAACCCTAAATGCTATATGGAAATGTGATCTCGTAATAATCAGCCTGATCAATGCAGGAGGAAACGATTCATACAATGAACACTAATATTTGTTCAATATCCAGTTCACTTCTCATAGCTTAGCCCGATTTGTTCCCCATCTTTGTATCTCGGGATGACCACTAGGAGGAAACAGTTCCTTTTGCAGCACCCGCTTCACCACTTTCCCTGATGCACTTTTTGGTAAGCCATTCACAACTCGCAGTAAAGTTGGAAGTTTATAACCAGCAAGTCTAGAGCGGAGATCTGCTCGCAATTCCTCGAGTTTGAGCGTGGTAACCTGGTTTATGTCAGTCCACTTGTTTCGGCCCAGATCCATAGGTGAGAACATACCCCATCCCTCAGGGTAATGGCGGCCGCCACTCTTTGCCCATATTCCTCATCCTCCACTCCGACAACCATTACTTCTCCGATATAAGGTAGACTGAGAATCTCCCGTTCGATATCAAGAGCGGATATTTTATATCCACCGGATTTTATGACTGCTATCTCGTTAGGCTCCAGGCTAACAAGGTGAAGAGAAGGGGGTAGAGACTGACTGTCGATTGAAGCACGCCCAAGAATAAAGTAGTAGTCCCCTTCTCGGCGACCGATATCGCCTGTTTTGTAGTATCCGTCGGCTGTATATGCTCTGGCTGTGGCTTGGGGATCGTATATGTATCTGTAAACCTGTGAGTCGAGGTATCGTGGACAATCATTTTAGGAGAGATAGAAACCGACTTGGTAAAGATGTGAGGGCTTTTTACAAGAATCTCCCCTTCCTCCCCATTAGAGAGTTTTACATCCAACCCGAAGAAGACCTTCCCAACAGATCCCTACCCCATAGTCAGCTCAACGTAAGGTTATCTTGGGCCTTATTCTAGTACTTACATCCGGTGTATTCATATCCCCGGGTTTTACGCTGAACACGCTGCTGAACTCGGTTGCTCCGTACCGCTCAAGGATTCTTTTCCCGTCCAGTAATTCGATCCATTTCGTTTGGAGTGTAAAGGGCAGTGCTGCACTTCCAGACATCATAAGGCGGAAAGCCCGAGCTGCATCCATATAAGCCTTGACTTCAGTCGGTGCTCGCTGTTTGATTTCTTCTTCAAAAAATCTCATCAAGCGCATGTACATTGTTGGAACACCAGAAAACACGGTTAGGCCGCCTTGCCGCCAGCGGTCCCAAATCTGGCCTGGGTTGAATCCCGAAGACTGAAACTCAATAGTAGCGCCTGCTAAAAGGAAGGGCATGAAACTAATCCCAATTCCCGTCGCATGATGCACCGGCAACGTGTGTAGAACGACATCTCCTGGCTGCAGGTTATACCACAGGGCAATAGCCTGGGCGGTTTGGTCGAGGAATGCGCGTGGTTTGGCGACACCCTTTGGAGGACCACTGGTTCCAGAAGTGAAGATAATCAGGCCGGCACCATGATATGGCGGGATATGGTCACAAGAGGCCACTATGTCTTGCGGGGGTATCATTGGCTGGAAGAGATATGGCCGTACATCCATTGACAGAAACTTAGAGTTGCCAGCTGCGTTCATTTTCTCACTCAGTTGGCGGCCCACGTGGGCATATTTTGAAGAACACAGGATAGCCACAGATCGAGACGTCTTTGCAAAATACATCGCTTCGTCCACGGGTACCGCAACGGCTAAACGGAGCAATCAGCATAGTATTGAAAGAGCTAGGGGCTTCTCCAGACTTACAAATAGGAACCACAATAGCCCCCAAGGCTACGATTGCCAGGAATGCCGTTGCAAACTCATAGCCACCCGGCGACAGAAGATTGATTGCCACTTCATCACCCCGCATCAACTGAGCCTGGGTCTCTGGGTCGAGCTGATCACGGATGGCATTGCGGAGATGCAATACATCCGAGAGTAGTTGGGCATGAGTCCCTTGCAGCCCGTTGGTGACATCCCTAATTACAGTGGACGTGTAATTATTCGCAAAGTAGAGCAGACGAGTAAATATAGGGAAGTTGGGGAAGATATTATCTCCCACATGTGTGGGCTGGGCAAAACGCTTGTCCTGCATCATGGTGTTTCCTTTATCCTTTTCTCATTCGGTGTCCTCTTTCAGCTGGTCTGCACAGAGATAAATATTATATTTTAAGCCTTCCAGCTTTTGCATTCATCCCCGCCTTTAATTATCCCCCACAAGCTTTGGGCATGCTGCAAGAGAATCCGGCGATTCAGGCTTTCGCGGCGATCACGGCGTTTCCGGGGCTTTCGGCGATCCCCAGAAACGCCGTAGATACTAGCCATCCACCAGTGATGTACTCTAGCATTGAGTATATGGGGTAGAAGTTCCACCAACATGGGCGATCAAATAACAAGCATTTCCCTGCAATCTTTCTTCGGCGGGTTGGGGGTGGGTGGGCCTGAGGTGTGCATAGCGAGCTACCAAACACTGCGGGGTGAGAATGAGGGGATAACTGACGAAGGACGGAGACATATCGATGTTAAATATTTAGTGCAGATTTTAAAATGCATCGTGACGTTGGTATTGCACTCTCTCAGTGGATGAGATGATGGAAGATGGTGCAGTGGTTGCTGTGTTGACAAGGTGATGCCCCTGGCCTACGGTGCACCTTTCTAGTTCGGTCAGGTGAGTATTTCTACAGAACAAGTTGAAGGCATTATCCAGTTCTTACATGGAATGTTTATTCTATGAATTCAATACCCGAAATTCCAGAGTATAACAAGCTAAATTCTTTTCTTCGACCGACCGATCATGCATTTGACATAAGACCCTACTATACTAACACACTATTCGCAAGAACCTCAAGCTTTTACAAACACTGGGAGTACCAGTCATTCTGTTTGGTACAGGTATAAGGGCTGGCGCAAACAGTTGGACCAGTCCAGCCGTTTCCACCACACTGGCCCCAGTGAGCAGCAGTACCAGTGCTTGTGGAAGTGGAAGTGGCAGAGGTAGTGGTGGTTGTTGCAGTCGCCGAGGTGGTGGTAGTGGTGGTTGTCGTGACGGTAACGCCCAGACCCGCCAGCAACCCATCATATGCTGGCTTCTTGACGAAGTTCTCGTCCCAGGGGAGGGCGGCACCGTAACCGGAGAAGACACTGGGGACCCAGGAGTATTTGTCAGTCCAGTCCCAGATGGTAAATCCAGTGCAGCCGGTGGTCTCAGCACAGGACTGGACCAGGTTCTGGAAATCGGTAGACTGCTGGGCGAGAGTTGTGGCCGTGGTGGGCAACTGAATGCGAACATCAACCTCTGTGTAGATAACCTCCACCCCAAGCGCGGTGAAAGATTGCAAGACACTGATAAGAGAGCTCTTGCCCGGGACAGTTCCCACACCGAAGTGGCCTTGGAAACCAACACCGTCAATCTTAACACCAGCATCCTGGACCAACTGGACAATACGGCGACCGCCTGCGGCCTTGTTGCCACCATATTCAAGGTTATAGTCATTGTAGAAGAGTTTCGCGTCCGGATCGGCCGCAGCAGCAGCGGCGAAGGCAATAGGGATATAGGCTTCGCCAATAGTTGTGTAGAAGATGTTGGTGCGGTACGTTCCATCCTCATTCAGGGCTGAAATGGGACAAGAAAAAAGTAAGGGATTGCATTAGCTTCTCTTCAATCTGACGGGTATACTTCTGGTTTAAAATGATAACTTACCTTCGTTAACGACATCCCAGTGAGCACATCTACCCTTGTAGTGGGTGACCACATTGGTAATGTGATTCTGCATCGCGGCGATCAGCGTCGCATTGGTCCAGGTTCCGCCCGAGACTTGGAGCCGTTAGCATTTGGAGACACTTTTTTTTTTGAGGTTTGGAAGAGGGAAGGAAGCCTGCTTACCCCAGCTGGGAAGCTGTGAATACCAGACAAGAGTGTGGCATCGGAGCAACTGGCCATTGTCCTCAGCAAGGTCGGCAATGACGTCGCCTTTGGTGAAGGTGAAAGTATTTTGCGATGGTTCGGTAGCATCCCACTATTCACTCAAATCAGCTCTGTCCCCCATTTAAGATTCAGGAATAATGGCGATGTGGTGGACCAACCTTCATGGAGTTTCCAGGGGTGATCTGACCGAAGTCCGCAGTATTGTTGAGCTGGGTCAAATAAGGAATATCCGTGAGCTCCCCATTATCTGTAGCTGATCCGAAATACTCCAGTCCTCGGGCAACTGCAGCCTCATGAAGGCCAGCGGCAGAAACACTACCAAGAAGTTAGTTACTGGTAATGCGGGATCGCCATCATGAGGAGAAGAGCCAACGCACATGTTGGGGAGGACACTGGCAGCAAGCGCCGCAGTGACCGACAAAAGTTGAACCATTTCGTCAAACGATGAGGATTCAAGCTTGCTGGACTAGACCTTTCGCACACGAAGCAAAGGAATAAGTGAAGAAATAAAGCGACTTATATGCTGCTTCATGAAAGGGGAAAACTCCGCGTCCACTTTCTGTACACACGGACACAGACACAAGCTTGTAGGATGTGAAGCCGTCTATCCGGTTGGGGGACATCCCAAATGCATCTGCGAAACAGCTTAGGTCAACGCCGGAGTCCTCCATATTCAACGAAGACGAATGCCGATTGGACTGTGTTTGAAGCTATTCGACCAAACCACCAAGTTATTTAGCCTAAAATTGTCAGGAACAGATGGGGGAAAGTAGGTGCGGGCGGCAATCTTCAGAGCGAAGCTGATTGGGAGTGCTGGAATACAAAACACCAATTCCGGAGTGTGGTCAGGTATCGTGGACGCCAAAATGAGCTTGCCACGCCGGACAGCCTCTAGCAGGACAACACCGCGTCGATTTCATGACTAGGGTGAAGACGGTCCAACAAGGCTAACTTGCCAATTTGGATGATACCGCCACATCCAAATACCATGACCATTCACATTAACGTCCTCCTCTCGTCGCAGCGAATACAAGGCGAACATTTGTCCTGGAGTCAATAACGAATGCCGGTCTCATTTCGCTCTGCAAAGTCCCAGTGCTGAGTGTAGTATACGTGAAACTATATCTCATCTATTCACCGTGGATCGTGGATGCCGAAGGGCTGCGCTAAATCTTTAGAGTATTGGTTCGATTTTGTGGCAGTTCGAAGCGATAGGCACCGAGCACTCGTGTGGGCGCTTGACAGTTAGACCATCTCCGGAGTAATTCTTCAGACACTCCTTCAGATTCTTGGTTGAACAAAGCGATTGGCGTATCCGAGGGATGATGCTGCCAACTGGTACTAAACGAACGCCATTTCCCCGCTCTGGCCATTCTTGATCTCGTAAATCATTTTTCCCCATGTGAGGGGGGAAAGTGCTTGATCCCGGAGACGATGGATCCCCACAAAGACACTGGCGGAGAAACGCCTTAGGGGCCAGCGAGTCTTCAGTCGGCGCTTTCGGTTTGAGGGGCGTCGGGGCCACAGATAATCCCATCCGCCTTGTCCTCCGCGTCCAAACGGGTTGTCCGTCGAGTCCCTCCGCTCTTTTCACTCCACAGCACTCCGGGGGAGAGGGACGAAGCATGATGAAGGAAATTTGTGGCGTTGAGGGGCTTTTTATTATATTCTTCCTGATTCATTTCTGGTTTCGATATTCGCCGTCGCTAAACAATTCTAATTAGCCTTTTCCCTTCTGGCTAATTATTGAAGCTCAATATTCAGTTTCTTGCTGGAAGTTCACATGCCCATCCCCCGTTCGGTGATTAACTTGAGGTTTCAATTATTTGGTGGTATTATTGACGTTTTAGGTGCTCATTATATACTTCTACAACTTTTACAGTAGAGGGTGGAAGGTCATATCATAACGAAAAAATCCGTAAAAAGCTCCCGGCGGACGCAGCGCGAGTCCGCCCAGGTGCGCGATGCATCCTGTCGGCGTGTCATCTCCTCCAGTAGCAGGAGCGCCTTGGCTGCGTTTGGATGGCACACAGTCGCCGTTGCCATCATCATGTCCGCATTTGGAGGGCTCGGGCTACTCAACGATGCCATTCGTTGCATTTCCTGCACAATCCACGATCGCTGCTCTCGGGACCCTTCCAGTCCGGCGACAAAGAGGGGCCATATGAAGCTGATGGGTAAGTGGTGGTAGTGGCGTGACTCAACTGTGGCCAGCTGGATGATCTGATCTACCGCCCGACACACGCGATCAGTACGCGGGTAGATGGCGAACGCCACTCGATGGAGGTATATGAAGAGAGCCAGGAAGTTGGCAACATACTGCCGGAATGTACGGCAAATCGTGGTGGCTAGCGCGGGAGACAGAATATCACAGAGCGTGTCCGGCTGAGTGTAAACATCAAGGACCTGAGGGCGGTGGTTCCAGAGCGTTTCAAGGTCGGTGCCGATCTGGTGGGCAATCTGAAGCACTTCGAATTCATCACTAACGGTCCCACGGCTGCGGTGGTGGAGGTCGATGCATACAATACGGCGGACGACCTGCTGGGCTTGTAGGAAGAACTCGAATGCGGGACCAACTATGGCGTTCTGAATAAGATAGCCCGGTTGCGAGAGCAGTTCATCGTGTGAGTCATCTATCCTTATCGTACTTGCAGTTGTGCCTGGTTGGTATGGCTCAGCGAGGTTCCCCAACTCCACCAGTGGGTCCCCATCGCGGCCTGCGACCAAGGCCTTGACATCTAGCAAGGACACCCATGAGACGACCAAGTGTGCAAACCCGGTCCACGCCCGAGTACGGTTATTGAATCTCTGTAGGAGCAGATATGCGGAATGAAGGAAGGGAGTTGCGGGACGCCATTCGTCCGGTGTCGAAAAGAGCTAGTGCGCACATCAAATCAATTAGCAAGCTCTATTTTTTTTCAAAGCTGGAGTGAAAAAAGGAAGGATGATATACCTCGGCCAGCATCAGCAAGAACACGCCGGTAAAGATGCGCTGTAGCGTCGACTCGTTCACATCCCCTAGAAGACTCGACTGTATCTCCGAACTTGCTTGCTGGTGATATGTCGGGGCCAGCCTCCAATGTGTTCCCTCACTCCAGGCCTTGTGGATATCGGCGTAGCAATAGACAGCCATTAAAAGCGCACGGCAGTCCCCGGACTGTGCAACAATTATTTCCCTCACGTACCTCCATTCCAAATCCACGGGCCCAAATATCGTTGGCGGCGCATCGCTTCCCCGGAAATGTTCCAGTAGTTGTTCCTCCCAGCCCAGTCCTTCGGTTGAGCTAGGGGTATCCAGCTCTGGTACACCCACGGCTTCTCCTAGTATTCCAGGGCCCCAGTTCATATGGCGCTCATCGTGAAAAAGCCCGCCATCCACGCCGGCTATGGGGGAGGAGCTGATCGACCCGCGGCCAGTAAGGTCATCATGTTTCTGCTGGAAGTCTGAGGTGATTTCACCGATAAACCCAAGCATGTCAAAGGGGAGGGGGAAGTCGGAGGCCTGCCCACTGGGAGATGGGAGCAGGGTGTGCTGTTGGGGCTGTTGCTGCTGAGGTTGTGCCGGGGGGCCCTGGAACCGGCCATCGGGTCGCTCATGCGGTCGGAGGACAGTGTGGAGAAAGCTTTGGTCGGGGTCAGGCCCCTCATCAAGGTCTTGTGTAGCATTACTCGAGTTCGACCGGGCGCGCGATGGCCGACTACTAATGCCGGATATAATAACACTCTTGTAAATGCATTGTAGCCGTAAACGAGTGCAATTGGCACAGGTTGGCTTGGCCTCGTCGCATCGAACCTTGCGAGCTCGGCAGGTGAGGCAGCCAGTGCGCCGGCGGGGTCCCGATCGGCCAGGACCCCGAGCCCTAGGGGGAATCTTAGGGAAACTAGTTAATTATAGGCTCTTGAAGAAAGGTAGCTAACGGAGTCTTACCTCCATCCTAGCAGAGTCACCGGCGTTTTGGGTTGAAGAAGCAAGAAGCACGAGGAGCAGCCGTGGTGTGAGCCGGATTCTTGTTGTGTGGGTGAGATGAAATCCAGTTGGGGAAGGAGGGAAACAAATTCCCCGCATCGCGGGTTAAATCCGATCAACACCATGAATCGCGAGATTACTAAAAACAGAGAATGCACACTCTGCCCCAGGCGATTCATTATACCTTTTTGAAAGGCACTGAATTCCTACTTAAACCTGGCTACTCCTGATCTCTCCCTGGCGTAGTTTATGTTGCGCCTCTACTATCGAAAAGGGAAGAGATCACGAGGACAACCAAGGAACGTCGGCATAACCGAATGCAAGTAGCTATGTCGGTCTCGTCAAATTTCAAAAGAAGCTGGCTAATTAATGGCAAGTACAATAAGAATCATACGTCTATCTGCAGAAGGAATATATCCAGCTCACCCGCAAAAAAGATCTTCTGAAGCACAGATCGCTCACATTCCCCGGTTAAACTCCACCTGTCCATCCTTTCCTCCCCGGTTCCAAAATTCCTCCTCGAGAGATGCGGCACTAATAGCCTGTCGTTGTGGGAAAGCTCCCAAAGCCAGTGGGAGGGCAAACAGCGATGTTCCCAAGACCAACGCTAAATTAATGGGGAGAATCATTCGCGGTCGGGCCTGGAGCCACTTCGTCTTCTCCAGCTGGACCAAGATTAACGGCGGAACGACCATGATGGGGGTAGCGTTTAGCACTCGGCTAATCGCGGTCTCCCCCACAGCGATCGTAGCCGCCTTCTTGCTCTTTCCTAGACTCTGGATGGGCTCTCCCGTCTCCTCACGTTTCTTCTTCTCTTCTTCCGTCAGGACGGGGTAGACGTCGATACCTTGTCGGATCTCCTCGCCACGCATCAAGAACACATTCAGCGCACTGGCACTCGAGACAGCCGCGAACGGCACAAGGCGACCCAGGATGAGCTTTGTGCTCGGAGACACGCCCTTTAACCGGGGCACAAGCGCATTCAAGCCCAGTGCCACAGAGCAGGACGCGGACACCGCCATCATATATGATTTGAACATCTGCGACACCGACAGAGGAGTTGACTTATTCGCATTCGCATTGTTGATGGCCACATTAAGAGACTGATTGGCGATTTGCCACAGAAGAGTTCCACTAGTCTACCCATCGTGTCAGACGCTAGCTTTTTTTTGTCCCACCATATGCATCCCGCGATTAATCTCTAGCTTACCTGGAGGCCGGGTGTCAGCATACCGGCTGTCACAATCAGGTTGGAAAGAACGTAGCACGACATGCGGAAAGGAAGGAAGACCGCCTCCCCGGTATCTGGATCGCGGAGAACAAGGTTAGCTCTAAACACGTTCATAATAATTGGCCGAAGTCCAACGGGAGATAAAGGGGAAAGTACCTGGGTGCAGTGTCGAGTCCACAACCTTCTTTGCCCGCCACAGCTCCGGAGTCATCGCAGGAAGCTCGTTCCGCTTGTACGAGGAAATAAGGAGCTTTGCCTGCTCCAGGACCGACGGGGATACAAAGAGCATTCTGGGAGAAATATTAGCAATCTCGATACTACGCAAAAACCTTGAAATCAAAAAGTCCTCCCCCACGTTGATCTTACCTCGGATCGGAGATGTCTGCCGCATGTCGCACGCGACCCCAGTAGGTGGTCAGGTCATATTGGGAGGAGGGCAGGTCCCGATTACCGGGAAGAGAGGCGGACATTGACAGAGAGGAGAGTGAGCGACACACCCGCAAAAGAACGAAGACAGGCGATGGGAGGAAGAAAAGAGGGGAAGAAGAGAAGATATTTTGAAAATGATTCACAGGAACCAACGGTGCTATCGGAGGCGGTGTGCCGATAAGCCGTCGTGGTCCAATCAGAGAGCGCCAATTGCCCGCAGTGGCCAGGAACCGGTCCGGCTCTGCAGTAGTGGTGGAACTTTATGGCTGCCCCAGGTGGGCCGGGTGTGAGTCTTTTTTTCGCTCAACTTAAACTATCTCAGCGAAAATAGTACCTCATGCTCGAACAAAGCACCTGTCCTTGAATTAAATGAGGGGTAATAACTACTCATGCAGTTGTTGTCTATGATTCCATCTATGCCCACGCGCCAACCAAGCTCATGAAAAATGCGCCCAAGAAAACAAGAATGCACGCGATCACTCTTTTACGGCCCCGCAGCACGCGCCAGCTCTCATCGCTCAAAAAGTCCTCCGACATCAACTCGACCAACGAGGCAAAAATTAATAGTCCAGCAGATATAGCATTCATAGTGCCAACTAGGAGGAGCCCAACCTCTGAATCCGGACTGTAGAGTGTATGCGTCGCAATACCAATGGCTTGGCCAATAGGCGTCCTAAACGATGAGAAGTTAGCCGTCAGTGACCGGGCAACGGCGATAGGTAGTAGAGATCAAGGCCCAGAGCAAAAGAACTTACGTGCACCCATACGCAAGGGACATCAGCCACGGCTGAAGGGCCTTTTCGGGCCAATCCAGCGCGCCTATTCGAGACCCTAGGGCAAGTCCCTCAAAAGTTTCTATTGCGCCGATTAGCATTTATATTGTTCACCCAAAAGGTAGAAAGAAGATTGGGAGATACATACGGTGGAAAACGATGGCGATTAAGAGGATGACAAACTCATTGCCAACCGACACGCTGAGGGACATTCCAATGAAGACACTGTGAAAAAGAATCCCAACTTCCAGCATGATGACCTGCATCACGGCCTTGTTGTGCTTCTGCGTGTTCGACATGTGGACTTCATCCGCAAATTCGCTCTTCTGGCCTTGAAAGAGTTCGGCCTTTATCTCGCGTTGGGCAACGTAGCCTTCCGGTGCCGATGCAATACGGTATATCCGCTCTGGGTCCTCCCCGATGCGATTTATGGCGCGGCTGAAGCTGGCAGTTCGCCCGATCAAGGGCCCTTTCGTACGTATCTGGGAACCACGATCACGACCAAGTTCTTGAATGGGTTCTGGAGTAGTGACACCAGGGTTGGAATCATCGGGGGCATCGAGGGTGATAGCGGATGGCAGGTCCTGCGACATTGGCGCCGCGACCTGTCGCTCTGAGTCGATTTTATTTCCGTTTCCGTGGCAGAGGTGACGGGCAGGGCTAAAAACCATCTCGATCAACGTAACCAGGAAGATACCAGCCAGCGCAATAGCGCCTGGCATGGCAGGATAATCTGTCGTCCAAAAGTCCGACAAGCAGGGGTCACCCAAGAGGGTGAACGCAGTGGGAAGTAAGTGGACGAAGGCTGTCGCAATGAGCACGCCCGTTCCGAAATGACTGACGAAAAAAAGGAATGACGAGGGAATGCGTAGACGACGAAATCGAATGGCTAACACTGGGAAAGCACAAGCAAGTGTGGAGACGCCCAAGATAATGAACAGCGCCCCAACATGCAGGGACGTGTTGTAGACATCGGTGTTGACACCGCCCTGTGCGCATGTTTGCCGCTTTACGTGGCGTCGTTCCATTCGGTTTAAGCTCTCAGTATCTGGCTGTGCGAGAGGCATGGTGCTATTTGAAGAGCCAAAATTGCTCCAGTTTGCTATCGTCAAATATCTGTCGAAGCTGCTGTTGGAGAGCAAAAGCGCAGTGACAAGAACCGAAAACAGCCACGTCGTCCAGCTCCGAAGATTGCTAATTAAAGAAGATTGGGGTTGAGCAGCTCGGTAATTGGAACCGATAGCGGGCTCTGGTAAATAATTGGGGGGTCCTGGCGAAATTGTTATCAAACTGTCTCACAGCCTTTCAATCTCAACACAATAGTGCGTGAGCAATGGCAACTTACCTGACTGAGTCAGCGACACCCCCGGGCGCAAGGTCCGGTACTTCTCGCAATCGGACTCGTTTGCAGGTGTCGAACCTACATCATCATCTAGCGAGTCCCTATGAGGTCCCACGAGAGCTGAACCTCCCTTGTGCTCGCGGGTATTCGATATACCATTCAAATCCTGACGGGTAGTGAGATCAGGCGCCAGGAACGGTGGATTCTGGTTCCAATCGGAATGCAGAAAAGTGTCGTCGGTGCGCGAGGGGCAATTCATGTTGGATGAGTGTCTGGGGAAAGTCTGGGGAAGAAAGAAAGACAGTGATAAAACGATCATGAAAAACGAGCAGCAATTGTTCCTGAGGTTTTTGCCCAGTGGAACAGCCAAGATGGCAGTGACGAGGCCCAATGAGACCTGCGCTTGGCAAAGAGGAGACAAGACGCGGTGACGAAGACGAGGGAATAATAAGAATAGGCCAGACTCGAGTTATTATCTATCATCTCGAGTCGGGAGGATCGCAGATCCCCCGCCGCAGACTGGTCCTTCGCCATAACGGGGATTTCTGATTGCTCCGCTGCGATTTTTCCCGATTCCTCATTCGTCTCCATCCAACTTTGGCCTTCCAACGCCTCTCATTCATTCGCCGGCCCGACGTCGGTCTTGGCAGTGGCCATCGGACCGGAATCTCCCATGTTTTCGCTGCCAAATTCTCGTCCACCACACAGAGCCTAAATAATGGTCATCATGAACCTGGTTCAGTTTCAGACTTCAAGGGGGTATCAGGACAGTGAGCGATTTTCAAGTTTTAAAATCCACCGACGATTTGGATACCAAACACAAACACAACACTTCACCATCCTATGGAAAGCCTCCAGACACTCTTGGCGCACGCCACAGCTGCAAACTTAAAAAAAATTATCTCATATGAAGCAAAAATGATGTAGCAAGCTGGTCGGGCACCAGGGTTGTTCACAGGAGTTAAACTCTATCCAGGAAGGAAGGTTCTTCCCAGCAGCTCTTGACACTAACTACGAGCACAGAAGTAAAATATTGAAAAGCACAAGGCACCCTTTTGAAGTTTAGGGATTAAGACCTACATTCAAACGTAGTGGAATAATAACTCTGTAAAGCATAAAGATGACAGCAAAACAAGCGCTGATCATACTTCCATGCCAGGTTGCCTTGGTCGAACCAGAACATTTGGTCCCTCCTTCGCACTAGTAAAGTGATCCACCAAGGCCAGATGCCCTCCAGCATCTTCTCCCTTCCGGTCTGCCAACTCCAAATCAAACAGGTATAACATTCGTGCAATGGTCAGTTGCATTTCCATAAATGCCATGCTCTTTCCAATGCAGCCCCGGGGTCCGATACTGAATGGACAAAAGGCACTCCTGGCCAGCTCAACGTCTTCCTTATCCACCTGCCACCAACCTGTGGTCGTCAAACACCTGGCTCCCTCGATCCATCGCTCCGGTAAAAATGCACCTGGGTCCTTGTAGTACTGGGACTGGCGATGGATAGAGTATATTGGCGTTCCACAGTCAGTGCCCGCGGGTAAAAACACCCCGTCCACAAAAGTTCCGCCTTCCATGACTTCCCGAGGTAGCGCTCCAGGAACCGCAGGGGCCAGTCGCAAAGCTTCGTCCAAGCAGGCCTTCAAATAAACAAGCTCGTTCAGAGTGGATCCACTAACGATGTCCTCTACCGTCTGAAAAGCATGTCGAATTTCCTTGGTCAGAGTTTCCATAGTCTGTGGGTTGCGGGTCAGGTAGAAGATTGTTGCAGCAAGGGTGGTTGAAGTGGTGTCACTACCGGCAATCATCAAGACGTTGGCTTCTCCCCAAAGCTCCGGGGTGCTAAGTCCTTTGCCCGTCTCCGGATCCTTCGCGTTGAGCAGGTAATAAAAGAAATCCTTCTTCGCATCTCGACCAGCCTGCACTCGTTCCTTGGCCCGTTCATTCGCCTCCACCCGGGAGTTCATGATGAAGTTCCACCGATCATTAGTCAGGCGGTGGATGAGTACCTGATCCAGATGCCAGCTATCAAGCGGCATCCAGAGGCCGCACTGGATTGATCCACCCGGTTAGCCTTTGCCCGATCTTTCTTGTCCATCAGGAACATATGATTAATGGAAGGAAATATACTCACTACATAGTGACGATTTGCAGCACGATCTACTAGCTCAATCACCTTCCGACGCCCACTTGATACGAGCATGTCAAAGCTCTTCCCAAAACAGAGCTCGCCCATAACGTCGTAGGTAAGATAACTAAACCAATCACCCATGTTGTGGGCTCTGAAATTCTGCGCCTCCAAAACGTGGCCATTCTCCTGTTCCCGTTGACCTCCCACCGCTGCACAAAGCTGCCGGATATGTAGCAAGATCACATCCTCCATGCTCTTCAGAGCGTGGCTAGAAAATGCCTGGCTGAGCACTCTCCTCTTTCGACCGTGAACTGTCTTATCGATCGCATTGTGCGTGTTGTATACCCCCTTAATGGCAGGGAAGGCATTGTAGAAGTGGGCTTTCTTCAACCGCTTTCCATGTCCGTAGATATCGTGTAAGCCTTGCGCACTATTTACTGACACAAAATTGGGCGCCACCCGGACATGTGTTCCGTAGCGGTGATGCAGACGATGAAGCCAGAGATGCCTATCGCCCTTCAGACCGTGATACAGCTGGACCCAGGGAGTGATCGAGGCGAGGAACGGGCCTTTAATATGGCGAAGAGGGTGGAAGAGGCGATTATATGCGATGTAGGCCACGCACTAACAACCGTTAGCTGAGAAGTATTTCCAACGGGCAACCGCAACAGAGAGGGGAGTAACAAACATACCGACCCCGCGAAAAGAATTAATATTGCCGCAACTGCCCTTGTAACAGACAGCGCTTCCCAAACCGGCTGAATCAACATAATATGAGCAGAATAATAATGATTTTGTTACATTCCAATAGTCGAAGGGGTATCGGGGGAGACCGTATCTAGCCGAGCCTAGCCGAACAGTTCTTAACCCCGCAAAAAAATGAAGTCGATGAGATATTGATGCTACCTAGGGAAGATCTCAAAAGTAATCATTGAAAGCTGGACGGGCTCGTTCCAGCAAGTTCATTCTGCCCGAATATATATCTGCTTGTGGTCTCGGTTAGAGACGGACTTTAGGGGTTATTATCTCATTGCTCGTAACGTCAGGGAGTACAACCATGGAAATAGATTACGCGGGCAGCTGCGAACGACAAACCTGTCAGATTCGACAACACGTCACAGATTCATAGCTAGACTGTTCTTCTGGAAAGTTCTTCTTATTGAAGGTTTATCAGATTCATGGAATGATTTGGGCTCAACTGCTTGACGTGAAATATACATAGATGAAAACATAAATACCTTCTCTCGCTCTTATCGCGCAAAAAAAACATTAATTTAGGAATTTTTCTACTGCACCTCCAATATCATTATTCACATCCAGAAGGAACGTGTCGTGGCCGTATATTGACTTGTCCACTCCCAGTTCGAGATGTTGGACGTTTTTGTTGCCCCCTGCCTCGAGCGTCTTGGCAATCTCACGTTGTTGCCAGGCTGGGAAAAGAATATCACTCGCAACACCAATAACCAGAACGGGGTGCTGCTTGAGCGGGGAAAGGCCGTCCACCAGATCTTGGGGAGGGGCCTCGAGGCCCTGATCACTTTCATTGGCTGACTGGCTGGGTGATTGTGCTGAAGAGGGTTGTTCTTCGTAGGGTTTGTCAGGAAGGGTTAGACTGCAGGTAAGATCATTCTGTGTGCTTGTCTTATCTCCTTGAGCAAGCTTAGCTTGATGCTCCGCCCTCATCTCCTTCGCCGCCGTCTGTTGAGCGTATCCCAGATCAAACAAATCCATAGCTTTAGAGATGTAAAGGAGGCTGTTCGGGTCGTACTCCAAGCAAAACTTCTCTCCCGCATGGTCTAGGTATGTCTCGATAAGGAAGTCCGGGCAGAGAGCAGGCTGTTTCCTTGGATCAGTCCTTTTACGTCCAAAGCGCTGCTCCCATTCCGGTCCACTTCGGTAAGTGACTGTGGCGATCTCCCGAGCGAGCTTCATGCCCGAATGGGGTGGGATGGAATCATAATAGAAACCCCGGGCCCAGTTAGGATCCATCATCAGCACTTGCCGTTGGGTGTGTCGCAACGCGATACTGTAAGGGTGGCTTCGGGCGCATCCACTGATAGACACGATTCTCCCAACGCGCTCGGGAAACAAAACTCCCGTTGCGAGACTCAGCATTCCTCCCATACTAGAGCCGACGGAGGCGTACAATTTCTGTACCCCCAGAGAATCCAGCAACCTAAATTGTGCTCGCACCATATCCTCAATCGTAAGTATGGGGAACCGTGTGGCATACGTCTTTCCGTCTGAAGGATCGATCGACGAAGGCCCTGTGCTCCCGTAACAGCCTCCAATGACATTTGTACAAATGATGAAATGCTTGTCCGTGTCCAAGGGCTTTCCGGGGCCGATGAACTTCTCCCACCAACCCGGCTTCGGGTTCGCCTCTGTGCTATGTGCATGGCTCGATGCCGACAGCCCAGTGTGCAATAAGATCGCGTTGCTCTTGTCCGCGCTCAACTGACCCCATGTTTCGTATGCGATATCAAACTCTGGCAGCACGCCACCCCAATCCAGAAGTAACGACTCGTCGCAATGGAACTTTTCGTGGTTGCCGGAGGTGTACGAAGGCTCGGGACCCGACTCGATGGATTTTGCGGAGAGAAAGGCGGTTTTGGCTTCCTGCGCATCCAGACACGGGAAGGACAATGCGGGATTAGATGAGTCCCTGGGCGGCGGGACAGGGGCTTGTGCTGCGGCCGACTGCAGTATTCGAGGGTTGTTTAATGTCCTGTGGCTAGTTGCAGAGTAATACTTGGATGGGCAAGCACGGAATGGCGCAAATTGACGCCTTGCCAGCCCCGCGGCTGCATTGATGGACTGAGGGGCCCTTTGCATTAAGCCCATGGTGGGGGAGAGAGATTGCAGATTCCCCCAATTCGTTGGATGAGAAATCAAGCAACGATTGAGACGGAAACTTGCAACTCGCCGGCTATTTAATTCTCAGATTATACTTACTCTGACTATTGCGAATTCCTCTCATTATTAATCGAAACTTCTCTCGCCCGGGATCCGGATCGGATCAACTATAACCCGTAAGACGCCATCCAAGTCACCGAGAGATCAACGAACCTTGTGGATTCATGGAGATCAGCTTAATCAGACTTCAAATTTATTGTTCCGGATATGGAAGAGTTCAGTACTATCATAAATAAAAATATATGAAATATTTACCCCCAAGACAGACAGAAGGGCTATATTCTTTGGGAATCAGCAGGAGATGGACCGAACCAGATTTGAGCATTAAAGCCAACTCCACCCTCCATTACCCGCTTATCCTCCGTGCACGAACCCCAATCCAAGTAAAACCCGAGGGACTCAGCCAGACCATCGCAAAAGGAACCCGGTGTGGGAGGCTCGGTGGGGGAAAGGCAGGCGGGAACTGCGGGAGGCGTCGGTTATCCTCCGGCCGCTCCCCAGATACGTGTATCCCAAGCCATAAAGAACTCACTGGCAAGCATAAGCCCGAGTCTTTACATAGTTCCCGGTTACATGTTACACGATATCACACCGGGAGAGGATGAGAGTGAGAACCTCCATCTCAAGTTCCGGGCAAAGTCACCATCCAAACGGGCTTTTGCAAGGATAATCAACTTGGTATATTCATTTATCTTTCACACAAGTAAACAACGTGCGATCACATAAAGTCGTCAAGGAAGTCGGGATCACGATCCTGGTTGCTGCTCGCCTCCAGGTTCTCCTCACTCATCAGATCATCGTATGCGTGAGCCTTCTGCCATTTCAATTGCTCCCGTTCCCTCTTTTCCTGCTTGTCCTTTTGCTTCTTCTCTTCCCGGACCCTTCGCTCCTCTTTTTGCTGCTTCCTTGTGTATTCCTCCTTCTCCGCTCGAAGATCGGGGAACTTTTCAACCCGCGTTTTGTTGAGCCGGTTCACAATGGCGTTCTCGCGCTGAGGTACAAAGACCTTGCGGACTAATTTTTGGTTGTGGAATGAAACCTGGCCGGTGGCCATAGACCCATCTTTCATGAGGTTCGACCAAGGTGTATAGATTACTGTTATATTGTCCTTTTTGTTCCCTGTTCGCTTCGTCAGACTTTTACTTTCCCAAAAATTCCTTTCGGGTCGCATCTGGGTGTTCTAGCTGACCGTCGATTGAATTTGCTTTGGTGAGTTGCGCGCAATCGACCAAGAGCTCCTCTGGGATATTATCCCATGTTTCACCATCACGAAGGCGCAAGTAGACGTGTGCACTGGATAGATTATCAACGTGGAACTGGGACGGGCATTAGGCGAGGCGCAAGAGGTCGTCATTGAGTAAGAGTCTAAAAACTAACCCTGTTCAAGGTTACTGTCAGCGGAAGTTTGTTTGTGAAGTGTCCAACGGCACCGGGTTTTCATACCAGACATCCTTCTCCAATCCATGTTTTATAAGGTCCTCATCTATTCACAAAATGACTGTCAGGCTATTTTTCACCTTCCTGAAAAAGAACATTTGGAAAGCGGCTGCCATACTCTCGAATTTGTCCTTCCCCACGTAGATGAACGCAGCAGGCTGGACCAGGTTGGACGTAAAGTAATATACCATTTTGCGCACGTAATTTCTATAGGTTTCGTAACAATAGGCAAATCAAACTGTCTCAAGTATAAATTGGCAACTGCCGCCTAAATAATTGTTGAATCTCGGATATCGCTGAGGGGAATGAAAAGTGATGGATACTTGGTCACGGAGTTTCGCAATATGACGGAGCGGAAAAACCGGTCGGATGAACACCCCACCTTGAAGCAACTATACAAAAACAAATCTGCACAAATTTATATCACAAAACATGGAGAAGGTACTTTCATTCTGTTAGGAGATAAAATAAATATTGACCAGAGAATGAAAAGAATAAACAACAACTACAACATCTGAACTTCAACACATCACCTTGACAAAAAAAGCCCAACTTAACAAATGATAAAAATATATATGACCCCGCAACACTCTAATCAAATCCAACCCAACTCTGTTCTAGAAATGAGAAACAAAACGGTGAACTACCAACACGACCTATACCGAAGGGTTGGTCGTTATATTATGATTATTAGACTCATTATTATTAGAGGTCGGTTCAGCAGCTTTGGCTTCGATCTTCCGTCTCGCAGTGAAGAGACCTGCAATACCGCGTTCTTGGTTCTCGCCGAGCCAGGGCTTTCGTGCTTCTCCAAGAACCCTGCGACCCAGGTAATAAACGAGTTGGCCGACGATAATGAGGACAAAAGCGATCGGATACATCCAGTGGACGGAATAATGGAAAACCTCAATGCCAATGAGGACACCCCAGAAGCTCATCGTCAGCATGGAGATGTTGAAAAAGGCGGCAGATGACAGGCGGAACAAAAGCGGCGCCAGGGAATAGAACAGCGTTAAACAGAGTGTGTACCCGGTTAGGTAGCCTCCCACCTTGCCGTTCCATGTGGCACTACGGAAAGACGAACGGTCGAAGATACCGGCTTGCACACCGTTGATGATCATGCCGAAGAAGCCCATCTGGCCGAGCACTTCATATACGGGTTGTGTGCTGACAAAGTACTCCTCCGCTGTGTTCGTCAGACCGTAGAAGCTTGCCCCCAGCAGCGCGAAAAGATCGCCTTTGACTTGATTGCCTCTCGAGATATCTCCTCCGTTGATGCCCTGAAGGTGATCTGATGCGATCAACACACCCATTCCGCCAATACAGATGAGAATTCCGACAATTTGCGAAACGTGATAACGGACGCGCAAGAAGATAAATGAAATAACAACGACGACAGCGATAGCCCAGAAATTGATCAACTGAGCGCTTAGCATCGTCGTATATTGGTAAGCCAGTACCACGAAATAGTTTCCTTCGACATCGCAGAAAGACAGGATAATATCTGGTCAAGAAAAGGACGTCCTGTTAGCTAAAAGGCACCTTGGGTATCCCCGCAGCCATGATTCTAGACTTACATTTCCAGCCCTGCTTCAATACCATGCGGAACCAGCCCTTGATGCCGTAACGATAGATGGTGTAAGAGGTGAAAATGAGGTTCAACAAGACATAATTGAAAAAGGTCTGGAATGCCGGAATCGAGGTGCCCTCGTTGCCAAGGAGCGTGGTGAAGGTACCGGTGGCAGTATTTGTAATTGCCAGGGTTTGTCTAAGCGCGCGGAGGTTTTAGTGACTTGAGAAAATTCCATAAGTGAAGAGAGAGCCTAATTACCCTAGTAGCAAGGTGATGTAAAACTCCTTGGTCTTGAAGTATGCTAAGAATCCCTTCTTCTCTTGCTCGATTTGGTCTGCGGCCGTTTCAGGCACAGGATCCCCTCCTTGCGGATTCGCGTCTACAGCGGCCGCAGAGGAAAAGCTTTCGCGATTGGGATCCGTAGCAGACGTGTGCACGGCAGCCTGATCTTTGAGTCCTGACATTGTGAACGGTGATGTTGATCGTGATAATTGGGAATAGGTGACGTATCGCTTAAAGCCGGAGGCGATAGTACTCAATATGACAGCTGAGAGAGAACCCGATGCTGGGAGCTTTTGGACCTAAACGAGCGCAAAACTCCCGAAAGTCGCTCGTCTGCGGTCTTCAAGTGAGTTCAACTCAAGGTGAGTGAGAATACGAGAGGGAAAGGAAATGAAGAGGAGAAAAAAAAAAGAAAAGAAAGTGAGGAGGGCGGAGAATTGAAAGCGGGACTTCCACGATGTGTGATTGGGTGGGTTTATATCTGAAGTCGAGGCTAAACGAACGAGATTCAGGACTTGAGACCAAAGCCAAGCGGGGGGAACAAAACGTTGCCAATCAGCAACCGATGTCTAACCCTTGTGGCGGGAGCTTCCCGATGGTCGCATCCAGCCGAACAGGGAACCATCATATCCTTGCATGCGCAAACCCTGGTCTCCGCCTTGAAAGTGAGATTGATGAAGAAATTAAAATAGAATCTCACATCTTAAGTATCCAAGGACAAGGTACAAACAAAAAGTGAACGAGAAGGTGGGAAAAAAAGAAAAGTGCTTATTTGGAGGGTGGAGAGGGGCAAGCCGAGATCTAGACTTTTTGTAGTTAACCGCATCTGCCGTCAAATACCAAGACGGAGCTGGCCGACGAGGAAGGGTTTTCTGAAAAAAGCCTACTAAATTTCAGAGTGAAGGTAGTAATAATGTTTGTCTTCTAAGTCAAATGCACGCTATGAGGAGTTGTAATCTGTAATGCTCCTGGGTGCGGCGACGCAATGCGCTTCGCGAAGGCGCTCTCTATGTGGCCACAAAATTTTGGTAAATCTCCTCAAGGACATCTCGTTTTCGTTTTCGGTCGGATTTTTCAATTTCCTCTTCTTTTGTTGGTTCTTCTTCTGGTTCCCGCGATGCCCATGCCCTGATGGCCCCATCACCATGGGCAGAGAACATTTCCATGCCTTCACCAGATGCGCCATTGCCACGCCATACTAACGAATTGATTCGGGCTGCGCTAAGAGCGTTGAATCCTCTTCTCGACTGTTGACGACGAGCCATGAGGCCCGGAACCACAAGACGTTTGATGAATGCAGCCTCACGCAACTCATACATAAAGATCTCTCCCCGGTCGTCAGTCTCATTGAAGTTGGCCCAGAAGAGAATTTCCTGCCCTGGTGCCATATCGGATTGCGATATGATCAGTGGTAGTCTTTCAGCTAGATGAGCTGAGGCACTGTTCTGGACCCTTGGACCAAAATGGACAAGTGTATTCGCCCCAGTTGCTGCATCCCAGACTCGAATCCGTGCATCTTGACCGGCAGTAACAAGATGTGAACCGTTTGATGTCCATCTTACGCCCGTCACGGCACCATTGTGTGCTCGAGCGTGTGGAGAAAATGCCGGCCGATTTCGGTGGGATGATGAAGCACTCTGGGGAGGCACAAGCCCTACGGCGTCATCCATGTCGAGCGTCGCAATAGCAGAATTATGCCCGGCTCGGCGAATGTCAAAGAGAATTACGCGGCCGTCCACTGATGCGGATGCTAATATGTGTGGATGATTGGGAGCCCACGAAACAGAAAGAACACCTGAGCTATGACCTGGGAGCCCATGCGTAGCTAACCCGGAGCGCAGATCGAGTAACCTGACTGCCCTTTCCGAGGCGCCTACGGCTATGAGCAAGGGTGAGCTCGGATGCGAAGACAAAGAATGGCTGTAGGGGGTGCAGTCTAGCTTAAACGTATGTACAGGCGTAATGATATCCGGTTGTATCGCGGAAAGTTTAAGCGTTCCATCATGGGATGTTGTTAAGATAGTCGACGGAACAGGATCGAACGGATAGATGGAGACAGATGTGATGGCATGTGTATGTGCTTCTTCATGGGAGGACTTGGTGAGAGAGGCGACTGACTGGTGAATGTGGTCTAGCTCCGCGGCTCTGGATTCCAGGTCCCATAGGTGAACTGACGGATCAGCACCGCCAGATACGAGAAATCGACCTTCATACTGGTCGACAGCAAGCACATTTACACCAGCTCGATGGGCCAAGACGTCATCTTTGGCTGGAACCGATGCGCCAGCTGATTGGACACGTTCGCTTGAGAACTGGATCCAAGGAGCAGGTTCAAGATTATGGACTAGACGTGTAGTTTGCGCAAGATGAAATGTGGACGGAGTGATAGACCCCAGGCTCCTGTTCAAAATGTACGAATTCATTCATTAGGATTGGAAGGCTGCAGTACCAAGCGAGGGATGGTCGGGGATTCAAGCATCGCGGATTCAAGATGCTCTTAACGCCAACAGCAGCCGGATTATTATTTTCCCGGCTGTTGCCTTATTCTGGGTTTGATGGCCATTATTTCCTCCAACATTCTGATACGATGAGCTTTTGGTTCAATGGGAGCGCAGTTGAACTGGGTCCAGGGCGGCTCGTTTCTAGTGAGGAGTATATATGACAAGACACCAGATGAGGAAGTCTATAGAATCGATGAGAGGGGTTGATTGCCTGGGTTCAAAGCCATAAGGGATAGAAACAGGAAGTTCTTCGATGTCTTCCGCAAATCCCCAGGCCCTGTAGTTTGATTCGATTTCCCTTCCTTCTTGATGTATGATGCTCCTTTCAGTCCGCCAAAAGCAATATTCTCCTCGCCGTTCAGCCTTACGGTAAACAACTATTTTACAGTGAAACGTCAGCCATCACCCACCGATAATTATTCCCCCAACGTCTCCATATGGCGACAATGCCGCCTGATTCTGGTACATTCTATACCTAGGTTTTATAGGAAGTGCATTTACTCAAGTTTTGGGGTGGTGAATAGGTCAGATCAAGGATGACACTCTAGGTTTCTTCAGTAAGAAATAAGTTTAAGAATACACAAAAGGTTTACACCACCAGCTCCAAAATTTCCAGAACTTGCTCCTTCTCCAGTAAGGGAACTGGATTTGAACGACACCACCGGTCTTTCAAACTATGAGCCGCCAGCCCATCTAACTTGTCGCGCCCAACACCCACTTCACTTAGGGACCGCGGCATACCTAATTCTCGAATAATAACGTCCAAAACGTCGCCCAGATCGGCGCTCTCTATGCTTAGGCCACGGGAACGCACCACCTCAGCAACAACTGGTTGCTCTAGGAGGAAATCACGAAGACGAACCTGACGGTCTCGATTGGCATCGTGCAAGGCATTGAATTTACACACCGCTGGGAGGAGTATACAGCTTGTTTCTCCATGACCGACACCGAGGGGTCCAAGCTGAAGTCTTGATAAGCATTTACTTCCTGATAGCGAGAGGAGGGGAGGCGGATATTTACCTGATGCCCAATTCCATGGCTCGCCCCCAATTGAACTTTCCCGCTGGTACACGCCGCCATGGCATCGACGGAGCCGAGCTGGCAGATCAATCTTGCATCTAAATCAGCGCCCTCGGAATCACGACGACACCTCACCAGCCCCGGAACTAAATTGGCCAAAGCCTTTAAAGCTAATGCGTCTGTTGTTTCTGTGGTGCCCTGGACTGCGCAATAGGTCTCGACGCAGTGGTCGACAGCACGCACGCCTGTGCTCAACCAGATACTTTCGGGAGTTGTGGACGCGACGAGTTTCGGATCGAGGATGATGAGTTGGGGCCCGCGAAGTGGCGTTTGGAAAGAATGTTTGCGGTGAGTGTTATCATTGGTTGCTCCAGCGAAATTCGAATATTCTCCTGCGGAGAGAGTGGTTGGTATCGAGATGATGGGCACTGAAGGGGGCGTAATATCTGTTGCTGTAGGGGGCTCCTGGTTAGGGCCCATGCAGAGGGTGGAGAGATCATCGAATGTTTGGCTGTTGTTTGCAAGGGCCTTTTGCGGACTCTCAGTGTTACTCTTTTTTGGCTTCTTCCCTTTCCTTTTATCCAATTGAAAGGGTACGAGGAAAAGAAACATACCAGTGCGATTACTTTAGCCCCATCTGTCAACGTGCCCCCGCCCAAAGTAAGTAGGAGATCAGCTTGACAGGCCCGCGCATCTGCCGTGATTTCCAGAACTTCCGACCAGAGCGTATGGCTCTTCATGCCAATACGTTGGCCGGCTATGGATAAGTTGGCCGTCCCAAGGGCACTTGCGAGCCTATCCAGAGCATCGGTATTGTGAGCCAGGGACCTTGAGCACATTACGTAGACTCGGCGTGCCTGGAATGTATCGACAACATGGCGGGCCACAGCTTCAGGAAAAGGAATGCCATATGAGAGGATGGGTCTCTGACGGTCAGAGAAACACGGGCGAACAGTTTCCATGGCTTTTGATATCCTTTAGGCTTTATGAATATAGATCTAGAGGTAGCACAGCAACATACATCCCGATCAATTTGAGCCGAACTCTTTTAATTATTTGGGTGAGTACTTGTAGCTTTGGAGATATGCTTGATGGCATAGATGTGGAGATGTGGGGCAGGTGGAGAAGTATACCGATAAGCCGATATACCGAGTTGATGTCTGGGGTGAAGAGACAAGAACTCGGCGAGTACTTTGAGTATGGTTGATAAATAAGCATATACGTATATGTATGGTATAAGTATCAGTCAGTTCTATTAGTATTGACGATGTTATATTCCATAGTTTGGCGTCTACTGTCCATAGACAGTATCTAAATTGTTGAGGTAAAGATTGTTGTAGGAAAAGGTTTATTCCTTTCTCTTGATATTCTAATTAGCATATAGCATAGTTTATTGACCTTAATTATACTCTCTTTTCCTTCTCAAGAGATCTTCTACCTCGAGGGTTTGTTGGAGAAAGATTCTCTTTATAACAGGAGTAAAATATTTACCCACACAGTTGTCCGATCTAAAGTTCCAGAACTGCCGGACCTAATAATAAGTTTTTTCATAGTTTATTATGTCTCAAATCCTTCTTTATAAGTTTTTTAAAAAAAATATCATGCATCTTTCCCTATTCCGGGTACCTATCTGGATTCAAGCATGAGCCTGGGAGGCAAGCTTCCTTCAGAGGGCCTCTATAATAATAGGTAGTGATGATGATAACCTCTAGGGCCATCCAAATCAAAGATTTTGAGAATTTTCTGGCTAAAATTTCCAGCATACTCATGAACACGGATGTGCGTTCCTGACTCGTCTATTATTGATCGAAACTGCAACGCTCATTGCATACAAATTTTCAGTGGCAACGGGAATGTTGCTTGGGAAACCTTGAAATAAGTACATGAGGCCGAATGCAGGCAGTTGGCAGTTCTGTTGTATACCTGTGGGGAGCCCCACATCGGAGCACGAATGGAAGCACTACCTCTCATGCCCTCTTCAAGAAAGGTCCAAGGCAGGGTCAGTTCGGGGAATTCTTTAAATAGGTGCATTCTTCTACATTCTTACTCTGTATACTGAGTACCAAGGACTGGTTTTAAGAAATAGCAATGGATAAAAGTGCTAGAAAGGTCGAATAGTCTCCGTGATCGGGCACTCCCTTCGCCGTGGCTTGCTCAGCGAGGAGCCAAACTAAAAAGGCTGTGATGCACAACGCCAGACTCTTTTACAACATTGTCGGTATCATATCATCTCGTAACCCCAAGCTCCAGGACGGAAAGTAATAATACAAGGGAAAATAAGGTGGGGGTGGGTGGGGAAAAAGTACAAAAAGACAAGAATGCATATACAGCCACATAAACGATCCTACGTGATCCATTTTCCCACCGTCTCCCCAAACCAGCTGACCGCTTTCTCTCGTCGTTTGGTTCGCGCATCATCCTGGTTCTTAATATACGGCGATGCCTCCTGGGCGTACATCTTTTGCTGCTCGAGCTGGGCATTGTGCGACCGAATCTCCAGTTCTCGTTCATGAGGACTCAATTGCTGGAGCGGCTTCGAGGGTCGGAAGCCAGCTGGAATTGATTCTCCTCCGGGAATCTCCAAGTTATTTGGCGTACTGTTCGGGTGTTGTAGAGGCTTCGCCTGAGGATTGAAGAGTGAGGTGAGAGGTGGTGGCTCTTGGCCAGCGGCTCGGGCTTCTTCAACCTGAGCTTCGTAGTTTAGCATTTCGTGGTAGAGCTTGTCGGCATGCATTTGGATCCGCTCCTCCTTTTCATTGTCCCAGTCGAATGACGATGCGTACCCTAAAGCCTGGAGAAATTTCTATATTGCCATCAGCGAAAATAATTGCATACACGGGGGAACAGAAGGAAACCACCTACAGCCTGGGTTGTAAAGCAGCGAGAGAATTTTCCGTTCTCCTCTGAGCATAATGTCAGCCGAGATTGCAGCCGCTTTGACCAAGTGCCGGTTTGAAAACAGTAGGTCAATGCCTCATGCTCCAGTGCACAATTTTCCATCGCCGCCCGGTGCACTGTGTCGCCACGTTGTTTGTATTTCTCAATTACTCGTTCTGCCCCCTTCACTTCTGATTGTTCCTTCTCAACTGGTGGTTTGTAAGTTTTCCATAGGTGGGCATAGCGGCCATCGGGAAACAGTGATTCGGAGGGGACTGAGGAGGCAGACGAGTCGCTAGCTTGAGATGATACGGGAGGGGGAGGTTTAGAGCGTTCTTCTGCCGTTGAAGAAGGGCTCTGCGATGTGGGAACGTATTTTTGGGGTGCTTCATGCTCGAGATATTCTCGAAGCCCCGGATCAAGCTTCTTTACCGGGTCATCGGAGTTTGAGCTGCCCCAAAACCAACCCATGAGTGTGAAAAGACGAGGGAATTGCTGGTAGCTGGACAAGGGTATAGTGATTGAGCTATTCAAATAGCACACAGGTTTAAGTTACCCGTTAATTGACTGATGATGGATGGCGCGAGAAACGGTTGCTGGAAACGAAGAATTCAAGATGGGGGATCGACCAACCGGCTTGGCACTAATCCACATTGGGTGATGTGGTCCCCCGTCACTCTTGCTGGATATCCTCACCCGCAGCCCTCAGTCCCTCATCCTCAATCAAACACCCCTCCAACAAACAACATCCCACCACTGAGCTCGTCTTTTCGCGTCTTTATGACGCGTCAAGATCGACCATGGCTTCCAGTAAGTTGAGCACTGGCTGTTAAAGCCCTATTTCCCGTCATATTAACCAATTCCATCAAATAGATCGAGAAGAGCGGTTGCAAATGCGGCAACGCGGAGCAGGGTACGCGCCACATTTTGATACACAATGCATCGAATCGCAAAATGGGAAAGGACGAGAAAACATTTCTGATACTAATAAATGAATATATAGAACACGCAGGATAAAGGAAGTCAATTTCGGATTTGCTCTGGGTTTGGAACCAGCTCCGGAAGAACCCCCTCAACCTGCATCGCCGCAACCCGCCGAGCAACCTACCGCAGTAGAGCCTGACACTCAGCCCCCCTCACTCCTCGCTCCTCCTCCTCCTTCTCCCCCCCCTCAATCATCGCAATCATCCTCTGGAACAAAACCTTCATCGCAGGAGCTCCCGGTTCAACGAACTCCGGGCAGCGCGCGCAACAAGCTCCCTCCGCGACCGTCGACTTTTGATATCCCAGGGGATGATGAATTAGAGCTTGGGCGCAGTAACAAGAGAAGGAAAATCGGTCCGTATTTTGTCAATATCGAATGCTTTTGTCTATCATTCTAACCCGAGCAGAACCTCCCGGGGTGGTATCACGGCCTTCCGTTGGCACGCGAGCGAGTAGCAAGAGTCCTAAATCCGCGCTGAATGGGACGACGACAGGCTCTAAAATCCCGCACCGCGATGAACAGGTATCGTTGCCCATCAGAGCCGGTGGAATACCGGAGAAGACGCTACCTCCCAATGAGGGACTTTCCACAGAGTCACCTCCAGCATCCCCGATCGCGCCAAACGAAAACGTAGACAATGCGCATGAACAATTAGGACCCGATGATACCGAACAGACGGCTCCACAATTAGGGACAGAGCCCCCCAAACCAAACGGTACCGCATCACCTTCAGATTCCAGCACAGGCAGGCGCAAACGCCGGGGGCAGGGAGAAAGCCAACCTTCCCCAACTCAAGATATTCCTAGACCTGAAATCATTAATCAGGGTGACTCTCCAGTGGTAGAGGCCCCACACCTTTCGCCGCCTGAGCCGCTAAATGGCTCTTTCGTACCAGAGGTCGCAAAAACCCGTCGTGGGAAACGACTCCGGAGCCAAACACCTGTTGCTGAAAAGTCCCCCCCAGGACTTCCTATCACTGAGACAGCACCGGAGACGAGTGAGAACGCGGTTAATTTGGAAGTGACACATCCGGAAGATAATGTTGGCAAGGGTCGCCGTGGAAGAAAGAGGAAAAACCGGGTGCCTACACCCAAGGCTTCTGGAAGCAATGAGGTGCCAAATGAGGCACCTTCTGAGCAAATTGGAGGGGAGCCTGAACAGCGGGACAGTGCTATGCATGAAGACGGCGGCCCTCACGTAGAGGATTCCATTCAGGTTGACAAGGGAAAGAAGCGCGCTGGACGCCCTAAGAGGAAGGCCACGGAGTCTCCTGAGATCATGGAAGAATCACATAACACTGGCAAAAGGAAGCGGCCACGAAGGGGAGAGAGAAGAGAACAAACACCGGAGCCCGACACAGAGCCAGAACCACAACCCGAGCATCAGCGTGAAGCTCCAGCCGAGATACAAACCGAAAGGGACAAAGACCAGGAGCCAACTGCAGGCATTAAACGCCGTCGCGGCAGGCGTCCGACAGCGCAGACCGAACAAAATGTCGAAACGCCAAAAGACATTTCGGAAGAGCCGCCTCAACGGACTCAGAAGAAACCGCGACAACCTAGAGGAGAAACTGTCCCGGTAACGGTCCACCGACTTGCGAATGTTGCAACCCTAGGAGATCCCGCACAAGATGACCTACCAGAAGAAGGCGACTCGGCTGATGAGCTGTCAAGCCAACAAAAGACCAAACTTCCCAGTCGAGGCGGCGTGAACGCCGCTGATGTATTGGGTCAAATCTGCCGCGAGACCTTGGAGAAAACCCTGACTACACTGAAAAATGGGATTGCTAATGAGGGAAATGCGGCGAAACGCGCCGAATGGACTGTTCGAAGAAAAGCGGTGGAGGCATTTGGCGTGGAGTTAGAAGGACGACTTCTCGACTTGAGCGAAATGCTTGATAGCAATTTTATGCTTGGGGTACAAGCCAAGAAAGCGAAGCGGAAGATGATGGATCTTCGAACCCGGCTGGATCAGGTACGAAGAGAACGTCAGGCCGTCGCGCTAAGGATGGACGCCGTGCGAAGTGAACATACAAAGGAGGAGCATGCTCGAATGGTATGTGGCTCCCTCATCTAATCTACGGTGATATAACCCTTGGTTGAAGCCCGACTGACCCCTTATCTAGGCCCGCTCTACAATCAATCACTCCCTGCACAATTTGGATCTTGCACTTGAGCGCGGCCGGAACGGCCTAGATAGGACCGGGGATGCGCCTGTGACAGCTGGCTTGGAGTTTAACCTGCGTAGCGTGGCGGACAGCGTGAGCTCTATTGCATCAGGTGCCCAAGGTGGACTCCTAAATCAAATCAGAAGGTTCAATGCGCAGCTGGAAGCTACTGCGCGACGGCTAGAGAGTTGAATGTTTTATTCTCCTTTGCATGCCTTACCTTCGATGTGATTTAATTTCGCTTCTCCATTTCCTCTAAAGTTTCCGTGGTGGGTGGCGTTTATTACATAGTTATATACCCAGGTTAGAGTATTCGAATGACAATTGAAACTCCGGCTGACACGTAGTCGGGTTTATATACCAAATAAAAGGTGAAAGAGATAAGAGTAGGATTCTTCTATAGAGCCTGGGAGCCACTCTCTTGTTCCAGAGTTGAGCCCCTCATGAATACCTCGGGTGTCCATCTTTGTAGCACAACCTTCGCCAAATTTCCTCAACACTCACCAGTCGTCGAAATAATGAATTCCACGATACAAACGAATCGAATCCAAAATACCAAAACAAACCAAGCTCAAGCCCTAGTGACTCATAATTTTTCTCAATGGGCTTCACATATTGAAAGACAGGGGAAAGGAGTCATTTCCCGCAACCGGACCAACCACCAGTGGTTCCGCCTATGACACATCCGCCCACCATAAAATCTTCCCCACTGCCACGCAGTCTTCCGCGCCAACTCATTCATCCATCACTCATTGAAAGGACTTGACCTTTCGCACCCGCTCACAGCAATGGCGTCCAGAACCTCTCCCTTTGATCTATCCAAATGCGCCCGCAAGAATATCTTAAAGTTGCAACCCTACCGTTGCGCCAGAGAGTAAGTTGGTCGTCCGAGCCTATTTTACCCCGCCGAGGGGGAGACGATAAGACTAATGAGGTCAGTGACTACAAAGATGACGGGACGAACATTCTGCTCGACGCGAACGAGAACGCCTACGGCCCGGGTCTGGCATTGAATTCCGAGGGCGCGCTCCAGGAATCAACAGTCAATGGTACTTCAACGGGGTCTTCGAAGCCAGAGATTGATCTGCTGGGGTTGAACCGCTATCCTGATCCGTAAGTGCTCCACCGCTATTGTTGAAAATCGACATTGCTTTCAAGAAAAAGCAAAAAGGGGGAAAAAGAAAAGAAACTAGTCTGATTGGCTCTTTGTATACAGTCACCAGCTCGAATTAAAGCAACTCTTTTGTAACCTCCGCAACACCCACGTCCACACCCAGAAGAATATCGGCCCCGAGAACCTGTTTGCCGGTGTTGGCTCTGACGAAGCCATCGATGCCCTCCTACGATGTTTCTGCGTTCCTGGCAAGGATAAAATTCTTACTTGCCCACCCACCTACGGCATGTACGCTGTGAGCGCGGATGTCAACGATGTGGAAATAGTCAAGGTGCCTTTGGACGTCGAGAATGGCTTCCAGCTACAAGTGGAGAAAATCAACGAGACGCTCACAGTTGATGCATCAATCAAACTGGTGTACATCTGTTCGCCCGGAAACCCCACAGCGAACCTGATCCGCAAATCCGATATCCAGAAGGTGCTGGAACACCCGACATGGAACGGAGTTGTGGTTGTTGATGAGGCCTACATTGACTTTGCGCCTGAGGGCTCTAGTCTCGCGGAGTGGGTTGCAGAGTGGCCGAACCTGGTGGTGATGCAGACTCTCAGTAAGGCCTTTGGTCTGGCGGGTATCCGACTCGGTGTGGCATTCACAAGCCCCGAAATCGCCACTTTGATGAA
Source organism: Aspergillus biplanus (assembly GCA_027569045.1). Classification (NCBI taxonomy): domain Eukaryota; kingdom Fungi; phylum Ascomycota; class Eurotiomycetes; order Eurotiales; family Aspergillaceae; genus Aspergillus; species Aspergillus biplanus. The sequence continues at coordinate 449,301 of JAPDEJ010000005.1, read as the reverse complement.
CAGCCTCAAGGCGCCATACAATATTTCCAGCCCGACCAGTGCCCTCGCTATGGCGGCCCTCTCTCCACGCAACATTGCCGTTATGCGGGACTACCGCGAAAAGATTATTGCGCAGCGCGACCGGTTGCTGACCGAGCTGCCTAAGATCCCTGGAGTCGGCCGCTTCCGTGGTGGACAGGCGTCGAATTTCCTTCTGGTTGAGCTTTTGGATAAGCCTGCTAGCGAAGGTGGCAAGCCTAGTAATGTAACTGCGCTGGCAACGTACACGGCCATGGCAGAGAAACGGGGTGTCGTTGTTCGATTCCGTGGCAAGGAGTTCGGATGCGAGGGCTGTATCCGTATCACTGTTGGAACCGAAGCGGAAGTTACAAGATTTTTGGATGAACTACGGGTGGTTCTGGGCGGAATTCTTAGCGGAGCTGAGATTCAGGCTCGGAAGTAGATCAAGGTGGCATATACATTGATAGAGATTTAAAGGCTTGTTTATAGACAAAATCGGAATGGGTATCAAGAGTTTGAAATTATTTTAGATTCAACTTCGCATCTAGAATGTGGATACCTCTGAAATTGACACTAAAAATGACTGCTACTGAGGTCATAAGCCACTACCTTAGACAATTCTACCTAGTCAACATGGGAAAGGTGCAGATATATCGAGTTTGGCGTTATGTGACTGTTTAGAGATTTGAAAATAGGCATAAGACCTGTTGTTATCCGATTTTCGCGACGGTTATGGCTAACTGTTCTGAGCATAGAATTACCAACATTATCCGACGGTGGTGGCTCCGAAATCCCTTCATTAGCCACATCCATCTCCTTCTCCAACTCATGATATGTATCCCTCCATTGCTTCACTCTTGCCCGCGCTCCCGAGCATCATGTCCATGCGCCTCAGTAGCCTGGACGCCACAGAAGTCCCTTATCCTGGTTTACCTATCCGGTAGACAGATTTTGATCTTGCATAGATACCACAGACTTGGAGGATGGGAATACGCACGCTTTGCATGGTTCTTGGAGTTCAGCAAGGGCATCGACACGCTTGAAGGGATCGCTTGCGGTCTATTCGAGTGTTTTCTCTTGGAGATGGTAGGCCCGCTTGAGGCCTTGGTAGACTTTTTCTGCACCCATTAGGCTGAGTTGGAATTTTGCTTGCGGTAGCAACGGGGACCTAAGATTTTGGGTTTGTATGGAGATAATCAAGTAGCTCGCGATGGGCTTGGTGAGAAACCTCGTCATCAAATGGGGAATAGTGAAAAGGAAGGGTGAGATTCCGCCTCCTATCTATATGTTTTCGTCTCTAAGTTATCTGAGGGGGCCTATATAACACATGCTTTTAAGCTGAGCAGGAATATTTCCGGTTTCATACTAGTAGGCCTTGTCAAGCCTTGTAACCTAGGTACTGCGGTATGGCTTACTCTCCTTCACCTAACACTCCGAGTCCAGCTCGTGATATTTGGTGACTGACATACCATTGGATGATAAAATACGCCCACCAAGACTTATACTGTGAAGAATATGTACCTTGGCAGTAAGCAGACAATCAATGTTGACCGGGGTCATCACAATGTTTGCTACGATAGTGAGTCAGCTCGTCGGTTGTGATAGCCTCGTTAGCGACCCCTCCCTGCCTCCCTGCCTATTCAGCCAGCTGCAAATGGGGTAAGGATCCTCTGGATGAGGGAAATCTGTTCTTCAAACGTTAAGGATCTGACCATCTTGTCGTGATGCCCCAGCCAGTCAGCCATCTCCTCGCGGCCTCCCCATCTATTCAGCCAGCCAGATGCCCATCCCCTCACTGCTAGCTTATCTGCATTTCAGCCTCCCATACGTGGTACAGAGCTCGGAGTTTATTCGATTGGGAATGAAGGAAAGGGGAATTTGGGGCATCCCCTCATTGAGAGGAGAGTCTAGACCGGAACTGTAGTTGGGCATAAGAGAAGTCGCTGCCCCTATCCTTCATAGCTCCAGCGACGAACAGCTATCAACTACGAAATTACTCTCATCTCTAACATCATAACTTTCCGCATCCAAATATTTAACCATGGTGAAAAGCAAGAAAACCTATCTCATTGTCAATAAAAATCACCAGCACCATGTCATTACAAGCGAAGAACAACCAACAACCCCCCCGCTCTACACACACGACGTCCAAAACCACGACTGGAGTAAAACACAGGCAGTACTCATGATCAAAGACACAGATTGGCTCATGTGCATGTCCAACCAAATGCTGAAAAATACGGCCGCCGATGTGGTTAAGTCGGCACCTACAACTCCAGACACAGATGGTTTCCCCTTGACTGGAGCCGCAGCCGCCTATCAGTGGAAGGTGAGAACTAAAGATAGTGAAGGGTCTGTATACGAGTTTTGAATTCCTGTCCCTGCTGTTGCTATTGATATAATGTGGCTGAGTGCCTGCGTGGAAGAACAGATTTCGACATATCAAGGCCTCGAACGGCCACTACCTCTACATGACTCCATCGTCCGGGCTGAAAACCTCGAAATCTGACCCAGGTGACCGTGCACTCTGGAAGTTTGTCCGTCTTCCGTCGCTGCGCGATTTAGAAGCCGACAATGGTAAGTAAATTCCCACCCACACTTGTCTCAGCTTAAGAGCTCACAGATACTGCTGCAGAAAAGCAAGATGGTAAACCGGCATCCGATTGGAAGGGCATCGCAGATTATATCTTCCAGGAAGGATTGAACTTCATCGGAGGAACGCCTGTCGCGTCCATAAGCACCCCGGGCCTGCGGCAGAGTTGGGTGGATACTTGGAAGAAGATGGGGCGAGATCGCGGTGTGTACCCGCATCCTCAGTCGCGATTCTAGGGCATGAAGTTACCATATAGCCACAGTTAGTCTTCGTTCAGATTGCCTTTAGAGTTATAGTCCAGTGATCATGTTATAATTGGCTTCGTACCGGTAAATCAAGTCTTAATTGTTCCCAAGGCGCATATAAAAATTAAATGAGAGTTTAGCCAACTACTCAAGTCACACCATACACTTATCCAATGCGGCTGAGATGACATTAGCAATGAATCGTTTTTCCCTCTCCGGAGTTTCCTCCATAACTGAACGAATCTTCCACGGTGCCATACAATGATACCCCTCATGACCACCTTCCGCCATCTCCTCAAAGACAGCAGACATTCCACGAACGCTCTTGAGATACCGACTCCGCCGTAGCCCGATGATATCTATTACATCCGCCTGACGTGAGAACTCTAGCATCAGGCCCGCAGTGGCAGCACCTATGAACGTCGACATGGAGGTTCCAGACTGTGGTTTTGCCCGGGGACGCGATACCACTTCTTCTCCAAGAATCGCGAAATTGTAGGGACTCTTTCTGCTCGGGGATGGGTTCATGGAGCTTGTGATAGCCTTTGCGTTGGCGTTGGTTGCGAACATGCAGATGACCTCCGATGTGAGACTGGCAGGGAAGGTGATGAACTGCGAGTTGCCGCTGTTGCTGGCCGCCGCGAAGATGAGGATTCCCTGGCTGCAGGCGGTGCGGATTTCTTGCTCCATTCTCTCGTGGGGCTGGTTGAAGCCGGATGCCAGTGTGATTATATCTACTTTCCACACGGTACGAGCGTGCTCAATTGCCTGAGTGGTTATTAGTTTCTATTAGAGAAGCTTGGGAGTTTCCGGCGGGGATACCTTTGCAATGCGGTCTTGAACATCCACGCTACCTGCTGAGGTATCAAATACCCGAGCCACGTATACTGCAGGCTTTTCTATCACCTTGCAGATGAGATCTAGCCCCGTTGTGCCATGCCCTGTCTTATCTTCCCTGTTCTCGGAATCGCTCACGAAGTCCCGAAAGCTGTGTATCCTATGTTGGTGAGGGTGGATGGGTTCAACGCCACTGTCTATAATGGCAAACCGGACGGGTTCGTGGATATCACCAGGGGGCGCGCGCAGGAGGCGACGCAGCTTATCTAGTCTATGAAACCAGCCATCGGACGAGGCTCCAGAGGTTCTAAGCGCAGTGTCCATTAGCCCTCAACATTAGCACGATTGGTCATTACATAGTGGCCACTTACGTTGCCATGGTCTCGCCGCTGACGCCTAGAGTAGAGCCTTCTTCATAACTGGTAGGCTCAGAATCAAGAAGCAGGTTGAGCACTGCTTCGTCATTCCTTTCGCGGGCAATTGACAGAGCTGTCTTGCCTTGTTTGTCCTGAAGGTTCATATCAGCCCCGGAGGCCTGGAGAAGGCTGACCATACGATGAGCGCCCTTTTGAGCAGCAAGGTGTAATGGTGTTCGTTGTGCTTGATAACTCTGATTATCAACACTGGCCCCCCGGCTCAACAACTCCCTTCCAGCTGCTAGTTGGTCACATTTGACAGCAACATGCAACGGGGTATACCCATCAGTATCCGGAGCGTTGATCCTAGCCCCAGCGTCAAGTAACACACGCATAACTTCGACAAATCCCTTCTCGACAGCTTTATGCAATGGTCGATATCCATCGCGCAATATCTCATCCTCCAACCCATATTGCGAGGCTCCCAGCAGCACCTCAACGACATTCAAGTTCCCATGGTAAGCAGCGGTATGAAGTGGCCGCCAGCCCTCGTGGTTCCCAGCCCTCCCGTTGGCTCCATGCTCAAGGAGATATCTCACCGTCCCCGTATGCCCGTTTCTGGCAGCGAAAAGCAGTGGCGTCCATCCTGAATCTGACTCAGTGTTCACATCTACCTTCCCCGTCTCAACCAACTGGCGAACTACCTCCTCACACCCTTTTCCTGCAGCTACATACAACGGCGTATACCCTTCATTGGAGCGTGCTGTCGGATCAGCCCCCTCGTTAAGCAGGAACTGTACAGCTTCGGGTCGGTCGTCGCGCGCAGTAACGTATAAGGGCGTATACCCTTCCTTCGTCCTCGACTCGATATCAGCGCCGTGAGTAAGCAAGATACTTATTATTTCGGTAAACCCCCGCTCGCACGCTTTGTGTAGTGGGCGGGAGCTAGCATTTGTGAGCTTTGCCTCGATCACCGCGCCGTGGGCGAGGAGAATGCGAACAGCCTGTGTTCGCCCGTAGTAGGCGGCTGCGTGCAGGGGCGTCCACCCATCGTTGAAGGTGGTATTTGGGCTTTCTCCGTCGTCGAGGAGTTTCTGGAGTCTCTCCAATTGTCCGTTCCTGGCGGCTGCGTAAACAGGAGGCTGTGCCATGAGGGTGATTGAGTCTGTGTGTTATCACTGTATCAAGTCTGAAGGTGCGAGCTCACTGATAATTAGACCGAATGGGCCTTAAAAACAGAGGGGCCTATAGGATGAGATATTATAGCAGAACATATCTGTTAAATACGAGAGCCTCATTCCTCTTGGAAAAGGAAAGTCGAGCCCGGGTTCAGCGCAAGCCACAAGTCTTTCCACAGAACGGAGGAAAAAGGTCGGAGTACGACAGAGTGATGCAGGCATCCCTTCCTGAGGCTCCGGTTGGTGGTCTTCGCAGCCACGGTCAGCCTTTAGCCTCATCCTTAACGACAGGGATATAATGGAATCAGCCAGTAGAAGACATCCAAAAGCGTGCAGACCGATGTCTCCCATTTCTCCGATGCTGCACACACACCCCAGTCATGTTTGTACCTACTTAACCACTCAACAACCCAACTCCAATCCCCTCACCATCATCTTCGCCTGTGCAGAAAACACACACAATAATACCGCTCATATCATCTCACCTCAGATCTAGATCTCACCCTATCCCACCTACCCCCTAGGAGTACCTCACCGCTGCACCAAAATGCAAAAGTGCTGGTTCACCCTCACGCAAACACACTACCCCCCTTCAACCCCGGCCCAAAAGGGTCCAATCCAGCTGGGTCATCTTATCCCATCTCTCACCCCGCTGCCACCCCCCATAAACACCGTCCCTGGTCCCCTCCCTTTCCCCCCACACATGCCCGTCTACCCCTCCCTCCTCACGGACCTACACTGGCAGTCTACCTCCACCTCTACTCTCTCCGCCTCCGCAAATGCCTTGCTCCCCATCCCACAGGCTATGGGTCTGGTCAGCGCCGGCGGCGGGGCAGGTGTTGCGTTCCAGAAATCCGTGGCACGATTCTGGTGCTTTGATTCCGTGGATGTGGAGGTTATTCAGCCTGACGAGGAGTATATCGAAGAGAGTTTGGCGGTGGAGTGCGTGAAGAATTGGATTGAGAAGAGGCGGAAGGGGAGTTTGCTAGGGACATGGTCGCTGTTTATGATTACGGGGTTGGCGATTGCGAGGGGCGTCAAGGGGCGGAATGGAGTGGTTGAGGAGGGGGCTTGGGATATGGAAGGGGGGCCTCAGGTGTATGTATCCCTTCCCTGGTTCTATTCTTTTCTGTTCTACTGGTTTTCTCTCTATATAGGTAGGTAGATTCCTAAGCCAAGCGTTTACTGACATCTTATCTTCTTTCTGTTTTAGATCTCTATCTGGAGTTGTTGACGTCGGTGTTGGCGGTGGGATTGGCAAAGGGCACGGGGTGGAGATGACGTTCAGCAGCTGCTCGGATTTTGTGTGGGCGATACAGGTGATGAAAATATCCAAACGGTTTCTGTCGTCGGGGTGGAGCCATGAGCCTTATACCAAGGGGGCTACGTATTCAGTGGAGGAGAATGAGGATGAGGATGTGGGAAAGGTGTTGGCCGAAGAGGGGATATCCTTTGACTCTATCCATCTAGACGAGGATGATATATTTGTTGTCACCTCGGAGAAGGTTCAGGATAGTCTTGGGGACAGAGCTTGAGAGCTCTGGTGGTTTTAAAAGAAAGCACTTATATGAGGCAGAAACGAGATGAATAAGGAAAGGAAGTAAGATAGGAAATAACCGAATATACAAATGCACGAAGCATGGCGGTCTTATTAACTAGATGAGGGCTCTACGGGATAATGAAATCGGCGGCTACGATAATATCTGACTAATTAGCAGAGGTACCAGAAGGTTCCAGCTTTTTTTTTCTTCTTCTTTTTTCATTTTTCTTTTTTTGTGACATTATTTCTTTGACATGGATTGAAAAGTTCTTCGTCTTTGTGTCCAACACCACGTACAAAGAACGCGCCCTTCTACGACCACCCAAACCTTTGAGACGGGGAGAAGCGAAGGGAAAATATAAAAGGAAAAGAAAGAGAAGGAGAGGGGTAAGAGAAAGGAAGAAAGGGAATATTTACCCTACAACGTTGACGTCGATGTCCGACCATTTTGCCATCTCATAATCCATCTTGGTCACCTTCCTCAACTCTTTAGTTTCGGAGCCACGCAACAGGATGAAAAGATCATCAGGTTCTCTGTTGATTTTCTCCCAGCTTGACTTTGATGGCCGACTGACTCCGCCCCAGGTTGGTTTCTGGCTGCCACCGCACTGATTGGAGAGCAGCAGCCAGGCTATGACAGCAAGGAAGAGCAGGTGAACCAATGGACTGAAGGTTTTCACTTGCAGTCCCTTCGCTTCTTCACCTTCAGTGCCTTCGTCGTGGAGACCGCCCTCCATTTCTTCAAATTCCATATCATCACCCTGAAGGCTCATGATATCAGTCAGACCGGTATCCATCTCTTCCGAAATAGACGACAAGGTTTCTCCCTCCTTCAGCGACGTCCATTTCCGAGGTGGGAGCTCCCAGCTTCGCTTCAGCCGCGACTTCAGTGGAGTGGGACTGTGCCGCTTTGGAAGATATAATGGACCAGGGTAGTTCTTTTCTTTGCGTGTCAGGACCCGCGACGAGGGCTTGCTCACTGAGGTTGTCTTTGCTTTGAACTCGGCCGATTCTAGAACATAACTGTCAGCTTTAACCCTCAAGTTTTTCATTACGCTTGCCATCTCTTTGTCTCCCTCCGGATCGAAGGGGTAGTTTCCGGATGGATTGGAGGGATTGGAGGCGAGAATGTGACACAGGCGTCTCTTAATCCGTCGCGCAGACTGACCTGTCTTCTCGCTTGGTTGCACCCCCGGCGTAGAGCAGGATCGTTTGCGCGACTCCGTGATCGCTTTCAGATCAGAGGGTTTACCGAGTCTCACAAAGAAGGTCTTCCCTCCTTCCCTCCATCCATTAAAAGGGCCTTGGTTTATACGCGATTGATCTCTCGGGCTCTTGGAACGCGAGGACCAGCCCTCAGAGCCGTGGCCACTGGGCGAACTGCTCCCAGAGCCGTCAGATGAGGGCTGTGGAGGGATGGAAGGCTCTGGATCGCTCATGTAAACATCAGCCACGCTGGCTCTGCGGTCCATTCGCGATGGAGGCCGAAAAGGGTCCGGTCCTGCATCCCGCATCTCCGCGTCTACACTTCCCCGGTTGAACCTGGACGCGATGGGGGCCGCTTCAATTGCTCGGGGCTGGGTTCCATCTGGATCGGTGTTGTATTCGGCAGCCAACATGCCTGGACCGAAGGTATGCTCAACAGAAGTCCCCGTACCAAAAGCCCTGTTAACCTGCTCGCGTAGATAGTCATTCTCCTCACGCAGCGCCTTACAATACCGATTCACGTTGTGGGTCCACTCCCCACCGTCCCGTTCCAGTCCAGTTAATCGGTGTCTGTATTCCAGCACCTCAAGTGCGGCCTGATCCAGCTTGCTCTGCAAGTCCTCGACGGCGACATTACGCAGGTAGACCACCTCGCGCAAATGCCTTTCCTCGTTCTGCCATGACTGGAGCAGCTCTCCCTGCTTCTCTGTGGTCGCGCGGAGTTGAGTATTTGATGCTTCTGCCGTCTTCATGTCCGTTTCGTTGCGCTTAGATTTCTCCTTGGCCTCTCTCAGGGCGTCCTCCAGCTCCCGCAGTTCGGCGCGTTGACGACTAGAGTCCATGATCTGTTGGTCGTGAGCAGCTCCAAGCTCATTCAACGTTTTCCGCATCTCTGTATTCTGGCACTCGAGCTCAAAGGCGCGCCGCTCTGCTTTAGTTGTCGCATTGTCCTGGTTTTCGAGGATATCCTGGCACCAAGTGATCTTCTCCTTGTCGGAAAGGGTTTTATTTCCGATGATCTTTCTTGCCTCCGCTGCGAGATCGCGGGCTTTGCCCGCAGTCCCTTCCACCTCCTCGTCGGACCTTTGGGGGCTGGCTGCGTTAGTATGCTTGTTGGCGGGCATGGTGAGAAATAAAGAGCGGTAGATGTAAGTTGAAGCTGAGCTTGTCGTTTGTCAAGGCTGATGCTGGACTAGTCGAGGTTAAATGTATAGGAAACTGGCCGGGGAACTGGTATTTATATACTTCTCACTCGGCATAGTCCAGTTGGCGGTTTCGTGGAGTTAGCCATGGAAGTGACGGAGCTTCCCGTTTAATATGAGACTCTCGCTTTGATTCCTAGCCCATTGTGCATTGTTCTTTCCCCCCCACTACACAATGCCCTTTGTTTATACAAAATGGGGCCTCGAACACTGCCATAATCTTCAGCCTACTATAGGGATGTATGACTAATGGCTTACCATGGAGCGCTCGACTTCTTTGACCTTTGACCTTTGTCTCTTAACTCTTGAGACTTTGATTTATGCCAGGCCAGCCGCGGCTTTGTTCAGGCATTTGTTTCTTTGTTCACTCAAGAGGAACACGACTATAAAGACTAGTAGATGGCCACCCGTGATCAACAAACAGACATTTTTCAATTTGCAAGTGTCTCTATTAAAACCATGTAAAGAAAAATGAGCAAAGCGTGTCTTGTCGAGAGTGCTTGAAGGCGATGAGAGGACTGCCAGACTGAAACCAAAATAATGGTATAGGTAGAGGATCTAAAAAATGACAAATAACAAAGGAAAAATGCTGACAAAGATTCTCATGTGATTCTAATCAAAGCTTTGATTTCTTCTTTCCCTTCACATTCTTGAAGGTGTCTCCAGAAAGGAGGAAATCGGGATAGTTCTGAGACCCGACTCCGGAGGACATGCGCCAGTTGGCACCGTCGACTAGATGAAAGGCTTAGTAAAACAAATAATAGACGACGGCTGTGAGTTGAAAGCAATAACTTACCGACTAGTGTTTGACCAGTAACATAGCTGCCGCTATCTGCGAAGAGATACACGGTGGCATCGGCAATGTCCCGAACGGAGCCAAATCGGCCCAGTGGCTGTGATCTAACATACTGTTTCTTCTTATCGGAGGGAAGGAGGCGGTCCAGACCCTGCGAGCGATTTTAGTATGGGGACTTTCTCTAGTTCAAGGGTAGATGGGTGAGTAAAAACGGACCTCTGTCGAAGCGATAGGTCCGGGCGCAATGACGTTCGAAGTCACTCCCAGCGGTCCGAACTCCAGCGCGACACCATTCGACATGGCATCAACACCAGCCTTGGCGACTGAGACATGGGTTTGGAATGGGACACCTGAGTAGTGCAGTGTGGCGCTGACGAAAATTATGCGACCACCAGTCCCCAAGGGGTTGGGTTTCACTGGAACGGTCAGTATCCACCTCCGAGTTTTATGAGCGGGCCAACACAATCACATACAGGTATCGGCGTCGACTCGATGCTTCTCAGCGGACTCCACGAGGTGGGGAATCGTTGCCTTCAGTGTATTATAGGATCCCAAGACATCGATTTCCATGACGGTTTTGAACGCGTTGACGGAGATTTGGTTGATCGAGGCTAGGAAGTTGCCAGCGGCACCGGCACTAAAATCCAATCAAACGGTAAGCAAAGCTTCTCCTTAACTGAACTGCAAGCGGGGCGGATATACATCACATAGTCGATACCACCAAGCTCGCTGACACAGCGATCCACGGCACTCTGGAGGCTGTCGAAGGAGCGCACGTCCACTGCACCAATACCCAGGACCTTGGACCCCGCACGAGCGGTCGCAATATCCTGTGCAACCTGCTCTGTCTTCTCAACGTTCCTGCCCACGATACAGGCGTTTGCACCTAGGTGAACCAAGGCCCGAACTTGTGCACTGCAGATCGTACCTGCTCCTCCGGTACAGAAGACAACCTTGTTCGCTGGACGGGGTCAGCGAGTTGGATCGGGGAAGATGCGGAGAGTAAGCAGGACAGGGTCGGACTTACTGAACAGGCCATCTTTCCACGTCTCGCTGAGGTATTCGGATTTTTCGAGAGGCATTATGGAACTGTGTACAAGACAAGGTAAATAGTGAAGGATGTAAGAAGGGCTTGGAGCTTGTAGAGCTTCGAGATGGAAGACGTGCAGTTGTGCCTTTTTCAATGATCCCAAGCTGGTGAGCTTCTCTCCCCACAGCGACCGGCCGCGGATAACGATTGCCTCGGCGATGGCCCAAAGTGGCTTAGTGGTTCATTACTTCCTGCATAACTTCTGATTATTCGATCAACCGCGGGACCGCCACACAGACCGCCTCCTCTTTATGTCATTATGCCACATCTTGTGCACAATGTATAGAGAAGCAGCATACATTTCTCCTCCCTTGCTCTATCCAGGATACTTTCAAGGCTAAACCTATACGACGCTGTCTTATGGTCAGGAAAGAAGAAGCCGAGGAAGCAAAAAGTCAATTGAATTAGTTATTACACTAAGCATCATGGGCGTCGATAGCTCCAGGAACGTGTCACCCTGTCAACTTTCCGCCCACCGCACTTAAACAAAGGAAATTGTACCGTCGAGGCAAGACCGAAAACCCCCCTTTTCTTCAAATCATATCCAAAAGCTCGTACATTGACTCTTAATCCAGATGAGATATTTACACTGTTGCGAGGTCATAGTTCTTTAGAAGTACGCCTTGATCTCAACAATCAAATTCTTAAGGCCACGAAGAAAGCCCAGCCGTTGATCTAGTTGAAAATCAGCTAATCCTAAAATCACCACAAACCATGCAATAAATTTAAGCATGCGAAGGGACTTTTTGACCACCAGACCTCGTTTGTGTTGCTCCCGCTCTTGTTCCAGCGTCCAGCCCTTCTTGATGCCAACCGTGTTCTTCACTGAAACCTTCTTGATGTTTTCGACCGAGTACGGGGGACGCATAAAGCCGGTTAACTTGCTGAACAGTGGTGTAGGCCGTGCGATGGTTCGCATGTGGCTGAAGGCTTTGAACCCGTAGTCACCGTGATAAGCACCCTGTCCAGAGTCTCCGACTCCACCGAAGGGAGCTCCTGGAACCATGGCGTGCATGAGGACCCCGTTGACAGTGACACCACCTGAGAGGGTCGAGGAGATCACTAATTTGGGGGTTAAAATTTTCCACTGCCATTGTTTAAGGGTGTCCGGCCTTACCGTGATCAATCTCGTTCTGGTCCTTGCCAAAGATGTATAGTGCCAGGGGATGGGGCAGGCTGTGCGCTCAAGTCAGCGTAATCAATACCACTTCCAGCACAACAACAAACCAGTTGATTGAGTCGATGGCCTCTTGTGTACTTGAGGTGATAACAGGGCAGATAGTTCCAAACAACTCCTCGGATAGGAGAGAATCTAGCGGCCACGGTCAGCCACTAGGTTGAAAAAGGGATATAATATTCTTCCTATGAAGCTTCTTACCAGTCATCTTCACGCCGCTCACGATAGTGGGCCTCAGGTTTCGGGTCTCAGCATCATTCTCCCCATTGAACTCGATCTTTCCCTCCGTCTTATCCGAAAGGGCCTTGAGGCGCTGGAAGTTCTTGTCGTTGACGATGTGAGTCATGTCATCCGGGGAATTCTTGTTGTACTCGTTGAACCAGAACGTCATCCGCTCGATAAGCTTCTTCTCAACCGAAGGGTGCGCAAACACATGGTTGACAGAAAGGCAAATCTGTCCAGAATTGAGATATTTGATCCACGCAATGTCCTTTGCCGCACGCTCGACATCGGCAGTTTTAGTCACAATAGCTGGGCATTGTCCGCCCAACTCCAGCACGGTCGGAGTAAGGTGCTTTGCAGCGGCAGCAGAAATATAACGGGCAACAGCGACAGAGCCCGTGAAAAAGATATGGTCGAACTTCCGTGTGAGCAGACTAGTGGTCTCCGCGGGACCACCGGTAACAACGCGAACGGCGCTCGTGTCCATGTACTTTGGGATGAGGTCGACAAAGAGCTGCTGACACGCGGTAGTCACCTCTGACGGCTTCAACATAACGCAGCAGCCAGCCGTAATAGCGGCAATCATGGGCTGCAGGAGCAGCGAGATCGGGAAGTTCCAGGGTCCAATGATAAGGGCGACACCTAGGGGTTCTGGTCGAACGGTCGGCTTGAGCAGGAACTTCATGATACCTGCCTCAGGGACCTGGTCGGCTGTCCATTTGTCGATATTCTTCAGGTGCTCCACGAGGTCTGTCTTGGTGGAGACACATTCTGTGAATGCCGTCTCAAAAGCATGGCGGTTCATGTCCTTCTTCAGAGCATCGCGGATCAGATCCTCATTCTCGTCGACGAGCCACCAGAGCTGCTTCAGTTGCCATTTGCGCCAGGCGATCTCCTTGGTCTTTCCGGACCGGAAGGTGGCATGGAGTGTGGTGTAAGAGTCCTCAACCACCTTCTCTGATGTGTATTCGGCCATGGTGATAATAGGGGTAGTTTTCGAGACAGGTCAGCACACAAAGAGCTTGATCCTCCCAAACCCGCAAAACACATGGGGACAGCTTTTCAATTGTATCTTTGCTGATGGCCGTTTCGCGCATGTGCTAGCGGCACGGCAACTGAGGGGTCGTGCTAATCATCTCCACGTTCGTCCGCAAAATCCTGCATCGGTTCGCCAGCTCAACACAAACCCCGGTTCCGAAGGAAAAGCTGCAGGCCCCACCCCGACCTTGCGAAATGGCAGGATTTGATAGGACCCTAGCTTGCGAGCTGACCCCACTCAGCTTACCCATGTATCCCAAAACCATATTTGAGGGTGGCCTGACGGCCAGTATCTCTGGTTCTGGAGAGTTCACACACAGCCCAATAAATTGTGAAATCTCTCGGCTCTCTTTGACAAGTTATCCAGATGGCTAACATCCCCCATTTTCATTCGTCTTCTTTTAATTCAAGGTTCAGCCTTCTAATTTCGCGCTGCAATGATTCAGTCTCAAGGGGGATCTCCGTACCCGAGCCAGCCGATAAACACCGCGGCCCGTCCAAAGCCGAGCCAGCTCAGCACCAAAACTTTACTTCCACATGATTAATATTTATTTCGATGGAGTTTATATTCATCCGTCTCCGAACCTAGGTATTAAATAATGAATTATGGATACTATGCATGCATTAAACCCCAGGGTCTACCCCTCAGAAGCTCCTAATTGGGTAATAAAGTTTGTGGGGAACAGGGGTACCTTAAAAGATACTTTCGCCTTAACCCCATGTATTTCTTTGCCCAAGGTAAGAGCGAAGATTCCGAAAATATGTATATGCATTTTCCTCGAAGAACCGGATAGCAATACCCCTATCTACCCACGCATTCTTCTCACAAACGAAAACGTATAATACCCCAGAGTCGATACCGTTGCCACCAAGGAAAAGAGAGTAATCACGCCCCCAGTGATAATCCCCTGCTCAAAGAACCCGATCCTTCGCCCCGCACGCTGACCCGTCGGAGGTAACGGCGCGACGGCCTCGCGCCACACAGCCTCCGACTCCTGGCATCCAGGCTGGTCGAGAACCTTCCGGACAAGCGCGGAATTGCTCGTCTGCGTCACGAACTGGGGTCGAGGAACCTGAAAGAGGCCTGTTGAATACCGCGACTTCAACTCAACGGGGAAGTTGACCGGTGATGCAGGTCCGACGAGCATCTCGACGGGGACCTGGTTTACCCAGGAAACGTAGGCGTCTATGAACTGGGTTAGATATTTGGCGGCTGGCGGCGCAGCAAAAGCGTAGGTTGCTGCCATTGTGCCCATTCTAATAAGGGGTGATTAGCTAGAAACCGGAACGAAACAAAAAGCCAAATGAAACGGAAATACGCACGTGCTGCTGAAATCGATCGCGTCGTCCAGACTGGTGATGGGGTGCAAAACTAGGACCTTTTCCTCGACTTTCTTCTGTAGTAATGGGGAGTTCCTATTTCACTTAGTGCATGTTCTTTTCTTTTCTTTTCGTCGGTTTTTCTCTGTGGGGGAGATGTCGTACCGGTCATGAACTTCAACGACACCCCATCCCGATCCTGATACCAGTACTCGAGCGCTCGCGTCCTTGTGAGCCATATCTAGGAAGGATAGGCCTGGGCTGGATCGACGAGGGTTCACGGGTTTCTGTCTCTCCTCCCCGGATGGGCCGGCTAGATATTTGGAGGCCTGGGGGATAATTGCTTCGACAAAGGCCTTCATGGCGAACTCTTGCACAAGCACCACATCCGGAGAGTAGGTCGAACGGCCCCCAAATGCAAATCTTGCCGCTACCAGAGCCTTGGCAGCCGCTGAAATGTCCGCTGTGCGATCGACGACTGCGATTGTCCTCGCCATTGAAGGGGACACGAGGCTCCGCTCGGAAGCCAGGTCAGGGTTGTTCTGGGCCACGACGAGAACCTTCCCTAGAAAGGCGGCGTCTGGCCTCTCCTCACTTATTGCGAAGGTATCCGCGTCCAAGGCCTGGGGGAGGATCTGGCGGAGGAGTGGTGGGAGTGCCATGGTGTTTCTGGTTAACTGTCATAACCCTCTCTGTTAGAACAATTGCTTTTCTTTTCTCCTGTGCGCGAATCCAGACTAACCTCGAGAATCACACAATTTCCCGCAGCGATAGCGGCACTGAGAGCAGAAATTACTGAGAAAAACAGCGTGTGTGTTGCTGGCATGATGTAGACAATTCCGGAACCGCGCAGGGCGTTGTTGTCCTTTCCATGCACGACGCGATACTCGTTGGCGAGGTCCTCCTCCATATTTAGAGACAGATAATGCGTTCGGATTTCCTTCATGGCTAGGCATATTTCTGCACGGACCTCCTCCGGGGAGTGCGCGGAGTCGGCCTGGATTGCATTTTTGATCTGATCGATGTGCTGCACGAGGGCGGATTGCAACCGGTGGAATTGATTTTGGCGGTATCGGGTGTTGTGACAGCGACCATCGATCTCCGCGGCGAGAAGTCGAGGGAAAGGGTGAGGGGATACCATATTGTACGGGATTGGGTGAAGAGAGTGAAGAAGAGACAGCTAATTAATGCACGATAAGAATTGAGTTCGTTTCTGAGTTGGATGCCTATACTGACGTACCGAGAGGGTTTAGATGCTCAATCCGTGCGGGGATTTCATCCAGGAACAGTCGACCAGCCAAAGAAGGAGGAAGAAATGAGAAAATGAAAAATAATTACGACGCCTGTGATGAGAGTAGTAGTTGCTGAAGAGCGCCCTCTTTCTATGCCGATTCCTGGTCGAGGAATTGACCTGGGTCATCTGCTGCGACATTCGGGATGTGGAGGAAACGCGACCCGATGGGGGACCAACCACGCTTTATAGCTTCACGACCAACACCTAAGTAAAAAACGGCGAGTATTTCGGGAGTGGACAAGCCTCTGTCCCGAAATAATTATGGCCACCGACCTTCAACCTCCCATAACTAGTAGTGGTAGGCCAGGCCAAAGGTATTTGTCCCCCAACCCGTGGATGTTCTCAGCACGCCCTCTCATTACACCTGGATGTTTTAGGCGGAGCATACTTTGGCCTCATATCAACTGGCGGCCGGTGAGCTCGGGTAATCGTCGATCCCGTCCGACCATCGAGTCATGCCATATGAAAGACGTCCAGGCCCGATATCCTGGAATAGCATATCTTCGGGATGGATTCGGGCTTCTCCGAGCCACGATTATTTTAACCACATAATCCAAGGAAACCATACATCGTAATACATTTCACAATAAATGTTAATTATTTACTCCAGAAGCACGGTTCCGCCCATATTAACCTCTCAATTCTTCCGCTGCATCACCTCTTCCGATGTCCGAACGAGGATATCGAATGCATTTCGGATATACTTCTCCTCGGCTCTTTCATTCGCGCTCACCACCCGGATAGCATACACTCCTGCAATCACAGTTGATGTGATGAAAATCTCGCCTCGTGCGTTGATGAGCTCGTATACTTCCTTGGTCAGTTCGTTGGACTCTTCGTCGGGACGTGCGACAGTTGAGCCGGCCGAGACGACCCCATTACCATTGGACAGCCTTGGGCTCTTGACTCTCAAGACTGTAAGAGCAAAGGCCGGTTTCGTGATGATCTCAAACAAATCCGACCGAGATCTAACGAGTTCTGCAAAAGTCTCACCAAGGCCGATGCTCTTACGAATATAGGACTTCAACCCCTTGAGCCCGTAGCTGCGCACCACGAACCAAATCTTCAGGGCACGGAATCGTCGTCCAAGCGAAATAGACCAGTTGCGGTAGTCAATCACCTGGCCGGACTCGGAGTAGGGGTTACGAAGGTAGGCGGGGGTGATATCGAGGAAGTCTGTGAGGTCATGTCGGTTTCGAACGTACAAAAGACTAATGGTACAAAATAAGAAGTTTGGATCAGCACACGTCCCAGGTTCCTCATTAGGGGTCACAACATACCTTGCATCAAAGTTAACCAGCAACCACTTGTGCATGTTCATGTTAAAACTATCCACGCCCTCAGCGAAATTCTTCGCAATGTAATGCCATTCTTCAGCAACCAGAGCTGCTCCGGCGTATGCAGCATCAATATGCACCCAGATTCTCTGCCACTCGGGCTTCTCCTGGAGGACCGCTTTGATCTCCTCGAATCGATCCACGGCACAAGTGTTGGTCGTTCCAAGGCAGAGTGTGATGAAGTACGGCGTCAGTCCGTCCTTGTCGCACTGCTCCAGAACCTTGCGCAGGTCCTGGGCTGTCAGCTCACAATTATTTTCCAAGCTTGTTTGAGCCCCGCGGTACCGCGTTCCAGCAATTAGAGCGGCTTTTGCTGTGCTGCTGTGTGCTTGGTTGCTGCTGAGAGCTACCAATCTTGGTCGCAGGTCCATGAGTCGGTCTTCGTACTCGATTGTTCCTTCCTTCAACCCCTCAGCGCGGACTTGTTCATGCACCCTCCTCTCCCGGGCCGCAATCATCACCGTTGCTACCGTGTCACTCGCGGTGACCTGGATGACACCTCCTCCTTTGTTTTCGGAGGTGCTCAAAAAGCACTCGGGGAGACCAAACGCCTGCGCCATCCAGTCCATCACGATGGTCTCCAATTCGGTGCAGGCCGGAGAGCAAAGCCAATTGAATGCGGGTGCGCTAAACGCAGCGGAGTACATTTCACCAAGGATACTTGGGTAGCTGACCGTGGCCGGAAAGAAGGCCATAAAGTTAGGTGACTGCCAGTGGGTTAAGCCCGGTTTGATTTTGGATTCGATATCTGCCTGAATCTCCGACCATTCTTCCGGCTCCTCGGGCGGGCTGGCGGGGATTTGCGGACGTAGATAACCCGGCTCGATCGTAGGAAGGACGCGCTGGTCTGGCAGGCTATCAAAGTATCCAACGACTATGTAAAGTCAAGGTAAGTAGCTATTATCGGTATGTGACAAATCTCAGAGCATACTATCATCAATTGCAGCATGGGCCGCCGTTTTGAATTGTTCGCGATCCATCTTGGGTTGGATGAAATTTTGATTCGGAAGGTTCCGAAGCGGCCGAAGTTCTTGCGGGGGAGGCCAGCGGACTCTCTAAGGGTATTGTAAGAAATATACAAGTTTGCGATGCTTATATAGAGCCAAACTGGCCACTGGGGGCGGTAGGAAATACAAAAATAAGTTCAATTGTCTAAGGAGAAGGGAGAAAGAAAGAAAATTGGAGACAACGAAGGCGACCGAGGGGTCTGGTTTTATCGATAAAGCGTGCAAGTGGGGAACTTGTCAAAAGGCGTCGGAACCATTCCGCAGTGGCATCATCAATTCCTATCGGTATTCCTTCTGGCTCCCTTGCCGACTCTTTCCCTCAATTAAAAGTATACCTAGGTACCTAGGTAGTAGGACTATGAGAATTATACTCAATAATAATGACTCATTTTCCGATACGTGGCTTATTGGTGTTTGAAGTGCGCTCGGAACTTTATTTTTATTGATGAAGTCCCCAGTGCCATTCAAGATGTCGCAGTCCAACCAGGTCCGGAGGTTTTTAACGCTTGTGGATCTTTTGTGTAAATATAAGCAATTCCATTGTGGAAACTGAAAGATAACCTCGAAAGCATTAGCAGGGGGAAGGGACAATGGATTCAGCATACGGGTTATATATTTCCGAGGCTTAGCCACAAAGATTTTTGACAACACAAGCGTATTGCTGATCAATCTTATGACCTATACTTAGTGGATCGGACTAGTACATTTAAAATGTAAGAATTGAATACTATTTTTCTCATTTATTCGAAGAGTGGCTAGGAACAAAAAATTCCGCGGGGTCGGAACCGAACCGACAAGCGGTGGTTGAATGTATGAAATTTGTTGCCACCTGAGGCAACGAAAATAAGCTTCAAGAAAAATCACACTCAACCATAACCACCCACTTAGGGGGCCTTTGAGAACCAGCTTTAGTGACTTGGATCTTAAAATACTTTCTAAATTAATATTTATTAATTTTGTATATAATATAATTTTCTTATATAATTACAATATTTTATTTAGAATTTAATTATATGCGTGTAAGATGTGAGGAGGGTGCTATTAAAAGACGCTTAAACAACGCCTTAGGCAAGTGCTCAAAGGCCCCTAAGGCGGGGCCCCCAAGTGGGTGTTTGAGTACCTCCCCAGGGGAGCTTTGTAAGGCGGTATCCTGTTAGTAAACAGGTGGTGTCGATTTAGCAATGGCCATGAATGTGCTCACAGCTCTGTGCAGGTAGAAAATAACTCGGCGTAGGACGGACATTGAACAGAGAAACTCTCAGGATAGATAGAATAAAAAACAATATAAAATGTATACTCTAATATCTCCCTCCATAACCACCCCTCTAATCACTCTAAAAGAAAATTGGATACTAACTATGAACCATCGTAAAGGAAAATGGTGGGAATATCCTACCTACGCCGAACTGTAACCCGCTCATGAATGACGCAGAGTTCTTGAAGAGTTTTTCTTGTTGGACTGTTGATCCTGTTTATGAGTCCCACTGAGAGATTATCTGATTGATATCCGGTATCGGAAATACGGCACTTGGCCCTTGGGCCTGATTGGACCCACACGTTTCCATCTGATAAGATTATGCCTTTTCCAGCTTTTCATCCTTTCCCATTCTTGCCTAAGTCAGCCCAGTTTTTTTTGGGTAGCGCACTCTCACAGATCGGCTAGTGGAGTGGTACGTACTCCGTAGGGCAGCTACACAAGACTAAGTAGGCATGGATAGACAGTATAGTCACCATGAGATGCCGATCAAGTAGATCCAAATACAACAGATTCCACAACATGATCTCACAGAGTCTGCAGGCTGCCGATCAACCGATGTCGGAAATCCTGGTATAAATCGCCGTGCTCCCTCGTGTCCAATCTCCCATTGAATTGGAAAGAGTACGTTCGGTCTGGGATCACTCTAGCTTCGACGCGAAAATGCATCTCAAAACCTTCACTACCCTCTCGACTCTGCTGGGTCTGGGTCAGGCTTACGATACCTGGCCATGGCAAACTTACAAATCTTCCCCCAATGAGCCCCCCAACCTTAGCATTACTAAGTACGGACCTACGTCCCCGGGATATCTTTTCTTCGATCAGTCTTGGTTCGCCCATTCTTACGGCGTATTCATCATGAGTGATGACAACGAACTCATCTGGCAGAGTCCCTACGGTGACATGAAGGGGTTCAATGCTCAGATACTCGATGGAGAGCCGGTGCTTACCTTTTTCAACGGGCTGGGCGTTCCGGAGCCCTTTGGGTGGGGTTACGGTATCATTCAGATCCTCGATTCCTCTTATCGCAGCATCTACAATGTCTCCGTGGAGCATGAGAACTTCCAAGCTTTGGGCAGTATTAACAGCACCTCCTTTGTTTCATGGATTGACATCCATGAAAACAAAATCACCGAGGAAGGCACCATGCTGGTGGCTGGATACAACACGACAAACGCGGATTTGAGTGCTGTCGGTGGACCAGTTGAGGGATGGGTGGCAGACTCGCTCTTCTATGAGATTGACATCAAGACGAATGAGATCCTGTTCCGGTGGAGTGCGCTTGATCACGTTGATGAGATCCCGCTGCAGGACATTCAGCAGTTTTACCCAGTGAAGGACTGGGGACGAAACAGCAGCTATCCTTACGGATACTTCCATATCAACTCGGTGGAGAAGTTCGCCGACGGAGGATATTTGATCTCGTCGCGGTACTATTGCAGCCTCTTCAAGATTGCTCAAGACGGGTCAGTTGAGTGGACTCTTCAGGTACTTGACACCCCACCGTCTTTTTTTTTTTTTGGTTTCAAAATTTCAATGCAAGGATTCCGGGATTAACAAGCGCAGGGCCAAACGGGAGGCGATTTCACCCTGGAAAATATCAACTTCTGCTGGCAACATGACGCTCGTATCCACCAGGATACCCCTGGTCAGCTTCTCATTAGCATCTTCGACAATGACAACTCTGACGTGAGGAACAACTCTAAGCCTACCGAGGGTCTCTTCATGAATCTCAACCTGTCCAACATGCACGTTTCCCGTGTCCTGCAGCTGGAAGACCCCCACGATACGCTCTATGCTGCCTCTCAGGGTAACGTGCAGGTCCTTCCCAACGGCCACTCGATCATGGGATATGGTGCCATCCCCAAGATTAAGGAATATAGCGCCAACGGCAGCGTCGTGATGAGCGCCCAGTTTGGCCCGCCAAATGTTGTTTCCAGCTACCGCTCGTACCGAGCACCGTGGAAGGGAACCCCTTACTGGACTCCAAGTGTGTATGCCTGCGTAGATAGCAGGAACCAAACCGAGGTATACATGAGCTGGAATGGTGCGACCGAGGTGCAGTGGTGGAGCGTTGAGGGTGCTGTTGGTTCCCGGACCGGGTACATGCGGCCAGTATCGATGGAGAGGAAGACTGGCTTCGAAACGAAGACGACGATTCAGGGTCGCTTGGATTGGGTCAGGGGTAGGGCTGAAGGAGTGGGTATTGAGCCTGGTGTCTCTGATATTGTCCAGGTTTTGGCTTGCTAGTTCTCTAATTCGAGAACCGTCGTGTTATAGACTGTATACTAGAAATTCTAGGCTGATCCCCAAAGAAAGGGTACCGTTTCGCCTCAGGTAACCTACTGTCTATGGGTATAGATAGTAAGTATATGTATAAGATTTAGTACTTGATATCTCACGGTTACCCTGGTTTATTATTTAATAGAGTTTGATGAACGTAGCCACTGAACGTCTTAACGAAGCAATTGGGGTGTTTCCCAGGCTACCTAGTTCTTTTCCGTTCCAGCTCCTGTATGCAGAGGTAAACCCAGACCCACCTGAAGGTCTAGAGTCTAGACTGATGGCTGCGGGAAGAAATAAAGTGATTTCACATCTTAAAACGATCCACGGCGCCACTGAATTTAAGCCGCTAAGACTTGTTGAATGACTCGAATCTATGTCTGTTGTTTTGAATTGTATTGTCTCTGTGGGTCGTTTTGTTTTTATGGGAAATTAAGGAGCAGCCACGCAACTCCCTTGGCAGTCCAAGAACCTGTTATCGGGATCGGGGCCACTTTCATCCCAGTTCTTAGCATTATGCATCCTGATATTGCCCTGATCTATAAGGTTACTCTGGTTCCGAGTCAAGAAATTATGAAATTGTCTAATGGGGTCTTGAAAACCGACGCTGAGGTGGCTGAGCCTATCTATAAACAACGATTATCCTAGAAACCAATTCTTATTAATCTAGTTAACTTCTTCAAGTTGGGGGGTATAAGTCTTCAGTAGGAGGCAACTGCTGGCAGACGTTCGTATTTGGGCGAGAGGTCCAGGAAGAGATGGATATCCTTCTGGGGGACAATAGACAAACGGCGTGGGTGTGGATTCAACAGTGGAGGGCTCCTGCCATTGAGCCAATGCGACTAAGCTTTCTCCTTTTCACCCAAATTGAGAAGTTACCTAAGGTTTGGCAGATGCAAATGTGCTAAGATGCGGATGTAAATGATCAATTACCGTTCTTTCCTCTATTATAAGCTTGTTTTGAATATGTTGTTTGAGAGAGGAAGCTGCAAGAAGATGGGCAGGTACGAAGGACAGATAGTTCCTAGAAGAATCCTTAAGAGGAACTTAGTGTCTTGATGCAGACGCCTTCAAGGTGGTATAATAAGTGGTTAAAAAACCGTCAGCATCAATATTCTTTCGTCAGTGATGTTCGAGGCCAATTCACTGCAAATAAATCCAGTTCAAATGAACTTGCTCCCATGATATCAAATGATGTTGCATGAATATGTACTTAGGTAAGGATGAATCTGGTTCACAATAAATTCGCTTCAAGACAAATTTATTTCGATTCAAGGCAAATCCATTATTCAATATTTCTCAGATTCACCAGTATTTTGGCCATCATATCATATACCTCTTTGCAGCTGGCCTTATCATGCCCGTTTTCATTGCCGAGGGCCACATAAGAATGTTGCTTATACTCAGAAAACGCAGCATAAGTTTTAAGGTCGGTTGATACTTAAGAATACAAATCAATAATGCATTTGAATTTTGATACAGAGAAGATTGGCAATTTTCGAAGAGAAATAACCTCGGGGCAACAATATTTCGTCTTAAGCTTAAATTAACTCGGTCATGAGTCTGAATTAGTACCAAACAATTCGACGCCTTGATTAAGGCAATTGGGGGCCATAAACTTCAAGGAAGGTGAGTGACCACCAAAATAGTCGTCGATGCAATAATATATTAACATGGCACATGCTGAAGAGTCACGCGCCTTTGCATATTTGGACAGCCTAAAGTAACCCAGAAATACTCCGGTATATCGTTGTTAGTGCTCAAATAGAGTACGCGGAAGAAAACGACATCGACAAGGAGGGAAGCAAGCCTTCACTTCTGCAAACCATGACTATCGCCTGAATAGATCCGGCCCCTTCCTCCGCTATATATACCTGATTCCACTAGCATTGATCGCCTGCATCGCTCCAAGGGCCGTGCTGGTGGCACGAAGGTCATTAGGTGTCCATGGGCGATTTCCCCAATTTGGTGAATGGTGGACTTAGTTGATTGGTGTGAATACGAGACCAGGAGTCCGCATAACGACTCAACTTAAATGCTGACTGGGGGCTGAAAAGAAGATGGAATATTGATTGTGAACATTATTCCCAGAGTTCTCAGAAACAACATTACTCAACACGGATCAACTTTGGACATCGAGTTCGGACTGACCTGACCCTTCCCCATCCCCGCATTTTCGTGGCGCCCGTATAAGAGATTAAGAAGCGGGATTAGTGGGATTTAGGCGCCATTGACCGGGTGGCTGACTTGTTAACGGCGGGGAGGAGGAAAAGCCACAACCCAAAACATCCAGACCCGCATCCGATCACCCGGAGGCCGTTTTACCCTTCCATCAACTACATTAACCATGTGTTGGATGCTGAGTGTAGGTGTATCTGGATGCTTTCTTGATGTGGAATAGGCCGGTGGACGAATTATCGCACGTCATCTCCTTTAAACAAATTATTATTGCCAAGTTGAATAAGAAGGATCGCTGCTGGGTCTGGAGGCGAGCGGTTTGACGAGCGGAGACTGCCCACAATTTATGATTCGAACATGCCTCTGAGAAGATTATTATTTGAGCAGCCACAGGGAACGGAGGGAGAAAATCCAATTAGCCGACTCGAGTTACTCTCCAGTCTGACACCCTGGTCGAAAATTAATAAATGGATCACTCCCATTGGATCGATAGCGGAAAACGGACCGACAGCCCTGATCAACCGGCACCTGAAATTCTGACGCCGTGAAGGTTTGGAAATTTCCGTCCTGCAATTACCAGGAACAATCGCGATCCCTGGATAATATCGCATTCGTCACGGAGCTAATTAAATTGACACTACGGATAAGACCTTAGCGGATCTTAGCCGATCGAGGGTGAGGATGGTGAAGTTGGTGACACACCTTCGTCCCGGCGCTATTGGCTTACCACTCCGGGCTCCAGGTTCCTGCATCACTCATTGCCTCCTCAGTCTTTCGCCTGGTTCCTGTTCTCATCCCAGCAGCTTCCTATCCAAGCCCGACGATCCTTACCTCTTCCTTCCATCCCAGATGTCCGTGAGATTCTCCGCCAACCCCTTTCATTCCCTGTCAATTTCCCCAGAGTCGCGAACCTGTGCAAGGGTCCCTGTCAGCCCGCCATGGAAGCTCCCCGACGTGGTTGTCGCACCATCCGCCCTTAAGTCTTGGTCTAACTGACCTTCTGCCCGACGACCTTGGTATATATTTGTTCTCCCGGTCTCAGGTTTGTGCTGGATTTTTGTCTGCCGAGTCGACGCGTCCGTTCGTTGAGGAGATCCTCTCGTTTTCACCATGCTCTTTTCCCGTCGTTTAGCTGCGTTGACCGCGGCGTACGCCCGTAGGTCTCATGAATTCACCCCTCCTTTCTCTTTGCTGCTGCTATTGTGTCATAATCTAATTTCTTGGCAGTGTTGCAGCCATGCTTGGGTCAAACGAGTGCTCCAACCGCCTATACGGATCCCGACACCGGTATCACGTTTGATACGTGGACAGTTGCCGCCAGTACCGTCGTTGCTGGAATGACATGGGGTATGGCGCTTCCAGAGGACGCTATGACCACGGATGCTACTGAATTTATTGGCTATCTGGTACTTTTAACCTTCTTTTCTTCTTCCATCGACCTGTTGCCTTAAAAAAAAAAAATCAAGGGTCTGATAGTTACCAATAGTCTTGCGGCTCTGCAGATGGCGAAGGCACTGGATGGTGCGGTATGTCCATGGGCGGTACCATGACCAGCAAATTGCTGCTCATGGCCTATCCGTATGAAGACACCATCCTCACCTCCTTCCGTTTTGGCTCGGGTTATGTCATGCCAGACGTTTACGCTGGAGATGCCACTCTCACTCAAATTTCCTCCACTATCAATGCGACCCACTTCACTCTCATTTTCCGCTGCGAGGGCTGTCTCGCTTGGGACCATGATGGTACCACTGGAAGCGCTTCGACTAGCGCTGGACGTATGCTTCTAGGATGGGCCCAGGCCGCAGAAACTCCCGGTGACGGTGCGTGCCCAGACGACCTGACCCTTGTCCAGCACGACTCACAGAGCCTTTGGTCTGCCACATTTTCAAGTGCTGCCAGCGCCTCCTACGAAGAGTGGACTGCCTTGGCCACCGAAGTCGTTCCCGGCGAGTGCGATGACAACGGCGGTGGCGGTACAGACCCTGTTGGAGTCCCCGTCCCCAATGGCACAGTTTATGATTACATTGTTGTCGGTAGCGGTGCAGGTGGTATTCCTATGGCAGACAGACTCAGCGAGGCCGGACATAGCGTTCTCCTGATTGAGATGGGACCCCCCTCGATCGGTCTATGGGGTGGTGAGATGAAGCCTGACTGGCTGGAGGGTACTGACCTGACCCGGTTCGATGTTCCTGGCCTCTGCAACGAGATCTGGGTGAATTCGGCTGGTATCGCTTGTAAAGATCATGACCAGATGTCTGGCTGTGTGCTGGGTGGTGGAACCGCCGTGAACAGCGGTCTTTGGTGGAATGTAAGTATACTTTTATCGGCCTATTCATATCTGGTGGGGACGAATACTGATCAAAATAGCCTTACTCTCTCGACTTTGACGAGAATTTCCCCGATGGCTGGAAATACTCCGATATGAAGAGCTCCATCAGCAAGGTTTTCAACCGTATCCCTGGAACTATTCATCCCTCTCAAGATGGATTCATCTATCTCCAGGAAGGGCCTAGCGTGATTATGAACGGCCTTCTCGCGGCAGGATGGAAGATGTCCTCTTTCCTGGATGCTCCAGAGGAGAAGTACCGCAGCGTCGGTTACACCCCGTACATGTTCTCCAATGGCGAGCGCAACGGACCCATGGGAACCTACCTTGTTTCCGCCAACGAGCGTGATAACTTTGACATGTGGTTGAACACCACCGTACGCAGGGTGATCCGCGATGGCAGCACCATTACCGGCGTTGAAGTTCAGGCTACTGTTGACGGCGGATACGAGGGAGTGGTTAATGTGACGGCTTCCAGTGGCAAGGTGATTCTTGCTGCTGGAGCCTTTGGTAGCCCCAAGATTCTCTTCCGAAGTATGCATCCCCCGAAATTCATTAAAATCTTTGGCTCAAATACTTACGATTGTCTAGGTGGTATCGGACCTTCCGACCAACTCACCATCGTTCAAAACTCGGCTTTGGATGGTGATACTATGATTGATGAATCGCAGTGGATCGACCTGCCTGTTGGCGAGAACTTGATGGACCATCCTAATGTAAGGAGTCAGACAACGCCCGACGAATCAAGTCAAGGCTAACTTGCAACTATAGACCGAGGTTGTTGTGGAGCACCCTGACATCGTCTTCTACGACTTCTACGGAGCCTGGGACGACCCAGTCCCTGCGGATATGAACAACTATCTGAGTATGTTTTGCGTATGTGAAATCGTGAGACGATAAATGCTAATAACCCCACAGACAACCGTATTGGACCTCTGACGCAGTCCGCTCCTAATGTCGGACCCATGTACGTAAAACTTTCTTGGTCGTGCAGAACTCTGTACTAACCTTGATAAACAGCTTCTTCGATCAGGTCACCGGCCCGGATGGCGTTACTCGACAAATCGAATGGCAGGCTCGCGTTGAGGGTAGCCATGATATTGCAGATGGCAGTAAGTTGGCACTCCAATAATGCAGTCTATAATGAAAGAATAATTCTAACCACGAGTTACACGAAACAGAGGTCATGACCATTACTCAATATGTCGGCCGCGGCCAGTCCTCCCGTGGTCGTATGACCATCAACAACAACCTGAACACGGTGGTCTCCACACTCCCTTGGCTCACGGATGAAAACGACGTCGATGCAGTCATTCAGGGCATTGAGCGATTGCAGGTTGCGCTCCGCAATGTCACCAACCTCACTTGGGCCTTCCCTACCGCGAACACCTCCATTCCCGAGTTCGTCAACAGCCTGCCTCTTACAGGTAGAGGATCCAACCACTGGATGGGTATGTTTTCCTTCCTCTCTCTGTTGCTTTCCTTAATTTCCTCAATTTCCTCAATTTCCTCAATTTCTCCCACCCCCTCCATAAACGGACGAAACTAACATTGAGGCAGGTTCTTGCAAGATGGGCAGCGATGACGGTCGCAACGGTGGTACTGCTGTCGTTGATCTCAACACAAAGGTGTATGGCACAGACAACCTCTTCGTGGTTGATGCCAGTATCTTCCCTGGAATGATCAGTGTGAACCCGTCGGCCTACATTGTGTCTGTTGCGGAGAAAGCAGCGGAGAAGATTTTGGCCCTATAGTCACCATCTTTATGTCTTTCTTTTATTTTTTCCCCGGGCGAAATGTCGTTTGAGTCGCGCTCTCACCATTCACTTCTATTCATTCCTTACATCTCCCTTGATCATTGATTCTTATGTGGCAATCCAGTCTGGTACTCGATTGGTGCTGGCAAAGGGCTCTGATTTCGCCTAGGAAAAGTGACGTGCCCTCGGGATTCCTGTTTCTAAAAACAACCATTTTAGAATCTGCTTCCTCGAATGTAAATAGTTTCTCCAGATCTTCAGCTGTGCTATTCGCTGTATCCTCAGGTCGGTTTATTCGTAGGCCGTAGAACGCAGCGAGCTTTGTGAACGTTTTGTCTCCACAGGGGCATCTACTAAGATCCAACTCTACCTGACTAGGGTCCTTGCGAAATGTATTGACTTATAGGAGCGCATTTGATTCGAAATCTACCTCGTAGCATGGGGTAATGTGCAAAAGCCAAGTTCGGGCTATAAACGGAGCTTCCATGTACCCCAAGTCTCCAACTGCATAAATTCCAGCTAAACCGATAAGGAATCCCCGCACGTTCAGAGCTTCGGCCGCTCCGACAACCACCATTATCGTCACACGATAAAAGCTTGCGGGGTAAGATTATCATCATGGCCAATTTGACTTCTCTATCTGAAAGACCATACAATCCATCATGGCATCTCTGGAAGTCTCCTCGTTATTCGGAGTAAAAGGCCGCGTGGCTCTGGTTACTGGAGGAAGCAGCGGACTGGGGTTGATGATCTGTCGAGTAACATCACCAAGAGGAA
Organism: Aspergillus biplanus; assembly: GCA_027569045.1. Classification (NCBI taxonomy): domain Eukaryota; kingdom Fungi; phylum Ascomycota; class Eurotiomycetes; order Eurotiales; family Aspergillaceae; genus Aspergillus; species Aspergillus biplanus. The sequence goes on along the minus strand of JAPDEJ010000005.1, from coordinate 420,287 downwards.
CTCTTTGCCAAAGGGACATTTCAAACTGACTGAAGGTGTAGGGGCTGGTGGCAAATGGCGCAAAGGTCTACCTAGTTGCATTGCCCACGGATCCCATCGCTGAGAAGGTCCAAGAGCTCAACGAGTTGGGTCGGGAGTCTGGAGGAAGCGTAGAGGGGTATGTCTTGTCCCACCTTAACGGCTAACCATTCTCTGAAGGCTGCAAAGTATGCCATGTATTGACTTAAGTAGGATTCCATGCGACATCTCCTCCAAACAGGCGATCAGCGTCCTTGCCCATGACATCTCACAGCGCGAAACCCATCTCGATATCCTCGTCTCGAATGCTGGCATCCGCCGCGACCCCCCGGTCGCCTGCGACGTGTTAACCGCTCCCTTACCCGACCTCCAGGCCTCTATGTGGTCATCGATAGACTCAGACTGGGAGGACACGTTCCGAATTAATACCATCGCGCATTATTTCTTGTCTGTCGCCTTCCTACCTTTGTTATCTGCCGCGGGGGAGCTAGACCTAGGATCGGGGCGCAAGGGTAAAGACGAAGGTCGGGGGGTGGTTGTCGTCACAAGCTCTTGTGCCAGTATGCACAATGCTACGAATGTCGATCTGACAAGTTATGCGACTAGCAAGGCAGCAACGGACCATTTGGTCAAGCTACTGGCGGCGAAATTTGTGAGGTTTTATGTGAGAGTGGTGTCGATAAATCCAGGATGTAGGTTCGCACGGTGGTTTTGGTGTGTGAGGGATATGCTAACATTTTGGCTTTGCTAGTTATTCCCAGCAATATGAATCCGGTTGGAGAGGCGGGGAATATTTTCAGTGCGTTGTTCGATCAGGTCCCGGCGAGGAGGGCAGGTGATGAAGGGGATATTGCTGGAGCGGTGCTGTTCCTGGCAAGCAAGGCAGGGGTATGTTTACTTCTATCCTTCTTTCTACTTTCTTAAGTTTGTGGTACAAAAATACTAACTCTGTTTTAGGCCTATATAGACGGAATCAATCTATGCGTGGATGGAGGGAGGATACTTGTAGCTAATGGACAACAATAAGAGGGATTTTAATCCTCCATCGTCGGGTTAATGAAGTATACAGAAAGAGTTCAAGAACAAGATCCATTCAACTAGTTTGAAATTACAAGCAGTAGGGGAATCAAGCGTGAAGGACGAGACAATACGCCCTAGCCACATACTACAACTCCTGGGAATGTTGGCAACAAAAATTTATTTTTTAGATCAATTTTCAGATGAAATTATATCAACGTGCAGGGAATGGGTAGTAGCTCCACCTCAAGTTCGTGGACATCGGCCTTTTCCCCTCAATCCATCGAGGGCCGGGCAAACCGACGATCACTGATGGTAACTGTCGAAAAGTCCGCCAAATCTCCGCAAGGATTTGGAGAGTGCCGATCAGGATCCAAAGGAATCAGAAGTGGATTAATGACGATGTCGTTACAGACAGAATTTGAATTGAAATCGAGTAAAAGTTCTCCCTTTGGAGTAAATACAGATATCACGTCACTCCTTATAGTGTTCCTTGGTTCTCAACTCCGCCTCATCAAGACAAACCTTTGATGCCTCTGCGTCCCTTGGAACAAGCTTCACCTTGAAGTCGCGGGGAATGGCCACCAACGCGGTCTTGAACTGGTTATAGTCCACATAATCTGTATTCGGAGGCTCCGTCTCGCTGGCGACGATTTTATATGTTGACAAAATACGGACTAAGGCCGCATACAACAACCGCGAAGCAATGTATTGCCCGGAGCAAGCGCGAGAACCAGCGCCAAAGCTCAGATGTCCCAGTCCAACGGATTCTCTTTCGACAGGAGGATCAATAGATTTGAGCCATCGTTCAGGGTCGAACTTTCCTCCATCAGGCCCGAAATGGTCCACATCTACTTTTTATCAGCAAAATATTGTCCACACGCTCACAACTTGGGTATTGGGCAGTCTCACCATGATTACCAGCCTGGGCATTGATCAAAACCATAGTCTTTGGAGGGATAATTGCCCCGTTCCAGTTCACCTCTGTCACTGTCTTCCGGGGCAAACTCATTGCGCTAACAGTATAATACCTCCCAGCCTCCTTGATGATCGCATTAATGTACGGGATCTTCTCTTCAAGGAAGCAATTCGACCACGCATCTTGAACGTCAGAGTAGTGCCGCTTGATATCTTCGTATGCCCGATCCTGCCATACCTGGCCTTCCTTGGTAGCCAAGGACCCTATGGCCGATGTCAAAGTGCCAGGAATGGTTTCAAATCCACCGGAGACTAGCGACAGACAGATAGAAGACACCTCAACGCCTGACAGTTTTGTCTCTTCATCCTTGAGAATTGCGGCGGAGATGCAAGGCTTATCGGTGCCTTTCTTAATCATATCTCGTACCTTATCCAGGAGTAGATCGAGGTATTTGTCACGTCTTTGGCGTAGCTCCTTGGACCGGGAATTCTTCTCGTTTCGAGGCACATACCGGAGAAGGGGCACGTAGTCCTGGAGATTCTCCGACGCACTACGTAACAGCGAGATAGCGGATCCCACGTACAAGATCTCCCGAAGCAATTCGTCGTAAACGGCATCCATACGGATCCCGTAGCACAGGGTGAGGGTCGTATTCAACGCATACCGTTGGATGTACGGACGCACATTCACCTCAAGTTCTCCGTTCTTGCTGTCGCGATACATATCCCGCACAATACAGTAACTCTCCAAATCAAACATCGGGTGGTAGTTCCGCAGGGCAGGCCGGCCCAACGCAGTACCTGCAGCTTTGCGCTTCTTCTTGCAAGATTCATCCCACGGCGAGGATCCGATGGTGAAGCCTTGGGTGCTACTAATAACCCCGTGGAAAGTGTAGAGGGTTGGGCGATCGATGAGAGCGTTCTGATGTCCCAGGAGCATCTTCCGACAGTCCTCAAAGGAATTCACGACTACCGCACGCGTGTTGCCCAGTTTAATCTGGAAGACCGAATGTCCATATTGTCGCCACCACTTTTCGCACACGGTCGCATGGTCATCACCGAGTTTCAGCAGGTGACCGAAGATGGGAACACCACCAGGGATTTCAGGAAGACCTTTGATGTAGGGTATATCCGTAGCGAGAGTGAACTATTGATCATCGCATTAATATTGAGGAACTAAAATTGGAGAACGAGCTATATACCTTGTAAATTAGCCAGAGGAGTCCAAGGGCGATGGGGATGAGAACTGGTAAGCTCTGGGTATCTCCCACTCTCCTGATCAGGGCAGGGAGTATATCCTTGTCGTAGTTGATAGACATGTTAGTTTGATGATTTGTAAGTCTGTGCTCCTGTGAGGATAAAAAGATGAAGGTTGCATCATCTTAAATATCCCTCCTTCCGCGCGCGGAAAAGCAGAGTAGATGAAGCGGTTGATGCGATGTCATTGTCTGTGAGGGGCATCAAAGACATCGGGAGGCTGTCGGACAGTCCGACTCCCGTTTTGATCGGAAGGGCCTGATAAGGCAATCATACCCTGCGACGGACAAGAGTTCTCGAATCATTTACGAGATAATCTAATTAAGTATCGAATGGACGCATAATTCAATACACCAGAATATATTCCACTACCACCTTAGAGGATATCTCTCCTCAAGCAGCTCTCTTCAAAACTGCGACTTGTTTCTTACTAACAAGCATCTCCAGGCTCAAAGCAGGATAACAACCCAAAACGGCTTAGCCTCTAGTGTATAAACAATAGCATAAACCAGCATATAGTTAAGGCTGGTCAAATGCGCCGTCAAATGAATATAGGTCGACCAGAGAAATAATGGATCTACTCATGGGATGCCGTGGGACGATGTGGGATGGTGGATGCACATGTAGTACAGTGGCAGCCCCGACAGAAGTAGATCGCTGACACCTTCCAAGTTCCCAACAGATTGCCCCGGGTTTGGGCTAGTACTGACAAGCACCCAAAGGGTAAACGGTATAATGTGATCTGTTCAGTTACAGGCTCTAGAGTGGTCGTGCTGGGCAGCTCCAGATCGTCAATTGTTTCCGTGATCAGTGTTTTGTGGTGTACTTAGGTATTTTGTATATACATGGTGGCATTCGGAAAGGAACCCAGAATGTAGCAGCGGTCTTTCCTGGGCGCCGGTCCTCAGCATTATTCGAGGTCATGCAGCGTAGCCTGGGGACTTCCATGAAAGAAAACATTTAGAAAAATATTATTTATTTTCTCTCGAATATCAAATATTATTAGATAATAGGCAGTCAGGGAGGGCACCGACCTGTAAAATTCATTTTTTGGTTTTCCCCCAAACATCCGCCATGTAATCCAAACAGGCTTAGCGCAGTTTCCCCCACCAAATTATTTTATTTCATCACCGCCGAAAGACGAGCTGCATTTTATTCACAAGATACCTAAAGAACAACCCCACCTGCTTCTCAATTGCTACCAATTCCTTTCAAGTGTCAATTGTCACATTCAAGATGAGTGGTGCCAAAGGTGTCGCTGAAAACATGCTCTGGGGAGGCCGATTCACCCGTGAGTAGCCCGTCAAGCCCGATGACTCTTACCCACCGCAAACTAATCCTCCGGTTTTCTTCAGAGGGCCTCGACCCCCTTATGGTCCAGTACAACGAGTCCCTCCCCTACGATCGCATTCTCTGGAGCCAAGATATCGCCGGATCTCTCGCATTCGCCCGAGCTAACACAAAATCCGGCATCCTCACCGCCCATGAATTCTCCGAGATCGAACGTGGTTTTAAGCAGATCGCAGAGGAATGGAGCACCAACACCTTCGTTGCAAAGCCAAATGATGAAGACATCCACACAGCCAACGAGCGCCGTCTCTCTGAAATCATTGGCAAGGATATTGGAGGAAAGCTGCACACCGGTCGATCTCGTAATGAGCAAATCGCAACCGACATGCGTCTCTGGTTGCGAGATGAGCTGCGCAAAATCGAGAGCTTCCTGAGCGATCTGATCAAGGTCTCGATCTCTCGTGCAGAGTCAGAAATTGATTATCTTATGCCCGGTTACACTCATCTCCAGAAGGCTCAGCCCGTCCGCTGGAGTCACTGGATGCTCTCCCACGCAACCGCGTTTGCTGATGAGCTCAAGCGCTTGCGTGAGGTTATTAAGCGGGTGAACCGCAGCCCACTCGGCTGTGGTGCCTTGGCTGGAAACCCCTTCCAAATTGACCGCGAGGCCATGGCTAAGGAGCTAGGCTTCGAAGGCTTACTTTACAACTCCATGAATGCTGTGGGTGACCGTGATTTCGCCATGGAGACCATGCAGTGGGGCAGCTCATTTATGCTTAAGATCTCTCGCTGGGCCGAGGATCTAATCATTTACAGCTGTCTCGAGTTTGGCTTTGTGCGCCTGTCAGATGCGTACTCAACTGGCTCGTCACTCATGCCTCAGAAGAAGAATGCAGGTGAGTAGTTACACGCACTATATGAATTACGATATTTGTAACCCTCTTGTTTTCTAATTCTCCCGAAATCACAGACAGTCTGGAGCTTCTGCGTGGAAAGGCCGGTCGAGCTTTTGGCCAGATGGCGGGTTTAATGTGCACAATCAAGGGCCTTCCCACCACCTACAACAAGGATCTGCAGGAGAGTGTGGAGCCTCTTCTAGATCATGTCAAGACCGTGGGAGACAGCATCCAGATTGCCACAGGTGTCCTCTCCACCATGACTGTTTTCCCTGAAAAGATGGTCGCGGCTCTGGCTCCGGAGATGCTCGCAACAGAATTCGCCGACTACTTGGTGCGCAAGGGTGTTCCCTTCCGTGAGGGTCACCATATCTCCGGCCGCGTGGTTGCCTTGGCCGAGCAAACCAATGTCCCCATGGACCAGCTTACTCTTGAACAGCTCAAGGGTATTGACGCACGGCTTGGCGACGATGTCCGCACTTGCCTGGACTACGAGCGCGCGGTAGAGCTGAAGGATGCTATCGGTGGCTGCAGCAAGCGCGCAGTTCTGGAGCAGACCGCTGTGCTCAAGGGGCTTCTGTAATAAGACTCTTATCCTTTAACCCTACAGTTGAACAAAATGGGCTCTTAGAACTATATTGGAAAGGCAGAGCAATTCCGCATCTTATTCATATAATGGTTTTTCGCCATCATCACAATTTACGTAGTCATGGAAGAATATATTTTCGGTTAAAATCGATTGTTTTTATAGATTATACTTTTTTTTTTTAACGCAGGAAGACTTGATAAATAGTTCTGCAAGGCACATAATATCCAGCCTCATTCATCATTGACCCCCGACGGCTTCACTTTCTTTAAATATTGGAATAATTTCTCACCAGCGACACCCAGCATCATGTTGGATATTGGCAGTTGTTCTATATCGTGTGCAAAAATGGTAGGCGGTAAGTTTGCACAAAATCTCGAGCTGCGCGTCGTCAAAATATTTATCCGTGCCGTCGAAGCTATTTCAACGCGCTCCGAAGAAATCCGTGACATGGAATTGAATTGTCATCTGACCATGAAATCTCACAATTTTCAACTTTCTACCACACATAGGATTTTGACAAGCTCTTAGAAACAAGCTTTCCTTGTCAAAGTTACGGGATATGAGCAATGTCCTCTGTGTAACATGGCGGACTCCATGCTTGCGGGTTCGTGCCCCAAGCTTGCTCCCAAAAAATTCACCTTCTCCACGCACCATTAACCCTCTCAGCGTGCCATTATGTTTTACAAATAGCTTCTCCTATCTCTCCCCCCAGAGGCCGCTCTCTGGGGTGCTTCGCCACCTAAACTTCCCTAGCCCTAGCTTTTCTCCTCCCCTGAAGAGCATTTCTCCCCGTTCTTTCCACAACTCTCCCATTTTATATTCCCAACCACCTCCTCCCGTGGAACATGGCGTTCAATTACGCGAAGAGCCGTTTTCCACGGCAGAAATAAAAGAGATTTTCGGGGCTCGAACCAAGATATCCACCGCCCTGGGGAATCGCGTATTGTCGGTTCTCCAGGCTAGGCGTCTTGCTGGCACCCTCGACCTCGACCTTCCCATTGATATCACTCGTGCAGTTCGCGTTCCTGCTCTCGATCTGGGCCTGAAATATTTACGCGTTAATTACCCTCTTGACGAGGATGCTGCGATTATGGCCCGGATCGAGAGGGAGGAGAAGGAGGAGGAGCAAAAGCTCATCCGACGCGCGGAAGATCTTGGTCTATATAAACCTCAAAGCGGATCATATGGAGCTGAGCGAGGTGAATCAAATGATCCGTCTGGAAGGAGTATCCTGAAAGAGATACGGCAAAGAAATGAACAAAGAATCCTCGCAGAGGAGGAAAAGAAGCGTCAGGAATGGCTGGAGGGTGAAGAGAGGGACCGCGAGCTGTGGCAGAAACAGATGGACAAGAATACTGCGCTGCAGACGTTTCAAGAAATCCCTGCCTTGGAAGGTAAGATATCCTCTTTGTGTTTCAGTTGCTTAAGATACCCCTTGGTTGTATGATGAAATCAAATTGGTCCGTGTTGATGAGGCGGATTAAGACCCCGCTGCGAGATTAGACAAAATTGCGAGAAATCGCGTTTCTGACTTACCGAGAACATTCTTTTTAATCGTTGTTTTGTATCTCGTTATATGTGTTAACTGGATTCTACAGTCAGGGAGCGAGCGGATCCTTCTCAGCGGCCACTTCTTGCTTGGATTCAAAAGCATCACCTCCGAGCTACCGACCACGGCATGGATCTGTCGAAGCTCACAACGGTAAGGATACCTTCCAGTCACTCTTTTGGTATTTTCGTCCCATGCTAACTCCACCGTCGGTAGGCCCGCCGAATTTTCCCTTCATTGGCCTTTGTTCTCGCCACCCTCGGTCTCTGCTACTGGTTTGCTGCGAACTATACACCTCCAACAAAGGCGGACCGCTTATGGCCGGATATCCCCCCCGCAGCCGCCACAGCTGCAGCTATTATCGGTGCAAATTTGGCAATCTTCACTCTATGGAAGTTCTGGCCTCCGTCTTGGAGGCTCCTGAATCGCTATTTCATTAGTGTTGCCGCCTATCCTCGACCTTTTAGTTTAGTTGGAAATGTTTTTAGCCATCAAACGGCCAGACACATAGCGACGAATATGGTTCTTATCTGGTTTGTTGGAACAAGACGTGAGTGCTACTTTCTTGGCCACCCCCTTCTAAGAGCTCCTTTGCTGAATGTGTTTCCTCGTCTAGTGCACGATGAAATTGGCCGAGGGAACTTCTTGGCCCTGTACTTTGCTTCCGGTGTCCTGGGTTCCTTTGCGTCCTTGTCCGTCCATGTCCTTACCAAGAACCTATTTATTACTTCTCTCGGAGCGAGTGGTGCCGTTTCGGGCGTTGTTGCTGCTATGTGCATGCTTCATGCAGAGTAAGCTCACTTCTATCTGCCATTTTCTGTTTTTTTTATCTTTCCAATCCATCCTGCTTACACTTCTCCAACAGCGAGAAACTCACCATCGCATTCCTCCCCCGTGAATGGCAGGAGACAATTTCGGCGCCAGGATGGGTGTTCCTGACTGGCCTAGTGACCTTCGAAGTTTTAAGTATGATGTTCCACTTCCGGATGCCTAAGCTCGACCATTGGGCTCACTTGGGTGGGTATCTTACCGGAACCCTCTGGGCCGTTAACTGGAAGGAAAGTGAGAGAAAAAAATGAGAGAATAACAACCTTAACGATTTACTTGTACAAATACTATATCCCCTTTTTAACTTTCCTGAACACCCTGTAATCGGTGATGACTACCACATCTTTATATGTAGTGTATAAATACCCATAGAAGTCTGCCTGAATGAGTATTATTAGTTCTTCCACTCACATTACCTCCCTCATCTAGAAGCAATAATTTCCAGGCCAAGAGGTACGGACCCGAAGACGAGGGACTCGGTAAGCTCCCAGCTTTGGGACCCGGAGTCGGAGCATCTCCGTGGGGGCTAATACGGATCAGGGCAAAAAGAGCTCCATCCTCCAGTCCCGACCAGACCCTCGACTGTCTCTCCGAGATCCAAGAAAGTGGACGCAGTTGAAGACCCCACGAACGAGCCGGTAAAATGCATATTTGCGCGCTGAGTCGCCGTCGAGAGCGTGGGGACTTGGCGGTGGAACGTGCTCGACCTTAGCGGTTCCATAGGTACCGTTGTCAACTTGCCGGATGCTCGAATCGGAGACGGTCTTGGGTCTCACGATGATCCAAAAACCCCCACCGTGAGTGCTTGCAGAGGGTCTCATGACTCTAGTTTTGAAGCTTCCCCCCGGGCGCTCTGGGCGGGTATGAGGCAGCATTTAACTCGGTAACCTCTTAAGGACGGAGTTTAAAACTTGACCCGTCCCCTCTTTTGTTCGACCGCAATTATCGATAATCTTCACGATCTTCCTGATTCTTTCTCGTCATTGACTGAACGGAGCACAGCTGACCGGAATTTGGGCTTCATTGGATTAGGTGGATACATTGACGATCTCTCCTGCTTTGTTCTGCTGGGCAAAGTTGTCCAACAGGTTGGTCCATCCTCATGCCCCTCCAGCTCGAGCTCAAATCAAATAAATTCCCGGCAGCAGAGTGATAAGTCCCTAATTACCTAGAGGGCGTTGTACTGATTAATTTCGGTGATACTAGGCATAGAACGAGGATTCTTCCCTGATTCTCCGTTGCTCTTCTCCTCCACACCCCACCTTGGGCCGACTCCAGCGACCGGGACAGTTATCCACTGGCGATCAAAACAATCCTAATTACTTCGAGAAACCAACACCAAGAAACACACCACAAAAATGGCTACAAACACCCAGGTGACCTATCCGGTCCTCCCCAAAAAACTTCTCCTTATTTCCTTGAAGATGTACTTCACGCCATCCCGAACACTGGATTACTGCCGTGCACTTCTTGACCCCAAGAATGACATCGTCCGGCCAGAGAACCGGTCGAAGCTTCTTCTCGCCTTGATCCCCGACTTCTTGACAATCTACCCTTGCGCCGAGATCATCAAAGAGTTTGAATCCAAGCTGCCTCAGGATGCATCCGCCCCCGCCCCCTTCCTCCTGGGAGCCCAGGATTGCATGTGGGAGCCCCTAGGTGCATACACGGGTGAAGTCTCCCCGGTCTCTCTCCGCTCCATGGGCGTGTCCATCGTAGAGTTGGGCCACGCGGAGCGCCGTGCTATCTTTGGCGAAACAGACGACCAGGCTGCCCGCAAGGCTGCCGCGGCATGTGCGCAAGGAATGGTGCCGCTGGTGTGTATTGGAGAAGTCGGTGCACCCGGCGCAGTCGCCTCAGAGGCTGTCGGCTCTGCGGTGGGTGAGTGCGCGGTCCTTGTTCAAGCGGTTCTCAATGCTATCCCGAACGATGCTCCTGTTATTTTTGCCTACGAGCCGGTCTGGGCCATTGGTAAGCCCGCGCCTGCCGGCGTTGATCACATCTCTGCCGTGGTGGCTGGGATCAGGGAGGTGGTCGGGCAGCGACAGGGCGACGTCCGTATTCTTTACGGTGGAAGTGCTGGGCCTGGCCTGTGGGGTCCTGGCGGCCTCGGGAAAGCTGTTGATGGCATGTTCTTGGGCAGGTTTGCGCATGAGATTGAAGGTGTGCGCAAGGTTGTCCGGGAAGTCGAAGAGACCTTGGCTTGAAGGGGGTATTGGCAACTAACGCATTAATGACGACCGTTTCTGTTTGGACGAAAAAGATATTATAGACGATGGGCTACGTTAACTGGAAGGATTACACTCCTGGAGCAAAATAAAATACGACTACCAGCTCCATTCAATCAATCCATCAATCAAATTTCCACGACCTGGATCATAGCCTGGCAAGTAGATAGGATCTGTTCGATGATTGTTGCATACAGAGGGGAATGGGACAAAAATAGCTGAGCAAAACAGTATTAATTCGCTCGACGTCATTCGTTAGTACATTTTTGCAGCGATATCGGGGACCGGGCTTGAGGGGGAGCGGGCCCGACATCGGATGCTCGCTATACTTCAGTTGACTGTGAGGCGAAGTATAAAGACGAAGAATTCAACTTGCATTAACTCTTCCAGACCAGCAGTTGATATTCTACAGCAATAGAATTAGACAGAGATACATTCGACTCCTCAAAAAAGCTTTGCCAACAGGATGGCGTCTCCGAGCGAAAATAGCCAAAACAAGGACCAGACGACAAGGTCCTCGACATTGGGTGCGGAGATGGGAAATTCACAGAGACCTTTCTTCCTCACGTCCACAGCGTGTTGGGTGTTGACTCCTCACCTGCAATGATCCAGTATGCAAACACAACTTACGGAGGGGAGAAGGCCGAGTTCCGTGTTCTGGACTGCTGCAATCTAGAACAAGACTCTTCCATTGCCAATGGAGCATGGGACAAAGTGTATGACAATCCAGAGCCTGACTTTTGCCCAAAATTTCGTTAACTTATAGTTCTCTTGCGATACAGGGTTTCCAACGCAGCTCTACACTGGATCCTACGGAATGAATCAACGCGTATTTCGACACTGCGAGGTGTATATGCGTGCCTTAAACCGGGCGGCACTTTTGCTTTCGAAATGGGCTGCCATGGGAACGTGGGTGAGGTGAGAACTGCACTTAATTACGCGCTCATCCACCAGGGGATCCCGATTGAGAGGATCAGGGAAGTGAACCCGTGGTTTTTCCCTTCAGTTCCATGGATGACCAGTGCATTGGAAACGATTGGGTTTAAGGTTGAGAAGATGGAAGCTGAGCATCGCCCGACTAAACTTACCACCTCAGCTGAAGGTGGTCTGGCGGGCTGGGTGAGGCTGATGGGGGCGAATTTCTTGGACTTCCTGGAGCCTGAAAAACGGGAGAGTGTCGTGCAGGAAATCTGTGAGGTTCTTCAAACTATTGTAACTCGCGATGAAGACGGGAGCCAATGGCTGGGATATGTACGACTGAGGGGCATCGCCAAGAAGGTGTGAGGGGATAGAATGGTGATTCCTGCTCCTGCGTTTTCTCACCACCAACATTTTGATGAATAGTTCGAACCTGGCGTTTATATCAATTGTTTTTTTCTCTTTTTGCGTATGGAGTGATTATCAGGTATCTTGACGATATCATTAGTTAATACCAAGTAAATAGGTTTAAAGACCAATTATTTTCCAACCCACTGGTATTATTGACCCTTGCACTAATAATATGCCGAGCTTGATATCTTATAGCTGCCATTAGAGCCAAACCACCTGGCACATTCCTCGACCTGCCAGGAACTAGTTAAAAGTATAATTTACTTTTAGCCCCAGAAGTCTCTCGCAATTTTAAGCATAATATCTTTTGTTAGCACCAGAAGGCAGATTTCAACCGTTATAAAGTTAATAAAGAAGCTTAGCGTTGAGTTAATTCCACAATCAGATCAGTAGTAAATTGAATAAGAGAAACTTACCAGCAGAACGTAATAATAATAATTTAGATTATAGTAAAAAAAAGCTGGAGAAACTCAGAGGACGAGCAACTCAGCAACCTTGATGTTAATGAGGGCGTCCAGTTCTATGACAAGGAAGACATCCTGCTTGCCATTCTGATGCAACAACAGGCGCAGAAAGAGCAGAAGCAAGCCTACTCTATAATTGATCCAAGTATCTGCCCAAGAACATCAAGGTTTATTATTATTATTATAGTCTCCCTAGACCTTTCAGATACTTTTCTGTACGTCACGGCAAGTAGTTCTGGCCGAAAAGGGTTAAGATAGATGTGACATCTTACCGGATGCGGGAAGGGAGCCGACGGCCGAGATGGCGTCAGATGAGACCATCAGCCCTTGCCCTGACAACACCAGCTGACTTCCCCGGCCATTCACGGCCGTCGCTACATCGATCGTCAGTTACACTCGCCGCCATCCCGAGCTATAGAATACGCTTTATTGGTACCGGGCATGGGTAGTCTCGGGGGACCAGAGACCAGAGTGGAGATCCCCACGTAATAATTACGGTGCGGAGAGCGGTCCCCCAGAAGAGCTCCCTCCAGACTGACCTTATTGTCTCGTCGCTGCGGTCACTTACCCGACAGCCGACAGACGATGGCTGCCCAAGGATTCAGGTATATAACAGCCATGGCTGCAGCAGCTCTTGAGCGAGACAACTTGTGCATTTCTCATCCATACCCCCTGTCAATCTCTTCGAATCCCCCGCCATCATGACCAAGCGCCCTAATTTCCTCGTTGTTGTCGCCGATGATCTGGGCTTCTCGGACATTGGCTGCTTTGGAGGTGAGATCCGCACGCCGAACCTGGACAAAATCGCTCAGCAAGGTGTGCGATTCACCGATTTCCATGCGGCGGCTGCTTGCTCGTACGTTTTACCTTCCTATGCGCGGAGACAAAAATAAAAATGAAAAGAAAAAGAGTCCAGTGGGACAGGAGGATAAAAAAAGAGCAAACTGACTGTATATAGTCCGACCCGTGCGATGATTATGACCGGCACAGACCACCATATCGCCGGCTTGGGTAACCTCATCGAATGGACCAACATCTCCGGCCAAAACGGCCCCAAAGGCTCTCAGATGAGCACCGCTCCCCAGCGCGGAATGCCTGGATACGAGGGCTACCTCAATGAGCGCGTTGCCGCACTGCCCGAAATCCTGCGCGATGCAGGCTACCATACTCTAATGTCCGGAAAGTGGCATCTCGGCTTGACCCCAGAGCGCTCCCCTTACCACCGCGGTTTCGAGCGCTCGCTGGCCCATCTCCCCGCTTGCTCCAACCACTACGCCTTCGAGCCCCAGCTCCAGGACCCAGATGAGACCCCAACCTTCCTCGAGGCCAGCTTCATCGCCCTGCACATGGAAGACGACAAGTACGTCAAGAAGCTTCCTGAGGGCTGGTACTCGTCCGACGGCTACGGTGACAAGATGAAGGAATACCTCGCCGACTGGCACAAGAAGAAGCAGGAAACAGACGAGGACAAGCCATTCTTCGCCTATCTCCCCTTTACCGCCCCGCACTGGCCCCTCCAGGCGCCCCGTGAGTACATCGAACACTACCGCGGCGTGTACGACGAGGGCCCCGAAGCCCTTCGCCAGAAGCGTCTCGAGCGCCTCAAGGCCCTCGGCATGATCAAACAGGATGTCGAGGCACACCCCGTAGTCGTCGACGAAGGCGAAGGCAAGCCCTGGGAGGAGATGACCGCAGAGGAGAAGAAACTCTCCTGCACCGCCATGGAGGTTTTCGCCGGTATGGTGGAGTGCATCGACGCCAACGTAGGCAAGGTAGTCGACTACCTCGCCTCGATCAACGAGCTCGACAACACCTTCGTCTGCTTCATGTCCGACAACGGAGCCGAGGGCGCCGCCTACGAAGCCTACCCTCTCGTCCAGAGCGGCGTCATCCCCCACCTCCAGAAATACTACGACAACAGCCTCGAGAACCTGGGCAACTACAACTCCTTCATCTGGTACGGCCCCCGCTGGGCGCAGGCCGCCACCGCCCCCTCCCGTCTCTACAAGGCCTACACCACCGAGGGTGGAGTGCGTGTGCCCTTCCTCGCCCGCTTCCCCACCTCCGCCGCAGCAGGCGATCGCGCCTCGGGCGGTGCAATCACCGACCAGTTCGCCACGGTCATGGATCTGGCCCCCTCGATCCTCTCGATGGCCGGTGTGACCCACCCCGCGCCCTCGTATCAGGGTCGGGAGGTTGTGCCTATGCGTGGTAGCAGCTTTCACGAGTGGGCCAAGGGAGACGCGGAACGGATCCACGAGAAGGACTTCATCCAGGGCTGGGAGACGTGTGGACGTGCAGCTCTCCGCTTCGGCGACTGGAAGATCGTGTACATTCCCAAGCCCAAGGGTCCTGAGCGCTGGCAGTTATATAACCTCGCTGATGACCCTGGTGAGGTGAATGATCTGGCGGAGAAGTATCCCGAGCGGATGGAGAAGCTGCTCAAGTTGTGGGATCAGTATGTCATCGACACTGGTGTGATTCCCCTGAATCCCGACCTGGGGGCCTTCCTTGAGGCGACGGAGGCACAGATGCCTGAGAATGCGTGGATGGAGTATGACTACTGGAAGAAGGGGGCCAGGGATGAGCCGGAAAAGTTCACGCGGAACCCCCCCAGATTTGAGCGGGTGGTGAAGCAGTTCTAAAAACACTATTATGATTTAATAATGATATATGATTTTTCTCGTTTCCTTTTTTTTTCGGTTTATTGTCGTTGTAGTCATTATATTCGGACTTGGCTATATCGCCTACTTTTCCTACCTTCCGCATAGTACCTACACATTGTGAGAACAAATCAGAGCTACGTATCCCTCGGAAGTATGTCCCGCATATGGTGGACGAATTACTTTGTCATAGTGACCAAATTTAACTCCTTTGAAACAACACCATTGCCACCTCCTACAATGATAATTGAACAAGTTGTATTGTCAACGCAGGAATCATCCTGCGGATTTCATTCGCAATGAATCTCTTCCCTCCAGAAAAGGAACGGTATACAGTCAGTCGTAGTCACATGCATCGAAAATTAACATCCATATCAGAAAAAAAAACCCCCTCGAGATACAAAATCTTCCTAACACAAAGCTCCTCAATCGCAGGTTGGAGGGCACAAAAACTCGAGGGGGAAAAAAAAGATCAAATCCTAGATCACCTCACAACACATAACAATTCCCACAGCAGTCAAAGCAAGAACGGTCCACGCAGGACGCGACATAATAGAAGATTCAGACTCAGGTTCAGGCTGGGGCTCAGGCTCCGGCTCATCTCCCGAGAGTTGCCGATCCAAATTCTCGGCGAGGGATTCAAAAAGATCATCGCCCATCGAGCGCAGTAGATCGAAATCGGTAATGTAATGCTGGTCGACAGCCGTATCGGGAAGAACGGCATCTTTGCCGGTAAAGACGATGTAGGTCACGTCAGGGACGGTGTGGCCTTTGTTGCCGTTGAGATTTTCGTTTGGGAAGCACGTCTGAGCGAGCAGCCAGGATGCCTCGCCCGTTACCTGAGGGTCATTGTGGTTGGAGTCACCAAGGATGGCGTAGTACATCTTGTTGTTGCTGGTAATTAATACCAGAGGTCAGTCTCCATCAGTATCAGATGAAAGAAAGAAGACAAGTACATACCAAATTACTGCGGCAATGTTGTTTCCGGGGAGCATATCCTGATTCGCAGCTAGGAACTGATCAGGAATCACGATGAAAGGAACATCAAATGCAGCCAGTGCACCCCAGTTCGTCTGGGGTTGGCCGTCTGGATTTCCTTGGCAGCCGTATTCGAGTCCATCGCAGTCAACATCCATATCAGCTACCCAGGTTATGGCGGCGCCTTTGTCAAAAGAGGCCCAATCAGTGTGGATGATGGATGTGGCTGAACTCTGGTTAATGCTGACAGGGTACGCTGCAAGCTTTGGCACCTTGCTGGTTTTCGCTATAGCGGCCTGGAGTGCTGGGACGGAAATCTCATCGGATGCAGCGAATAATGAAGGGTCGACTTTCCCGGCGTATGTGACGCCTAGGGAGAAAAGGGAGATGATGATTATAAAGAGGGCCGGGCAAGCAGACTTCATTTTGGTCTTGGGTCGAGTGGTAAACGAGAGTCTTATGGGAAGTATCTCAGCTTGGGTTTTTATATCTGAAACGAAAGAGTGAGCGAGCAGTGAAGACGATGGATATCGGTAGATGTTGGTAGATGGTATGAAGACGATGGGGGATTGCAAGGCCACGGGAGGGTTTATAAACCTCGCAGGATATGGTGGCCCCATGACTGTGTATTCAAATTATTCCGAAATATTCTGTGTGAGTCAACGAAGAGATGTGATATTTGTGTCGTCATTATTCGATCTTTGTATAGATTCAGCCTATGGCCACCCGCGAACGTGACCAGCTTCCAACTTACCTACTAATTCAAAAGCAGGTCAATAACTTTTACCAATAATATTTATGGAATGAATTTCACGACATACCAAATCATCCACCACAGTGACAAACTTCCTTTTTTCCGTCCAGTACTGGAGCGAGTCCCTCGTCTTTCAAAGTTCGCCAGCCTCGCATGGAAAGCACCTCCACCCAAGCACCTTGGGATGTATTATTGAAATGAAAGAAAAAGAAAAGAAAAATATAAGAGGACCCAAAGGGCTTGTGTGAGAAAGAAAAGCGGATGGAACGGAAGGGAAAAGAGAAGGAGCAGAAGGGGGAAGGAGAGATCGTAGGACTAACGTAGGCCCTCGTTAACAGTCAAGTTCGTGACATGAGATTACACCACGAAATCAGAAACGAGCCCAGAACGTTTAGCTGTGCATAGATCCGTCCGGAGAAGCTTGAAAGCCCAGGTGTTTCAAGTGCTTCCTTGTACTGGTACGGTACCTCAGCCCATACTAGTGGTAGTCGCGAAGTGTTCACGGGTAAAAGACCCAGAGGAGCGACGGAGTATCATAAAAACGTATGAATACCATCATAGACATATAACGCCACTCACAAAAACAGCAATGTGACAGTGATACAGATCTACTTCTGGGTAGGGCAAATCAATATGTGCTTGCTTTTAATCATTTTTAGGCTTGAGTCGAATCTCATTAACTACCTTCATATTCAGTCTTCCTCCAGTAGCTCCGCTAATTCTCGTTCTTCCTCCTCTGTCAGCGTTGGCCCTTGCTCTGTTGGCTTTTCCTCAACTGACGGGTTTGCTGCTTCAGCCACGGCATTCCGGAGATCGTCGGGTTTCAGCGACCATTGCCGGACGGTAGCATCAATGCCCACACTAACCAACGTCGTTCCCAAAAGCGCTAGCCCCGTTACCTCTTCATAGTGGCCCGTGAACGTGTGGTATAATTGTCCAGTCTGGAATAGAATGTCAGCAGAAGAGTAAATAGGAGGCACAGAGCACCTGTGCCAAAG
The DNA here is from genome assembly GCA_027569045.1 of Aspergillus biplanus. Taxonomy (NCBI): domain Eukaryota; kingdom Fungi; phylum Ascomycota; class Eurotiomycetes; order Eurotiales; family Aspergillaceae; genus Aspergillus; species Aspergillus biplanus. Next base: position 402,511 of record JAPDEJ010000005.1, on the reverse strand, counting down.
GACTTAGGGTAACACACCGATCTATTCCACACACGAACCTCCTCGTCTCGACAGGCGGTGATAACCCAACCTCCCTTTTCATCCACAACCACATCTCGGACGAAATCCGGGTGGCTCAGGGTGATGTTCGGCTTCCACCCATCTTCCCTTACTAGACACTTGGTTGTTTTATCTGACGACGCCGTCCAGAGGTCACCGTCCAGGTCAAAGAAGAGTTTATTGACATTAGTTTGATGAGGTAATAACGCATCCGTGCCAGTGAGGTCCTGGCTGCCTTTAGTGATATCAAAACGGCGGATCTCTCTGTCACTTCCTGCGCTGAGCAATATATGCTCCGAGGAATCAAAAGACACCGGATCCAGTATAAGGTCCTGGATTCCCTTGGCATGGCCCTTCAGCACATGAAGACGTTGCCCGCTAGTCATGTCGAAGATAAGTATTTGTGCGTCCGCACCGCCCGAGATGAGGACATCCTGGCCATTCACTCTGGCGCTGGCAACGGCGCGAACGAAGTCTGTGTTGCCCTCATATCGTTTCTTGGGTTCCGTCGACGCCACATCCCAGCTCCATACGGTCTTGTCCCAACACCCAGCGAACAGAGTACGTCCGTCAGGGCTGAAGCAGAGGCTCGTAAGCGGAGCAGTGGGCCCTTTGAATACAGCCGCAGTTTCACCAGTCTACTCATGAACACAAAGGACGGTTTAGTTACGATACTGTTGTAAATATCCAGTAATTAGTACCCATCGGACTTACATACTTCAAGAATGATTTTCCTAACTGTCCCCCCACTTTGGGCAACGAAGACAGACCCCGCATTCAACGGATCAGCGCGGACCGCGAGAATCTTACTTTGCAGCCTGATTGGGGATCCATTTGTGTTCTTGGATTTGGTATCCTTCCGCCTCTGATCTTCGAGGGAGGATCTGAAGTCGTCAGCAAGAATCAACCCCGTTTAGGGTGATGCGGGGGAAAATCCGCTGGTACGCACGTGGTCTGGAAGAAATCGTCCCGATGGGAGGAACGCGACATGGCTTCGCGTTGGATTGAGAGGGTTACTCAATTGAAGTAACCACCAGACTATCTGATTATGCCACAGAAACTAAATCAGGTTCAAAGGAGGTTGTTTTAACCCCTCGTCCCCAACGAATTGATTGATGAATGGAGAGACTGGCTATTCATACCTCCACACAAGGCCAGTCGGTCGTGTGTCGGAAAATGTCACCTTCCGATAGCCGGTGTGGTTTTGTTTGCTCGTTAGGTGACCCACGTGCATCAGCCAATTAAAACTGAGTAAACACTGGACAATGATGCGACACTTAGGTTGAGTATGAACGCCAGCAATGATTCAACTCGCAGATCAATCGATGTTAATAGTTATGGAAGGGACAGGAGGAATAGCAGTTATAGAGTTTATATGACTAACATATTGTATCCCTCGCTTTTACAATTTTTGAAACTGGGTGGCTAGGGCATTAAGGGAACATTTTCTGACAAAATCTCTACAATATATATTTCCATACTCACGTGCGCGCGAGCGTGGTGTTTTTAGAACCACGAAACCGTGGAGCTAGGGAAAAAAGGACATATCAAGGATAAATCTACGATAAAGATGTCTAGATACACAAAGGAAAAGCGGTCCGGGAGATATATAGGCCAGGTGGTGAGGTCAACGTGGTGCCAAACATGGTATCGGAGCTTGTTGAATAATAATCACGCTGAATCTACGTCAGGGGGAGAGTTGGATTGGGGATAAAAAGGCCTCATAGTTAATAATTCTTGAACCCGGGTAATAGTAAAAAATATCTGACAATATCGTTCTTCTTGAAAGCTTTTTTTCAGCTTCTCAATTTAAGCACTATTGTGGCTTGAGTTTATTTTAACAAGTCTGAAGTCGGTTTTTGGGATGCAGGGGGGAACTGTGGAGTTGTTGGCCTGCGAAAATGTCCATTTATAACTATCTATGATCAAATTGGTTGCCGGACGATCCTTTTGGTGCAGTGGTAATCTCGACCTTCAAGGGTCCCCTGCTAATGAGCCCTGATACTTATCCTGCAGCCGAGACACCGCACTCCTTGCCAAATCCTCGATCGTTCCCATACCACCAAGCTCAAGCACATTGATATCCAGCCCCAGGTTCTTCTTCCACCACTTCCGAATCTCGACTTTGACCAGCGAGTCAATCCCTAGGCTAAAAATAGTTTGATTCTTGTTCAGGTGGCTCTCCTGGAGAGACATCACGGTACACAACATTAGCAGAACTTCTTTAGTCAGGAGCTCTAGGCTGGAGGGTTCCTGGAGGATCGCGGGGTTCGCGGCAACCGAAATTAAAAAGCTCTGGAGGCGGGATTTCCCAGACCCCTCTGTGGCTGGATCGGCGTCGATAGCAATGTTCTTGTGCACGCTTAGACGGATGTCATTCTCCCAGGGGGCGCCACGGATTTGTTTGTCTCTGAAAATAAACCCGATGGGGAGCTGGCTGATACTTGTGGAAGAGGCCTTGGGGGATTCCTCCTTGAGTTGTGTCTGCTGGTGCACAATCGATATCTCAACGGCGTCTAAGAGGTCTTGCTCTCTTAAAAGATGGACTCCCTTAGCCTTAAATCGTTCGAGTAATGGTGGGTGCTCGCTGAGAATCCCGACCTCATCCATGAATCCTACATCGATCACGGAAGCAGGGAGTCCAAGGCTCCGTCGATGGACCACAAAGCTGTCTAAGAAGGAGTTTGCGGCGGCGTAGTTAGCTTGTCGGAAGTTGCCAGCCAAGCCGACGATGGAGCTGATCAGCAGGAAGAAATCCAGATGGTGGTCAGTGGTTGCTTTGTGTAAGTTCCAAGTTCCTTTAACTTTGGGGGTCACCGCGGCGTCCCAGTCTTGTTCGCTCATCTCGAGGACCGATTGATCCTGCGTATTTTGGTGAATGAATTAGTCCATATTAATAGATAGGATGAGGATGAAGCTCACCTCTACAACCATCGAGCATTGGACAACACCAGCAATGGGCTTAGGAGAGCTTGATACGGCACATTCAACAGCCCTATACTCCGCCACAGAGCCAGCTACCGCAGTAACAATGCAGCCCTGCCGCCTGAGGTCGTCAAAGAATTCCTCACTGGCCAGGGACCTACCTGCAGAGCGAGAGAGAAACACCAGATACCGAGCCCCGTTCTCTACCATCCAGAACGCGATAGCGCGCCCTAGACCCCCAACACCGCCGACGAGAAGATAGGCATGCTCAGCGGTGAAGAGGGGTTTTGAGGCCTGGATCCGAGAAACCGTCAGACTCATCGGGTCCTCTGGCATCTGGATGACGGTTTTCCCGATATTCTGGCCTCTCTGCATGTATCTGAAAGCCTGCTGGATTTCCGCTGCCTCAAATACCTTGATCTCGGGAAGGGGAGAAATATGGCCTTCTTGATAGAGGGCAACGCATCGCTCCAGCAATCTATGCCAATCGTTCAGCTGAGTATCCTCATAGCAGAAAGGAGGGGAAGTATGCTACCGACCTCTGGGCTTTGTCTGGCCTGTCAACAACCATCTGAGCGACATCGACTCCACAGAATGAGCGATTGTTATCGAATTCATGCATACTCAATGCTCCATGTCCCAAGAAGTCTCGCTTCCCAAGCTCAACCATAGTGCCGTATTTGGCCACGCATTTCCAGGACGCGTGCAGTAGCTCACCTGACAGAGAGTTCAAGACAATATCCACCCCCCTTCCTTGGGTGTCGTGCATGATTCGGTCGGCGAAGCTATCGTTTCGCGAGTGATAAATGCGGTCCTTGGGGATTCCACAGCGATCGGTCAAAAATCGGACTTTCTCGTCGTTTCCAACAGTGGCGTAAATCTACGCCAGTAAGACACAGATATGGTTCTATCCAGCAGGGATCAACCTACCTCAGCACTGGCCATCTGGCAGATCTGGATGGCTGCGAGGCCGACTCCACCGCATGCGGAGTGAATGAGCACAGACTGTTTAGTCTTCCCCTAATATGGATTAGATTGCCATGCTTAAGAGGTTTATAGGTGCGATGGGAATTACCTGACTAGTCTCTAACCCTGCAAGATTCATCAACGAATGAATAACCGTAACGAACACAGTGCCCATTGAAGCAGCGTCTTTAAACGACAGAGCGTCTGGTATAGCCGCACACAGCTCCTCGGACACCACGAGGCTGGTGGATAGACACCCTACGCGGTTGAAAACCATGACTCGATCCCCAGGCTGAAGCCGCTTAACGTTTAACCCGACACGAGTCACAACCCCAGCGCCTTCAGTACCAAAATCTGTTTTCTCCCCGGGCACCAAACCCATTGCCACAAGCACATCCTAGGACTCTTTAGTGAAATTTCTTGAAAGGGCCGATTGGTTCAAGGAAAAAAAGAAGAATGAGTGACCTACCTTGAAGTTTAGACCGGCAAACTTAACAGACACTTCGACCTCGTCATCATTCAACACTTCCTTAGTGGCACCGCCTACCCAGGATAGAGAATCTAGCTGTCCCCTCTTTTCGATACCGAGATGCCTGGGACCTGGGAGCAAGGCAAGATCTTTACTATCTCCCTCTGACGGTGTGAACGGCAAATAACGGGGAACATGCATACAATCATCGAGCAGGTAGTACTCGTAATCCGGACCGGAATCAGTACTCTTCCTTCGGGAGAAGGTCTCGTACACACCCACAACCTGGTTAAATGCGTTTATGGTCCAATCGGGGATTTCCAATGTCAGGAAATCGATCGAGAGCTCTAGTCTGAGTGTTCGAGCGAACCCTAGGACCAAAGCATAGCGGGGATCTGGGGAGTGGAGTTGGCAGCCCCGAGTGAGCCATAGGATTGGCGAATCGTGCCCGGGTGAGACTAAGCGCAGGATATGGTTCCATTTGGATGCGTTCATCTCGTTGAAGAACGGGCCATCAACGTCTAATAGGGAAATAATCGGTCCAGGGGGGAGAGGGTCGTCGTCAAGGGTACACAGGGAGGCCGAGTATCCACGCTTCTCGAAGGACTGCAGCACGCTATGTACTACATTGTTTCTATCTTTGGACGAGGTTAGAATGTTCACTCGAGTGGGAGGGCTAATTGATGGAGTTGGCCGCGAGACGATATGGGCGTTAAGGTGATACGGGGGCTGATCGTCGTATATCACAGCATCAATGCCTGTGAATCCGGCTCTTTGGAGTTCCTTGTTCCATCTTTCTGCGGAGACAAAGGGCACTGAGCTTCGGCCATCGTCACAGCCGACCCACCAGTCTGGCATAATTCCCTATATTCAGGTTCGGGATCAGCTATAGTTTTAAAAGATCTGGTGAGGCTAGATTGTGGGGTGGTATACCATGATGTAGCTGGTAAAGTTGGTGGCTGTGTTCTGTCAGCTACGATCCGCCCTCAACCGTCAGGATGCCAATATCGTACCTGTTGAAAGTTCTTGCAGGAATATTCGGCCATTTGGTGCCAGCAGCTGATGCACATGGCACAGCGTAGCGTGGAGAGAAGGCGTCGCGTGGAGGGCCTGTGTTAGCGACCAGGTAAGCCGCGAAGAACAACAGATGCATAGCGTCAGGGAAGACACCATCCCGGGAGAAGAGCAAACTTAAAACCATCATTGGGAAAGGCTACGCACATTTGACGCCACGATCAGATCGTACTGGTGAGCACGAAACCCTTGCTCCAAAGGATCCTTGCCGATATCCAGAGCCTGATAGTCGATACATGCATATTGACTGAATCGTTTACGTGCAGGGGCAAAGAACCCCGGCGAAATATCGGTAAAGGTATAGCTGGAGTACATCCGCAGCCCGTCCGGCATGACCAGAGAGTCGAGAATCTTTGCTGTGAATGCGCCAGTTCCTGCTCCGATCTCGAGGACCCGAAGTGTGGGATGCGAATGGCCACAGGCTCGGAAGAAGCGGTCGAAATCGATGCCTCTATTGGCGGACTCGTATATTGGGGCCAGGATGTCTTCTTGAGAGAGCACTTCCAATGGCTGGACCGTCCCGCTAACAATGGCTTGTAGGTTGTCGAATACCGAGACTGCGGCCTTTGCATAGGGTGTACCTAGTGTCTCCTTAAGCCTTTCCGCAGTATCGGAGATTAACGATAAACGGAATTCTGGTTCTAGGGGAAGCCATTCCTTAGCCTCAGGCAAAACGGTGTACTCGTCTGTAGGGATTCGGTTGACTAAGTTGCTGAGCCAGTCTCTGTACCTGCAGAGATAGGGGATATCAATATCCACGCTTTCGATTTGACGCAAGCTCTCGATGGAACATAGAATGGCCAGCTTCTCCAGGAGACATATAGTCGATGTATCTGGCAGCCCGCGTATCAAAGTGCCTGGACTCGCATGGTCAATGTGAGGAAGCCACTGGGCCTTTGCCGCGCCCATTCTATCCCTTGTGTCGTCCTCACCCAGGTCGACAAAGCTAAAGTTGCACCCACTCATCTGGATACAACCCTGCCCATTTGACTGCCCAGATACCTGTCCCTGCAGAGTGTCGGAGCTGGCTGCAGTGACCGAGGCTTCGAGATGGAGACCGCCAGACGCCACTGGGGCAATATACACCTCTTCCATCGCATTTGGGAGAGCAGCCCTGTCGAAATGGCGAAATCTGCCGCGGCAAGCAGCGACAAACTGCAGCTGCAAACACTGATCGATGACTGACGGGTGGATCGGGTAAGATCTCCGGGTTAGATCAGTTCCATCGTGGCGAACTGTAGCAACCGCCGTATCCAGCAATGGATCCGCTCTGATGGCTTGTAAGCGCCGGAATTCGGGCCCGTAATCCATTCCCAGATTCTGGAGCTTGTGATACCAGGCCTCGGATTTGATCTTCCGGACAAAGGCCTTAGGAGAGATATACGATGCTGGTGGCCGGACGGGGTGTTCAACGCCTTGTACCAAGCCACTACAATGACGGGTCCAGGCATCCTTTCCGAGAGACGATATCGTGAACTCAAACCATGACGAATCCAGCAAATCAGTCAGTTTAGCAGGCCTGAGGCTGGTCATGAGCTCTACCGCCGTGGAGTCGCTCAGCAACAGCGGATTGGCGATGACGACGCGCCGTAGCTTATAGGCAGAACAGCTACTACTGGTGGTGATGCGCCGTACGGCTTCCCCGGCCATCGCAATATATGCCGCACCAGGAAACACAACATCGCCACCAACCCGATGGTCGTTCAGCCACGGGACATCTTCTAATCGCAACATATTCCTCCAGACGGGCTCCCTCTCGTTACTTTCCAGAACAAGCGATCCGAGGAGCTCGTGAGGACCTTGCTGCCGTAGTCGCCAGTCTTTGGTGACCCTACTCTCTTCCCAATAGGATACTTCATGCTGCCATGGATACAGTGGAATATCAGTAATAACCCTGCCATCACTGCCATTGACTGCAGCAAAGTCAATATTCCCACCAGAGCAGTGGACCTGACCAGCCGCACTAAGTAGGGTAGAGAGCTGGTCCTTCTCCCTCACCATCGTCGGGACATAAAGCGGCCGATTTGAAGCGTTCTTAGCAGCAGCAATCTCGCGCAGTGGGCCAGCTAGGGTAGAGTGTGGACCGATTTCCAGTAAAATGTGACCCTCACCGTCATCTTGCAGGGCGTTGACGGCAGGAGAAAACAGGACAGGCGATTCCAGATTCTTCCTCCAATATGATGGGCCCAGCGATACAGATGTATTCTTGTGGAGCTCACCAGTTACACTTGAATAAAAGGGAATCTTTACCGGAGCAGGCTCAATGTAAGCCTCTAGCATGCCTTGGTATATTCCCCCGGCATCCTTCATATGATCTGGGCGAAGGGCATCAGCTTTAGCACGGTAATCAAGTTTGAAAGTGAACGAAAAGGACTGGGGTTGCACTCACTCGAGTGATACGCAACAGGGACGTTCAGTATCCGGCTGAACACCTCGGGCTGTGCAGAGTTAATACGATTCATGACCTTTACAACGGCCCCTTTGTCTCCCGATAGAGTGATACTTCGAGGACTGTTGACGCACGCAATCCCGACATGGTCCCCGAGGAACTGTTGGATCTCCTCCGCGCCCATGCCTACAGCCGCCATCGCACCATTCCGGGAAACGTGCTTCATCGCCCTTCCTCGGAAAAAGCTGACGAGGATGGCGTCCCTTGCCGTTAAAGCCCCAGCGGCGTATGCGGCTGCAATCTCACCACTGGAATGGCCCACCACTGCATCGGCACGGATACCCCAGGAAGAAAGAAGATCTACCAGGGCAATCTGGAGGGCTGTGCTGAGGGGTTGCGCTAGCTCAGCCTCGCTCATTCGGGCGTCTCCCTCTGTCGCGCACAGTTGTTCTACACAACTTTAGCTCGTCACGTCGATTGGGAAGTTTCAGAGCCTTAATACGAACCTAAGATGCTCCATGATGGAGGGCGATACAGTGCTTGAAGGGCAGTATCCAGTGCCTCTATACTTGCTCTGAATACGGGAAACGCCTTGATCAGCTCTGACGCCATGCCAGGCCACTGCGCTCCTTGACCTGTGAAGACAAAGGCCATGCGGGGAGACGTAGTCGAAGCCTTTCCAGGATTGGCAATCGAGAGCTCATGTGTACGACCATGGCTGACGACGCCAAATGCGCGGTACCGCATATGCTCCCGTCTTAGTCCTAAGGTGTAGGCCACATCTGCCAGCGACCTGTTGGTGCCAGACATATATCGTTGGACGTCATGGACTCGGGCTTCAAGCGATTGTTTGCAATTGCCAGAGACTACCAAAAGGTACGGCTGTTCCCTCTCGTGGTCCTTACTCGTGGGTTTGCCATCTTGGACGTAATATGTGGGAGATTCAAGAATGACCTAACCGAGAAAGAGTAGATTGAGTTAACTGTAGTGCAATGGATATTAGGATCCGATCTGGTCTTACGTGGGCATTGACTCCTCCGATACCAAAGGAATTAACACTCGCTCTTTTCATCCGATCTGCCGGCCACGGGAGTACTTTGGTGGGCACCTGTAGTTTCGCAGCCGCAAATGGGACTGTATGATCGCATCAGTACCCCCCTACAGCTTTCTTAAAAGGGCCATGCAGCTTACTCTTTGGATTTGGCGCGGTGAACAGGGCGTTAGGAGGCACCTGTCCATGCTCAAGGGCCAGAGTCGCCTTGATAACGCTAGTGATACCCGATGCACCCTCCGAGTGGCCGAAATTCGCCTTCACCTATATCCAAATGTTAGATTGACAGAACATCCCTCATCAACGGAAGGGAATACGTGCCGCTCCAATGATAATCCCCTTCTTGCCAAACACATCAGCAACCGCGGCAGCTTCCATCGGATCACCGATTGTAGTCCCTGTTCCGTGGCATTCAATATAGCCCGTTTGGGACACGTCGCTAATGTGTGCTATACGGTGTGCCTGTCTGATAACTCGCGCCTGGGCCTGTGGGCTCGGTGTAGTCATCCCCATGGTCTTGCCGTCGCTGTTCGTGGCCGTTGCGCGAATGACCGCCCTGATGGGGTCCCGATTGCGCAACGCATCATCTAGCTTTTTGATGTAAATTGCGTTGATGGCCTCTCCGCGAGCGTACCCATCCGCCGCGGCATCGAATGTCTTTGAAGTCCCGGTAGGAGACAAGACCCCTTCCTCGCTCATGGCGATCGTCATGGTGGGCGTCATGATAAGGCTGGTGCCCGCCACGATGGCCGAGGAGCATGCACCGGACCGGATAGCGTTACATGCAATATCCAGCCCGACCAGGGTGGAGGAGCACGCGGTACGGACGGTCAAACTATAGCATTTAATATGGGATTTGGTTAGCCTCAACCGCTCACAGCGCGTCCAGCTCGTGATATATTACCTTGGACCGTCGAGGTTGAATTGATACGACACCCTGTTTGCAACCGCAAAGTCGCCGGATCCGCCGACTCGTCCCTGACCCGTGAACTGGGGATCTTTGTTGGTAAGGTCGAGCCAGTCCTCCGCAAAGGTGCCGACGTAGCACCCGATCTGCGATCCTTGCCAGTTGACCTGGCCGGCGTTTTCCATGCATTCCCAGACGACTTCGAGGAGGAGTCTCTGCTGGGGATCCATTCGGTGGAGTTCCTGAGAAGGAATGGAGAAGAACTCGGCGTCGAATCGCGATATGTCTTCATCTAGAAAGTGGCCCTGGCGGCTGCAGATGGTGCCTGGGGTTCCGGGGAGACCGTGGAACCCGTCGATACGGTATCGATCCTTGGGGATTTCGGAGGACGTACATATTTTGTCGAGAAGGGCCTTCCACAGATCCTCATCGGTTCTGACCCCTCCCGGAAGCCTCATGGCCATCCCGACGATGGCGAGGGGGGGTGGTTGCGTGTCCACGGCGGGGTTGGCGGCCGCGGTGTCCATGGTTAACGGTTATGTCTGAACGAGAATGGTAAGCTCTTGGAGATAATTGCTTTCCTTCCCCCTCACTTCTTCCATCCGTCCTTGTTTTATACTAGGCACGAACCTTCACCTACAGAGATGCAACTCCAGTCGGTTAGACGGCTCATCACAAGTACCGGTGAGGAAATCACGGCATCGTATATGCTGTGCTACACTGGAACTTAAGCCTCCACTGTAAGATCTCGAGATGGAATATGGAACATTCTCATTCGCTCCATCCTGTCTTCTGAGAACAGGTGCTGCTCACATGGTCGCATCCTGATAGGTGTCGTGTGAAGCGTGTGTAACCAACAATGGATGGCCTGATCTTCTTCGTCGGAAACAACAAACACATCCCTGTTGACTCTTACGTTTTCCATCTCGGATGAGACCAATTTTTGGTCCTGCCGGTATCTGCTTACTCGACGATCAAAGCTTATGCACGCACGTCACGGATCATCCTTGCATCACTTCCTTGCTCCCACCCGACCGTTGGACGGGGCCGACGGGTCTTCGGTCAGCCCTAGTCTTCGGGTCGGAGTTATATCGTTACCTGCTTTCTAATCAGGCAGATACCAATTACTTTTAGCTCATCTTCGTTCATTTTGAACACGGTGGTAAGTTAGTTAGATTCTATCTGAATTCGATCTTTCAATGTGGTTAAATCATGGTTAAATTGCATCTAATTTGGTTACGTAGATATATATATCCTCCTCCAAGTACTGATAACCACCTCATATCACGGCCTAATAGTATCTGATGGTATTGAAACTGATACTAGTTTGGCCAATGGTCTCCCCCTGGCTGGTGGTTTCAAACTTGAGTACTCCGTCCTTTGCTCCAAAGATAACTTTGGTTTGGTATTTAAGGTCATACACTAAATATCCGTCAATCATTTTGGACGGGAATCGACTGAGATCAACCTTGGAGAAATCCACGTCGATGGTCCCAACTACATAAATATCCGAGTTCCCGGAGATGTGCCGCCGCTCCGGTGCATTTGTCAAGTCGCAGGCATAGAGGCGTACCTCCTGCTTCAAACTGCTGTTCACATAGTGAGTTCGACAGACGTTGACCTCGTACGTGTAGTTGTCTGAATACCTTTGACCCTTTACAGTTGTTTAGGTAGTTAGAAAATGGACAGGGGATGGGGTAAAAGATAAAAAGATGTCTGGCCATCCCCAACTCACCTTCGCGATCATCCACTTCATATATCTATCAACCAGCTTCCTGCCATTAAACTCGTCAATATATGATTCGGACTCGTTGTCTATGCCCTCTCGGAAAGGCTGTGCCCAGCTGAAGCCGTAGTGTCGGCGACATCTCTTCGTCGTGGACCGGAGTCCTTCAAGCCCACGGAGAGCCGCACCTTGTACGATCGCCGCTTGCCTACAAAAGATTACCAATCAGCGATGAATATTTGTATTCTGATTAAGGATCTAGGCAGTGCCACCTACGGCTTGTCTGGAACGGTAACCTCAATACCCGTGGACTGGAACGTGGATCGGAAGGCCTTGCGAAGGTACTCAGAGTCGCCAAAGCCACCAACCAGGATAATCCTCTGAAGTTGCAAGACAAATAAGCCAGGAATATTAAAGTCATGGAATGAAGCATATCCTGGGGCGGGGAAATATCGCGACTGACTGGGAGGGGACATACCGTGATGCGCTTTCCCGCCTCTTCCCGGGCATCTTGAACTTGCTGCCGGACCAAGGAGATGATTTGGTCCACAACTGGGTTGAAAAGCGATTCCAGGTCCTCGCTAAAGCAGTTATTAGCCATTCCCATAGTTATAGGAGTTTACAGGGCGTTACTACCTGGATAGGAATACCATTCGCTCCTCATCATCAAAATATTCCGGATCCGCATCTGGAGCATTCATGTTGAGGGGGAGCTCGAATACTGTCGTCTCGTCGGAATGCCCAAAGTCTTTCTTGACGACCTCAAACTTACTCATGAACTCGCTCCCGGGGCCCTTCCTCTTTATTGGGAGGCCATCAAAGTCATCGCCAAATCGGTCCGACATCAGTTGGTAAAAATTACGATCGACAGCGGTCGACCCGCACTTGCCCCCTGGGATGATTCAACTTCGCTCCATACTGCATGAAATACGGGGAATTGGAAGCGATAGCTTACCAGTACCGGTGCATAATTCTTCAAATAATAGTGTCGGAAAGGTTTCGGTAATCAGGTAGGTGGTTATATCCTAGAAGGCTATGAGAACGAGGATCTCTTTTGGAAGACCGCTATGATTAATTCTTACCACAGTGCCGCCCCCGCAGTCGCAAATCAAGACCCCCTCGCCTGGCTGAACCAGTGTATGTCAGCCTTGGGGATACTAAGTATCAAGAAAGCCTACCTTGATGTTTCCTCCCATTGTGCTGGTGGTATACTTCTTCAATGAAGTGATGGCCGCCGCTTCTGGCTCGCTAATCAGGAAGATTTCATCATTGGGCCGGGAGGCACTCCTGCCAAACCCTGCTTGCTGGGCTGCAGTAATGGTTGCATTTTGGGCCTGATCAGACCAAATAGCCGGCACAGTGAACCAGAACTCCAACGGGGTAGTTCGCAGAGTGTCTTCTGTGATCTGCTTGGAGATTCGGAGGAGGATATGTTGATAGACCCCGGCTAAATAATCACTGACAACATCGACCGCCGTTTTGCCTTCTGGTAACCTCAGAATCCCTGACTCGGAAGCTGTTTCCAGTGCTGGGTCATCATATTTGGTGAGAGGTGTGTTTTGGTCCAGAAGCAGTTTGGTCCACGAGAACGCGACCATGCCAGGCTGTACCTGGTATCCCCATCGTTGAGTGCTGACCCGCTGGTTGTCCTCCGGGTACGCGATACGCGACGGGGTTTTTACGACGGCGGTGGTATCTTTTGAGGTCCCTGGCCATATATCGATGATTGTGATTTCTTCTATACCTTTTCCTTTGGAACTGACGAAGCTGGCCCCTTCAACCCGTTGTATTAGTGATATTAGTGATACGTGCTCAGGGGGTGCGGCATGGAGGGTGGTACCAGTGAAGGTGGTGCCGTAATCGACGCCCACGATGATCTTGTTGTTCGAGCTTAATCCTAGGGAGGAGAACTTGCTCAAGACGAGACGTTTCTCGAAATCAGATGTCATGGTGCCAACGTTGTTGTAGTGGGATTTGCTGTGACGGCGACCATCCGGGGACGTATGAGACGCTCCTTTTTCCTTCCACGCATTGCGGAGGGATCTCAAATTAAATCATCGCCTTGGTCCCAGCGCTGTGGGGGTACGTTTTCCACGCTGTGCCACAATAGCCAGGATGGGGAGCCTGGTCGAATTCAGCCTGGATGATGGGACACAGTACCTTAGTTCGTGGCCAGTCGTTTAGCGCCGCCTCGGTCCATCTCGCATGATGGTGTGCCAGGTGCGCCAGCAAGGCTCGGCGGGCATTTCAACCAAATTTAATTCCGGTGTTCCGGAGTCAGGAAACCGCCCACTCCCTGGATCGAAGTTCTCTCATCTCCCAAATACGAAGAGAGATACTGCTTCAAAAAAAAAAAAAAAAAACCTCCTTGAACCGGCACCCGGTCACCTGTTGGTTACAGGCAAAGCAATCCAGCACTAAGAACCCCGTACCGTTCAACCCTAACGAGCTACTCTTCACCGGGTAGCATATATCTAGGCAGTGGGATGCTTCATGTGTGTATAGCTAAAGGGTTGGTTTGCTGCTCAGAACTGATGAATTGCTGAACTAGAGCATCGGGAAATTTTTGGGGATGTCCGAAACAAAGAGGCCCCCACCACGCCACCGCACTGCTCGCTCGGGACATACCACTGGCCCCCGGTTACGCCATGAACGCCGGCCACAATCAGACGAGCGGGAAATGCGCGTAAATGAGGAGCCTACACAGGAGAGGATGTCATGGGAGGGGAAGGAGCTCAGCCAGGGACCGGTCCAGAGAAAGATGGAGATGGAACCATTGAGGAAGGAATCCGCTGGCCAGGCAGGTAGCAACGAGGCTCACATCAACGAGCTACAGCAGCAGCTAGATTTCTCCCACGGACTTCTCTCACAGAAAAGTGCGGAGCTTGAGCAGGCCAAGATAGATGCCGATGAGGATTCAAAGGCTTTTAAATCGCATATCTATCAATTGGAGAAAGCACTACAAGACCACCATGCGTCCGCGGTACGACGGGAGGCAGAGTATAGGCAGAATCTTCAGCAACGGGATGGAAAGATCAAGCAGCTAAACGAGAGCCTTTCCAACCTAAGGAAGGAGCACGAGGCACTCGGGTCCCTGGTTGTTGGGGCCCAAGAAAGCGCTCTTGAATCAATGGTAAAGAAGTCCGGCTGGTCTGCAAAGGAGGATCCTGTGATTCAGGAAGAGTTCTCTAAGCTACAGGACAAACTACGGGGATGGGCAAGAAAACATGGCACTGCAACCCCTGAAGACTTGGAAAAGGTCCCAGGGCCAGAGAAGGACGCGATCATCAACCAGTTAGGAAGCTATTGCAACCAACCGGATTGGCAGTCATTCATGGAAAAGGCTTCTATCCCACGGAAGAGGGTTCCACCCGTGCTTCTTCAGGCGTTGTTAGCTAGGGAGATCTTCGAGTGGGCATTTACTGACGCGTTCTTTGCCTTCGCTGGGGTAGAGGCAGATCCCCGTCTTCCCCCTTCAGAGGTGTGGGCGAACATATCCCGGGCGATGGCAGAAGGTGAGGAGCCTCACAACTGTATGAACTGCGCGTTACCACTATCTAATGCCAAATAGTGAATGTTGCAGAGAGCCATATCTGGCGCTCGCAAACCCTCCGAATCTTGTGCACACCGACGGATCCAGAAAATGACTCTGTCCTCGTCAGGCGTACCCATGGGCTGGTCCACCGGAGAGCACCCTCTTTCCTAGCCGGCCCAGCGAGTTTACTCCTTGGGCCAACCTCAAGTCCTGAACAGCACCGTAAGCGGGCAGAAAGTCTTGAGCGCCTCTATCAGGAGGCGGCCCAGTTTGCCTTGTCACTGTGGGCCCAGCGAACATTCATGGTTCCCTATAGCACGCGGGAGTTACCAAAGTTCTCCATAGCTGACCCCAGGATGTCTCCGCACCGCCTGCATCAACTGGACGAGGACGACCCGCGGCTGGATGGAAAGGAGGTACTTTTGTGCGTCCAACCAGCTATCATGGCCTTCGGAAACGAGGATGCTGAGAATTACGACCTAGCCAAAATTTGGGCCGCAGCAACAGTGGTAGTGGACGAAAAGTCCTAGCTAGAAGCAAGCCGGCATATCCATCATAATCATAAGCAAAGAGATTGGCTGAACGAGGAGATCAATTTCCAATTCGTATTGAGTGTCTGCTCTTAGCGCCGGCCGCACCGGAAACACCGGACAGGTCCCAGATGAGGCACCCCTGTCGCACGGGCACTAGGCTCTCTCCGTAGCCCCCCACTAATGTAAAGGAGGTGTTGTTGGCTAGAGCTAGCTAGAGAAGCAATGGAATTATTGGCTGTGCAAGGCCAAGAAGAGCCCTAAAATGTGACGGACTGCCCGACGAACCCCTCCACGCCCCGGCGGCTCCAACACGAGAGACGAGCTGCGCCGCAAAACGAATCGAATCTTGTGCATGCATGCGGTTTCACGAAGTGAGTTGTCTCCAATCACGATGAGGATGGAAAGACAAAAATTAGAAGCCACCAGTGGGGGCTACCACTCCTAGTTTCATATCTCGCCAACCGACTGTCCACGGATGCCCTCTTGGTGGTGGAGGGACCATGGTTCGTCCCGCGACAGTTCGAAACGAAGGAGCAGAACCACTCATCCCCCCCCCCTTTCATACCCTGTAATTTCAACCTTGCCGCCTCGGTTCGAGGGGGAGACAGGTCCATCTAATAATTATTTTTTTTGGGAGGCAGAATGGTGCATAATTGGCCGCTAAGATACCGGAGCTGGGCAGGGAGGGCTGCGCCGCACTTTTAACCCGCCAGTGCAGCTGCCTTAAGACGCCAGTAAAAAGCTCCTGGTTATGATACCCGCGTTGAGGTGGTTATTGTTGGCACTTACAGATGGCTACTCTATCCAGGGAGCAGGCCAGGGCGGTCGTAGACGACATCCGGGTAATCAATGGGGGCCTCCCTGAGGAGGTCCGGAGTTCTCTCCCCGAAGAGGTACTGAGATCTATTAGGAACCTGCAGTCGATGGCTGGGGGATCCATTCGACATGTCGCTCATGATTTGTATGATCAAGATACCCGATTCATCTTCGAGCTGATCCAGAACGCAGAGGATAATCACTATGGCTCCGCTGCAGACCAGGGCGAAGACCCGTTTCTTCACTTCACCCTGCATCAAAATCGTATGACGGTAGACATGAACGAAGATGGGTTCAATGAGAACGACGTGCGGGCAATATGCAGTATCCACAACAGTTCAAAGCTCCAGACTGGTGGCTACATTGGACACAAGGGCATTGGGTTCAAGTCCGTCTTTAAGATTGCGGACAGGGTCCGTATTCAGTCCGGTCCCTTTTGTTTCTCTTTCGAGCATAGACAGGGCGAGAGTGGACTGGGTATGATCACCCCTTTTAATCAGCCTGAAGGGTTTGAACATTTACCACCTGGCGTACGGACTCGCATTACCCTATTCCTCATCCAGGATGAGGACTTTGTGGCACGGGCAGGGGAGCTGAGAGAGATCCCGGATACCCTCCTGCTGTTTCTTCGAAAGCTACACAGGCTTGATATTGAAATTGTCCCAGAATCGTTTCGTGTGTCGTTCAGGCGACAGGAGGACGAGCCGAACCGGTCAATCACGTTGACCAAGGAGACGAACGATGCCACAACTGAAGAGCGCATCTACCACGTCCAGAAGAGAATACTCTCTGGACTTCCAGAGCACGAGAATCGGCCAAGACAGACGACTGCGGAGGTGATTCTTGCCTTCCCGGTCGACGACACTTTCGCCCCAGTCATCGAGCCCCAATACGTCTATTCCTTCCTACCAATGCGTAGGGAGGGCTTTAACGTTCGTTCCATTCTCACTCATAACCCTATGGGCCGGTTTACTAATGCATCCAACAGTTCCTCATCCAGTCGGACTTTATCACTCCTGCGAATCGCCAGGGTGTTCACCAGTGTGCCAGAAATGATACAATCCGGGAGTGTATCAGCGACCTTTTTGTGGAAGCGGTTCTTTACTTCTGCAACCACGGAACAATGAAATACGAATGGCTCGAGTATTTACCCGGGCTATCTGTGAATGACCCTTTCTGGACGACACTTCGAGAAATGATATTCGAGAAACTCAAAGAGTCGCGAGTTCTTCTGACCGGCGGGGGCGTTCTCAGCCACCCAAAAGCACTGCAACACCCATCGTCCCGCCACTGTGATCAATACGGTCAACCTCTTCTAGATGATATCGCACCCGAGGTGTACTTATCAGGGTCCTACAATTGGTCATCACACGTCGATAAATTAACGGAACTGGGGGTGACCAACCTGTCCTTCAAGAATATTTTGGACCGCTTAGACCCCTACCTCTCAGGCCCGTCACCTCGCTTTCTCAACCCCATCCTGGATGACGACTGGCATACGAGGATCGCAGAACTTCTTCTACGTGCTTTAACGATGTATGGCACCACTTTCAAGCCCCGAATCGAGAGGATGGCTATTATTCCTACTTCTCGCGGGTATCTTTTGCCCGCCAGCTCTGGGGATATACATTTTCCCATGGATGAAAAAGCGGATTTCGTCCCCGGCGACCTATCACTGAAATTGGTGGACTCCACTGTCGTGCTGAATAAATCCCGACGGAAACTTCTTGAAGCCCTGGGGATAACGTGGTGTCCAATACCTAGGGTTATCAGTGCCATTCTACAAAGATACGATGTTTCCCATGGGGTGACGCTGAGCAACTCGATCGACCATTTGAAGTATCTCTACCACCATTTGGGCAGAGAGGAAGCTCTCGACAAACGGGTTTTTGTCATGAACCAGCAGGAGCGGCCGATCTACCGCGCGTTCGTCCCTTTTGGGGCATCTATCATCAGAGATGACTTGTACTTCGGAACAAGTGGCGAGTACGGCACCAAAATGCTGGCGCAGAAGCTGCAATCCAGGTCGGAACAGCAGAATGACACTCCTGTAGAAATACATATCATTCATGATGAGGTCTTAACGGCCCTTCCCGCCCACGTCCGGAGCCATGGTCGCTCATGGGAATGGTGGCTGGAAAGTATAGCGGGCGTTCGTCGGGTTCCCAGACTGAAACATCATCGGGGAGACGGGATTTCCTCGCTGTTTCAGTGTATGACGGAGTACTATCCCAAGACGCTGGTAGGAGTTTTGAAGACATATTGGTCCCACTATCAGAAAGACTTGACTCCTACTATCATCAAGAAACTAAGAACCATGGCAGTCCCCGACCGAAATACCAGTCTCCTGCAACCACTTGAGTCTCTTTATTATCCATCTAAACAGCTTCTCAATATCTGCTCCCGAGCGAGAATCCTTGATAGCTTCCCTCGGTTTCTTGAAATACCGGCCGATATTATCACTGAGACAACAGACGGATGGGAATGCCTCGCCACATTTTCAGTTGGCCTAAAACCGACCCTTCAGTTTTTTGATATTATCTTTCATCTTCTCAGAAGCCACGAGCACCCCGATGCACAGAAAGTGGCAGGGTTTTTCGAAATGTACGAAGAGCTTTGTTCTCGCTTTCCGTTTGAAGCCGAGGCAGTGAAAAGGTACGAATCCACACCCCATCCAAGATACATGCACCATAGGTAGTTTATAGCTTTCATGCAGGCAGATATTTGGTGCCAACCCTGCTGTCTGTATTCCTGCGGTGGGACAACGGGCCACAAGTGTTGTAGAGCTATCGAAATGTGTCTGGGTTGGGGACAAATGTCTCACTACCTGTCACTCTCTGGCTCTTTTCTCGGAGTATAGTGGGAATCCAGGCATTGCTTTTCTATTCCAGCGCATGCTGCGCCTACCCGACGCTGGTCTTGATACCTACTTGAGTGAACTCAAACACCGGAAAGACCGGGAACAGGATCATGCCCTTTGCGATGTATACAACATGATCTCCCAAAAGACAACTACACGCAGTGAGAACTTAGTTGTGGGGTAAGGAACCCAGCTTCCCGCTTTTCGTCCCATTCTCGGGCTAAATTCCCTCCCAGAAGCACATTCCGCATCCATAAGCTAGTTTATATCCCAGCACGATCCCTTTGGGTGGACCCAGAGTCCTGTGTGTGGAGTGAAACACCAGTGATTGGGGGAAAGTTTGGTATCAGTGCTACCTACCCGCAACTTGGGGACCTTTTCCAAAAGGTTCTAAACATCCAGGCCCCTACTACAATGACCTATATAGCACAGCTACGAATACTTATCGCAGAAAAGACGACCAACATAGTTGCGGTTAAAGCCGCGATTTATGGGGTCAACGAACTGTGGTCCAGCCCAAGTGAGATCGAGGATCTACGCAGCATGCAATTCTTGCCCGTGGAAATGCAAGGCGCCAGGGTGACACTATTAAAGCCAAGTGATACCTTTTTTATTTCGGATAGGCTTGAGTACCAGTCCATTTTCCGCGGCAGGGCTCCTCTGTTGGGCTTTTCTCTAGAGGAAAGTCGAAAACTTTACAAACTATGGAGGGCCTTGGGTCTAGAGGACCGATTCTTGTCCCGGGTGGTTGAAGAGAGGACCGTGGTCGAGGACCCGGCATTAGAGCCATCCTCTCGGGAAACCCGAAGTTTTCAAAGAAAGGTCAAACATATTTACCGGTGGGTGAACTTCTCAACCTTTATTTACAACTGCTAAACCGACTTGTATTCAGATGTGCCCTGCACTACAACCCGGAAATTTCAGAAACTGACAACACAGCTCTTCGGCACCAGCTGCAGCATGCTGCTATTTATGAAAGTGATGGGTTTAAAAAAACCTTAGTACTACAGCTAAACGACTTTACGACTACAGTGGAGTGTGGGAACGGCACCGTCCATATTGAAACTGCCAGTGACGCACTGCGCATTTACGTTCCCAGGAACCCGCAGGACCGCTCCAAATGCTACTCCCTTCACCTCCCGGGCACCCTCGCACGGTTTCTGGGACTCAAAGATGGGGCAGCGTCGTTAACGTTTCACCTAGTCTTCTTGTCAGATGAGAGCATATTAGAAGATTTGTTGGATGGGAATGGCATTATTCGGGGGCCAGCTGTTGACTTCCCAGAGCCCCAACCCGAACCCGAGTTTGAATCCGATACGGCTTCTCACACGTTATCAATGGGTAGTGTTATAGGGGAAACCCGGGCGGGAGGTGTAATAGATGGGTTGGGTGTGCCCCACTCACCCTCGGAAACGGCAGTCGACACAGTATCAGATGTCGACTCGATAGAGTTTGAAGTTACACATAGATCTCGCGGGTCAAGCCATCATCCTGGGGCATCACGATCATTTACCTCACACAGTCACGCATCATCCCCACGTCCACGGCCCATAACCTTCCCCCGTCTCTCCCTTGAGCCCCCGGGAAGCCAAATCGAACGTCTTCACGGCGTACCGGAGTATGTAGAATTACTTGGGAACGTCATCAGACTGGCCCGTCAAGCAGTTCTTCCAGACGCTGGACAGAATCCAACGAACGGGGCCGACGTCGGGGGGGTGCTTACCACCGGCCTGCCCTTTGGAATGCGATCGGAAAGCCAGCTAGCGCATGATATCAAGATTGGCGCTGCCGGAGAGCTCTTTGTTCGTTCACCACAAGTCCCTTTCTAACTGATCACGGCATGGCTAATATTATCTAGGTTTTTGAGCTCCTTCAAACGCTTAACCTCCCCGAGTTCGGTGGTGATAATTGGCGAAGCACAATCCGCAAAGAAGTCATCGTGCATCCTGATTATCGTGACCTGGCTCCTTGGACTGGGGCCGAAACAGCCGATTTTGTGTACTACGATGCGACCTCAGCACTGACGACACTCTTGATACAAGCAGGCTATTTACCTGAGCGGCGTTGGGAAGGAGCGCGGCCAATATATTACATGGAGGTCAAGACCACAACAGGGCAGTACGACAGTCCGTTCTATATGAGCAAAGGGCAATACCGACGGGTACGTTTCTGTAGACCCTCATTTCAAACAATGTGGAGATTAATATTATGACGCACAGATGCAAAGAATGCAAATAGATCTCAATGATGAGGTCAATGAGGAGATTTATATGATTTTCCGGGTTTGCCACTTGAATAGAGAAAGCATGGGTGTGAAAAT
Source organism: Aspergillus biplanus (assembly GCA_027569045.1). Lineage (NCBI taxonomy): Eukaryota > Fungi > Ascomycota > Eurotiomycetes > Eurotiales > Aspergillaceae > Aspergillus > Aspergillus biplanus. The sequence goes on along the minus strand of JAPDEJ010000005.1, from coordinate 380,901 downwards.
ATACCTGGATCCGGAGACTCTACGGCAAGACGGGGGATTGATCTTTACAGCCGAGTCATATAGTGTTCTTCCTGCTCAGACATAGTTATGAATTCTCCCGTGAATCCTTCCCTGTTAATGTTTGAAGTCCAGCCAGTGAATCCTCATTATCTTCCAGTGAGAGCATAGAAAGTGAAAGAATAACGGAAATCTACGTATATACAGCCCTAGTGACTATTTCCTTTGTGAATATGCAGAGGTGAATGCCTAGAGTAGTGACTTACAGAGCACAACGTAAAGGTATTTAAGGGCAACCCACGCCCCTCTTCCTTCTACTCCTCTACATATTCCTCATTCTCATCTTCCTCTCCATTCCACCTCCCATTTCTTTCCCCAGGGCAGCCCGTGGAGTCCTATGTCTATGCCTTAGTGTGCTTATGGCTCGCCAACATTGACAGACAAAGAATTACCAGAACATCAAGGAATGGGGTATCAATGAGGATACAAGAAACCTTCATCCTACGGCCATGCAGCCCGTCCCGGAAGGCAACTTTCTATAAAGCCAGAAATAATGAATTGGGCCTATGAGTACCCCTTTATCCCGCCGTATTTGAATCCCACCGGTTGTGCCATGAACCCGAACCGGCTCCTTGCCCTTCGTAGTGCGGCATCGGGAACTTGATGGTGGTTCTGTAGCAGCCCCTGCAGTTGTCCGGTGAGAACTATTCTAAAATCCTTTACCTCGGTAGATGGTTTCTGATGACATTTAGGGCACAGAACCCGCTGAGAGGAAAAGAAGTGGGTTAAGACCCCTACTCATAAATCCAACACCACTTTGTACGGCCCAAATGGGTGGAGATCCGTGGCCCAACCCACGATCCCGGTACAACCACGAATCACCCCTCCTGATGGGAAGGAACTCCCAAAGACCAATTAGGCTTTCGAAGAAGCTTCCCTGTGTTTTTCAGCAATCAGTGCTACGCTGCAACTCCAAGTGTAGTTGCAGGCCATTCCAGCTGATTCGTACGGCCGAATAAACCTCAGGCGCACGACGAAATGCAACCATGTCATGGTGCTATTTCACACAGGCAAGTTGATTTTCTTCAACACAACCTACGAGTCGGGAGTCTGACAAAATTTAGAGATATTTATTTCCCTCTCCACCCTCATTTCCCAGATATTGCTAAACATGGGGGTTTACGAAAATAGCTCCGAGGCGCATGAAAGCCTATCAGTGGCGCAGAATATTCTGGACCATTTGGTCATTGAACGGCTTCGGGAGCTCCAAGATGACGAACTTGATGCCTGGGAAATTGATGCTCTGCGTGATCCCATCACGGACCTGTGAGAGTAGCTACTCTCTGGTTGTCATGGTTTGAGACCACAGAAAAAGCAAGAGTTTTTGAAGTCTGACCAACAGACACCAACCAGGCTCCACAGACAAGCGATAAGGATGAGACCCCAGTTAATTAATTGCACAAGGGTCCCTCCAGACGATAGCACAATGCAAACAAAATCTACCAACCCTGCAGAGGCATTCCGAAATCCGGCTCGTCGTGGATTCCGGTCGGATGCGAAATGAGAAGACAGCTCGAAATCCCCCCGGAGGTTGGCTATCAAGGGTCGACCCTATCGCAACCAATTCCAAAGACCGTGTGAGCGCCATGTGGTGCTTTATTTCAAACCAGGCTTTCTCTAGTTGGGAGGGATATGTTCTCTCTCCCCAGTGCCGCAACGCTTGGGGGTATACAGATATCTAAAAGTCTGCGGCCCCTTTTCCAACAAGTTGACAATCTCGAAGGGCCACTATCGCCTACTGGCAAAGCGCATACGACGTCTCCTAGGCCGCGGGAATCGCACTGTGACATAAATACCTTGTCGGATCGAAAGGCTATGGTGACGCAGATGATGCCTGGTACTCCCTAGATCAACTAGATAACGCACAAGATCTAGTCAAGGAGTTTACCCGGAAACGCTCAATATGAGCACCACAGGCTGCGATAGAAGGTCTGGAAAAAAGATTTCCGGGGAGTCACCCAACAGTTCCTGGGGTACCATGTTTAACGATCCGTATCGATCAGCAATGTCGGCTGCAAACGACATGGATGACATAGATGTCTCCTTTGTTTTTATTTTATAATGTCCTGAACCTGATTGCCCTGTCACGCGGTTTGTCGGAACCTTCCCGGGTTTCGATGGCCCGCCAGCCAACTCTGACAGTGAGAACGATGAGATCGTGATATAGAAGCTAGCCGGTCCAGGGCATGACAGTGCCACATGGCATTCGACAACACATACCACAAGGCGTGTACGGCAGCGGGGATCAATAGATTCCAACTTATGCCAATAAGGTCGGGCCGCTACTAAAACCAGCGACGCGCAAAAGAGCCAGACGAGGGCTATAAGCCCATAAACACTACATTATCAATTACTCCTACATGGGAAATCCTTGACAACACTCTCGATTACCTTCTATCAAAGCACCGAGGCAACCAATGGCACAGAAACACTATTCTAGCTGGCAGTGGGTAAACTCTTTCTATAATATAAGTATAAGTTTAATGAATGAATAGAGTACGATTGGCTCACTCGAGTCGGGCCTCTGGCACTTGCAAGGCCCGAGGCCCAGTGGAAAATTAATCTGTAGATGGATGTTGCAAATGTCGCCAATGTCCAGACAAAGGGCCTGTCTATGCAAGTGCTTGAGGATGCGGAGCTAGAGGAGGCGCCTTCGGAATTTTACACTGAGTGGTTACATTAAGTCTATCGATGGCCGTCGACGCTCTGCCTGGGGAGCTATGCTATCTCATTTTCCTAAACTTCGATTGTATTGATGAATCGGTATATCATCTACGAACTCAACCATGATGGCACATTCAACACCCTATCTCCGTTATCGCATCAACTGTTCACATAGGGGACAAAACCTACAAAGGACTCATTTGTCTAAAACTTTTCAATGTACGGGGAGAGCCTCGACTCGGCGTCAGCGTTCGACTGGTATTGGAGGGCACTTCTGCCATTGTCAAGATTCCTACAAAAAGCTAGAAAGCTTCTTATGGAGACCCCCAACGCGGATGGATCGTTCTCTACCCAAAGGTGGAGGACCAACTCAGGAAATCGGATAAAACCGCGTGTAACGACTTAATCTCAGATAATCTAGCAAATCATCCATTCCACATGGATGATAATCACATTGAGCATGCCCGAAACGAGACTGCCCCCACTCCAGAAGAGGAACCAGCCGACACTCTCAGCAACGACGTGCTTAACATTGAAGACTGACCAGAGTGGATCCAGCCCCCTGATGCCCAACGGACAGTTGAGGAACTACAACAAATCGTGTTATATCCGAAAGCCATACCAACATAATTTTTGGTTTAGTTCAGGATATCTCAAAGCACCGTTCCGACATTTCGTTTTCATCAACCCCTTTTAACACCTCCCAGTTATAGCGAAGCACTCCCTAAATGCGCTTTAACAGTCTTCTCCCTCCGTCCCTGAATACCAAGATAAACCAGAATCGCAGAACGTATTACACTCGTCGCACCACAGGTAATCACCAGGATATACGACTTAACGATCGCCTTGCTAATAATAACAATCACACCCTTACGCCGCCCACCCGACAATTGGTCAAGATACTCCTGCCCCACTCCAGAAATAATACGCGTGATTTGATCCGTGGTATACTCAGGCAGGTAAGCAGCCAAGTTCTCCGACGCCCGGTTCACAAACAAGAAGAGGGTTTGTTGACAGTTCGGAATTTGGGACGGAGATTGGACCAGGAATTGACCTGGAATCCACGCCAAACACCCAAATGTCGCTGAATCCTGACCGTCCTCGGGGCTTTATTCTGGCCTCTATTCATGTTGCAGTGGTGCAGGACGGGAGAGCTGGGCTGTGATTGGCCGGAGGCACCACTTAGCCCTCACTCCTTAGTATACGGAGTAGACCATTCCAACGAACAAGACCCGTGTATTCTGCAGGCATGAACGATTGCCCACGGAGTTCGTGTGGATACCGCAGCTGGACTTTAATATGACCCTTCTTATCTCCCTTTCGACTCCCATCGTAAATACGTTGCCTGTAGAGGTCATTGTGGAATCCGTGGAAAGTCTCTAACCTGACTGGAGAACGGCCAGTAAACCATCAAGACTATGTGAGGATTTTCTACTGTCACCATAAGAGGTGTTATCTAACAATTCCACGCGATAGGCCTCCTCCCCTACCGACTGGGAGCAATTCACTGCCCCATTTGATTTCAGTGACCCAGTCTCTACGCTGTGGTCCCTCAATCCTGGCGGGCGCCATTCCTAACGGCAGAAAATGTATAAAGACGGTGTCTTATGAGGATAGAGCATCGGTATAAAGCCCCAATAATTGATCATATCCTGGTTATTGATTTACTTGGATGATCACCTATCTGAATATCCCAAGAACAGGATAAAGACTCAATTATTCTAACAGCAAAGATCTATTATAACTAACTAAATGCAATCTATTTTTCAATGCAGAATGTAATTAACCATCGACAGCCTGGTTCAGCGCGTTCACCCGGTAGCTCTCACTCCTCTCCACCAACTGAGCGTGCGTCCCCCGTTCAACACATCGCCCATCCTCAATCAAGAAGATGACATCCGCCTTGCTAATCGTATACAACCTGTGAGCAATAGCAATTACCGTCATCCGCTTTGTCGCCTTCTCCAGCCCATCCTGCAGCAGCCGCTCCGACTCCGCATCCAACGCACTCGTCGACTCATCCAGCAGCAGCAACTTCGGCTTCCTGATCAGAGCCCTCGCAATCGCCAACCGCTGCTTCTGCCCACCCGACAACCTATCCCCATTCGGCCCACAGGACGCATCATACCCCTCCGGCAGCGACATAATCGTATCATGAATATTCGCCAACCGACATGCCTCCTCCAACTCTTCTTGTGTAGGTATCTGGCCCGGTCTCGCCCCCAGCGTCAAATTAAACCGAATCGTACCCTCAAACAACACACTCTGCTGCGGCACATAGGCAATCTCATCCCGGAACGAGATCTCCCGTCCTGCAATATCCCGTCCATCTACCTCCACCACCCCAGAACTAGGGTTATACAGCCTCTCCACCAGGCTAATAATCGTCGATTTGCCCGCCCCACTCGGCCCAACCAGCGCCGCGAACTGGCCCGGCTGGATCTGGATATCGAGCCCGTGCAGGACCTGCGCATCCGGACGGGCCGGGTACGAGAAACACACCTGTTTAAAGGCCACACTGATCCCGTCCCTGTCATCAACTGGCATTTTCTCCGTCGTCGCAGTACTCCCCTCCACATCAGGCTCATTTTTCTCCAACGGCGCAGACAACTTAAGCGTAGACCCTAGATCCAGCAGATCAAGTAATCTCCTCGTAGCCTGAAACGCCCTCGACACATCCGGCGCAAGGGCAAACATCTGCCCCCACAGCTGCGAACTCACTAGTAGAGCCAACTGCACAATAAAAAACTGCGTCTGCGTATAATCCCCCGCGATAATCCGCTTCGAACCCCACCAGTACGCAAGCGCATAGAGGAAGTTACTCAGCCCGTAGCCCACAGCAAGCCAGAGGTTCGCCCACGCGCTCTGTCTTGCGATCTGGCGCATCGGTGCAGCTAATGACCGTCGGTAGGTACCTAAAACCTCGTTTTCCAGCGAGAGGGCCATAATGGTGCGGATTGAGTTCACTGCTTCGACTGTGATTCCGACAGAGTTGGCGAATGCTTCTGCGTGCCGTTCTTCGAAGCCTGCGAGGGATGTAACACGCATCCAACCGGCCCCGAGGAGGAGGGGCACGACGGCAAGACACACGATTGCGATTTTCCACGCGATGATGTGTGTCATTGTTATAGTTGCAATTAAGCTTACCAAGATAGATAGGATTGTGCAGACGACGGACCCTGTTAGGCCGCCAAGCGCACTACTATCCTTCGTTATCAGAGAAAGTAACATCGCGGGATTTCTTTCTTTGCCTTCATGCCACGCCAAATCCTGTTCTAGGATTGACCGTAATGACAAAACACGGACCTTGTGGATAACATGTTCAGCCATCCACCCGAAAAGCGACCAGGAGAGAAAATTCGCAATAAATTCGATTATGGCAAGCATGAAGAAGAGAAGACCGTATAGGGAGCCAGCGGAGCGGATTCTTGCTGGCTCTTCGCAGCCACTTAGGCGGCCGACGACGTTGCCGAAGATTACGGCTGAGGCGCAGTATGTGCCGCCGATTATGACGGCGCCGGTTGTGGCGAGGGTTAGGGCGAAGAGGTACGGGCGGAATAGGGAGGCGATGGCTTTTGTAGTTGATAGTTTTGTTTTATCACTTTCTTTGTCTGTGGGGGGTGGGGTTGAGTCGGGAGTGTGGATGGATTTCTTGTCCGAGGAGGTGGTGGAGGAGGAAATCTCATCTAGGGCTTTCTCGGAGGGTTGGACGGGAGAGTCGGAGTCAGAGATAGAGGAGGACGAGCCAGATCCATTCACGTTAAGATTCTGTAGCCTGACAAGATCTGCGTAGGCGCCATTGGCTTCCAGAAGTTGCGCGTGGGTGCCCTGTTCGACGAGCTGGCCGTTGCGCATGACGATGATATTGGCTGCGTTGCGGATAGTAGAAAGCCGGTGCGCGATGGTGATCATCGTCCGGCCGACAGCCACCTTATCAAGAGCCCTTTGGATGCGCGTTTCGGTTGCTGAGTCGAGCGAGGCAGTGGCTTCGTCGAGGATAAGAATGCGGGGGTCTTTGACGAGTGCCCTTGCTAGGGAGATGCGCTGCTTCTGGCCGCCGCTGATGAGATTGCCGCGGGCGCCGACGAGCGTTCCGTATGTTTCTTGGAGGCGCTCGATGAAGCCGCTTGCGTCGGCTAGACGGGCTGCATTAAGCACGAGCGTCACAATTTCAGTTGCTAGGGGGCCGTGGGTTGCAGCGGCGGAGTCGAGATCCTGGCCTTGTTCACGGACGGCGGTGGCGATGTCACTGAGGGTAGTGGACATGAGGACTGGCCGCAGATGAGCATGTTCAGGGGAGTTAATAAGACCCAGGGCGATGTTCTCGAGGATGGACCGGTTGAGGAGACAGGGTTCTTGCTGGACCAGGCTTATCCGGCCGCGGACGGACCGTACATTGAGCTCCTTCACGTCGTGCCCGTCTAGCAGAACGGCACCGGAGTTGGCGTTGTAGAATCGGGTGAGCAGGCCAGCGACGGTGGATTTGCCGCTGCCGGATAGTCCGACGATGGCCGTTTGCTGGCCGGCGGGACAGGTGAAGGATAAATTCTGGAGGACGGGGCGATCGGGGCGGGATGGGAAGGTGAAGCTGACCTCGCGCAGCTCGATATCACCGCCAACCTGTGGAAGAACGCGGCCAGAGTCTTCTGTAGTGCCGTCGATGGTAGACGGATGCTCGATGTCGGTTTCTAGCTTTGCAAAGGCGACAGAGGCCGCGTCGAAGCTCTGCAGGAAGGGGGCGGCCTGGCTGATGATCAAGGAGGCTACTCCATTAGCATCTTCACTTCACTTGACAAACGGCAATAGAGAGATAGGGGGAATACCATCAACAAGGATCAAAATGACAGTGAAAGTAGCACCAACAGTCATCGCCCCCGAATCATTTTCCACGGCATTGGCAATCGTCCTACTCCCCTGCCAAAACGCCAACCCATTCGCCGAAAACGCAATAAAGTAGAGCAAGCCCGCCTGCGTCGCGGTAGCCACACTCTTCCAAATCCCCGCCTTCAACACGGGTTCCAACACACTGACAAACTTCTCTTCTAACCGTTTATTCGCCCCGAAAGCATGCACAACCATTGTATTGCTGAACGCCTCCAACGCAATCCCCGACGCCTTGGCCATACCCGCCAACGCCCTCCCAAAGAACTTCTGCACGAAGTACCCCCCGCCTAATGACATGGCTAGGTACGCGGGGGTTAACGAGACCAGCATGCCTGCTAACTTGGGGTCTTTGATAAATGCGACCACGTAGGCTGTGACGAAGAACGAGACGGAATTAATCACGATGCCGACTTTTTCGGAGGTGCCTTGCTGCACTACTGCTATCTCCCCGGTTATGCGGGAGGATACTTCGCCGGCCGGGAGGTTGTCGAAAAAGCTTGCATCCTGTCGAAGAATGGATTTGAAATACGTCTCGCGGAGGCGCTGGGCGAGACGCTCTCCAGATAAATTCCAGCAGAAGACATAAATATAAATGAGCACGAAATAGGCGATTGCGATGTAGACAATCTTGAGAATCTTCTCGTTGATGCTGGATTGATACTCGGCTGCGTTGGTGGGAGTCACGTAGCAGGTGGAGGAGTTGAGGCCGTCGACCAGCTGGCCGAAGACGATGGAGATGATGGGGAAGGGGATTCCGGAGGCAATTGCTGAGAGAAGGCCGGTGAAGAGGATGGCTAGGTCGGAGGGCGATGGGCTGCCGTAGACCAGCAGCCGGGCAAACGAGGTGGCGCGGTGGAAGACCTGCTCCTGTTAATTCATCTGGTCGATTCATCCCAATAATGAAAATACTTACACTTTGTTTAGCGGGGGCTGCAGCGTCTGCTGAGCTTTCTGTGGCCGCCATGATGCAATCACAACCAGGAGTACAACTGATTGTGACGGAGAAGTCAGGAGTTGACGAGTTGACTGAGTTGCCTGAGTGAAGCTGTGAAAGCTCAACTCAGAAAAATGAGTGAGTGATGCAATGATCCGACCTCGGACCAGCTCACCCGTCCACTTCGGATCAGATAACTTTCTTTTTTAATTTAATTTATTTTAATTCAAATTTTTTCGCTTTTTTTCTTCTTCATTTTTTAAGCGAGTTGACTCCGAAGCAAAGCCCAGGATCTAGTTTCGAGTTTCAGTGGGGGGGGGCATCCTTATTTACTGTATGGTAAACCACGGTAAACTCCACAGGAGATTGATTACGTGTATTGTATCCTGAACAGAGAATGTATCGTCGTAATTTTGTCAATACACTGCCCCTCCTGTTGCCTGCCCAACTTCTGCAGTTAATATCGGCTTAATCTCGATTAATATCGAGAAAAATTTTGCTCTCTTGGCTGGCTGACTTGGCTTTCCTGATAATCTGATAATCTGTCCGAGGATCTCCGAGAGTTGTCCGTAGTTGAAGATCTTGGCATATATTCTCTTAAATGATATTGAGGAGGTTGGTGAGGATTAATCGTACGGAGTTTGTTATTGAGATTGTTGGAATTGACGAGTTTAGATAGAGATGTTCATTGAATTCATTCAAAAGATAGCGAGAAAGCTTCCGCGATTTTCACTATATGTATCGCCAGTCCACGGTATAACCAAGGTATCCGCTGCGTTCGTGAAACGATGCCTTGCCTGGAATCCTGCATCAAATATTCCCGAGTCTCATCGTTCTTGAATAAAAGGGTTCAGTGACGTTCAGATGATCTGTGGGGAGATCAACTGCTCCAGATCAACTGCTCCAGTCAGACCGATCACCCGAGAGATCATCGTCGCTCCACAGACTCCAGACCGTTTGGTTCAGGGCAGTTATCCAACCAAAGGGATATTGAGACTGAATATGATGATTGAACTGAACACTGCACTCAATATGGACCTTATAAAAGGACATGTCCTGAATGTTGGAAGTCGAGAAGAAGACACGAATATGTCGAGGAGGTGCATCTGAACACTGCCCGGTGGGTCGTTGCAGTGATCGAAAATGAGGGTCCGGATGGGATAGTAATTGAATAGGATGGGAGGCAATTGGGAGACACCCTTGCGAAGAGAATAGAAAGAGCTCAGTATTTCTGCCTGTTGTCACGGTTGTTAACTCTCAATAGTAGAAATGCTTCCGAACCATCCTTGTGTGGTGTACACAGAGCATAATCGTACTTGGTCAGGTAACCTGGTCAACACAGGTTAGTTACTCAGTCAACCTGGGTAGAGTTCTGGCATTCTGGCATTTGCAGCAATCAGGCTTTTCAAGGAAGCTGAAGTCGGAATTCTCATATTCATTGCAGTTAGCACAGCCCCTGTTGTGCAAGGGATTGATCGGGTCATGAACTCGAACTCGCGAGAGAAACAGTCTCAGTAAACTTTAAAGCTCTGTTGAGCCACAGAATGAATGCCACTTCGGAAACACGGAGCTGTGTGGATGGGCAGATCTCATCATAATAATAATCAAAGTGACGGGAAAGCAGTCATCTGCCTCTCCAATTCCTTAACTCGCTGAGTTACCGACCTAGGTATGGCTGTCACCTCTGGAGGTAAACTGGCAGAGAGGCGGAAAATGCCGCCGTGCATGCCATATCCAAACTGGCAGAAAATTGACATGGAATGGAGATGTCAAGGTGGATAATGTGTGTCCTGACTCCGTGGACCCTCCGAATCCAGAATTTTTTAACGAAAGGATCACGCTAGTATGCTGGTAATATTACATTCATCTTATCTGATCCCGTATCAACGCTAGTCATGTTACTGTAAATTATACCTTACGACTAGTGTATCAACCATTGCAACCCACCCCGCTTCCTCTCCTTTTTTTCTTCATTTTTTTTTCTTCTTACTTTTTTCCCGCGTCCTGATGGGAAAAAAAAAAAAAAAAAGGAAGGAAAGAATCAAGGATCGGATAGAAAATTCAATACCAGGCGATTATCGGAGAAAAACCTGCTAATCGTGCGGACCCCTGTCCTGTAATTTGCTCTGGTCATCAGACCTGCCTTGTCCTGCATGTGTTGGTTGGGTTTATGTTTATGCAGAGTAATGAATTAATACCACTGCATTCTATTCATATATTCTCGCTGAATCAATATACATCCATGACCCCCAAGTTGACCGAGATACCTCCATCATGCCCTAACAGAAATATTGCCAGAAGACAACCGCCTCCTCACCCAGTAGTAAACCAACCCTAGTCCCCAAACCACAATCAGCACAACTGCCTGCAACGGCGCAAAGACCGCTCCCCTCGTAACCACAAACCCGCTCACCAGGGCAAACACCACCGGAACCAGAATACCCGGTTTATACGGGCGGGATAGCTCTGGCTCGCGGAATCGGAGCACGATCGCCCCAATCACCGTAAGGAAGAAGAAGGAGTACTCTGCCAAGCCGTTGAAAGTGACCAGGGCACGGAAGTTGCCGAAGATGATGTAGAGAATCGTGCATGCTGTTGAGAAGATGAGGGCATTTACTGGAGCATCTCCTTCTCCATCTTCATCTCTATCTCCGGTGGTTGGGGCTGCAGGATCAGCCTTCAGACGGACGGAGCCAACTTGGCCGAGAAACTGCGGCATCCAGCCTTTGTTTGCGGCGGAGATGATCATGCGCGTGCCCACGAAGGAACTCCCCAGTAAAGAGCCTGCGACGACCATACAGATTAGGACGGCGGCTGCGATGCCGACTCCGGGGCCGAGGAGGTGGCTGAATGCTGTCTACTCTCGTTAGCACCTTTCTTTTATCCTTTGTTAGTACAGGAAAGGGGACGTACTACGGCCACACTATCCGTCGTAGATACCACATTCCACGGGAGCAGGATGTAATAAGCCGTGTTGACTGCGACAAAACCAAACACAATAATCGGAATGGCGGTATTGATGGCCAGCGGGAGTTGACGGGCTGGCGCTGACAGCTCAGCACTGATGTAGATTGCCTACATTTACTGTTAGCATCGTACAACACAATAACTTATATCAAGTTGAGGGCTAAAGGGTTTGAATACCTTATCCCACCCCGAATAAGCCCACAGCGCCCCATACAGCGCCGTAGAATAATACCCCAGCATCTCCATACCCCCCAGCCCGCTCCAATCAATCTCACTTCCATCAGGTTTAACCGTCTTCCTGGCCCCAAACCACGACCTCTCCAGCCAATCTTGCCGTTCAGTCCCGGCCCTCCAACCAGAAACATGACCTATCACCACAATAACACCAGTGAGGATAACGGCCAAAATCACCAGGAACTTGGATGTGACAAAGAACCCGTTGAGCCGGGTGCTCGCCTTCGTACTAATAGAATTGGCTAAATTAACAGCGAGCAAAACCAGGACGGAGAGGAGCTTATGCATCGCGCCTCCGGATTCATCACCCAAGCCGCGGGCGGAGTAGATACTCTCTACGAAGACGATGCTGAGAATGCCCAGTGAGGCGGGGATCACAGCGATGATCCACGTCCAGGCGGCGAGGAAGCCGAAGACGTCGCCGTAGATGTATTGGAGATACGGTTGTACGCCGCCTGTCCAGGTCAACTTCATTTCAAAGATTAAATCATAATAAAGACGTGGGAGTACCTTCGCCTGGAATGGCAGTGCCAAGTTCAGCCATCGTTGCTGCCCCCGTCCAAGCTAGAACCCCTCCGACCAGCCATACGACCAGTGCAGCTCCCGGAGAGGGGACGTTGGTGTCAATGGAACCCGGGGAGGTGAAGATCCCGCTTCCGATTACGATGCTGATTATGATGCTGAAGGCCTCCATTGTGCCTAGGTTCCGCTTTAATGCTGTCCGTGGTGGGGGACTTGATCCTCCTGCCCCTGCGACTGTTGTCCCGTACTCGGGTGGGTGCTCCCCGAGAAGGGGGGCAGTAGTTGGCTCATCATCAGCTGTCATACTGGAGATACCTGAGATGTATTATTTGGGTCCAGCTTCGATCACCTCTGTAGCTAGAGGGAGGATGTAAGAAGTTGGCTGTTAGCGTCGGAGATCGAGGGTCAGCATGCTCACACTAAAATATATCACGTGATGGATATACAAATGCGCAAGAAAGATGGAATTAATTGAAGAGACAGATGTCTGATATCAATATTGATGTGTTCCTATTGCAGGAGATAATACTGGTCGGTGTTTGGTGGAGAGTGTTCGATTCCCGGGGTACATGAAGGCAAAGAGACTTCTCCAGCCGAGCAGTAAGCAACTGAAAGGCAGACGAAATAGAGGTATACTAGGTCGGAGTATTTTTAAGGCGCAATCACTTTTGATGGATTCCGCTATTTCCGTCCAAACTCCACGTCAACCCCGGGTAAAGTGGGCTCTATACAGTAATTGTCATACACTCTATCCATGTTCCCCCTATATCCAGAACCCTACTCTCACTTCCCTCTGTCTAGTTGCGATATCTAGTTAAGATGGCTAAAAGACCACCCCCTTCGTCTGCCTCATCTCCGCCACATTCAAATTCCTAATCATCAACACCGCCACAAACGCCAGCGCCATAATCCCCGTGCCTGCCGCCAACATCCTCGTCTGCGCATACCCATACGCCCTCTGAATGCCCAACCTCTCCTCACTCCCCACCTCATACTGCAACTGCACCACCAAACTCCCCACAATCCCAGGAATATCCTTCACTGCATCCTCCGGCAAGTACCTCCCCAACGCCTGGGGGAACGTATTCGTCCAAATCGCCCCCGAGATCGCATTCCCCACCGCATTCCCAATCGTCCCCGTGACAAACAGCAACGCCAACGCCGCAGCCACATGCTGATGATCCACCGCCGCAAGCACAGCAAGCTGCATACAGAGGATAAACACACTGCCCCCCACAGAAATGAATATCTCACACATGACAATGTACCCGATATACCCATTCGGACGACGGAAGTGGATCATCAGCCCCTGTGCGAAGATATACAGTGGTACACCTAGTATGAGCAACCACCTGAACCGGCCCGTGCGGCGGATGAGATACCCCACGATAAAGAGCAGAATGCCAGAGACGACCTGGAAGGTGCTTCCTACGTAGCCGGCGTTGGAGACGGAGAGGTTGTTTACCACTTGCAGGAAAGAGGAGAAGTAGCTGTTCCAGCAGTAGTAGGACATTTGGTAGATGAAGTCGAGGAGGCAGGCGCCGAGGACGGTGCGGTCGGCGAGGAACTCGTATTTGAGGAACGGGGAGGGGGCGAGATAGATTAGATAGAGGGCGAAAATGACCAAAAGGACGACCCCGACGACGATCATGGCGATGATGTAGTCGGTGCGCCAGTAGTTGGGGGCGCTGGAGGCGAGCGTAAAGGGGAGGAGGAAGACGGTTAACCCGCCCGCGAAGAGGATTACTCCAGGTACTTAACTCATCTTAGCTTTGGTAAATAAATATAAGAAGGAGGGGCTTACGGTCAAATTCAGTAATGATATGCTTCACCGTTTGGAAAAAGGTGCGCCCACTGCTCTCGTACGTGATGATGCCCTTCTTCTCGGCCTTGCGCAAACTGACTTTCAGGACTATGTAGATCGGGGACGCGACAATCGGCACAATGATCGCAAAGCACCCGAAGCCCCATCGCCAGTTGACATTCTGCAAGAAACCCTCTGCTGCTTTTGAGCCTGCGAACGCCGTGATCATGTACGGGGACGATGTAAAGGCAAAGGCCAGGCCACGGTTTTTGAGATTGGTCACGTCTGCGGCCAGGACACAGACGATGTACGTAACACCCGCAAAGCCTACCGAGTAGAAGATCTAGCATACTGTATATTAACCTATCATCCACAATATAACAAGAGGACTTGAGTTTATAGGGTATGGTAAGGTAGGTAGGGTGGTTACATGAGCAGCACAAAAAGTAGGCAGATTCTGTGACGCAGCCATCAGAATGAGACCTAATGTGGAAAAGCCCACCATGAGGAGAAAACCCTCAGCACGACCCCACACGTCCAGCAATTTGGCCACGGGGATGTACAAAGCGGCCGTCATGGCGTTGGCCACGATTTCAATCACGGTAAGCAGCGAGTGCGAGCTGAAACTGCTGGTTGCGTAGGGGGTTAGGCTGTACAGGATGGCTGTTTTGAACCCGTTTGTTAGGGTGAGGAGCCAGATTCTAGAGTTAGCTCTGCATTAGCCTTTACACCTTTTTCTTAAAATAAAAACTTAAAAGATATGGAAAGGGAAAGGGTACAGGAAAAGTATGGCAGCGAGCGCCTTCTTCGACCAGACCAGCGTCACGGCCTCGATCTTCTTGACGCCTCCTTGGGCTCCCTCAGTCACGGCATCTTCAGTCACATCTCCCAGACCAGCTTCCTTATCCTCTGCAATCACCGTGCTGCTAACAGGACTCTCGTCGGCAGGAGCATCAGACACCTTACGGCCCGTGAGCCTTTGCAATCCGGGAAGTCTAGCCATGCTGTTTAATCTCAATCTCAGATATCAAAAAAGGGATACACGCAAAGACCAATGTTGATCCAGGGGAGAGAGGGTTAATATCCTGACCAGGGTGTAGATCGGCGCAGAATCTGATAACAGGAAAGCCTGAAATCCCGAAATCGGCTGAGAGAGACATCATGCAGGGGATCTCTCCTCTGGACGTGGGACGGGCATTCATTCGCTCTGGGGGTCAAGGGAATGCATACCAGTGTGTCAGGACGACACGAGCTGGTAGATCAATGCCGTTTCTGCTTCTGCCAGGTAAGCTGGGTTTCCTGCAGGTAAGCTGACGGGATTACCAAAGGAAGAAAAGAAAAAGAAAAGAAATCCAGAGAAAGAAATTAGTCAAGGAAAAGAAAATCTTGAGATCGTCTGCTTCCATCTCTTCTCAAAGGATCTTCTCTTGATGTCCAACATCCAACACAATAGATACAAGAAAAGCTTCATTCCGACATCGGTATCTAGATATTTGGACATGAATGTTGGATCAGAGCTTCATCCTTTGGTTTCTAGCAACCATATAGTAAATACACTCATTAAGACTTAAGCTAACCCGCGCTCTCGTTATTATTGAGTTATTTGAGTTATTATCTCGATAAGTTTAAACCCTAGCTCTACGCCACCATCTCTTTCTAACTGATATCCTCCTCACGGATCCAAGCTGGTCTGGTATGAATAAATGCTTGATCCTTGGGGGCGTCCTCTAGCCTTCCAAGTTCATTTGAGGCTACTTTCACCATAAGACTGCCAGTGTCTGAGACGGCTAACCCGATTGAGTGTCCCGCAATTTTAAAGCCTTGGACTACTTTTTTCCGACTAATATTGCAAGTGAGTGAGCGCTAGTGAACAGCGGAATCCTAAACCTTCCGTGATCCGAATATCGGGTCTGACTTTGAATCCTGGATTTAGCGCTGATTGATAACGGGTGGTTTAATTAATCACCCAGCTATAGCCTCGGAAACAAACGGGAATACGAGATAATCTGATCTTTAATTACTTAATAACTTCCTCAGAGACCAGACACCAGCGAACAGTCCCATGGCTGCGACAGCGGGGCTCATCAGAAAGAATCCGAATCTACGGTTTCTTCTTCCTCGTGGGCTCTTATCAATCTGAAAAACAGAGGGATGGGGCTAAATATTTTATTACAGCTACAAGTACCGCAATCCAGTCTGAGCAACTGAGAAACCCACCCCACTGGACCCCCACAGCCGGACTGCACGCATATAAGAAGAGAACATCGTAGCAGCTATACACCATCCCCCCCAAAGCCACCAAACTCCTACCTTTCTACCTTTCCTTTCCTTCTTTTCTATTACGAAATTGAATACGAAATAAATTCTACAACATGACCCAAAAAACCCTAGAAACAAGCCGCCTCAGGCTCCTCCCCCTCACCCAAGACCACGCCCCCCTCACCGTCCTCCTCGACACCAACCCCGACGTCATGCGCTACATCGGCTACGGCAAACCCCTCGACCTCGACACCGCCCACGAAGTCCACAAATACCTCCTCGCCACAAACGCCCACATCCCCTCCTCCGGCCAAGGCTGCTGGGTCGGATTCGTAGGCGACGACTTCATCGGGTGGTGGATTCTCGCCCCGGCCCCCGAAACGGAAGACCCAGAAAAATTCAACCCCACGCGTTCCGAGTTCGGATATCGTCTCCTCCCTCAGTTCTGGCGAAAGGGGTACGCGAAGGAGGGGGCGCTGGAGGTGCTACGACATGCGTTTCAGGATCTAGGGTTGCAGGAGGTCTTTGGGGAGACGATGGCGGTGAATGAGGGCTCGAGGAAGATAATGGAGAAGTGTGGGTTGACTCATAAGGATACGTTTTTTAATAAGTATGATAATCCGCCAGAGGGGATTGAGGAGGGGGAGGTGCGGTATGTTATTACGAAGGAGGAGTGGGTGGCAGCGAATTAAATTAAAAAAATTTTACTTACGGCCGATAAAACTACACATCCACATCCACATCCACATATTAATAAATGCAGAAAACACATTTTAATGAATGGCGAAAAAGGTACTTGGGTTGAATTGTTAATTGAGTAAAATCTATTATGTTAGACAAATCTCTCCCCGGGATATGCGCCAAATGTGTGAAATATGCCAAGCCAACAAAGACTGGCGAGATTGCGCCACAAGGCTGGGCGATATCGAATTTTTTTTTTTTTTTTCTAGCTTGAGTCCACTGCGTGCCTCTCGCCCGCAACCGTGTAATAAACTAATCATAATCAGGAAAATTGGGGTTAGTGCCGTCTTGTTGTATGGCGCGATCACCCCACTGCCTTTATCTGATTAGACTGATTAGACTGATTAGACTGATTAGATCACTAGATTGATAACTTAATCAATTTCCGTACCTTACCAATACTCTGTTTTACATCCTTACATTACTGTCATAACTGTCCAACTCATTAAGTCTGTATTTTTACTTCCCCTCATGAACAAGGGAAAGGGAAATGCGCTAAAAAAAAAAAAAAAAAAAAAAAATTTGGAGATCATCGTCAATTCATCCAGAATAGAATTGCAACCAAAAACACAGAGTAAAGAAAGATCCTCCCGAGGAAAACAATTTTAAGTCTCGGTTACAGCTTCGAAAGAAATTTCAGGCGGCTACAGCTTCGAATCCCACGTCGCCCGATCCGAACTCTCCAGCGGCCGTTCCCGCCCATCCCACCACAGCGGACACAGCTGGAACCACTTCTCGCGACTACAGAACACATGGACGGACCGTTTATGGCCCAGGTCGACGTACTTTTGCGTCGTCAGGCCCTGCGCATTCTCGTAGGAGAGGACTGTACCTCCCGAGGCCTTGGGTTCGCCGACCACACAGAGTGTCCGCGGCTCGTCGAGGAAAATGTAGTGGATGACGCTGGACCACCAGGCGTTCACTCTGTAGGCGCCGCGGATGCTTTCCTCGCCGACGAGCGAGTGGCGGCCGCGGTCGTAGTCGCCGGCGTCGTAGTGGGCGCCGTAGTGGTCCTCCTGCAACATTATTAGCATGAGTTTCCAAGTTGGAGTTTCGACTGGTGAATTGAGGGAGGGAGGGTACCTTAGCCCAGTAGACCTCGAAATAGGCAAAAGGAAAGTCGTCGAACCGGCCAAAGAGACACAGGACGTGCTTGTCCTCGTGTAACCGGCGAAGGTACTCGCGATGTTCCTCTAGAGTCCCCGTTTCGTTCCACCCCTTGGCGACTCGCGGGTCGTTCTGCCACCGGCTGAACCGCTTCAGGTGCTCTTCGTTCGTCCAGTCGACTACCTGGAGGGAGAAATGTTTGTCGAGATGCGGGATGTAGCGGCTGTACACCAGCGAGCCCGGGGTGGGTTTGATAGGCCGGATCGGGTGGCGCGCGAAGATGCGTTCTCGGGGGAACTTGTTGGAGAACTCGAAGTTCTGGGCTAGGGGAGGGTACTGGCTGCCGGATTTGCGGACGAGCCCGTGGATGCCCTGGTCGACGGCCCAGATAGGGCGGGGACCGACGGGGGAGCCGGCGCCTTGCCAAAAGGCAGACCGTAAAAGAACGATGGTGTCAATGCCGGAGGGCTGGCTTTCGTTGCCAAAGGGGACCCAGGGGGAGGGGAAGGGAATAGCGAGGCCGGTGCGGATGCACTCCTCGCGGATGATCTCGTTTCCGGTGCCGGTGAGGTCCAATCGCACGGTCTCGTGCTGGGGGTAGGTGAGGAAGAGCGCGTGGATGGCATTCCAGATCTGGCCCAGGGTGGGTGGCTCGGAGCCAGTCCACTGGAAGTTTGTGCCGGGGGAGCGCTGGTACCGGGCCCAGGGACTGTTATCTGACAGTGGGATGTCTTTTTCGGTCTTATTGTAGGAGATATCCGTGAAGGTTAGAGTGCTGGAGTGGAGGGGCTCTGGGAGGGCCTGTCCAGCGTCTGCGTTATGTAGCTGGAGCTGGAACACCCGCGGTGTCGACTCGGACACGACATGGATGCGGAATGTAGTGAGGTAGGGGTGAGGGAGTTTGACCCAGGGCAGTTTGCCTTCTTGAGCCATGGTTTCTGCTGTGGGAGGCATTTTGAATCGAGTGTGAGAAGAGATGAAGAATTGAGAATTGCAGAGAGAAGGAAGAAGGCGAAGAAGGATTCGAGGCCAGTACAAATACGTCGCGGTGGCGGAGGACCAGCGGCAGGGCACCAGAGTGGAGAAGTGCTTGTCCCGAAATTCTGGAAGCATAGATTGCCTCGGTCTGGCTATCAGGAGGAGAGCGGCGCTATCCTAGTCCATGTGAGGCTATTCCGATTTTGTATTTATATCCCCGCGCAGCTGCCGCCTCAGCTTTTTATATTTCCTACGCCCTCTCTACTTCCAGGTTAGGTGTTCTCACAGTATAATATGGCACAACCAGTACATCCCCCCGTTCAGGGATGCCTCGTCTCCTTTCCTACGCCCCAGATCCTACTTCTCACACTCAACCGCCCTGAAAAGCGGAACTGTATATCCCTAGCTACCAGCAACGAGATCATCCAACTATGGGAATGGTTCGACAAAGACCCTACCCTCCAAGTGGGAATTATCACTGGCACAGGAAATTCCTTTTCTGCCGGCGCTGACCTGAAAGGTACTTTCCCTTTCTATTTCCTTTGCATCTCCCTCGCTTACAAGCTACGAATTCCAGAATGGAACCAACTCAACGAGCGGGGCATCGTGAACGAAATGATCGCCCCCGGACTCGCCGGCCTCCCCCGGCGAAGAGGCACAAAACCAATCATCGCCGCCGTCAACGGATTCTGCCTAGGAGGTGGATTCGAGATGGCCGTCAACTGCGACATCGTCCTAGCCAGCACACAGGCGACCTTCGGCCTCCCAGAAGTGCAACGAGGCATCGCCGCTGTCGCTGGCTCCCTGCCTCGGCTCGTCCGGATAATTGGCAAGCAACGAGCAGCCCAGATCGCACTCAGTGGTCTGACTTTTCCGGCCGCCCAGCTCGAGCGCTGGGGGTTGGTGAATCAAGTGGTTGAGCCCGAGAAGCTAGTAGCCCATGCGGTGGAGCTCGCCACGGCTATGTCGAACAACAGCCCGGACAGTCTACGGGTGACGATGGAGGGTCTCCATCTCGGGTGGGAGCTGGCCAGCGTCGAGGAAGCTAGCACGGCCTTGGTCAACGGCTGGTACTTCAAGCTGATTGCAGGGGATAATTTCAACGAGGGTGTCAGGGCCTTTGTGGAGAAACGGAAGCCACGGTGGAGGCCCTACAGTCTGTAACCACTGACCAGACTGAGGGGGGGTCGAATATTTGCCGATAGATAGAAATTTTTAGTGTAAATCTCTCTTTCCCTTTCGATCCCTGAGCTTTGGCCGGACCACGCTAGGAGTACGGAGCGGATTGCGACATTTGGAGAGTTTTTGCTGCCCCACCGGTTCTAGCTTCATATACGAGTTTCTTTCTCAACAAACCACACTTTCAAGCTCCTCATAACATCTCCGAGGGCAGTCAATGAGATATGCCCATTGAGTAAAATACGAGCTTTCCAACTCGGCCAGCCACGTAAAATCGCAAAAGCACCACAGGCTGAGGATCAGCGGTCAGAAGATATCCCAGGAATCCAGGATGAAAGGGTCAAGACATGGGGGGGGGGGGGGGGGGAGGGATTCCAAGATGCAATAATTAATTGGCCAATCATCCATGGTAGGGCTGGAAGTCCGGCCCTCCCTTTCACTCAACTTCGGTGGTCTGCCAAGGGTATTGGGGAGGTTTCTGGCTGCTGAGTGGCGATGTAATATCGCATCCTGCACTAGCCCGTCTTGTGGCGTTGCTAGTGGCTGAAATCCCAGCGTTTTCTGCCGCTGGTTGCTTTCCGGACAGGGTTAAGAGGAAGCTCAACCTTTGGAAGGATGCAACATTTACGAGGTCTCATCTTATCAGATCATCATCCCTCCTTTTCGTAGTGGGGGTAGCCAAGGTCCGCAGAGAGAGAGAATGATGCCAAACTCACATCTCGGTTGGAACATGGGAGTGTACGAGACCCTTCTGATCAGCCCCCCAATTACCTAATCAAGCAGAGTTAAATGAACGGCCAGTGCCAAGGGTCAGAAACAAGGTACCGAGTCACAGTGGGTTGAGCTTTGCATCGGAACATCTAATCAGATCAGCTGAGCCAATTTCCCCTGTTCTTGAGGCCGTTAGCTGAGTCTTGACAGCTATCGAGCAGAACAGGGCAATACTGGGTCCACCGCGTATATTACCCTAGTATTGACGAAACATACGCCCAGTATTGAAATCCCGTAACTTACCACGGTCACAGAACCAGAATACAGGATACATTTTGACCACACAAACCTGTCTTCACATCATTTTCCTCAGGCGTGGGGTTAATTACCACCAGCACATGCTTCTCCAAAGCTCTCGCATCATGATGTGGGCCTACAGAACCCTGCTCATTCAGAGTCGTGATACTGTACGGTATGATACCTCTAAATGCCGCACGTTGCACTGGAATCCCGCCTCCTGCGTCAAGCTTCCTCCCAACTCAACCCACCATCTGCACAGAGACTAGTAAAGAAACCTGAAGAGATCGGGAGGAGTCGTTTAACCCATGTGGGAGCCCAAAACCCGAATACTCTGTAGGACACGGTCCCAGCGAATGGGACTTGCACGAGAAAAAAAAAACTCATGAAACAAGCCACAGAAAGAGACAGAAAAAGTGTTACATAGATGGTGTGGAGTAGAGAAATGCCATGAGTACTTTGCCCGTGGACACTGTATAGTTCCCCCCAATATGGGTCCAAGTGATGAAATTCCCGGCCACATGGGGGCGACTCCCCCCGCCAGCATTCGAGAAGGTGTGCAGAGTAGGCCGCATCGAGCCGGATTCACCGATTTCGGACCAACCATGGCCATCGGAGTATTTAATAATATGACCGCGGCACTGCAGGCCTCGTTAGGCTCGTTAAGCTCCAATGAAGCGACCGGATGGACAAGCCTGTTCCCCTCTTCCCTCGATCACAGCAGGCTAGGTTCACAGGATCGCAAACATCTTGACAGCCAGCAGAATGGGCTCCATTCAGGTTGAAGATCTACCACATAAAAATGAACAGGCGAACGGGGTAGTAGGTGTCTTGTCTTCAGGCCAAGCCAATGGCCATGTTTCTGGGACTGTCGAGGTCGTCGGTCTCGCGGCCGATCACACATCCAGTCCCACAGGCTTGAGGGATGAGATTGTGCTATTATCCTGGCTCCTTGTACTCCTGCGCACCCAGGAAGATGGCCGAATCGCCTTTGACTGGGCTTATAAGGGTTCCGACGGTGCGTCTCAGCATGAGCTGATCAAGGCGCGACTATCGACAGATGAAGTGCTGCCGAGTTTGGAGGATAAGGTCGGACGGGTTGTTACATCCATATCGCAACACGTCGCAGCAGTCGCCCCAAAGCCCAGTTCTGCGACATCTACTCCATTATCCCTTCTCTTGAGCACTGACTCTCTATCGCAAACACCTGCGAATGCTACAAACGAAGTAAGTCAGATATATGGATCCGGAAATACCAAAGCTAACTGCTAGGATTCAAGGATGCCATCCACCTTGAGATTCGCCATGAAAACGGCCAGCTTGAAATCCACCCGGTCTGGTCTGGCTCGAATATCCTCCCGTTTACACTCACACGACACATCAACAGCCTAGTCGACATCATCAAAGCCTGCCTTTCAAATCCCGACGCCTCTATCCAAGACTGCCTCGGGCCCACGACCCAAGATTTCGACGCGATCTGGGGATGGAACCACGAACTACCTCCCACGTATAACCTCTGCATGCATGAAGTCATTTCCGAACAAGCACGAAGATACCCAGACAAGGAGGCAATTTGCTCGTGGGACGGAAGCTTCACATACTCCCAAATCGATCAGTACTCCACAACCGTTGCCTGTCTACTTCAGGAGCAAGGAGTTGAGGTCCACGATGTTTTACCCGTGTGCTTTGAGAAATCGCGATGGACAATCGTTGCCGTACTTGGCGTCATGAAGGCAGGAGGGACTTTTGTTCTCATGGATCCAACGCTTCCACTTGCGCGCCTTCAAAACATGGCGCAGCAAGTCGGCGCAAAGATGATGGTGGCATCCCACATGCAGCAGGATCTGGCCAAGTCGATATTGCCAGATGGGGGGCTTCTTACAATTGATGGAAACACATTCACGACACCATCAGAGACACACAACCCCTCGAAGTTGCCAGTAGTACCCCCATCCGCCCTGATGTACCTGATCTTCACGTCCGGCAGCACAGGTACTCCGAAAGGAGTCATGATCTCTCACACAACCTACACCAGCAGTGCCTTCCCTCGCGCTAGAGCAGTCGGCTATACGGAGGAGTCGAGGGTTCTTGATTTCGCATCCTATGCATTCGATGTCAGTATTGACAGTATGCTATTGACCCTCGGAAACGGCGGCTGCCTTTGTATTCCCTCGGACAAGGATCGACTGAACGATATCAACGGGGTGATCCGAAAAATGCAGATCAACTACGCAGGCCTGACCCCTTCAGTAGGTCGAATTCTGGAGCCGGACGTGATATCATCGCTCACTGGGCTCGGGCTCGGAGGAGAGGCCGTGTCAGCCAGAGATGCCAATGTCTGGGGTAAAGATACCCGAATTATCATCGGCTACGGCCCCTGTGAGTGCACAATAGGATGCACTGTTAATAGCAGCGCCGCCACCGGTAGAAATTACCTGTCTATTGGTCCCGGCAATGGAGCAGCGATGTGGATTACCGATCCCGAAAATCACGACTCTCTGATGCCCGTTGGTGCGGTGGGCGAACTGCTCGTCGAGGGTCCCATTGTCGGGCAAGGCTACTTGAATGATCCCAATAAAACAGCTGTGTCCTTTATCAACGACCCATCCTGGCTGCTGGCCGGCCATAAAAATTATACTGGCCGTAGGGGTCGCTTGTACAAGACCGGAGACCTGGGCCGATATGACCCCGATGGCTCTGGAGGCATTGTGTTCGTTGGACGAAAAGACACCCAGGTGAAATTGCGCGGACAGCGTGTCGAACTTGGGGAGATAGAGAGTCAACTACGGTCCAGGCTACCGGCTGATACTGAAGTGGTCGCTGAAGTCATTGCGCCCCAGGGAGGTGGTCAATCCATGCTCGTTGCCTTTGTTGCATCCAAGTCTGAGAAGAAGTCGCATGAGTGCACCAAGGCACTGTCAATTGAGTGCTCCGACGCGCTCCAGGAAGTGCTCTCCAACATCAATACGGAGCTGACAAAAGTGTTGCCTCGATATATGGTGCCAAATGTTTATGTTCCCGTCAACTACATTCCGGTCCTTATTTCAGGCAAAATCGATCGCAAGCAACTCCGCCAGTTTGGAACTACAGTGGACCTGCGGCAGTTGGATCAAAGCAATCAAGGCTCGGGCAACAGCACCCCCTCCCGAGAGCTAAGCGATTTCGAACAACATTTAAGACGGGCTTGGAGTGAGGTGTTGAAACTTGACTTGGATTCGATTCAAGCGGGGGATAACTTCTTCGCACTGGGAGGCGACTCGTTAGCGGCGATGAGATTAGTAGCTGTCTGCCGGACACAAGGTCTCGATCTATCCGTTGTTGACACCTTTAGCAACCCGACACTATCCGCAATGGCTAGGGTCGTCCAGAGTTGTGACTCG
The DNA here is from genome assembly GCA_027569045.1 of Aspergillus biplanus. NCBI lineage: Eukaryota > Fungi > Ascomycota > Eurotiomycetes > Eurotiales > Aspergillaceae > Aspergillus > Aspergillus biplanus. The sequence continues at coordinate 356,183 of JAPDEJ010000005.1, read as the reverse complement.
TCGGAAGAGAAAGAAGCACTGCCATTCTCAATGATCTCTCAATCAGTCGAGAGCGCCTGTATTGAGGCATCAAGTGCTTGTGGATCCGTTCCGTCCGCCGTGGAAGATATCTACCCTTGCACACCCACGCAGGAGTCTCTATTCACATTCTCCTTAAAATCAGTCAAGGCATATGTCGCACAAAGAGTCGCATGTATTCCACCCCATATTGATACCGATGCCTGGAAAAAAGCCTGGGAGGAGGCTGTTACGTCCACCCCGATCCTACGTACCCGCGTAGCCCAACTTCGGGAGCCCGGCCTCCAGCAGGTTATCTTGAAGGGAGACATCTCCTGGACGTCCTCAGCTGACCTAACCCAATACCTGGAGGATGACCGGAGCCAGAAGATGAATCTCGGAGAAAGTCTAGCCCGATATGCCATTGTCGACAACCAAGAAGATGGAAAAAGATACATGGTGTGGACCGTGCATCATGTACTCTACGACGGATGGTCGGAGCCACTGATACTAAAGAGAGTGAGCAATGCCCTTCAAGGCCAGGATATCGAAACACAAGCACAAATCAAAAACTTTGTCTGGCATGTGCGACACATAAACGAGGCGGATATGCTGGAGTTTTGGCAGAGGGAGCTGAAAGGGGCCATCGGACCTCAGTTCCCACCCCTCCCCTCACGAGACTTCCTGCCCACTCCAGATGCCCTGATAGAGCATCGCATCCCGCTTGAGACGGGCTCTGGAATGCCATTCACCATGGCGACTTTGATCCGCGGAGCATGGGCGCTCGTAGCATCACAGTATACCGGGAGCGATGACATTGTGTTTGGGGAGACACTCACAGGTCGAGATATTTCTTTGGTGGGCGTTGAGGGCATCGTCGGCCCACTGATCGCAACTGTGCCCGTCCGCGTAGGTATTCGCCGATCAAGTTCCATTGAGGCATACCTCCAGGCCATTCAGCAAGGCATGCTGGCTCGTACTCAGTATCAGCATATGGGAATGCAGAACATCAGAAAGGTCAGTCCGGACGCTCAACATGCATGTGAAACCGGCACTGGACTGGTCATCCAGCCAGAGCCGGAGTATACGGGCAGCGAGCTTGGCTTTTCCCAAGGGGACGTCATACGTGAGGCTCTTCATTTCAACCCATACCCACTCATGCTGGCCTGCGGAATCCAAAAGGGCGGCTTTAGAGTCTGTGCAAGCTTTGACAGCAGTCTCATTGAAGTTGCGCAAATGAAGCGAATCCTTGTTCAGCTTGAGATGGCTTGTTCGCAGTTGACGAAAGACCTGTCGAGAAAGCTGGGGGAGGTATCGTGCCTGCCCAGTGAAGAATTGAATCAGATCTGGCAATGGAATCAGACTCCACCATTATCCTTGGATCCTTCATCCGGCCAGCTTCGAGCTAATTCCAGGCTTGAACCCGGAATAGCGTATCCTCTAGCAGTGGTCTGTTGGGTATGCGATCCACGTAACTCATCACTCCTGTCGCCAATTGGCTGTGTTGGTGAGCTCTGGTTGGAGGGGGCGTTCTCCGCTGGAAAAGCCGTTGAATCGCCGGCTTGGCTTGTTGCCGGAAGTCCAGATCACCCCGGGCGAACCGGGAGAGTCCATTCAACCGGAGATCTGGCTCAATTCAAGAGCGATGGTACCTTGGTATATATGGGCCGGAAGGAGAATATTATCCCAGTTCAAGGACATGCAGTGAACATCACAGACATTGAAGCTCACTTATCAAAGCATCTCTCACCCACCATTCGTGTTGCTCCAGCCGTAGCCCAATTGGCGACGGACAGCAATCAACAGACTTCAGAGCAAGAATTAGTCGTCTTTATCGAGCAGCAGCCTGCTGATGGAAACAGTGTCCAGCTCATGTCCAGTGAACAGGAGATCCTTCATGATGCATCCAATCCGGAGAGCTTCAAGATGACCATCAGTGCAAAGATTCCCATAAGCCTCGCCGCAGAACTAAGAAAACTCAGCAAATTTGTCAAGGACTCTCTTCCAGGGTACATGGTCCCCTTTGCATACGTCGTGGTTGAGCAAATACCAACAGCCACCGAAAAGATCGATCACACTCTCTTGAACCAGCTAGCATCGAGAATACCTCCGCAAGTCTTCACGCAGCTTCGGGAAGGATTCACAGACGCGTGGGCAAAGAGCTTGATGCAATCCAATCTAACGGCCTCGGAGAGTATTCTGCGTTCCTCGTGGGCAGAGATACTCGGCATTGGTCCAGAACAGATCGATGTTAACGATAACTTCTTCCGTCTGGGTGGTGACTCTGTGCTGGCTATGAAATTGGTTTCCAATCTTCGTGTTCAGGGCCACAAGTTAACAGTCGCCGACATCTTCCAGCACATGAGACTCGGTGATGCGGCTACAGTTCTGAAAGTCAACCACGGCTCGGAAGAGAAGATCGCATCATACAGACCATTCTCCACCCTAGGCGCGCAGCTTAATATAGATCTATTTGTGAGCGAGATCGTGCGACCAAAACTCAGTAATCCCGACTGGTCAATTCAGGACGTATCCCCAGTCACAGATTCCCAGGCACTGGATATCAAGGGAACAATCCAGGCACCGCGAACCTCCGTTCAATTCAACATGTTATATTTTGACCAAGGCATTTCTCGAGACCAGCTATTCAACGCTTGCAACAAGCTGGTCAAGACCCACGAAATCCTGCGAACAATCTTCATCGAACACGAGTCATCCTTCTTCCAGGTCGTCCTGCAGGATTTGGAAGCCCCCGTTGTCCCGCACCAGACCGGCAATGATATTAAGCAGTATGTCAATGATCTCTGCATGCAGACAGCGGAGTCGAGCTTCGATCTAGGATCATCCTTCCTAAAACTATTCCTGGTTGAGCATGAGAATGGCCAAGCGTGCGTGGTTATCGGTCTATCTCACGCTCAGTACGATGGCGCATCTCTCCCCAGGTTACTTGAGGATTTGGAGGCCCTGTACACAGGAAAGGAGATCGTTGATTTCAAGCCATTCACCTCATACATGGCACTCACTCGCGACGAACGTGCCGAGACCAAGGCACTCGATTACTGGCGTGGCCTTCTTACCGGGTCATCATTGTCCATGTTCGATGGAGCCTCTAACCAGCCTACTACCAAGGGGCTCTTCCAGGAGAAGGCCGTTGACATCGCCCACCCACTGGAAGAGGTTACCACCGCAAGTCTTCTCACGGCAGCTTGGGCGCTGCTACTAGCTCGCCGCCAGCGAAAGTCGGATATAACCTTTGGAGGGGTTACATCCGGGCGGAACTTGGATATTGGCAATGCAGAGAATGTGATGGGCCCCTGCTACCAATTCACCCCGATCCGAGTGCCATTCGAGTCGCACTGGACCGCAAGAGATCTCCTTCGATTTGTTCAGAAGCAAAGCGCAGAGTCAGCGGCGTATGACTTTGTCGGCTTTGAGAGGATCCAGAAGCAGTGCACGGAGTGGTCACCCGAGGCCTTCTTTGACTCCATGACCCATCACCAGGACTGGGATGACTTCGATACAATGCCTTTCGCGGATGGAAGTTGTAGAGTGGACATTCTCAATCCCCACGGGGATGCGGCCTACCCCGTGAAAGTGGTCTCGTTCGTGCGAGGCGGCCAAATGCATGTCGGAGTGGTTGGAAGTGAACAAAACCCAGCATTCGTGGAGGCAGCTCTCGATGAGTTGGTTGCAAACGTGCAGGAACTGGCAATGGGCCAACCCGATCACGTTTTACTCGATAGCAGTGTGTTTTAGGAGGCTAAGGAGCTGCGGATGGTTGAGAGAGAACTGCAGGGAGATACCTGAAATGAGGCAAAATGGAAACAGCAGCCAACCAAGAGTCTTCTCCAATAATCAGGATGTATCCAGCCATTAATGCTGTACGAAGTCAGGGCTTGTTAGTGTGGGACAGACATGAGGAAATAACGAAACGAATGAAGAGTAAACAAGACTAAAATAAAGCATCGCAGTCTCTATTAAAGGTAAATTTATTGTACAGACTCGGGTGATAAAGTTATCACAGTCACAAATCAGAAAGGAGCTTGGTTTTTTCAATCTCTTGGTGGTAGCTCGAGTCAGGACGGAGATGGAGGAGTGCTCCGTACCTTATATATATAAAGGCTTCTCCAGGCTGAGGCACAGTACTTCCACGAATATAAGCTAGTCGCATCAATTTTAATAGACTTAAAAGAACATTTCGGAATTTATTCCCCTCAATCAAAAGCAATTCATCCCTTATCTTGAGAATCTGAATGGGAAAGATTTAATCCAAGGTTCCCTTGTGCTGTTACTTGGAAAGAGCCGATGTGATGCGCCCATGAATTATTCCGGATGACATATTCTGCCATTACTCACCGCCCAATAGTGAAGACACGCAGCAGCTTCCCTGTCTGATGCTGTCATTTCCACCGCACTCGACGAGGTCCGCAGTGAGTCGCCACTGAAAGCAGAGGGAGCTGCATTGTTATTAGACAATCTCTTGATTTTTCCCTCTATCTACTTGAACGTTATTTGAATCCGTGTACTTCTACGCGACCCGTCTTCACCATGGAACAACAACCACTGCAGCCGCAGCCGCAACAAGGAGATCTAAACTGGCGCCTGAGCGCCCATCCCATCACACTTCTTGTCTTTCTCGGTTTTCGCATTGGCGCCCTCTTGATGTATCTGTTTGGGGTTCTGTTTATTAAAAACTTGTATGTCATTCCCGTCTCCTTCAATCCCCGCGGGCGAAAGATTATTCCCGCTCAGTAAATACTACTGAACGAGCACCTTTCTAACCCTTCGATCAATAGCATTCTTGTTTTCATCATCACGCTGCTTCTCCTTTCGGCCGATTTCTACTACCTTAAGAATATTGCGGGACGTCGATTGGTCGGACTCCGCTGGTGGAACGAGGTCAACACTTCTTCTGGCGACTCGAACTGGGTTTTCGAGTCCTGCGATCCCACTACCCGTACGATCGCTGCAACAGATAAGCGATTCTTCTGGCTCAGTTTGTACCTGACTCCTGCGCTTTGGGTCGGACTGGCCATCTTAGCTGTCATCAAGCTAAGCAGTGTGATCTGGCTGAGTCTTGTTGGTAAGTCTCCACTGTCTCCTAGCTAGCTTTAGACCTAGGGTAAACCAATTGCTAACATCTTGCAGCCATTGCCCTTGTCTTAACAATCACAAATACCGCTGCGTTCTCCCGATGCGACAAATTCAGCCAGGCGTCAACTTTCGCTAACCGGGCATTCGGTGGTGCGATTGTGAATAATCTGGCCGGAGGTCTGCTGGGTAGGCTGTTCCGATAGTTTGACTTTCTTTATCTTCATTTTTTATGCAAATCTGGTTTCTATATCTGATTGCTGGTTTCCCTTGTACGGCTTGAAGGGGGTGAGGAATGATGGTTAGGAGTTAGGAGTAAATATTTATGCCTAAAATAATGAAGACCAACCGATACACAACTTCCCAAGCACCTCGGTATTAAGCGTCTTCATAAGCAACTTAGTCAGCACCTCCCAAAAAGAAATGCAACTGGATAAGTATAAGCACTTAGTTCTCAGGAAACCTTAAGGTTGCTTTGGCACCCTTCCAGAGAAAGTCTCACCATGAAACGATCGAAAGGCTAGGAAAAGAGTAATGAGAAAGGAAACCGGGGCCGAAATAACGCCATAAAGCAGTCGTCGTTGCGACGGATAATGGGTGTCAATCGGCGCATCGATTATTGGTGCCTTGATGGCTTGCATTAGCTCGGTAGAGGATGGTTATCAACGGCAGGTTGTCATCTGGACGGCCCCCAAATTTTGGCGTTCGTATCGGTCAGGTTGGCTTGCAAACTTTTTTTGTTCTTTTTTTCTTCTTCTTCTTCTTCTTCTTCTTCTTCTTCTTCTTCTTCACTATTGCTGCTTGTCTCAGAGGAGATATCTATTTTTATCTTGATATGGGTGTGAACTTGACTTATGATATCTGCTCTTCCGGGCTGGCCGAGTAAAGAGTAGATAGATAGTGTTTCATCTTCTCCTCCTTCCAGCCTTTCCGCCGGGATGACGCGGCGCTAGAGATGCAGTTGGGATTTTTGGGAAAGGTTAAGGAGTTGTGATGTATCACGTAGCCGAGTTTTGTGGAAGTGGTTGGGTTCGAGATGAATCCATCCTCTGAGCGTCATTCAATAGTGGGTGGGTTGAACGGTTAAACGGGGACCCAACTCCAATGGCTCGGGTCAATGTACGAGTTTCAACAAACGGACTTAAGGAAATACGAGGCTTAAATCAATGTAATTAGAGTGCGTGAAAAATAACATTCTCTATCGTACCATTTTTTTTATGTATAATCCGAGATCATGGGCGCGTAGAGTATCGAGGAAAGAATTCAACGCCAAAGCAAATATATATCACATCACATACAGGACATCACTATCGTCAATCATATGAATCCCATCCGTAGAAATGAATCATTATAGAATCCAAGTTATTAAGTGTCATGAGTTAAAAAAGGTGGAATATGGGAAGAAAAAAATAAAAATAAAAAAGTGCACAATGACAAAAGAGACGTCAAAGAAAAAGGGCAGAGATTTCATGAATTCCGACACAGGGACGTTAGCTTCAACTTGTCGCCCACTGTCTGGATAACACCATGTTGGATGGCCCAATCTCGAAGTGCAAGATCTTCCGTTTTAGGGCCCGCGTCAGCCTTCTCATAATGGCGGCCAACATGTTCCATTCGCTCTTTCCAGGCATTCGGGCCCCCGAATTCCTGGCAACAGAAACCACACTGGCTCCGGGCAGGCAGCGGACGTTGCTGACGCCAGCATCGCTTCACGATACCCTCCAAGCGCACTTCGAATTGCTTCTTCTCTTCAGTCGTGGGCTCTCTGTTTTTCTTCGCAACCCAGGGAGCATGCATGCGGCGTTGATGCTGCATGAACAGATCCTTCCGATTGAAATCATTGACCAGAAGCATATCTGAGCACTGGTCCATGTCACCTCCTTTGAGATTCTGAATGCATCGGCCTGTATCACAGCGATAGAAACCGGGTTGGATATGCTGCGAGGTTACATGTCGCTTCCATTCGTTCTTGGATGGGAAGGTGCTTGTGCAACCGTAGCGAGAGAAGCAACAGTCAAACAGACGACCACCATCCTTCCTAGCTTTGGTAGGCTTAGAGCTTCTCTGAGGAGGCACGTTCAGCTTGTTTCGCTGAGCCTTCTTTGGGCTTTGGGCCGCGCCACGCTTCTGCACCCGAGTACTAGAGCGCTTGTTTCCCTTCTTCGAAGCAAATGCTTTGCGAGACGTCTTAGACATGGAATTAGACGAGGTAGTAGTGACTTCGCACTTAGCCACAGTGCTGTCATATAGACCCCGGAAGCCCTGACTGCCAGTATTAGACGTATTGTGGAGGCGGAGGTTGCTGGAGGTCACTGGGTGCACCGGCCCGTGGACTGGAACTTCATGCGCGCGCTCATAGTAGGCTACTGGTGGAGGATCAGGATAAGGGGAAGAAGGCCCACAGCTCTCATAGCTGGAGACTGGTGACATGGCATCATTGTAGCTGAGACGGGGAGAGGACATGCATGGGCTGCTTTGACCGTCGGAGGGCGAAAGAGCTTCAAATGGAGACCGAGGAGCCCAGTGTGTGACATCAGGGACGGAGGGGTATGGCCACTGGCCCATTGGTCCCAAGAAGGTGGGCTTTGCGGTTCCTTCTGTCGGGGATGGTAGGATAGACACGGTGCCTATCATCGCATTGGGATCATGGTGAGGGTAGAATTGGCTCCCATGGACAACTGTGATGGGAGCAGGCCCGTGGGGGAAAGTTTCGAATCCATTGTATTGAGGGAAGGAGTCCATGGTGTATGGGATGAAAGTAGAGTTCTTTAGGGCAAATAAGGGTACATGGGAGGGAAAAGAAATATTCGCCTGAGAAGGCAATTGTTTGATCCATATTTCATGTGGATGAACGGCGGCATTTATCTTCAGCTGGTATGTGGGATAGAAACCGTCTTCCCTTAGAGGGGGCAGCGCAACAGACAGCGAGATGGGCGATCAGAGCATTTTGAGCCTCATCTTCTCCAGGACGTAATGGAGGGGATGGAGACTCCTGATGGCCCCCTGCAACCGTCATTTCGCGCCAGCAGCCAGGGCTAATTTGGCTGCACTTTGGGACCAATCAATCATCGCTAGCATTTTTTTCTTTTTCAAGTTTGACTTTTTCTTTGTTCATTTTTATTTATTTTTCTGGGATCTGGATTGTTTTTTTTTTTCAGTCTCCATTATTCTGTTAATCCCGGAATTAATTCATTTGTTATTTTCTCATTATTTTTCGTCGTCTTTTTTTATATTGCCTTTTTTTTCCCTCCTTGTTCGTTGTGGCTCCTTCCTCCTCAAGGAACTCCTTTATTTTTCTTTTTTTTAAAAAAAAAAAATAGAAAGAGAGACAAGGAGTGCACGGTTGAAAGATCTTATGGTTCGAACGATAGTGCGCTATCTCTATGGGAGATTCGAGAATAATGATGCTGAGGTCCTACATCTCCCAAACAGAACAGCGCATTCTTGAAGCTCAATTGGAGTCTACCTCTCCAGTGTGTTGCGTCATCAATCACTCCCTCGTCTTCGTAGTTCGCAGTTCGCACTCCTCTTGGAAGGATGCTTTCTTTTTTCCCAAGGCTTTTTCCGCCTGATACCTCTCAGGCGGAGGAGGGAGAGGCAGTGCTCGTGCTTCGAAGCGGCAAGGTAAGGAATGACAGCCAATCCACCAAGCGGGCTAATACGAGTTAGCCTTAGCGCCAACGGAGAGGTCAAGAAACCTATCGTCATTGAGCAAGTTGTCGTGCCATGGTCTTGGCGGCGATAGCTTCTTCAACAACACAGAAAAAGAGACAAACCAACATTTATGGCATTTATGAGGGCTGTCATTCGCTGTTTTCGCTGGGGGGATGTCTCGGGCTTGACGGAGATGGCAGAGGGTTGGGCGGCGCAGAGGCGTGGATGGACGAGGGTGAACAACCCAAAAGGGCAGCGATGGGTGAGGAACACCTTCTCATTGGGCGCAGGAAGTGGTACTATTATCCCCATTCTGCAGGCGTGTGCAGATGATGCTCGTATCGAATTCTGCCCACTCAGTGACATTTACTGAACGAGTTTCCTGAAGCGGTTCTTATCATCATGCATTATGATGATTATTGCCCTTTCCCCTCTGGCCCTGAATGAACTGACAAGACTCTGACTGTCACTAATTTAGTAACATCAAAGAGTACCAATCAAAACATCCTAATCGCCGAGCGGCCCCTCAGCCCATGCTTCCTTTTTCCGGGTGGTTACTGCTGCAGCGCTGCTACTGCGGCATCTTTTCCATTCATGAATAATAGTGAATTGATAATTCTGGAAATTCGGGAGTCCCTGCAGTGATACAGTCCATCAGCACTGCCATCATGATTTGCAACAATTTCCCCCACAGGGGAAGGGTAAAGGGGTCTGAGTTTTCCACCACACCCATTCTGGGGCCAGTGCCTGGTCTGGACTCTGCTGGGGGACTGGAGGGTGAAGGTTTGGGTTCACCCTGCCCGTGCGCGCCCTGAATCCCTTCACCTGCGCCACCAACTCATGCTGTAGCCGCCCTGGAGCCCGAGAATGATGGCATTCATTGCCTTTCCCCACAGTTTCAGCGCGAAGACCTTTCCTTTTTCTTATCTCCGCCTCGGGCTTTGCCTTCCAATGGAATACAACCATTGGATTCTATCGAGCGATTGAGGTTGTCACCATAAGGTGCTGAACATGTCATTCGAGAACGATATGTGCTTATTTGATTGCTTTTCTGGTGGGTTGCACCGCCTCGGGCGGATTCTGGCTCATGACTGCGGCAACTATCGTTAGCAAGCCGGTCTATCGGGTTGTCTCAATTTTATCGATTCCTGGTCGGGAGTAATTAATTAATCATATCGTCGTGATTGTTCCACTTCCTGCATTCTTCTCAGTTAGGCACTTCTCTCGCACTGATCACGATCCGAACATATTCTCGGCGCTACCCAAGGCAGTTTCCTTTTCAGGCTCCTCATATTTTCCATCCTCAACAGCCATTTCAGCCATGTGGCTGAAATAGCTAAGGCTGTGCATCCTTATCCTCTAATAAGCCAGCTCCTCTTCCCTCGCCAGTAGCGCTGCCCTCCAAAATCCCCTGGGCCGCCATACTCGGAGGCTGGACTCTGGAGCTCATGAATGGATCAAAAACGCTTGAATCAATCGAATCAATCGAATCAATCGAATCTATTGGGCGAAGGTCGTTAGCCGAGTTTTATTGTTTTATGATTGGTTATTATTGGATTTATATTCATAGAGTTCAACACTAAAATAAAAGGGTGGATAAGCTGGCACCTCTCACTGGCCATCGTCATATCAAAATTTATCAAAGAGCTGTCTACCTGCTGCTCCTTTTCTTAAATCAAGAGCATGCATCGTTAATCAGGTCTCCGCATCACAACGAGAGAAAACCGACAAGGTGTGCTAAGGACTCGACGATGTTTGGAAGTTGTACCATGCGATCCGTAAATTTCCTTAAAGCAGCCGATCACTTAAAGCGGCGACAGGCCGATGGCCATAAGATCACGTGGTAATACACGTGACTAGCAGCGAGATCGGCCAGCGTTTCTCCCCCGCCGTTAGTCACTCATCCACTACTGAGGGGACCTCCATGCATCGCAGCTGTCGTCCACCGAATTAAATTCGGGCTAAATTTTTAACAGGAGAATTAAAAACAAGTCGCAATAAACAGCCAGTCGAAACAGCTTCAGCTGAGGCCAACTTTTCTTGGTTGCCAAAAAAACGGATTTCGTGATCCATTTTGCTCACCGGTAGTTTTTTCTGCCCTTTGGTAGAATTCGTGATCCAGTTTCATTTACAAAAAAAAAAAAAGGAAGAAAAAGGGGAAAGGAAAAATAAAAACACAACTCGCGATAGAAAAGGAAAAAATTGGGTATCGCTTTCGACCTATATATACCCCGATACCGATCGGCCATATCTCCTATCGTTACCCCGACCAGCCTGGCGTCTCTGGGAGGATCGCCGAGCGGAATCGGAGACGGGGGTGTGCAGGCGACGTTGAACTTAAGTCCGCGGAATAATGCTTCTGCTGCCACCAGCCCCGTAATGGGAGGTATTGGCCATCCTGCGCTTTCACCGGCCATCGGGTCCGATGGGGCCAGGAAGAGGAATGTGGGTGTGGCGGGGTTGGACAGCTCACCCGGCAGTGTTGACGATATTGGGGACGGCGACGACCGAGATGACAAGAAGAGACAACCGGTGAAGAGAGCCTGCAATGAATGTCGACAACAAAAGGTGAGTATTGATTGCAATATCTCCTTGCCCCCGCGTAATGGCCCTGGTGCTGACTTTTTCTTCCTTGTCTGGCTGTAGCTCCGATGTGATGTCGTCCAGGATCCTTGGACAGACTGCTCACGGTGCCGGCGATTGAAACTTGATTGCAAGATCGAATCCAACTTTAAGCGAGTCGGGAAGCGGAGCCGGAATGCAGAGATGGAACGGGAGATTATTGAACTGAGGAAGCAGATCGCCAACGTGCAGGGCAGCGGACCAGGAAGTCAGGCACCTGCTTCGCTTCCTACCGCCCAGCAAACACCCAAACCGGAGGGCCCTTCGAGTCAAGTCAGCCCAGCCGGAGTTTATCACACGCCGTCCGCCATCTCTGCCGACCAGTATATGGGGTCTCACGAGGCTGTTGCGTCGTTGCTGGATCTACGCTCGGGCTACGACGGTTCTGGTTATATGAGAAATGGAAGCCAGCATTTTAAGCGAATTGAAGATGTAGCTGTTGTACCTGAGAAGGTGACTGAGTTGTTTGAATTGTAAGAACCCCGAATCGCTTTTGGGCTCCCCTTAAACCGCTAACCGCCCATAGGTTCTTCACTTTTTATCATCCATTCCTGCCCTTCCTCGATCGAAATCGGTCCCCCGAAGATTACTACAGTGCTTCGCCGTTACTATTTTGGACCATTATTAGTGTTGGTGCTCGACGGTATCAAACGGACACAGGTCTTCTCAATTCGCTCGCCGGCCCTGTCACAAGATTGGTGTGGAGCACACTGGCGGACATTCCCCAGAGCTACCATGTGGTCAAAGCACTATGCCTTCTATGTAGCTGGCCGTTCCCTACCAGCAGCACCTCAACCGACCCAACATTCATGTTATGCGGCATGATGATGCAGGTCGCCATGCAGCTTGGTCTCCACCGACCGTCCCATAGCCAGGACTTTAGCAAGTTTAGAGTGGAGTTGATTGAGGAAGAGCTCAGGGATAAAGTCCGGACGTGGGCGATTTGCAATATTGTTGCTCAGCGGTAACCTTATTCTTGAAGCATCCTGATTCCAAGTGTGGTGCTAACGGAGCCTGTGTAGAGTGGCAACTGGATACGGACAACCTCCGTCCACCGTGTACGACTGGACGTTATCGAATGACTCGGTAGACCCGAACTTCAGACTCCCCGATAGTATCAAGAATAGGCTCGATGTTGAAAGATTCTGCGACAAAGTCACCAAAGCTCTCTACACCAACCGACGGGATCCCGTCGGTTTATGCAGCGACCAGGAACGATCAACTTTGATATCAATTCTTTCACGGGACCTGGATGAACTTGAGAGTCAACTCAAACCGCATAATGACTGTATGATCTCCGATATACTTTGCATGCCCAGGCGTTTCTAATTTACTCTAGGTATCACCGACCTGTATTTACGCGCGGCTAATCTCCACCTTCACCTATCCGCTTTTTTTGATGATCCCACCGCCAAGGACTATCGCGAGCGACTACTCTCCCTCTATCTTGCCACTACTTCATTTCTCGAGGCCGCAATGAAGGTAGAGACCGAAGTTGGTCTAGTTTTATCTTATACGCCATATTATGTGTATCAGATGATGGTCGCAGGGGGTTGCACATTGCTGAAGCTCTCCAAGAGCTTTTTTGCAGCCCACATCGATATGGAATACACCAAGGGTCTCTTTAATCGTGCTATCTGGGCGATCAGGGGTGTATCGGTAATCTCTAATGATCTACCCGAACGGCTAGCGGAGGTTCTGGCGCAAATGTGGAGACTCGGAAGCACACCGGTCCTAAAACCTACCTCTGACGGAACCGAAATGGATGATTCACTAATGTTGAAGGTTCGATGTCGCATGAGCATGTCTTTGCTCTTTGACTCGGTCTGGCGATGGCGAGAAGATGTTCGGACGAAAGGACGCAACATTGAAGGTAAGCCACCTGCTCACCCCAACCGGATGCTTAGGAAGAAGCATACTGATCATGTCTTGGAACAGCATATCTTAAGAACCCGACCAACCCCGATTCCAACGCGGACTCATCCGCCTCATCATCTGTCGGGCCAGTTGGCATTTCGACACCTGGAATCTCTGGGGCCGACCCCAGCCTAGCACCGGCTCCTCTACTATCCCAGGCTAGCTTAGGCGTGCAGCCCGCACCTGCGGTTGGAGGCCTACCTAGTGGGTTCATGGAGCCTAACTACGAGGTGTTTGATCCGTTGAACTGGTTACTGGATGGTCTGGTTGACCTTCCATATTCCTACTCCCTATCCGGGATGGAAGCCCAGGGGATCGCATAAACTTGGAAACAATGTTACTTTTTTTGGGTATCATATTATACTCCCACCATCCCCCATTTTATGTTTTTTGTTGTTTTACTTTTACATTCTTGGCGCTCGTTATGAAGTCGGACTCTTCATCTTATGTACTACTATACCAATGGGAATGTATACCCGACACTATTATTTGTCGGAGGCGCGCGGCGTCAGCTAATAATCAAACATTTTATCATCATTCTTTCGGTGTTTTAAATTCCGTTTTTCGGGGAAAGAGATATTATAGTCGTATTCGCTTGTATAATAAGCTTAACAGCCATATACCCTCCAATGACACAATAAATAAAATTCTGGTCGATGAAGTTCCTCCTGGGGGAATATTGGCAAAATTTGTTGGAGTAGGGATATGGACTATTGTTTTGGAACAGGCATTAACCAGCCCAGTTGGTGTGCTGTGCCACCAGAGCGAACGAGCGTTCGAGTCTGGGTGTGCGCAGAATTTTCACCCATACCCGCCCTACCAGAGTACCGGTGTGTCACGAAAGGCAGAAAGGCCTGTGATAGCGAACCGAGTCTCTTGAGAAAGGGTCTCTAAAGACAAGGGTCAGTCATGACATTGCCAGCGATGAAAGATGTATCGCGGTAGATTGAGAGGATGGAGTGACGCAAGAGTTGCAACTCGGTAGCTTACACTCCGCCCCTAACAAGGCACTCGGGTACCTTTTTTTGGGTTTTTTGGCGTGTATCTTTCACGCCCTTTTTGTCACGTGCGGATACCCCAAGCGAGTCATCCTACTACAGCTTTATTATTTACTACTAACGACCATCTGAGCACGGTAAAGGAAAAAGGCAAATCTAGATAGGAGCCCAAATCATATATACATAAAAAGAAAACCGCCAAGCCTATATAAATACTACATTATGACATGTACAGTCCGGCTGACCGAACCAAACCATTCAGAAATCATCATTTTTCTTTACCGTTAATTTGGCATTAGACCGATCAGGTCAAATAAAAGTGGCGCCAGATAAATAACTATCCAAGCAATGCCTGTATGAATAAACCTTGTCAGTATCCAGACACAGGACGCGAGCAGCAAGGGAGGAGGAAATGCTTACCGGAATAGACGATCAACTTAGTAACTACCTCAACATCATACCGCACACGGGGACGTTTGATCTGCGCGAATAAATCTTCCTCTTCCCGCTCGTCAGACACAAATTCAGGGAATGGCTCGGTGCCGGTAGGGGACTGAGGGCGTCCATCGATCGCAGAGGAAAGGCTGGGGCTACCCGTTCCCATCATGTGCTCATATTCAGATAGCTTGGACTGTTTTCTCGAGATTTTCACTGGTTCCCCACCAAGAGTAGACGGGTCGCGAGGGCGGTTATCAACCGCCGGAGTTCCACGATTGCCCTTAGAGAGACTCTCGCGTCTCCGTTTCTCACGGTAAGCTAGCGTTTCGTACGCGTCGGCTTCTGACTGAGGACCAATAGAGATCGCACGTTGTCTCGGATGACGCATACTGTTAATGATCGAGGGAATATCGGAGAAGCTGGGGAGAACCTCATGATCCTTAAGTTGAGCGGGTACCTTAGTGTATTGTCTTGTTACCTGGTTAGCATTACTGTCCGCCATCTGGGGATGTGCATGTGACTTACGAAGCCTTGGTAAAGAATCGGCGAGGGAGTAGCAAGCCTAATTTTTCCAACCCGCGGAACAATGGAGGAAGAATTCGTAACAAAAAAGGTTTCATGGACCCTCTCCAGACAAAGAGTAAGAGTACGCCGATAATCAGGCGAAGGCTCATCTTCCATACTCCAAAGTCTTCGAAGATATAGGGTAGGGTTCCCGGGTGAGGGAAGTCCCATGAAGCATTGGCCGTGGCTAGGTTGTAATAGGCCACCTGCGCCCCTAGCATCACCCCTGCAAACGCAACACTATCATCATAACACGGACAGTCATCCGCAGGTTCGGGGTGAATCCGAACGAGGGTAAGGATGATAACCACGACCAGCGTGAGCTGCTTCCCACTACCCGAGTGCACGTAGACGTCCACCATGGGTTCGCAGGTGTATTGTAGGAACGCAAGTAAAGTCCCCAGGAACGATCCCACTATCACGTCAAAGAATCCGTGCATCCCGCAGTAGAGACGGCCGATAACAATAGAGGTGACGTAGATATAAATTATGGCTTGTAGAATGGCGTTTAGGTGAGGGCTGACAGTTGAATCGGGCGCATTGAGCAGCGCAAGAGCGTAGACGGCGACCGATACGGCATTGGTGGAGTGAGTCGAAGGAAATCCGTACTCTAGTGCGGCAGAACCAGACATGGTAATCCTTTGGAGAGGAGGGGATAGGGGGCGTGGCAGGCAGAGGAGGTCCTTGATGAAGCCGCTAATGAAAACACCCGAAGCCAGCATATGCACCATCCTATGTTACACCCAATCATCAGCCAACAGGATTCTGGCGAAGGACTCGATCCCTCTGGATACACGTTCTGGTCCGCCTTGGTGGTTTTGAATGGTTACTTACCCCCGCCCTAAACTTGGATATCCGCTCCAGAACAGGATCGGCAGGAAGACCATGAAGAAGGTGTGGGTTCCGAGATTGGCTGTGAATGCGAAGTAGGAATCTAAAGTAGGAGTACGAATCTTTTCCTGAAACCAGGCCAAGTACGGCGTCTCATATCGGACCAGTGGGAGAAGCTTCTGTCGAGGCCAGTATCGCCAAAAGGGTAGCCGGTTCTGATCTGACGGTGGGAAACAATCCAGTCAATGGCCATTCGGTCGCAGAGTGCTACGGTATGAGACACTTACAGTGATTAAGGCTTCGCAACCCAGCCTCAGGCTGCCCGTTCGCCGCGTTACCCATGCTGTCTGCAGCTGTTCGAATCAAGAAAATATTACGGTGGTGGTCTCCCTCATCCGGCGTCGTCACAGAGAGTCGAGGTTAAGGCTATCGGATTGGCATTCCCCGTTGAACCAGACGTGAGGAAATCAGAGAGAAGGAGTGAGTCCCTGATTTGCACCACGCCCCCGAAAAAAGAGATGCAGAAATAAGAAATAACGACACTTAGGGGAGACTAAGGGGAGAAAGCCGACGGCAGATCAGTTGCTGGCACTAGTCGAATCCCGCGGCTTCGCGCAGGCTTCATCCTTGGCGCTCATTTCATAGGTGCGATGAGACGATCGTCGAGAGTCACGGGTGTGCGCTTACTCATCGCCCACCCAGATCAGGAGCGAATACGAGCAATCCCACGATGCTTTTTCTTCTTCTTTCAATGGTACGGAGTACATTCCAATAAGTCCCAACATTTGGAAGGGAAAGGACAAAAAATGTCCTGCCAGTGGTCCCATGATCGAGGAGGAGCATTTTATTTTGATACTGGTTCAAATAGAAGGAATATACTCAATGCTGTGTATGAACATCATTGATTGTCTAACCGGGTTGTATTAATGGTTATATCCACTGGTACCTCGCCATCGCTGGCTACAATCTTGTCTTTCAAGATATTAAGGTAGAAAGAAAGTCATAGATAAAAAAAATCCACCCAAAAGACCAGCTTCATCATGGTAGAATAGAAGGGAAGTAGGCCCACTTAATGATGCCAGCGCTTGTAAAAAATCATACAGCCATCCATTGATGCGAGAAACACGCAAAAAAGAAAGATGAAAAAGAGAAATAGGAATGGACACAGGGCGCAAATATACAAACGTGGAATATGGCCTGGGGGGAAATTCAAGAGAAAAAAACAAATATTCAAGCATTCGGGTATCGATAGGATGGCATCAATCTGTCGGCTCATAGCACGCAAAATCATTAATGTATATGTATCTCATGAATCGTACTCATCATAATCGTGTATTGTGAGTAATAAGACGGATGTGTGCAGCTACACACTTGCTGTCCGCCGCTTTTCGCTGGGTTTCTGTGTATAGGCAATCGATAGACGAAAGCCGGTGCCTCTTTGTTGGCATTCCCGGATGACCTTCTTGTCGCCCCAGATACTAAGGTCGAGATCACCGTTGGGGAGAATTGGGCTTTCATAGCAGCGTGTATACCACCAACGACCGACTCTGGCAACAATCTTCCGAATCGATTCGTCGTTGGAATGGGATGGATCTGGGTCCGAGAGTAGATCACCAAGGGACAGCACAGTATCGTTAGAAGATGATTTCTCGTGGTACTTAGACCGCAACTTGGTGGATGACCCAGATGTCGCTGAGAGCGCTGTGGACGGTGTGATGGCTGCCGTCATTATGGAAGGGTTGGATGAGGAGGTAGAGGATGAGGACCCCGATGACCTAACGATCATCCCTGCGACGGGAACGCGAACCATGCAACGTCGCAGGTTGTCGAATCCATGCTGTCCAAGAAGTTTTTGAATGCTGTCACTGGCGGGCTGCAAGCTGATATTGGCGTCTGAGAGGTACATTGTTTCCTTCAATTTCCTCACGGCTTTACGGGTGCGGATCCCCATGTTCACCATGTCAAGGTCAAGGATGCTCATCTCCATGTAGCCGCCGGAGCGAAGCACGCGTTTACATTCGGAGACTATGTTATCTTGAGCCCTCTCAGAACACGCAGCGGGAAAGCGCAAAACAGTCACCGTAAAGAACCCCTTCGGAAAGGGAACAGGATCCTCGAGAGACGCGTGGTGAATAGTATGGTGATTTGGCGGAGGCTGCCATGCTGCGGGGTGTTTGTATGCAGTGTGGGTTGGACCCTCGTTTAGACAGTAAACTTCCGCTTCGGGGTATGTCAGAGCGCAGTAGAAAGACCAGTCATCGTTCCCTAGCCCATCAACAACCAAGATCTTCTCTTGATCCCCATTCCTGATATGGTTGTGTGCCGGACTGAAGAGTACCCTCCCGAAGGAAAGCCAGCGACTGGTCATGAGGGACCCGGATCGAATATTTGTCTGTGCTGTGGGCCCCTCACGGTCACGTTCGGCTATGTCAAACAGGATAGTATTTCGATGGCGACAAGTCTCAAAGCTTGGAGATGGATTCAAACCCGGTGAGCTGAGTAAGATAGACTCTTGTCTCTCAGCCGAAGGGGTTGGGGTCACCGTCTCGCTAGGATCCACATTGTTAACAAGCTCATCGTTCTGGTCCTCGCGGTAGCGAGCAAGCATATTACTAAATGAAGGTTGAGACGTAGGACTTAGGGAAGTATGGAGAGCAGTGGCAATTTTGGAGCGGCGAAGGCGGATGGAGGAGACACTAGACCGAGGTGATGGGGGGATAAGTGCCACTGTCGGCTGCTCGTGATGCATCGACACTGTAGGTTTTCCAACATCACCATTAAGACCCGCCTGCAGTGCCCTGCTCGCCATTGTGGCCATCTCAAACTTTTCGCCCGGCTCGTAGTCGACAAAGAAGGGAGGTTTGATTGTCTCAGGTGAAAGAACATTATCGATAAATTCGTCATACTCCCCCCATATCTCATCCTCAGTCAGATCAGCTTCAGGTGCCGGAATAACAGCGGTAATAGCAGCAAGACTCTCAGAGCCGCTCGAATTCGAGAACATGGAATCCTTTCGTGGCGAGAAGGCTATGAATTCGCTTTTGGAATAAGGGCCTGCGATGAAGTCTAACACGCTTCCCTTCGACGGGTCCCCAAACGGTGCCATAAGGTCGAAGCCAAACCGATTGTTGCGAGGTCCTTCAAAGCAGCTGTCTAGGGCTGGTTGGTTTTGAGCGGTTGATTCATTTGTCATGCCAGTCGTTGGGGCCACCAAAGAAGGGGCTTCCGCGACACTGAACGGTCTGGAGAAAGATTGAAAGTCTGGTCTGTGTTGCCGATCCCGCCGAGAAACCACGCGTGGAATGCGACCAACCGATGCTAGTCGACTGGGGCGTTGGCTCTCTTCACTGGCCTCAAGGCTGAGAGTGATGGGGTGCTTCTGAAAGTAGACCTTTGGTGACGACGGGCGGTCACTTTGGAACTCGCCGTGCAGCTTTGGGGGGGAAGGAAGAAGAATGGACTGGCTTGCTTTTCGAATGTTTAAGCCTGCTGGTACCTCCACGGGCAAGTCCATCTGTTCATCGCCATCTTCAGTTGGGGGGGAATTCTTTATACTGCGAACAATATCTCCCAGCGGGTCAGAATCGGCATCTACCAGGGCGTAGTGGGCAACCGGTCGGCGAGCTCCAATACGAGCAACTTCGGCTTGAAGTTGGGGAGCAGCAGCCGAAGAAGTGGGCGGAGGTTTGGTTTTTTCCGGACTGGTGGTGCTGGAATCTTTCTGAAAGAATAGCCATTTTAGATTGAGTCCCTTCTTAGATGGTTTTTTAGCTTGGGCTTGCAATTCTGGACGGTCGGCGGAAGAGCTAGGAGTGGTTGTCTGAGGTAAGCTTTGGGTGGAGGAGTTGATACCGGGGCGCATTTTTGGCAACCCGGAGGCGCTGATACTCGGGATTCTAGATGCTGTCGCAGGTGATAGATGGGCTGAAGCTGCTGGCGTGGAAAGACCTCTCCGGTGAGACTCCGTAAGCCTAGTCGTATTTTCTCTTGTAGCGGACGAAGCCTCAAATGTATATCCCGATGGAGGAGATACCTTTGCGTTCAGAACTGGAGCTGAGGAGGTGCTGAGACCGCCTGTGCTTTGTTCACTCTGTGTTCTTGACAACATGGCACCTTCCACCCCACCGCCGTTGATAAACACGGGCTCCAAGCGTTCCAGAAGGAAATCATCAAGCTCCGTGTCCGGTCGGCCCTTGGTACTCCCTTTGCTGCTGGAAACAGACTTTGGTACACTTCTGGTTGTACTAGTGGACCTTGCCCTGCTGTCGCTGTTGCTGCTCGTACTGGGTCTGCGCCCACGATGGGCATACTTCCCGTAGCCTTCATGTCCAGTTCCAGCAGCTGGGCCTTTCCTGGTCGATCGACTTTCACCGGAGCGTGTCTCCAACTCGGGCTTTGATTTCTTTGAAAATAGCCCAAATCTCCGTGACTTCTCTGGGCTCACCTCCTCCTTCGGTGTTTTGGGCTCCTTGGTCAATGTTCGCGGGGATTTCCGCGATAATTCCGGAGATGTAGGCGTCCGTGTACGTGTCCTAGATGGCGCTCTTGAATGTAATGAGTCCATTGATGTGGCCGCTGATCGGTTTGCTGCTAGAACAAAGGAACTTTCTCCTGAGCCTCGACGTTTGTGGCCTTTCACCCGGGAAGATATATTGGTTTGGACCACAGGGGAGGGCTCCAGTTCCAGCTGATCAGTTCCATCTCTACTTGGCCGACGGGGGACTTGGGATGGGGGATCAACCAAGCTAGCCGGAATATTTGGGTCTAGATTAGCTTCAAGATTCGCTTTGGCCAGCCTAGGGAGACTCGACTTAACCGATGTCTTTCGCGGTAAAGGACTTGGAGCAGGAGGAGTTGACGTTGGGGTTTCCATCTTCCGCACTGGTTCCTCGGACCAATCACTGACTAGCGAAGTCGCTGATCCTGCTCCCTGGGTCAGGTTAGGCGACCTACCAGTTCGGCCCCCCTGTAGAGTAGACTTCTGTACTTGAGGTGAGAAGACTGGCAGTCTTGTGTGGGAGGGGTTTGGTTGTTTGAGACGGGGACCAACCTTAACGGGCTGAACAATTCCTGGGGAGCACGAGGATAACGAAGCCGGGGTAGACGTCCTACTCCATACTCCCGGGGAACCAGAGTACCTAGTTGAAGGGGTACTGGCTGAAGGGAAGACAGGTGTTGGAGGAGGTAAGTTCTGTGTATTCACAGTAGTCCGGAGGCTTGCTAGCTCCTTTGGGCCATGATGTATCTGATGCCCCGTTAAAGCACTTGTATTTTTTTCCTGTGTACCCAATGGAGACAGCTGCATTTGGGTCGAGGGTAGAGAAGGGATAGTCTGCGGGATGGGACTGGTACTGTTTGGAATAATCACGTTCAAACCACCCCTTCCTGCCGATTGGGCTTGAAGTTTATTGCTCGCGGTATGCTGTCCTATCGTTGGTGCTTTCCTCCGCAAGACGTTTCGCGGGCGGGTGTTGGCTGGAGTGTGGCCGTCATTATTCGGAGATTCTTGAAATAGCGTTGGGGTCTGCGCTGTTTGCAGTACATGTGGATCATTCATTGCGCTCATGGGGGATTGAGAAGGAGATGGGTGAGGTGGTGCTGGAGAGGAGAGGTATGTGTGAAGATCATGGATTGACGGGATGTTTGATCGGGCAAGCATAGGTCGACTCTCCTCCGCCTGAGACATAGAGGCTGCCCTCCTCTTTGAAGAGCCCATTAGCCTCGGAATCTGAGGCTTTGAGGTCGACGGAACATTCGACCCAAAAGGTTTGGCTTGAGCGATAATCATCGGCGATGATACGTTTCGAGCTTGAGGGCCGATGTCCCTTAACCGGGGTATTCGACCAACATCAGACCTGTACGACGCCATGGTGCAACCTAATTCCAATTGGCAGCTTCAGTCCAAAGACTAATGATCTAGCAGGGAGCTTGAGGTATTGTAGGTGTGAAATCATTCCGCCTAGAAAGATAAAGCCGTTTCTAGAAAGACTGCGAGTAATGGTTGCCTGTGAGTTTTGAAAGCTTGAATTGATGGCAAAACATGGCAAGTCGCACTTACACTTTTGATGCATGACAAGCAATTCCGCGATCGCAAAGCAAGAGTGTCTCCGAGAGAATGAGTAAGAATATATCAAAGAAATTGGTCCGCGCGAGCGGTAGAAGTCTAAATCCGGGGAAATTATGAAGAGCTCCAAATGAGGCAAGGTAAGCTAGATATATATTACAAAAGAAGATCGAGGGTTTTGCTTGAGTAGCGGGAAAAATGATGTAATAAGAACCAGGGTAGCTTGATAAGGGAAAATAAGGCAAAAAAAAAAAAAAAAATTCCGATAAAAATAAAGTCAACGAAAGAACAAGATAGGTAGAAAGAATAAGGCGTGAATCCTGCAATTCAGTCGTGACGGTCAAGCGACGGAAAATGTACCTGCCCAAGCGGAATATGCAGCTTCGCCACAAAATGGAGACGCCGTCTATTGTGGCTAAGAGCCGAAAAGATCCAAGCTGGGGCTGCACGACCACGTCAGAGCTCGGAGTCGCCTGAGATCGATAAACTAAGACAAGAAGGGAAAAGGTATACAAAAAAGGTCCCTGTGTCGAAAAAAATTTGGATAAAAGAGAGAATGATTCAAAAATGAAAGAGAGAAAATGTGGGATTCGAATGTACTTGACACTGGATAGATCTGGACTTTTTCAACAAGAACCTGCCCCCAGCGCTAATCAAAGCCCAGTTGGGGCAGATGGCCTTAGAGGGGGCCTCAGATCCTCATTCGTAGGTTAACGGTCCATCTCAAGACCGCTATGAGGAATCCTGGCGCGATGCGAGCGATCGACACCAGCTCCGGATTCGACGCTGATGTGACCAGGAAAACTATTGGCGCAAGAACATCACTTTTTTCTCGCGTTATCAACCGCTTCAAGGCGTTGATAATCCAGACCCGCCAAGAGGACGGGTTCTTACGACTCAGGATAACATTTCCTGAGGGGCAGGGGTTCGTGATACGATCCTCAAACCTGGACGGGGGCGAAAGATCGCGGCTTTTTCGTGAGGACAAGTGAAGAAATTTCGAGTCGACCCACTTCATCCTTCATCCTCTCTTCTCCCCTTATTTCGTGCCATAATCACTGGACGAGAGGGGAGCGTGGTCCGATATCACCAGCTTTGGATCCGTTCAAGAATACCAATTGACAGGTTGAGTCTAGATGGAATCGTGTGGCGGAAGAAAGTGGGAACTTGGATATCAGTGGTAGGTGTGATGTGATGGGTTAGTCCAGATTGTGAACCCGACCGCATTACCCTCGAATCATAGAAATAGTAACAGTCGTAAGATTTAGCCAGGAAGGAGCCTGCGAGCGGCAGGGACAGGCCTGATTCAAAATTCTAATGGCACAGCAGCTAGCGTCGTAGTCTCGAGCTTTATTTGGTCTGTGGGTTGAAGAAAAGTTTTCTGATTTGATGGGAGTTCGGACAATTCTTTTTCTTAGTGCTCCTGATGGCTGAGGATGGTTGAGGCCGGCTCAATCCAGAGCGGGTCAGGTGGTGGTCACTGACCAAGGCTGATTTTGCTCGGAGAGGCCGAAGAAGTACGGTTGATCATTGCGATGATGACAGCGATCGAAATCGACGATCAATACGGAGCACTATTATTATTATTTCTATCGTATTAATATTCTCGCTGTATTAACAGGGTCCAACCAAAGGTAGAGACGATTAAAAAAAAGAATGGAAAAGAACAGAAAAGAAAGAGTGACACTCTGCACACTAAATCCATGCTATTTTCAACTCTGGGCTGGTGGCGAATATTCACTTGAAAGTTGGCACAAAGGCCTCTCCACAAACGACTTGTAAATTATGCTACACTATTTGACAATTTCCTTCGAGTATTAGGGAATTGACCCAAAAGTTAAAACTTTTTCTTTCCGAAGAAAAAGGGGAAGTCGGAGGAGGAGGACCTCGTAGAAGGTTCGCACGAGCGTCCTGTTACACAGCCATCATGGAGGGGATGCAGACTCAAGCAACAGATTGGTCAAGGACCCCCAAGCTTGTACCAGATACCAGAGACGGCTTGACCCTAGAAGGTATATTCTCCAGTGCAGAGAACCAGTCATGGGCGTTGAGGGGTACTCCAAACCTCGAACCTGAGACCTTGGTTTGAAAGTCACTGGGGACGGGCCGTGAACCAGAGAAAGGTTTTCTTTGGTTCTGAACGGCTGCGACCTCGCAGGCTCGCACTCTTCTGAGTTCAGGGAATTGCAAGATGACAATTTACTGCTTTGGGGTCTGTTGCTGAGCTGTGGGTCTTGATCCGCCGCTAACAATGAACGATGGCAATGCGCGGTTATGATTGATGGAGACTCGATGAACCAACAGCCGCGGAGTAGAGGGACCCTATCCAACCCCGTCGACAGAGGAGTCTGACAGGCGCAGGGAGGCGCTGTGAGAGAAATCATAAACTCAAAGTCTGTCGCAACCATGAAGAAACCAAGGCATCGTGGTGGGGTTGACGGTCGGCCGTCCTTCATGATACGAAAGAAACCAGGAAGCCGAGTTCACTATCTCAAACGAATCGGTGGCGTCAGATCCGGCTTGTCGAAGGGTAGAGGCTACGCTGGATGTCGTTTTCGCCCTCTTAGGATCCTACATCAATAATCATGCATCCTTCAAAGATAGAGTAAAAACTCCGTGAGCACGCGAAAAAGCCAGGAATGGATTATGCAAAGCTGCACGAGGGCCACGATGCAGTGATCACCATCAGTCGTCGATCTGATTTCCTGCAGGAACAGACGGCACACCCGTCCTTTTCAGCTGGTGCTGGGTGTGTGTTGTCAACTTGTCGCTCCTCTCCGCCACCCTGTGACTCACGAGCGGCCCCATCGGTACATTGACATTTATTCACTCTCTTGTGTATACGATGACTAAGTATAGATACGAAAACTCAAGTGGGTCTAGAGCGGTTTTGAATCTGCGTCTGGGCTGAACTCTACGCTGGCCGAGCCGGAAGAATTACGGCCCATAGCTATGTCGATGTTCATGAAGATGTAGTATCAAGTCCATTTTGTAAGGATTACCATGGTCATTATTTTAGTTAGGTACAATGTCTATTACTAATTATCATTTCTCCCCTTCAATCTGCGCCAGCGAACCGAATAATCGAGGCTGACCATCCGAGAGTTGGGGGAGCCGAGGACGAAAGTAAAGGGGCGTTTTGTTATTTTACCCTGGCGATATCAGGTCCAGGTATGGACCTCGACTCGACTGGCCCATCGATCGCCAAAAGCGAGTCGTCGTCTTCCTCTTCGTCGTCACTTGAAAAGTCATCCATGGCCCGGCCACGGCGACGATCCTCCTCTCGGCGCCGGCGTCGCTCTTTAACATATTCGTGGTAACGGGAATCTATCTCCGGAATTAGATGCAAGCCATACCATTTAAATGGGGCCTCTTAGTGCATACCTCGAATCTCTTGTGTTTTAGCAGCGTATCCTTGAATTTCTTCCTTAGTTAACACCCTTAGAACTATCACGTACTCTGATCGCTCTTCGAAGCGCTCTTGGTTGGCTTCCAGAGCAGCAGGGTTGACCAGGCGCCGGTCGATTTTTGTCCAACGGGCTCCAGGAGGGATCCCCTTTCTATGTGCATCTTTCAGTGGTGCTACACCCTCCCGCACAGGATTAGGCTCCTCCGGAAATTTATCTCGTGGAGGTTTTAGGATTCCCTTAGGTGGAGCATCAGCCTCCTTGAAGGATCCAACCTCAAGCCTCTTTTGTTCATCAGGGCTCTTCGAATCTTTGGACCGCAGGATATCACGGTGACGTGAGCGGGAGACGTGACTGCGACTGCGACCACCCGCTTCTCGCGAACTTTCTGGGTTGCCTTGTTTAGGGGCCACCGATGGCTCTCGCCGGTACTTTTCTAGGTCATCATCCGATGAGTATGCATCCGAGTCACTCTCAGCACGGCGTCTGGACGCCTGTCTTGATCGGCTGCGGTGTCCTGGGCTATCGGCTCCACGGACTACAAGCTCGCGGGACCGATGACGGTCACCCCGAGCCGCAAGATCGAAATCATGGTCATCAGAATATCCGCCTGCGAGACCAGCAGTCCCAAGCCCATTGCCAGGTGCAGGAGGTGCAGGGAGCGCAGGGAGAGCAGGGACCTTATGATTGGATTTTCTTAAGGCCTTATCGTCAGAGAGCTGCCGGTGGCTCGTCTCACGATCAGGACGTTTGTGTTGGCGGTGATTCTGGCGACCCTCGTCGTAGTCATCCCGATAAGATAAGTAGCCCTCATCCGGGTCGTGATGCAAAGATACTCCAGCACGCTGCGAAGAGCTTCGTTGAGGCCCTCTAAGATCCCCATCACTGCGACCAAACCCATACGCAGATCGCCGCAATTCTGGGTCATAATCAAATTTACCGAATCCTCTTCGTGATGGAGGTGGCCCCAAGGCTTTGGGTTCCCTCTGGGTTATCAGTTGTTGATCATCGATTCCGGTTAAGCTCAAAGGCCTGTCTCTACGATAAGCACCCCGAGAGTATCGTAGCTTCGCCGCGGAATCTTTCTCGAACTGCTCACGGGGGTTGGTGTATGAGTAGGCGTCGTAGTCGTCGATGTCTTCGCCTTTCCGGAGGCTACCGGTTTGTGGATATCGACGACGGCCATTTATTTCATGGGTGCGGTAAGAGCCATGTGAGCCCTTCTCCCGTGTTGCTCGTCCACTATCACTTGCATACTCCGTAGAAGAGTGACGGGGGCGCCGGTGATGTCTGGACGAGGATGCTGGAACAAGATATCCGTCGGTACTAGTAAGAGGGCTGGGAGAGCGGCCGTAGTCCGACATGATCACAGGAGAATTCCTGGAAAGTGGGGAGCCGCCGGGTATGTCGAGCCTCTTCAAGGAAGTATGGGCATCCGCGGCGGTTGTGGTGTTACTACGAGGACGTATCGCGTATTCTGTCCTGAGTTTAGTGGAGCGCCCATGTTCTCGATAGGCAGTAGCAGAAATTGGCTGGGCTTCCAATCTCGGCTCCCGTGTAAATCGAGGATCGTAGGGTGCGACAAACGGAGCATCGGACCGATAGCCTGAGTACGCCTGGCGGCTTCCTAAAGGGTCGTATGCATCGTACGACGAGCTGAGGTGTACATTGCCTGTAGAGGCCCTCATAGGATCAATCAAATGTGATCCCCCAGGGGACATGGGCCGGTACCGTGAGGGTGAACCTATCCCTTGCATGGCACGCAATTTGCAACCGAAGTAACGAAGGCGTGGAGGATGATATTTAGGCTCGATAGGGAAAAGAGATAAGTTTGGGGGAGTGGGAAAGTCCTTGACGTCTCCTCGGGCAGTGAATAGAATATAATGAGGGAATTAGGTTGACAGGAGGAGGGGAAAGGAAAAAGCAAAAGCAATAGGGCTGAGGAGTTGAAAGAAAAGGGTCTCTGCCTGAAGTCGGAGGCCACCCGAGGAGGGGGATCGGCAGGAAGAGAGAGGATGTTTACAGCGCACAACAAATGGGGCCGGGCAAGTCAGTGGTATTCTGAGAAATGGCAGTAGATGCAGAGGAGGATTTGATGAAAGGAACCAGTAATCAATGAGGGATAAAGAACGCGGATGAAGATGAGGAGGGTGATTGAAGCCCGGTCGCCAGAGAAGAATTGCTTCAACGGCTGAGCAGCAGCAGTGACGACAGTGACTAACCCGAACTAGGACTGTCTCAACCCACAAAGAGTAACGTGCAAATCAGATGACCGGCAGGCGCCCAGCTTCGAGGGCAAAAAATTGCCCGAGACATCCGTCAGCAACACCGGGCTGAATCATAATTCGAGTCCGGTGAAATTATCACATCAAAATTATGGGATTTATGATACCGCCCTCAGTCCGAGTAGATCAATCAATAAGTCAACACATACGACTTTCAATGTTCCAACCATGGATGACGCCAACTCCACCCCTTGGGTCACACCCTCCTTCCCCGCAGCCGGCCCAACTCAATTGCTGCGGGGCAAAATCCCTGTCTATATATCCGTGTACTCCGTACTAATGGAAATGGTCAAATTTCACAACGGAGGGCCAACTGGTTCAGTTCCGCAGTCCCATTCAGAATCGGTTGATTCTGGGTACTAGAACACTCTACTGTAATAATAATAAGAGACATCCGGGATTGGCACTGACGCCTAAGGTTACACAGCCGGGCCGGCTGAAAATTCCCCGCTGGAACTGTTTAATGAAGGCTAAGAAGTGATTGAGCCATTCAACTTGAAGAAGAGAAAAATATATATATCGAGTATGAAGAATATTAATGGTTATATTGTACATATGTACACCAAGTCTAGTCAGTCCAACGCCTTCGCAATGCAGGTATAACAAAGAAAGCTGTGCATAGACAACAAAGTTACAGCCAAGGAACACCCCCCTTAAATTCTCACTCCACCGTTTTCGGGGCGGCCTCCAAACCATCTCGCAAGGCCATTGTTATTGTCATTTCCATCGCTGCCCATCCATCGAGGTAGTTGAAAAGGTTCGCCCTGAAGCCATTGTGGTCTGCTGGCGGTTTCAAACGTGTTTTTCACACGATGCGCAAAAGATTGGAAGAAGTTTTCTTCATCACCGCCATCGACAACAGAAGAGGTTGCAGCGGCCGCCCTGGTAGATCTTGGGGGCCGAGTGGACTCGTTCAAAGGGGTTCGGGAAGAGGAAAATGCCTGATCATTCCCTTCAGGTAATGGCGATTGCCTAGGCGATCGACCGTTGCGTGCAGAAAGCCCAAGAGATCCCAAACCATTCAGCTCTCGATCGATGAGCTCCCGACCTTCACGCCAACCACCCAGCCCATAGCCACTCGGGTTGTTTTCTAGGTCCTCATTATCCTCCTCCAAGAGGCCGAAACCGCAAACGTTTCGGATGCGACCGTAGAGATTGAAAAGGGTGGCACAAATTGGAACAAGAATAAAAACAGGGAAGAAATAGTCGAAGCCCTTTCCAAGTGGGGTAAGAACAATCCATTGGCCGAGGAATTGAAAGAATATGGTACGTTGGCGAACGTTTACTGGCATAAACGTCACAAAGTTGTAAGCGATGGGTACTGTAAGCCTAGCGACGAGACTCGCATACCAGCATGCACTCTCACCATATGTGTTTCGACGAACAAGGGCCCGGTTACCCCAGACTTTGACGTCACTAATGCCAACTAAAGCGGCAGAACACATATACAGTAGCCAGCCCGAGGCAATCAATTGTCTTCCAAAGCCGATTGGTGCGGCATTCTCATGGTACGACACTATCGAAAGAGTCACCACAGACAATCTGGGGGCTACTGATTTGATCAACTCTGACCAAACGACGCAGACAGAGGCGGCGGCAAAAAGAGCACCTAGGGCAAGTCGCAAGTTTGGGTAAATATTGGTGTATACTTGATATCGCATGTATGGAGTAAGTAGCTTTAGTTGTGGCAGTAAGGTGGTACGTTGGGGGTAGTGGCTGAATTCCAATTTTTTCGATGCGGACGAGTTGATGATTGCTTGTAGGTCGGCAGCGGTCAGAATTAAACGATCCCACTCATCAACAAAACGGGCTTTTTGGTGCCGCGCACGCTGAAGGCGCCTTGTTAAATCTGCTAGATAGCGTTCTGTGATAACGGCTGGGACTGAGCTAGATTCGTTGGAGGCTCCCGGAAGGCCGGACCGAAGTTCAGGGGGGGTCGAGGTCTCGGCGAGCTCTTCGATCCAGTCCTGGAAATTCCGGGCGGTACCGGTTTTGCGGTGTTGTAGTTGAGCTACCTGGGATTCAAGACTTTCCAAATCATTGATCGCATCCATCAGACGGTCATGCAGTAAGGGTGCGTGGGACTGGAGCCTGCGCAGTCTCCCACTGACATTCGCATTACGGAACAAAGTACGAGGGATCGAAACTAGACCGTGACCCATCAGGTAGATTGCAAGAACAAGACCCCAGACGTAGGCAAGGGCCATTACAAGGGCCTTGATGGTGGTAAAATCAAAGCCATTTTGGATGGAAATGTAAATCAGCCCTATCGTTGCACAACCCAAAACGATCATCTGATACCGAGCGTTACAGCGGATAGAATACTGAATGCGACTTTTGGTGTCACGGTATCCAGAGTCGACATATTCCCCGAGGAGCGGTAGAATGGCCCTGTGAGTATTCAAACAATATCAGCATTATTTCCAAATCAAACATGGTAGCTTGGGATAATCGACAGCATTATTCATACCATGTGAGAACGAAGATTAGCCAGTAGGCGATGCGCCAGGAGACTAGGAGGAGGCGATCAGGGAGCCAGATTGCATTGGGGCCAGCTCCATCACGCGAGCTTGAAGCCAAATCAATCGGAACTAGGAGGACAACACTGGCGGGGAGGGCGAGCGCAAGGAAGACGGGAATAGATAGGTATGCTGGGGTGGCTCGCAGGGTAAGGAAGCGTCGGAGGAGCACCAGAACAAGAACAGAAATTATGACGAGGGCCAGTGTAAAAAAAATGCTGGAACTGACGGAGATGGGGGCAACCGAAAACATGGTGGTTTTATTGTTGAAAGAAATAAAGGAGAGTGGATGTGGTCCAGATTTGATCAATCAACAATTATTGACCATGTCGAGTGGACTAAGGAGAGACTATCGATCGAGGAATCGGGCAAGGGCAGGAGCAAATTCGTTTGAATAGGGAAAAAAGGCGGAATAAAAATAGTAAGGAAGAAAGCTCAGGGAAAAGATATATGAAAGGTCTTCCAGTTTGAGGAGAAAGGGGAGAAAATAGAAATGACGACTCACTGCCACGGCTCGCTGACAATGGAAACGGGGATTGTTGAGTGGAGGCGCTGGAGCGTAATTTCCAGACTGGGTCAACAGTTGACGACGACAATGATGGGGTGACGACACCGGCAGGGGGCACGTTGGATCACATGACATGACTGCTTCCGGAATCCACCTTGTTTCTAATTGGTTGGAAAGAACAAATAAAGAAGGAAAGCGGTAGATGATGGCAGAGCTTTCCCTGACCCCCACGGGCCACAACGACCATCACAACAGTTACGTCATTTGTCCCAACTTCCTCGGCTGTTGAGAAGAGAAAGGGAAAGAAAAACCCTCTCGATATCTGTAAATCTCTGGGCAAAATTGAGTTATATATCATAAATACACCCTAAGCTCTAATCCCCGCATTATACAATTCCTAAACCTTTACCTTTGATCCAGCATGCCAAGTGAGTGCAATCGGGATTTAAAATTTTTTAGGATATATGGCTGACATACTACTAGCTGAAGAACCGGATTACTGTAAGTCTCTAATTCGGTAGTTACTCTAAAATGCGGCCTCCAGCCTGACAGAAGGTGCAGATAAGACTCTAGGCGTCTCCCCTAACGCAACACAAAGAGAGATTCGCAATGCTTACAAAAGGTATGGCAAATACACCAGGACCACGAAAACCTATGATATATATTGTGAACTAATCGTATTGATAATGTATAGGGAATCGTTAAAGTCTCATCCCGATCGTGTGCCCGAGGGATCCCCTGAGAGGCCTGCCCGAACTCGCAAGTTCCAGGAGATCAATGATGCCTACTACACCCTTTCAGATGAATCACGTCGACGCGAATACGATGCTAGGCGGAGGACTGAAGAGGGACCGGATCCCGAAGGCTTCCAGGGAGACACCGGGGGCTTCTCGTGGTCTTCTTTTGGGTTCGGGGGGGCAGATCGTGAAGAGCGTGACTCAGAGCAATTTGGGTCAGTGTTTGAGGAGATGTTACGGGAGGAAGGACTTGCTGGTGACAATAATGGTGCGGATGGGCAAAGAGCGGGATCCCGCTTTTGGTCTATATTGGGTGGAATCAGCGGTGGTGCCCTCGGGTTTATTGTCGCTAATGCCCCTGGAGCTCTTGCCGGAGCTGTTGCTGGAAATCGCCTAGGTGCTGTTCGGGATGCAAAGGGCAAGAGTGTATATGAAGTATTTCTGGACCTTCCAGCGAATGATCGTGCCCGACTGCTAAGCGAACTAGCTGCCAAAGTCTTCCAGAACACGATGGGACGTTAAGAATGAAGAAGGGCGAAGACTGCATTCTATGTTTATTTTATCCGCATCTTAATTCCGGTACTTAGTGTATATAGACACCTTTACAGTATATAATATGATTCTTCGAGAAAGAAACTTGGGGTTTATCCTAAGTTGCATAGGTCATGTTGGAGGATGGGGATTTTGGAGGATAGGACTCTACCTTACTAGACAGGAGATGATTCCTCTTCAATAAAATGTCGGATCAGCTTAGGAAAAGACGCTCTACAAAACTACCTCGACATTTTTCTTGGATGAGATAGTAAGTCGTCGCTTTATCTTGCGGGGTAAATTCTCAAAACCACTTCAACATCCCTCACTATACAATTACCTAGATATAAGTGTATCACTGCTCCGAAACCAACAGTCCAAAGATGCCCTGTTTGGGTGGGACTACCAAAAACGTTGAAGGGCCTTGACGATGGAGGGCAGATCGCCGACCAGGCGGCCCCACCTGGCTGGCCCGCATGCGGTCATCGCAGACGGAGTATAGCATGGGAGGCTACGAGCACATATACTGAGCCTATTTCCCTTTTACAATATCAATACAAAATTTACTTTTTTTAATATTATTTTTTGGGCTCTTAATAATTTTCTATTGATCTACTGCCTTGTATAATAATTTATTTAAAACCGCTCTATCATGGCTGCTGCGACGTACCCTGCACTGGTGAACCGTCCTTTGAGGGACACAATTTGCCTCTTTGACGTCGACGGCACCTTGACCCTAGCACGGAGGGTAAGTCAGGATATACCTCTGGTTTAACGGCCCCATTAGTCTAATTATTGGATATCAATCGGTGCTAATATACATTCTACTTGACTCTAGGGCGCTTCCCCAGAGATACTTCAGCTTCTATCACGCCTGCGACACAAGTGCGCAATAGGATTTGTGTGTTTTTATCCCCTTTTCTTTCTCTCCAGTCCTCTTCAATTATATGAACTAATGATTAACCCTACGTATGGTCCAGGTTGGAGGCTCTGATTTTGCCAAACAACAAGAACAGCTTGGATCGACCTCGGAGAATATCACCACACTCTTTGACTATTGTTTCAGCGAAAATGGCTTGACGGCGTACCGTTTGGGGGAGCCTCTCCAAAGCAATAGCTTTATCCAATGGATTGGGGAGGAAAAGTACCAGAAACTGGTTAACTTCTGCCTCAAGTATCTTGCAACTATTGAGCTCCCCAAAAAACGTGGTACTTTTGTCGAGTTTCGGACTGGAATGATCAACATTAGCCCAGTTGGTCGAAATGCCAGTAACACCGAGAGGCAGGAATTTGAAGTGTGAGTTTTGTACTCCCAGTGTTACAGCTGCTCTCTAGACCGGACTACTCGCTCAACAACGATATTAGATATGACCGAGCACACAACATTCGTAGGGATTTTGTGGATGCACTGAGGAAGGAATTCCCTGACTTCAATCTGACGTGAGCCGTAACTAGATGCTGCTTAAATTTTTGAGCTAGAACTGTGTTGATTATTCCACCTCCGTGTCAAAAGCTACTCCATCGGCGGCCAAATTTCTTTCGATGTCTTCCCAACTGGCTGGGATAAGACCTATTGCTTGCGGCACATTGCGGCCGAGAAGGATATTTCAGGTGTTGAGTATAAGACCATCCACTTTTTCGGGGACAAAGCTTTCCCAGGTGGCAACGACTATGAAATTTACAGCGACCCTCGGACAATTGGGCACTCCGTGCGTGGCCCCGAAGATACCATGAAGCAGCTCAAGGAATTGTTCCAGTTATAGCGGCCTCTTTCTTATAAGAGCCAAGGGGAAAAGACTTTGTATTATTTATTGGATTATTTTTTTTTGATGAAACTAATAATATGCTTTTCGATAGCATTGGTGTTTGAGGGAAGGAGCGGGGACCAACAAAATGGAGTGTATATCTTTATCCATGTTCAGATAACCAAATTTATCACCAGGTATAATCGGCTTTCTCGTAGATCATAATATTAATGACGCTCATACTTCTAGACAGGAAGCCACGGGCTACTCTAAAAGCAGAGTCAAAATCCAACCCCCCGTCAGTATGGCTCCCATGTTCCATATTCCACCGTACCTGATCGTCCGCGATGCGGCGCCATTTGGCTTCGTTGGATCCCCCGTCACCGTCGGTGTGGTGTTGGCGCCATCAGTCGTTGGTGTTGGTGAGCCATAACCAATGCTCACTGAGTAGCCATCCGACTCGCTAGGTGGCTTCGTGACAGTGAACGAGGAATTGACATACCACGGTGCGTCTGAGCTGGGCAAGTCTCCATATTCGAGGTCATCCACGTATACACCGAGCTGTACACTCGTCATCCCGGTATAGTCAAAGGTGTAAACGCCGTAGGGGCTGGTCAAGTTCCACACTGTTTCCCCCTGGTGAGAATAATGTGAAGAGCAGGAAGAGAAGGGAGCTCGTACCATAACTGGTTGATCTACTGGGAATAGTTATATTGAATTTGCGACAACCGGTATTGATAAGCCAACCCTCACAAGGCTCATTGCCGGGGACCAAGGGAAAGACATCGCCATAGTATGAGTTTGCCTCAATTGCTAGGGGACCTGGTGGTGGAGGTGTCCAACGGACAGTGTACAGGCCCCCTGCAGTGATTGTTTCGCCGCTGGATGGTCGGAGGAGGGTGGCTGTCGTAGGGGATGAGGATGGCACTGGGGTGATTGTGCTGTCTGTTACGCTGTCGGTTGTTGTTATTGCTGCAGTCGTTGTAGTTTGTGCCAGGCTGCTTCCTGGCAGTCCCAGAAGGGCAAGGGACGACGCCTGAATAAGCAATAGAAGCTTTTTCATAGTAATGATCTCTCTGGGGCAAGAAGCATTTTGTCAACAACGGCTCCGCCTTTGCGGCTGCGAATTGCTATAAATGCCCTTCAATTTCAAGTATGTTCAGTCCTTCTGAATAGGAGCGAGTGCTTGAGAGCGAATCATCCAAACACGCTTCCCGGGCTGGCAGGCAATACCACCAATAAGCGCACCGCCATATATGAATACGAGCCGCTCAGCATTTTCTCAAATGAAGCTAAATAATGGCTCGCTTCTGGATATTCGATATTGTCGCATGCCTCCCAACAATATGCCCACTCTGTGCTCTTGGGCTTTTATGAATGCCTCGTCAGGATGGTAGAAATTGAGTTCCCGTGTCGCGGTCAAGCACCTACATGTCGATAACAGGCATCAAGCGACTAGGATTAAGTTATGGCAAGGGTAATCAAGTTATCTTTTGGGTTGTTAAGGAAAATCGCAGTATCATCATCCTTAGAGTAACTAATCCCTGTGCACAATTGGTCCCTTTATCAGCGCTTCTACCATTATTTCCTGAGGAATAGCCCCCTTCCTACCTAGATTGCAGCACTAACAGTGACTCTTGAACTTCACTGCCCTATTCTTTCTAAATCTAGGCTTATTCTACTGTAGATAAGGTACAGTACCTTATATTCATGACAGCTCCACACTGCACTGCAGGAGAACGGCATACTTGATCAGGATCCAGAATCTCTGACTAAAAAAGGCAATGATTGTCATGATATTTCTCCCAAATAGGAAGGTGCCAAGCTAGTGAGGGTAGTGCACGGGCCACATGACGACATGGCATGCGATCTGAGAAGCTACACCCAAGTAAAAGACCAGCAAATTAATATTTAGTGAAAATTAAATTATGATAGTTTTAAGATATGTTATTCAAACTTTAGGTAGTTCTTTGGCAGAATCAGTAACACTGCCTGATAAAACTGCTAGAGCCTTACCGCCCACCAGCAAGGAATCGGGGAGAAATATCTTGAAATTCATGTTGAAAAAAAGCTCATCTTTGATGTTTTGCTTGAAAGTCTAGTTAATAAGGTCAATTTGAAACCTCAATTCGTCAAGACGCCTCGAGGGGACGGTCACAAAAAGACTCCACTAAGAAAGAATGATCGGCCAAATGCCGGGGGAATTATTAATTTATGATGAGCTGGGGCTTGGGGAGGGCCCAGGTGACCCATCCATGCGTCCGAAATAGGAAGCCCCAGCCCCCGGCCACTGACAGGACTTTTATTGTTACTGGATTCCGCAAGAACAGCCACCCCAAAACTTGCACCCAAAACAAAAGTCTGGATTCACGGTCCATTATTATGGCTCATTGCCCCGCAAACTCATCCACTCTTCAACGATACCCCCATACGATGACGGCCCATACACCGCCGTCAACTCCCGCCACCACCACCCTCCCATACGGTATGGATTGAGTCCAAGGTCTCGCATCAAGACATCATTATACTATCAGCGATAATGGTTAGAAGATTTTTGGGTTCAGTTTTTGGGAGATGCGTACCTTGATTGCATCCAAATTTAGCCCAGCACCAGTCAGTCTACCCCACACAACGTCTTCGGCAACCGTTCTTCGAATAGATTCAGGCGTCTCTGAGAGGGGGCTTTTACAAAGCCCCTGCTCATCTAGATTACAATCAAGCCCGCCCGTAAGAAAGGCAGCCACCCAGAGCGCCTGAACCTCTGCGACAGCCGCGACCGCCCCGCTGAGCACTACCCCCAGGACCGCGAAGGAACGGTCACCTTCCTCAATGAGTGAAGGGGAAGCAATTCGCCGGAAAAGACGCCAGGATATCTTCTCCCGTGGCCCTCGACTCGAAAAGACACCAGGGTCAAATGCACGTCTCATACTATCTTCTGTTTTTTGTTCCAAATCCACCCACTGCTTGTCGGCGTGACCACCACATCCAAATTGCGATAATGAGTGTTGCGGCACACCAAGTTGAGAGCAGAGGTCCTGGGGCTCAAATTGGATTGGGATCGTGGACTTCCACCCCGTTGCATGGACAATAAGGTCAACTTTCGGAATTTCGGTGCCATCCTCCAGAACAATGATTGGGTTTGACGGCGTCCCGGAATATCCTACAATGCTGGATCGGTATGTATGGACATTAGGTCCCCGGATTATGTTCCACAGATCTGGATGGTTTATGATTCCTCCTGGCGTGGTGCACTCCATGACGCTACAAGCCGCACCATTAGCCCGTAGCCGGGGTTTCCTGGGGTGTTAAACGGCCTTACCTTGCTGCTGGGCGCAACCTTTCCATCTTTGGCTGCGAATCGTACTTCACTGAGTCGAGGATATCCCGGTCCACTCCTTTCCAAAACTGGCGTATAAGAAACCGTCCCAGCATATTTCCGTGCAAAATTCTTCGCATCCATGAACCCTCCACTCGGGGGATCCAAGTTGATACAGCTGCAGAGGGTGCCCAAATAATTCTCGTTGGGTTCTCATATACATAACGACTTACTATCCCGACCAAGCGAGTGCTTGCAGCTTGGTCACTAGCGAGGCTTTTACCCCCGAGCAACTGAGTCGTCGGCGCACACATCCAGGCTGGGCCGTAGCCCTCTTTGCGGATGATCCAATGTACCTCCACAGGATCAGGACGCTGCATCCCCTGATGAAGGCAGGAGTCATTTTGGTGAAGCGAGCCGAATAGGTGAACAAAGTCGAATGACGACTTGGCACCTCCGTAAATAGCAACCGATCGCGGAATTGGCACAGGCTTTGCATCATTGCTAGAATCCTTCTCTGACGCTTTGATGAGCTGATATCCCCATTTTTCACGGAAATATGCACCGATGTCCTTGGCATGGATCTCAGGAACGACTGTCTCGGATGGACGGGTTATTTTCGGGATATTTGGCTCGGAGGAGAGGCCGGTGGCGATGATAAGTTTATCGCAAAGCAGGGTTATATACTCTGGCGATTCCGCAGCGGTGACAACGATTTCCAGTTTCCACTGCCTAGACGGCAGTCGAGAGATGCGAATAACCTATGAGGCTTGAGTCGGGTGCTTTTGCTGTTCTAAAAAAAATCTAACTAACCTTCTGGTTGAGTTTGATACGTTTAAGAAGATCCCATTTCTTGCACCAAATATGCAAGTATCGGTTGAGTTTCCATCCCGGGATGAATTGCTGGTCATAATCCTGTCCTTCGATGTCTGGAACAGCCGTTACGATTGGAAGATCACTATACTCGTAATGGCCATAGGAGTTCTGGCTCCGAAGATTGGGATACAGTCGTTCCTGCGCCCAGGTACCTCCTAGATCCGATGCCGAGTCCACAATCAGGAGATCATTCTCGTAGTCGTGGTTGTTTTTATTTGTTTTCTTGTAGGCACCTGTGACCTGCAGGTAAGTTTTCGCGGCAATCAATCCGTAGAAGCCGGCCCCAACCACAATAACGCGAGGCATGACGATGATCGACAGACTGGGGTTTAAGAAAACATTATTTTTCCCTCCATTTTCTCCCTCGCCCTTAAATAGGCCTCGAGGAGAACAATACGAAGCAGCCGCCGCATTGTTCTGCTGAATCTTTTAGGGCAACAAAGAAACGCGGCGGACCGCAAAGCTTATCGCCGCCCGACCAAAAGAAAACAAAAATGATAATTATCGCTCGCAAAAAAAAGTGATCATCATCATCATAATTATTATTATAATTACAGAAACTCTATTCTATACTCGGGACATCAAGCTCATCAACAATCATCACCTTAATGCTAGGTCGTTGGGGGTCTGCGGTCAGCTCCAACGCCTCTTGAGCCTGCTCCAAAGGCAACCGATGCGATACTAGGGTCTTCAAGTCAAGAATTCCACCATCCAGACAGGCGATCGATGCAGGCCAGGTATCGCGGTACCGATTTATAAACTTCAGATCAATCTAGATCCACTTGCGTTAGCAATTCGCTGTATAGGGTTTAATCTAAGGCGAGAGATGAAATCTTACCTCCGCGAGCGATAAATGCATAAAGGGCAAGTTGTTCATAATCGCCTTTCCAACTCCAATTACTACCACCACGCCGCCTCGTCTCGCTGTGTAAGCTGCAGTCACCACGCTACTCTCGACGCCGGTACACTCGAGCACCCTATCAGGGGCGTTATACTCCCCCTCCCAAAAGAGGGCACGGATCGCGTGCGCGTTCCCCTGCGCATCCAGATTCCGATCAATTTGGTAGGTGATACAACTAGGGACAAACTGCCGGGCAAATTCCAGTCGGCTCGGCTCAAGATCGGTGATGACAAGTGGGTGTGCACCAGATGCGCGTGCCGCTGCGAGAGCAATCAAACCAATTGGACCTGCACCACAGACT
This sequence comes from Aspergillus biplanus, assembly GCA_027569045.1. NCBI lineage: Eukaryota > Fungi > Ascomycota > Eurotiomycetes > Eurotiales > Aspergillaceae > Aspergillus > Aspergillus biplanus. The sequence continues at coordinate 316,881 of JAPDEJ010000005.1, read as the reverse complement.
ACAACACCGCGGCCCAGCTGCAGGTGGGCGACTTGGATACCACGCATGGCGACAGAGAGGGGCTCAAGAAGGGCTCCTTCCGCATAGGAGACCGATTCCGGGAGCCTAGTCATTCAATTCAGCATCTGTTAGTGACAAAAAAAAAAAAAAAGGCAGACGATGGGAAGGGGAGAGCGTACTTGTGTAGCCACTTAGCAGGATGCACTTTATATCGTTGGATCGTACCATCGTAGGGGTATACGCCTGCGAACTGAACATCTTCGCAAAGGTTATATCGGCCATCGTCACAGAGGAAACACTGTTCACAAGGAACACCGGGCTCAACAGCAACGCGGTCACCTATATATGGTTTCGATTTTCCCCCGTCAGTCTAAAAGCTGCAGTAGGAAACCAGGAGAGATCTTACCAGGCTTGAAGTTAGACACCCCTTCTCCACATTTCAAGACTATGCCAGCAGCTTCGTGGCCTATAATACAGTCGCCCTTGAAGACTAGTTCACCAATGCGACCATGCTTCCAGAAATGGATATCGGACCTGACATCGTAAAATCAGCTTCCGGATGGTAAATGGGGGGGAGGGAAGGGAGGATTAAAAAAGGGTGGATACCCGCAGATTCCAGTGGCTTTAATATGAAGTAAGACCTCGCCTTTCCCCAGAGTGCGGATTGGGGCTTCCACTTGTTTCAGCTGATGGTCTGCGGTGACCTGGAGAGAGGGATTGGAGAGGAATGATGTAGACATGGTGAGGACGAAGGGAGGAGGGGGGTTGTGGATTACGGGGGGAGAAATTTCAAGGGGAAGGGAAGGGGAAAAGTGCGTTTAACACTTACCAACTGGGGCAAAAATGAAGGATTTATAGAAAAGCGTGGAGAAGCAGCATCCAGAGAAAGGGAAACTGGAGCCTCGACGGAGAAGCAGTGGGATGCGCGACGGGTTTCCCACTTGGGATAGTGGTGCCTCTGCTTACCCGATGCGGCAATTCTGTCAAGTGCGCAATGTATAAAAATCGCCCGCCGTCCACGAATCCCCAAACGCCCCAGAAAAAAACCCAAAACAACTCTCGAACACGTCCTGGTGACATTTCTCTTCCTTTCCTCGTTTTTTCTTTTATTCATTTTCATAATGGCCGCTAGTTCCCTTGTGAACGGCTCCAGTAGCCACCACGATCTTGTCCTTAAGACCTTTCGTCTTCTCATTGCCGACCTGTGCCAGCAGTTTGGAGGTGGGCATCCGGGGTACGTCACTCAAGCAAACTAAAATACCATATCGCAGAATAGAAAACTTATAGAATGAATGGTATAGAGGCGCAATCGGTATGGCAGCGATTGGAGTCGCTCTTTGGCGCTACATCATGAGATACGCTCCCCACACACCCGACTACTTCAACCGCGATCGTTTCGTACTTTCCAACGGCCACACATGTCTATTTCAGTACACATTCCTGCATCTGACAGGATACCGGGCGATGACCTTCGACCAGCTCAAATCCTACCACTCCGACCGCGTCGATGCGCTCTGTCCCGGCCACCCAGAGATCGAGCACGAGGGAATCGAAGTCACCACAGGTCCCCTAGGCCAGGGCATCGCCAACGCTGTTGGTCTGGCAATCGCCTCTAAGAACCTGGCTACTACTTATAATCGCCCCGGATACGCTGTGGTCTCAAACCACACCTGGTGTATGATCGGCGATGCGTGTCTGCAGGAAGGTGTCGGGCTTGAGGCCATTTCACTAGCTGGCCACTGGCGTCTCAACAACCTCACCGTTATCTATGATAATAACCAAATTACTTGTGACGGTTCGGTCGACCTGACGAACACGGAGGATATTAACGCGAAGATGCGTGCCTGCGGATGGGACGTCATCGACGTCACCGACGGTTGCTACGACATCGAGGGCATCGTGCAGGCGCTGACACACGCTCGTGCAGCTACTGACAAGCCCACCTTTATCAATGTGCGCACCGTTATCGGTCTCGACAGCAAGGTCGAGGGCCAAGCTGCGGCACACGGAGCCGCATTCGGGGTGGCCGACGTGGGCGACATGAAGCGCAAGTACGGCTTCAACCCAGAGGAATCGTTCACCATCAGCGACACTGTGCGCGAGTTCTTTGCTGGCCTGCCTGCGCGCGGAGAAGCTTTCGTCCAGGAGTGGAATGACCTAGTCCAGCGGTACACGGCCGAGCACCCCGATCTGGCCGCCGAGTTCCAGCGCCGTGTTCGCGGCAAGCTCCCCACTGACTGGAAGGACCTCATTCCAAACAGTTTCCCAGAGAAACCAACCGCTTCGCGAGCTTCGTCCGGCCTTGTCTTCAACCCTCTTGCCAAGGCAGTCAACTCCTTCATGGTTGGAACGGCTGATTTGTCTCCGTCTGTCAACATGATCTGGCCGGGCAAGGTGGATTTCCAACATGTACATTCTCCCTCTCCCCATTTTCTTCAGAATGACCCATGCTAACTCTGGCAGCCTAACCTCCGTACAACCTGCAACATCACTGGCAATTACTCCGGCCGCTATATTCACTACGGAGTGCGCGAGCATGCCATGGCCGCCATCTCTAACGGCCTTGCCGCCTTCTCTCCCAATACTTTCATCCCAATCACCTCCTCCTTTTTCATGTTCTATCTCTATGCCGCCCCAGCTGTTCGCATGGGTGCTCTGCAGCATCTTCAGGTCATCCACGCCGCCACACACGACTCCATTGGCATGGGTGAAGATGGACCAACCCACCAGCCGATTGAACTCGCTGCACTGTACCGCGCCATGCCCAACCTCCTGTATATCCGCCCAGGAGACAGCGAGGAAACCGCCGGCGCCTGGATCGCCGCGATTGAGGCCAACAAATCCTCCAGCATCATCTCGACATCGCGGCACACCCTCCCTCAATTAAAGCAGACCCGCCGTGACGGCGTCGCCCGCGGTGCATATGTGCTAGAGGAGCCCGAGTTTCCCGCGGCGGTGACTATCATCGGCGTGGGTGCGGAGCTATCATTCGCGCTTGAGGTCGCCCAGGAGCTCAAGGAGAAGAATGGTATTGTCGCCCGTGTTGTCAGCTTCCCCTGTCAGAGGCTGTTTGAGCAGCAATCCGTTGAGTATAAGCGGGGCGTGCTCCAGAGGCACAAGGGGATCCCAGCCGTGGTCATCGAGCCATATGCGCCCAACGGATGGGAGCGTTATGCGGACGCAGCAATCTGCGTAAAGAGATTCGGTCATAGTTTGCCCGGAAAGGCCGCATACAAGTTCTTTGGGTTTGAGATTGGAGTGATGACAACAAAAGTAGCGGATTACCTGAAGAAGATCGAGGGGGATGAGGCCCTTAGGGGAGAGTTTGTGGAATTGTAGATTCCTCATCTTTTTGTTTATTTTTTGTTCTGCATCATTCAACACGGAGCCGGTCTGTTTTTTATATATAATGAGATTTTAGAATGAAACCACCGATATTTTAGGTATTGATTGTTATTATCATGAAGAAACAAGGCTTCTTATCCCCTTCACTTCCTTTCTAAGAGATAAATAAAAACACTCTTATCAAAGTAAAAACACTGGCTGTTGTGAAGTGGAAAGCTCAATCTTTCTTTGTGGACGAATGGCAAGTTGCAAACAAGCCAAACAGTTCGAAATGCCGCGGAGGCATGTAAAGCGGTCGGCAACGGCAGAACACTGGATAACCAGCCACTAGTCCCAAAGGAGAAAAGGGAAAAAAAAAAAAAAAAGGAATTGGCGCAACGAGATCAAAAAACTTGAAACCACAACAGCTCTTTTCCCCTCCAGTTTCCTTTGCAGCTCTCATAATGCCTCGCGAAAACCAAAAGCGTGGCCGTAGAGCGGCTGACAAGGCCAAAAAAGACGACTCTAAACGAAAGCGCGAGGACGTACCTGAAGATTCCGAACCCAAGCGCTTGAAGCCCTCGACGGACGAGACCCCGACCAGCACCGGAGCAGACTATATACCATTGGAGGAGGGTCGAGATGAGGGTGCACCACCTATGGAGGAAATGGCATTCTATGGCCTTCTTGATACCGAAGAGCAGGAGTATTTCAACCGCGCAAACGAGACGTTAGAGTCGAATCAGTTTCAGGATGCGGAGGAGAAGAATCTCTTTATCGACAGTGTATTCCGCGAGGCTCGAGGGAAGGAATTGAAGATCGCGTGTAGTCAGGGCTGCTCGAGACTGATGGAGAAATTGATATCGATGTCGGACACTCGCCAGATCCGCCGCCTGTTCAACAAGTTTATCGGCCATTTCTTGCAGCTCGTGCAGCATCGATTTGCGAGTCATTGCTGTGAGAGGTTGTTTATCCATGCGGCCCCGGTGGTTATGCAAAAGATGCCGAAATCTTCTAAGGGTCGTCAGGATGAAATGGACCTGGACGAGGATGGAGATGACGAGCCCGAGCCCGAGCTCTCCCTGGCAGAAATGTTTATAAAGGTTGTGGAGGAGTTACAGGGGAACTGGGGATATCTTCTAACGGAGAGGTTTGCGTCGCATACGATTCGGGTACTTCTTCTGGTACTCGCTGGGGAGCCCGTTGACGTGGCGTCGAGTGACTCGGTTGTCGCGAGTCGGAAGAAGGAAAGACTGGGTGCTGTGGGAGGGGAGACTCAGGATACAAACCCGACTGGGGAGAAGAGGGCCGTTCCAGAGACCTTTGAGGCGACTCTGAAGAAGGTCATGCAGGACATGGTCTCAGTACTTGATGACACCTACCTCAGGGCGTTAGCCACCCACCCTATCGGAAACCCAGTTCTGCAGGTGTTGGTCCAGCTGGAGCTCTCTCACTTCGGAAAGTCGAGCGCCAAGGAATCCAATTCGATCATAAAGAGACTCATACCGGACGAGGACTTCCAGGAAGGCTCCGAAAGTGCCAAGTTTATTCGAGGCTTGCTCTACGACCCTGTGGGATCTCGCCTGCTGGAAACCATGGTACGGTACATGCCAGGGAAGATGTTCAAGGCTCTCTACAAGAATTTCCTCCGTGACCAGATGACGTCGCTGGCGCGTAATATGACAGCTGGATATGTGGTTCTTCGGGTTTTAGAGAGACTTGGGAAGGACGAACTCCAGAAGGTCATGGAGCAGCTTATCCCCAAAATCCCCAGCCTTCTTGAACGGTACCGGACGATTGTCCCCAAAACACTAATTGAACGATGTCTCGTTCGAGGTGTCGACACGAAACCGCTTGCCGGGGCTCTAGAGACTGCTTACGACTCCGATCCTGCTGTTAGACTCGACCAAATCCTCCGACTCGAGAACGCAGGGAAAGAGACAGAGGCAGGGAAAAAGGAATCCACCACATCTGACACCAACCCCGCCCCTACAGCGGCAGAAAGGCTGCACGGCTCTTTGTTCGCACAGACAATGCTTACAGCTCCGGGGCCAGTGAGCGGATTAATATTTTCAAGTTTACTCGCGCTATCAGAAGAGTCTCTATTGAAAATAGTGAGAGACCCAACTGCGTCTCGTGTCGTCCAGCAGGCTCTCACAGCCTCAACATCTTCACCCCAATTCCGTCGACAGTTCACGAACCGGTTCCGAGGTCATTTGAAAGACCTTGCACTGGACAGCAGTGGATCCCATCTGGTTGATGCGTTGTGGCCTGCAACCAAGGATATCTTCTTTGTCAAAGAGCAAATGGCACAGGAATTGGCGCAAAATGAACTAGCCCTTCGCGATTCTTTCGTTGGCCGCGCTGTCTGGAGGAACTGGCAAATGGATTTGTACAAGCGGCGACGCGGTGAATGGGTTGGCAAAGCGAAGGGTCGTGAAGATAACAACGGCTCCGGTGAGAAGCCCAAGTCCCGCATCGAATTGGCCCGCGCACGATACGCGGCCAAGGTAAATGGGACCAGCGCGAACGCAACACCGGTGGCTGAAAGGCCACAATCCTCGACATAATATATTTTCCTTTCAATTATTTCCTCTCTTTAGCGATTTTGTCGATAAGAAAAGTATTTGCACTGTGGATAATGAAATAGAGGGTATTAAAATCTGCATCATCCGGTATATTGAAATCCAAAGGCGATTCTAGATATGTAGAAACCTTCAGATCGGGGCTATCCCACGGTAATCATGCATTGATCCAGTTTCTGTGATACTCAATCTTTATCCGTCCCAACTTGAGCGCGCTCGGCCACGCTGTTTTCCGCCAGGGTCGCTTTGAGCTTGAGCCCGCGAATTAGAGACTGTCACCGAGGGCAATCAACAATACTGCGGGAAAGAGCGAGCCGGGCAGGAGTCAGGTTGAGACAGGCGAAGGCGTGTTTCTCGACAATCGCCTACCATTTCTTGTCGATGGTGGCATCTGAGGCGAGCGATCCGGGGGTGAGGAGGGAAACTATATGCGATATGAGCTCCGGAGGGAGGGACCAGAGCATGGTGATTGTATGAGATTAAACGCGATAGGGTGGATTGGGGTGAATGCGATGAGTGAGATGAGATGAGGCAATGAGGCAAGTATAAACGATGGATAACTGGGCGACGATCAGCAATTATGAAAAGCGTAGAGTCCAGAACTCCACTTGGCTCACATCATATAGAAAATAACAAGAAGATTCATGGAAGTGATAAAAAATGAAAAACTATCTAAACTATGGGAGACTAAATCAAAAAGAACCCAACTGAACCACTTGATCCTCAATCTACCAACAACTAACTCACTAATAACAACTTGCAATAATACCTACATCCCCTCCAACTACTTATTCCATCATAATACACTATCCCTCTTTACTGATATTCTTCTGTGTTCTGAATACCTTCAAGGAGTCAATTTTAGGTAATGCTGCATGCAAGGTGGGCGCCGAAGTTCCAACTGACAGCACTGTTTTTCAGCCTCTTGAATTGGCGCCACCAACCACCACCAGGACTGACATGGCATGAAGCCCTGGAACTTTCTTTTGTCAAAATGGCGGCTCTCGTGCAAGCCCCGAAGAGGATGGCGAGATCCAAAGAGGATCCATTCTCCCTCGTATTCAGGGCAACACCACCAATCACAATCGCACCTCAAGCGTGGAATTTCCAAGTTGGGAATCCTCATCAAATTGAAAAAGAAAACAAATTTCGAGTCGGTACACGGTGTGCTTGGTTTGCCCCTTTCCGAGAGCCGTCTTGCATCTCCTTGTGATGTCGGGAGGCATGGGAGAGGTGTCGATGTGTGAAGAGGGAGGGAGAATACAAGCATATGGGGAGACGCAATGCGATATTCCTCCATATCTACCTTGAATTACCAGCGCCCTGCAGTCGAAACCAGACTAAACCATCCTCTCCCTTGTTAATCCCTCACAGTGGGTTTGGCGTTGGAACTGGTCCATTGGGACCTGGCGATCCCTCGTCTCTTGCAGGTGCCCGAAGCGACCCAGCATGATACACACTGAGCGAATCACGATGCAGGATTGCGACGGACTGTGAAATACGAGCACGATCCCGCCAGTCAGACACCGAGAAAAACGTTCCAGGCCATTTCTGATGCTGAATCTTAAATTGAAAAAGAGGAGAACGCCAGCCGGATTTGAAATGAGAGAAAAACCCCTTCCTCCTCCCAAACGCCTCTTCCCCCCCTCCCCTCCACCTATTGCACAACATGGAGCGGCTCTCATATTTCCTCTGGTTGCTCTTCTGTCTCACGTCTTCAGTCTCTGCGTGGTCGTTCACCTGGCGAAATAAGGACGGAGATGCCTATGTCGAGCACAGCGAAAAACCTTACGGTTGCACCAAGATCAACCACGCCAAGGGCCAGGTATTCAGATACAACCCTGAGGACAATGAGTACGACATCCGCATGTGGTCAAATGCCGACTGCTCCGGAACCCAGTCTGGATGGTCGCCAAACTTTTGGGAGAAAGAGTCCAGTGTGAATCTCCTCTCGTTTATGGTCGGGTCGGAAGATGATGAGGAGGATGAATCCACAACCTCCCCCACGCCCACCCCATCGACAGTGACCTCCGAGACAGAAACCCCCGGGACAGGAACCCCTGAGACAGAAACCCCAACACCAACACCAGCTCCAATCGAATCGCAATCGCCAACCCCAACCCCAAGCAACGAGCCATCCAGTAGCTCGTCAATATCCGGCGGTGCGATTGGTGGTATCGTGATTGGCGCGGTCGCTGGTCTCGCCCTCGTCGGTGGTCTCTTCTTCTTCCTTGGTCGACGCGGCAAAAGTGCCGCAGCTCCGGACGTCGAACCGCAAGAATCCCTTCTTGCACCGGATCTTGGTCATCCCCCCCCGTCGGCCTCTGCGTCCGCTCCGCCCCCTCCCTTCTTTGCGGCGGAGATGAAGCCGGAACTAGATGCCACACCCATCACCCCGAGGAACGAGAAGCACGAGTTCAAAGGAACCTTTAAGCCTCCTATCGCAGAGGTTGAATCACCCATGACTCCCCAATACACGGGGGCCCCGGCGTGGGTGCTCGCCGAACTGCCCGGGGACTATAACATGATGGAAATGAGCGACACCCATCGGTTGAATGAGATGGAGGGAAGGGGTTTGCCTAAGCGTTAATGCAAAGGCCATTGAATGATGTTTCCCCCTAATGACTTGTCGACTATCCATATCGCTTTCTTTTTTTGTCCAACGAACGGACAGTCATTTTTTCATTCATGTATATATTTATCCATTATTCTCAAGGGCTTGCATTGAGGGGTATAGTATTTAATCCGCGCGATGATGTTCTCCTGTCTGTTTCCTTTTTATTCACTGCCATAGGATCAAGAAACTAAAAAAATTGCATGCATCAGCCTGGCTTGAGAGTTCAGAGGTGGCTGAAGGCTTATTTCTCCCCCACCAGCGCGACCACGTGACAAGAGACCCAAGAGAATCCCTCGGCCTCTCATGGTATGTGTTGATGAAAAATCGATCGATAAATCTCTTTTTGGGCGAATGGCATTGTTCACTTGTGTGATGCCCTGGAGTTTCTGCCATGGGCATTGCACACGGCCATGTTTTGTCGATCCTCGTTTCGAATATTGTTGCCTTCGGTGAGATATTCAAAAGGCGAGCCGAAATTAAAAATACGAGCCGAATCCTGCTTCATTCCTTCGTTCCACAGTTCCTTGGCCAACTTGTGACAGGTATATAACATCAGCCTGATCGTGGCTTGTTTTGGTCCAACGAGAGGGTCGAACAGGCCATCATCGATGCTGCTTGGCCCTTGCCTGTGGAAGCCTGGAAGGAATTTAGGAGCCTGGCACGTTTTTTGTCGTGTTGTGGTCGTGGAGGGGTTTGCCTTGATCCGGACATGGGGAGTATTTCGTGTCCAAGAGGGTAAAATTTGGTGGATGCCCTGTGGCTGGCGATTTGAAGCTGGATTCCTTTGAACCATGCGCCACCCCGGCTCTCGCTGTCAGATGCTGTCACCGGCTGCTGACGTGGTGAGGGGTGCTCTTCAATTCCTTGATCCCGCTTACCAGCCACAAAAATACTCCTCAAGGAAAAGACCAAAAAGAAATATGTCAGCCTTGAGCGTTAATGCAAGATATTGAGAATGGCTTTGTTCTTGGGGTCTCTGGATTACATCCAAATTAATAAATTCCCCAAATCTATTAACCGAATGGAGTCTAGCTAGCAGACAGCCGAAGTGGCGGCGGCTCTGGTGTTCAGAGGCGCTTTTCTTCCAGAGGGAAGAACACGATCTCTCAACGCTAATATAAAGAAAAGCTTAATTCGAGAAGAATAAAGCTTCAAAAAGGGAAGTCTCATGTCGAAGGAATGCTAAGTAAACTCACTTAAATCCAATTAATAGTATAAAACACGTATCTTCATTTGATCCGAAATGTATGTTTTTTATTTTTTATTTTTTTTATTAAATCCAGGAGACTCGGGCTCTCTTTTCCATCATCTCCGGTGGGCCTTTTGGTCTTTAGGTACGTAGGCTTGTGCTGGCCTGGGGTTTCAAGTGTGATTTTTTGCTGATTCCTTAGAAATGTAGTGTTAAGTAGAAGTTAGAATATCCATTGTCTGATATCCTCTGATATACTCCGTATGGAGTACGCACTGTTGATTCTTTCTTTTATAGCGATCTTCGTGACGATCGCTGGATTCCTGCTTCGTTACGCTACCGCTTTCCTTTTTTAATTGTTTCCCAATTGCTTCCCACGATAATGAATGGAACTATTCGAAGAGTTTCAGTATCACTGAAGAGGTTTCCTTCTTTCCACGATTCACACTTGGTCTTCCACGACGGAATGTGCTGCAACTTTTTACGCTTGGGGGCGCCGAGAGGCTGCAGTGGGAACCCATGATAATGGAAGAATTCCTGGGTCCACAATCCACTGATTGATAAAAAATTAGAGGGTCCCATTCCAGGGGTCGACGAATGAGCAGCTTTCCCAGCCCCAGTACCAGAAGTTCGAAGCAGCGGTGTCATTGATGCTGGCCAAAGAATGAGTGTAGGCTAGCGTGTAACCCCCACTTCGGAAAAGCTGAGAGAGTGCTGGAGACGAGTAGTTAAGAAAGCTATTCTGCTGCTGTTCTTGACCTCTCCTCGCTAATTGTTTGCAACCATTGAGAAAGAGGGTGTGCGCGGTTTCGTTGGTTCTACATTCGTTGAAATTGAGTTGGAGTAGCGTATTCTTCTCACAATGTCTTCCCCCGGAGCTGGCTTCGAATTCCCACCCCAGAAAATTTCTTGGCAAAAGAGGGATGTTTTGCTGTTTGCAAACAGTATCGGATGCAAGGCTGATGAATTGCACTTTCTTTATGTGAGTTGTGAATCCCTGAAGTCAATTGAACTGCCTTTTCTAACGGTTAACTGCGTACCTAGGAACTCCATCCCGATTTTTCGGTCTTCCCGACCTACCCTTTAATTTTACGTATGTGTTTTCCCGCGCACTCAGTTCATGGTGTGCTATTAAAACAAAAAACGAAAACTGACCTTTGTGTCAATCAGCATTCAAGCTTGCAGATCAAGAAGTGACGGACTTCTACGCTCGCCAAATGGCGGTTCCTGTTCCTGGTGTCCCTGAATTCGATTACCGTCAAGTTGTAGATGGCCAACGCAAGCTGACCATCTTAAAACCTCTACCCCCGACTAGCGCGGGCAGGAAATTTGAGCTGCGTAATAAAGTCGTCGGGGCCTATGATAAGGGCAAGTCTGGGTCAGTAATGGAGACCGAGCAAGCGATTGTGGACAGTCAGACCGACGAGGTATATTCGAAAACTGTTAGCAGCAACTTCTTCGTGGCTCAGGGCAATTGGGGAGGACCACAAGGTGCGGTCATCCAGACGTCACCAATAATTTATGCTGGCTAATTGAAATTGTCTAGGCCCGAGCACCGTGAGCTATAGCCCTCCAGAAGGCAAAATTCCAGATGCCGTCCACGTTATACAGTCCAGTCATGAAAGCGCCCATCTCTATCGGTGCGATCCCTCCTCCATAACTCACACCCTTTGAAGGGTTAGATTCGGCTGCTAATTTTCTGGTGTCCGCTAGGCTCAATGGAGATTACAACCCCCTCCACGCTACACCTGAGCCAGGCGCAAATATGGGCTTCGGGGGTATTATCATGCATGGTCTTTTCAGCTGGAACTCTGCCGCTCATGGGATTCTACGAGAACTCGGGGGTAGTAACCCGAATAATCTCAAGGAGTTCCAGGCTCGCTTTGCCTCTCCTGTCATCCCGGGTGACCGGCTTACCACCGAGATTTGGAGGATGGGCAATGCCCAGGATGGGTTCGAAGAAATCCGTTTTGTAACAAAGAACCAGAATGGGAAGACTGTTCTGAGCAATGGTCGCTGCTTGCTGAGCGTTGTTGGGTCCAAAAGCAAGCTTTGACCTGACACCACAAGATCACTGGGTATCATATTAGAATTATTAATATTAGCAATAGAACTGGAATGGATTTTGCCACACGTAGATCATGCCACCTGGAAAAATGTCAAAGGAGTTTATGGTTGCTGGACGGTCGTTATAAACCCGGGTCAGCCACTCCAAGTTTAATCTCTCTTTAATTTTAAATGTTAATTTTAAATTTTCCAGTACTCTGGTCTGGGTTCACTTGCAGAATCTTAACATGGATAGATTCTAGGAACAGCTATCACCAAGCCTCCCGGACATCCTGATCTTCGGACATAGACAACTAGCCTCAATTCATCACAGGTACGTTTGGTAGCAGTTCATTGGAAAGCTCAGCATGAAGGAACGAAAAGAGAACTGAAGCGATTCGAAAACTATTTATTATTTGTGTGCGGCGAATATGGAGTACCTACAGACTCAAAAGGAGAGCGGTGGCAGAAAGTGAGAGGGAAGAAAGAACCATGACATGGCGAGCACGCGAACAAACTCCTGCCATGACAGAGGTACTGAACACACCCCCTGAATCGACGTCATTGGGGTCAGACCCCACTGAATTGACGCGGAAAGTCGAGACACGGAAGGCACCAAGGCCGCTCGGTCACTCGGACCGTCGGAAATCCGGTGGTTTGGGGGAGCGCAAACTCCGGTTGCCGCTACCCAGCGAAGAAAAAGAGCCGGGACAAGGGTGAGTCAGAGTCATGGCTCTCCTCCACTTCTGTCAAGGGATTTCAGGAACCCAGAGAGCCTGCTCCTGTTCTTCCCTTCCGCCCCAGCGCGATGTGCCTGCCGATTGGACGTACACCGGAATCTGGGGCTGTGCGACCACCTGACCACATATCCCAGTTATATCGGAAAACTTTACGGACTTAGGCAACGAGAGTTTTCGAGAAGCTGACGTTGTGTTGTTCCTTGGTTCGTTATGATAATTTTTTTTTTTTTTACCTTTCCCTCACTTTCTTCCTTTTTCGATCAAATTCGTCGATTTTCTGCGATTGGAAGGTCACTGGAATCCAAGGGGCGAGAATAATATGAGTATTGAAAATGCCATAAATTAGAGGTTGATTGTTTACTGCTTGCGAAAAACTCGATGTATCATCCTCCTCGGGAGTCGGTTTGGGAGAACGGAGATTATCCTTTTGAAATAAAAATTAATACCAGCAAAAGAAAATAAAATTAATTTTCTCGAAAAGTTTTGCAATCGGCCCTAAGGCCCCTAACATTCCCCTTATTCTCCGGAGGCATATAACCGTTTCGATTGGCTGTAATTGTGGAAACCAAAAAGTACGGAATTTTGGGAAATCCTGGGTGGGATCTGCGCTAACCCGTTTCAGACGACCAGACTGTTCTTTTTCGTTTTCTTGAAATATCCAACTTTTCCCTCCCAACTCCAGATCGATCATCTTCTGCCTACCATCCGAGACGACTGTCGTCTTTAATTTCGACTTCGAAAACCCTATCCCTTTTCATCCCTTCCCTTTTTACTCTCGCGCGTTCCTTTGACGACCCCTTGGCGTCAAATGAACCTGCATCATTTCCATTATTTTGATTACAAGGTATGCTTTTCCCTCGGTTACTGCATGAGAGCTCGAAGCAAGGCAAGAAATGAAAAGAAAAAAAAAGCCAAACCAAACTAACGAGTGTTCTTCAATAGCCTTACCTCTTCCCTCTGAAGAGGTCGCCCGCAAGATAAATGGTTTTCAAGCCGTTTACCCACATCGCGCGTCAGAGTTTCACCAAAGCCTTTACTCACGGCTATGCTCAATCTGTAGTTGCCGCATCCCAGTCTTCATACGCGTCCTCTACCACTCTTAATCACCTCGCATCTACCCAACCCGCGAAATTTACCCGCACTACACAGCTTCAACATGTATTCCAACCTTCGAGCTCCTCGGGCGCTGGTGCCAAGGCCAGTCAGGGCGGCTCAGGGTCTGGAGATGGTGGGCTAGCCGCTTACTACGCGGCGTGGCAGCAAGCCCAGCAAACCGGCGATGATAGCGACTGGAAACAGTTGCAGTCGAAACATAGAATTGGTTGGAAGCCCTCACCGGAGGAAGTTACGGGAAAGCAAGAGGAAGACAACGGCCTTCCCGCAACTCACCATTCGCCTCATATTACCAAGGCGTCAGTCAACGCTGATGTCAGTGCCCAGGTTGAAGAGGCAGTAGCTCGGGAAATCCAGATCCAGGAAGAGCAAGCTCAAGCGGAGGAGGCATCACAAGCCCAGGATACTGGGACTGAAGCTTTCCCTGACTTGCCACCCGATGTGGCCGCGGTTGAGGATTTTGCTACGGAGGAAGCTCGCCTGGCGTCCGAGAAAATCGTGGAATTAGCCTTGAGCAAGAAGTACGCAGAGATTCCAGGAGCCTTTGCCACAATTCTGAGAGATGGCCTTACGCCGACCGTTGAGGCTTACAATGCCCTCTTGGACTCGGCCGTTCAGCTCCACGAGGATCTATCTCAGGCGATCCCCAAAGCTCTCGATGTTTACTCTGATATGCTTCGTCGTAAGGTAATTCCCGACGAGCAGACCTACCAGACGTTGGTTCAGCTCTTCGTTACTCGTGCCCACGATACGATCAGGGCGATGGAGGTTTTAGAGCAGGAACGCGCTCGCTACGGAGGTATGGAGGAGCCTGGTAAATTCATGCTGCAATCTAGTGAGCTGGAAAGGGAAATCCTCGCCGAAGACGACTCCCTCGGCATCGCAGTTAAACTATTTGACACCGCTACTTCCCGACATGACCGCCTCGTCTTCTCTCTCGATACCTATCGTTACCTCATCACAGCATGTGCGACAGAGGGCCGATTCGAAGCTATGATTCGGGTGTACGCTCACATGGAATCCCAAAAAGTCACACCTCACGCTTCCATTTTCCCTTCAATGATCGATGCCTTTGCCGCCGCAGGTGATCTCAGGAGTGCTGTCGAGTGTTACAATGAATATAGGTCCCTGGCCGTTTCTGACGATAACGGCGTATTCACCATCGTTCAACGTCTGGACGGCCAAGTTTACGCTGCATTAATCAAGGCTTATATTTCCTGTGGCAAGGAGGAGAATGCTATGCGTTTCCTCGAGCGAATTCGTACATCCTTTGATAAGGTTACGGAAAACCGTGAAGCCCGGCAGGGTGCGATGGAGTCTGTTATCGTTTATGATGCACTGGTGCAACACGCTCTAAAATCCGGTGAGCACTCGCGGGCACTTGAGGAAGCCAAGACCCGCTTGCGGGATGGTGCCCTTGATCATGCCATGTCCCAGATCTGCATCGCTGCGGCGGATTCGGGTAATCTCAAGACCGCTTCCGAAGCGTACGATAGTCTCCCCACAGATATGGCCACCCGACAAAAACCTGCTGTTTCAATGCTGGCTTTACATGTGCGGGGCGGCGATGTGTCAGCTGCCCGGCCTTTATGGTCGATGTTGAGCACTGTGGGTCAGGCGACACCGGACATGGTTCAGCCGACTGTTATGTACGCCGTCGCTCTAGTGAAGAGTGGTCAGATTGAGGAAGCTTTGATCCAAGCACGAAATATGTTCTCCCGTATTCGCAGTGCTTCCACCACTACCCCGTCCTCGAACTCTGTCCAGGAGCAAATTAACGAAAGTCTTCACCTCATCGGCCGCCTCCTTATCCAGAGTGCTGCTGTCTTGTCCCCTCAAGCCTCCATGTCACTCCTCCGGTTGATGATCGAAAACGGAGGGCTGGTTTCTCCTTTGGCTGAACATGCGGTTGCTAGTCTTGGGCCTATCGAGATCTCGCAGCTTCACCCCCACGACCTCGCACTTGCCCTTCAGATCCAAGCCGGCATGCTTGTCAACAACACCTCGATGTCTTTCGACGTGGCCCATCCCATTCGCTTCGCCCACATGCTTGATATCGCGTTGGCAACTAGCCTTGCCCTGGATTCTACCACGGTTACCCTGGTTGACCAGGCCGTCGGCAAGCTGTTCAACAGCCGTCCCGACATGGTCAAGAGATGGCACAACTATCTCGGAGCAACCTCCAGCCCCTCATCGTTCCTCTCCGGCCGACATACCCCAGTTTCTGAACTGTCAAGTGCTAGCTCCCCACCGAATGAAGATGTATTTGATCCCTACGCATATGCTACTGATTTCCGGGGTTCTGCGACGATCGCTGAGGAACTGGAGAGTACCCACGGTCGCCCAGAGTCTCACTTGAATGAGGGCCTCTCTCGACTTCGAAACATGCGACGCGCAGGCCGACATCCGCGTTATATCACCTATGCTAAGCTTATTGCTGCTGCCGCTAAAGTCAACCGGGTCGATTTAGTTCACGAGGTTCTTAGCATGGCGAGACGAGATGTTCCTCTTCTTCCTCAGTACAAGGCTGTCAAATACGGCTGGACCTCAATCCTCGACGCCATGGTTGCTTCCTGTCTAACGCTTGGTGATCGTAGCCTTGCTGCGAAGTTTCACCATGAGCTCTCGGAAATCGGCTCTGCCCCTTCGGCCAACACTTTCGGTCTCTATATCACCACGCTCAAAGAGTCCACTAAGACTTTCGACGAAGCGACGGAGGCCTTGAAAATCTTCCACCGTGCTGTTGCTGAGGGTGTCGAGCCTACTTCATTCCTTTACAACGCGCTGATCGGAAAGCTTGGCAAGGCCCGCCGTATTGACGACTGTCTCCAATACTTCGCAGAGATGCGTGCCAATAATATCAGGCCTACCAGTGTCACTTACGGAACTATTGTGAATGCCCTCTGTCGTGTTAGTGATGAACGTTTCGCTGAAGAGATGTTCGAGGAGATGGAGTCGATGCCTAACTACAAACCTCGACCTGCCCCATACAATTCCATGATTCAATACTTCCTCAACACCAAGCGCGATCGCACCAAGGTCCTTGCTTACTACGAACGCATGTTGAAACGCAACATTCGGCCAACGATGCACACCTACAAGCTTCTCATTGATGCACACGCTTCCCTGGAGCCAGTGGACATGAACGCGGCTGAAAAGGTACTCGAGGCTATCAAAGCCTCTGGGCAGCAGCCCGAGGCCGTCCATTACGCGTCGCTTATCCACGCCAAGGGTTGTGTGATGCATGACATGGATGCCGCCCAGACGGTATTCAAGTCCGTTGTCTCGAATCCTAAGGTGCGCGTGCAACCATGTCTATACCAGGCACTCCTTGAGTCAATGGTGGCCAATAATCAGGTCGCCCAGACCGAGGCGATTGTCGATGACATGATCAGCCGTAAGGTAGAAGTGACTGCCTACATCGCGAACACCCTCATCCATGGATGGGCTACGGAGGGAAATGTTGCCAAGGCGAAGAATATTTACGATAGCGTTGGCCTAGAAAAGCGCGAACCTAGCACGTACGAAGCGATGACTCGTGCTTTCCTGGCCGCGGAGGATCATCAAGGTGCCTCTCGCACCGTACAGGAGATGCTTTCTCGTGGATATCCCACAGCTGTGGCAAACAAGATTGCGGACCTAATTGGCAGCGGTGCAGTTTCTTCTGCGCTCTAAGAAGACGGTTAACATCACTTGACGATGAAGTTGCCTCTTCTCCATAACACATTCAAAAATCTTTGGACTGGAAAACCATTTTGTTTATCTTGGGCTGGACCCTTCTCTTCTGGCTGTTTCCAGCCCCGTGGTCTTTGCATAGGTATTATTGGGGGGCAACTTTGATTGCCAATGAGCTATTTCGGTTTCTTTTTCTCAATCCTATGGGTCAGCATTTAGCGGGTGATAACGGCGTTTATTGGAAAATCCGGAGTACCCCAGATGTACATATACCATCGGTGTCATTTTTTTTTCTTCCTGGGGGAAGGCTAAATAGTTTTATTTTTCTTTTATTTTTCTTTTGTTCGATAGAGACTCTCAACTCAAAGACATTCAAGAACATTAATGAACTTCTTGCCATGGTACGATTAAAATTCCTAGGATCCGTAACTCGGCGCCATTTATAAACAAGAAGATGAACAAGCCGACAACTTAAATAGGGTGTCTTGTGTTATGCTTGTACTGGTACTATTTTTCTGCCCTACCCTCGAAATGACTAGGGGGGAGGCCATAGCGGAGAATATCTCTAACTTGGCACATGCTCAAATTTTCCCAATTTGGTAAGACAGAAGTATATTTTTCTTTCTCGTGATAATCGCAATCCTCGGAGAATCCGTCATAAGGACAGGGGGGAGGGAAGACGGCGAAGCGAACGTTAAAATCGAAAACAGACCAGGATATTCTCCGAGGCCGATACCTAGAGGTCGGTTGACAGCTCCCACACCCCGAGGCACTGATCGCAAAGAAGCCTTAATCAGGACATACCAACGCAGCGGGAATGCCTCCACAGGGTCCAAGCAGGCGGGAAGATCGTTTTCAAGCGGGCCTTGTTAGAGCTCTTTTAGTGGGGGGGATGGGGGAGTGAGGGGGGGGAGGCGACCTCGGTATGATATAAGGAGAAGAAGACGGGCTGAAATGGGCCGTCCAGGCTACCAGATTATGCGGCAAGAGGATCATGATGCTTGGCGCGGATATGGACCATGATGATGGAAGGCGATCGAGAGTTGGAGAGGAATGTTGGCGAGAGAGAAGTTCGAGAGAAGAGAAAGAAGCGAAGAAAACATGTGAAGTTTTGAGATCGTCGTCGCAAAGGTTGCCCAAAACGGAATTTGATCACCCCAACCAAAATTTATTCTCCGCAACAACTTCAAGCAGAACGTCTGAAGAATTGATACGAGTATTTCATTCAGTCCGCCATGTGAGAAAAAGCCTCGGTTTCTTTAGCGCAAGTTCGGCGTTCATGATGCCTTGGAATTAATCTCCAGTATGCTCGGCGGATATATAAAATAAAAACCGTCGAAAATCGGCGCATATCTCCTCAGCATGCCCCTTGAGAATTAAACCCCTCCCTTTTAATTCCCTCCCTAACCTCTATCTTCCTTTCATTGAATTCATCTTGCGCCATGTCTCTCGATCAGTCTCTGTTGCTCCTCGCGCAATGGCTTCAACCCCTTCTGGAGAAGCTTCCACCCTCAGTCCAGGGTGCACTCTTGCACCCATTAGCCCCGAAGATTTTCCTGGCCGTGCTTGCGCTGGCCCTGGTGCGCCAGACCAACCGCACTCTGAGCAACTGGTCGCTGAACAATGGTGAGCGGGTTGGACCCTGGGATAACGCCCGGGAACTGGTTCTCCTGACCGGAGGCTGCAGCGGAATCGGGAAGCAGGTGATGCAAGATCTTTCCAAGAAGGGAGCTCGTGTTGTGATCCTGGATATCAACGAGCCGAACTTTACTCTCCGTAAGTGGCCTTTTTAGTGTTTTTTTTTAGCGTTTTGTTGGAGTACAAAAATCAAAGTGCTAATAAAACGCAGCCTCTGGAGTCCACTTCTACAAAGCCGACATCACATCCTCCGCCAACATCGCCGCCGTCGCGGAAAAGATCCGCGCGAACCACGGTGATCCCACTGTGCTGGTCAACAACGCCGGTGTTGGTCATGATGGTACCATCCTGGAAGAGCCAGAGGCCAAGATCCGACAAACGTTCGAGGTCAACACCATCTCTCACTTCCTGATGGTGCGCGAGTTCCTGCCTAGCATGATCCGCCAGAACCACGGCCATGTGGTCACGATTGCCAGCATGGCCAGTTTTATCGCGTTGGGCGAGATGGTCGATTACTGTTGTTCCAAGGCGAGTGCGCTGGCCTTCCATGAGGGATTGCGCCAGGAGCTTCGCATGTGGTATAAGGCTCCTAAAGTTCGAACCAGGTATGCATCTTCACAGCTAGTTAATCTTTCTATGAGAAAACTAATAAGAGAAATTGTTGTAGTGTGGTTCACCCTCTCTGGGTTCGAACACCCATGATCCAGCAATTGACCGATGCCGGCAACCAGTTCAGGCAGCCCATTCTCACAGTGGAGAAGGTCGCGGGGGCGATTGTCAAGCAGATTCTCTCCCAGAAGAGTGGGCAGGTCATCCTCCCGTCGTATCACTGGCCGTTGAGTATGGTGCGCGCATTCCCGTCCTGGTTCCAGGAGACGGCCCGAGGCATTGGATCGAGGAGCCTGTACAATCTTCGGCTTTGGGAGCAAAAGAAGGCTTAGATGGATTTGTAAATGATATTTATATATGTATACCCTTCGTTAATGTAATTTTGTTTTCTTTTTTTTTTTTTTACTTTTATTCTCTTTTATTATGACTATTCTTCATGAGACGGTTTGGATGAAAACGCACTATGTACATATTAGAAGCCCGCAAAAAGCGAGTATATACATTAGAAAACGGAGGTAAACTGAAAAAAAAAGGTATATACATATCCAAACATACGGATCAACGTTAAATACTAGCTATAATTACATCTTCTCCATCAGATTCCGCAAGAAAGCCCGAACCCGCCTCCCTTGCTCCGTCTCCGTCCGATCCCCGATGTACAGATTATAAACAGGCGCGACATGGCCCTCACCCTTGCCCACGCAGAACTCAACCGCGGGGAACCCGGCCCGGAACTTCTCGACGAAATCCTCAATGACAGGGAGGAGGATCTCGCCCCCCCCACCGCAAACCAGGGCCTTCTTCAGTGGGAACGACCGGAACCAGTCCGTGGGGGCGTTCGAGAGATCGGTGTAGTAATCCCGCTCCGCTCCGCCGAGATAGGCGCCCGACCAGGGCCCAGCGACGTACGGGGTGATCAGATCGCCGCGGGAGTCGACATCTTCTTGCTCGGAGAGGGCGGGGTCCAGGCTGGTCCAGGGGGCGATGAGGACAGCGCCAGCGAGATGGGCAGAGATAGGGAGGGGGTCGATAGCAGGGTGTGGGTGGGCGAGGTGGGAGAGGACGCCACAAACCAGATTCCCGCCCGCAGAGTCGCCGCCCAGGATGATGTTGGCGGGGTCGTGGTGGCGGTCAACGACGACGTGGCGGAGGGTTTCGACGGCCTGGCGCAGCTGGGTCGGGTAGGTGGCTCCGGGGGCGAGAGTGTATGTGAGGGCGAAGACGGCGAGCGATTGTCCGTTTCGTTCGCTGTCGGCGATCAGGCTCGACCAGAATTTGAAGTAACCGATGTTGGCGGGGAGTGCGAATCCGCCACCTGTGGGTTAAACTTTCGGTTAGACAGATAACCACAGGGCTGAACAGCATGGACTGCGAACATACCATGATACCAGATCAGCACATTCTTTGCGCGGGGATCACCCAACCAATGCCCCTGAGCCCCGTGAGGCAATCGCACGTTTCGTGGTGACTGTCCCGTGGAGCGGATGTAGCGCTCGTAGACCTGGTTAGTGCGTGGGAGGACATATCTAGGAGTGGTCAGAGGTCAGATTAAGAATGAGGGGAAAGAGAAGAAAAGAAAAGGGGACAAACATACTGCATCTGTGCTATCGACAGCCGCTGGGTGGACTTGCGAAACAGCGCATAGCCAATGTGCAGCAGCCATGACTTGGGATATTGGGGCGCGCGGAAAAGCAAAATCACCAGTGCCCACACAAAAGTGGAAGAGAGTGACAGCAACGCCGGGATCAGGTCGAGTTTCTGACGGAATGACAGCATTTTGCTTTTTTCTTTTTGCTTTTGTTTCTTTAAGTTCTGCAAAAATTTTATGACTGTGACAATCTCATTTTATTTTAGTTATATACAGCTGCCCCTCCCTCCAACGATGATCAATTTCAGCTGCCGAAAATGTACGAAAGAAAAAAGTGAAAAAGGGAGCGCCTGGAGGAGACGAGGGACACGAGACACAAGACATGCGAAAGAGAGCATGTGAAGCTAATTATGAGCATCCATCAGAGCTACTGGAGACTAGTTTACCAACAGTTCCTAGGTAACTAGCTCTAGGTCCCTTACGACTGACGAGTTGTTCCCATCCTATTATCCGGGGAGTCGCAACGATTGCCATTTTCGGCCGTTGGGGAGAAGTTGTGAATTATTCTCTGACGGTAGGACAATAATGCTATTATTATTCTCCCCATGATTATTCGCCATTCACATCGTCGTCATCAGCATAGGTAGTCATCTTCACGATTCATGCTCCGGAGAATTATGATGCCCCTGTTATCCTCGTCCGACAACAGGGCGTAACACCACGCCATACCTTATTACCTAGCGTCCGATGAGGCCGAACAGCAGTTCTCGAACGCAGCATCAGAACAAGGCTGCCAGATTCTTTTCTTTGACTTGGTTCGATTCTTTTATTGCCCATGAGACTGTGACTCTCTTCCCTTTCCCCAGAGTTATCTCCCCAGAGTTATCTGTGTCTCTCTCTCTCAAGCTCAACCCTCGGTTCGCGACCATTTCCTCTTTCGGCCAACCGAGGAACATGTGAGGATTTTCACAATTTATTCTCTTTTATTCTTTTCGCTTTAATTATTCTTGATTTTTTTATACACTCCAAATATCATCAGGTTTCCCCGAGTCTTATATATATTGTTTCCGCCGTCCGGTAACAATGGTGCCGTCCTCTACGACCTCCCCAGTCTAAAATCCTCTCTTCATCCACCCCTTCCAGGAAGAGAAATAAATACAGGCCAACATGACTGACTACGACGTCATTATCGTCGGCGCTGGTATTTCCGGTATCAACGCTGCCTACCGCCTGCAGTCCCAACTGCCTCATCTTCGCTACACCATTCTCGAGGCACGAGACTCTCTTGGAGGCACCTGGGATCTCTTCCGCTATCCTGGTATTCGCTCAGACTCTGACCTGTTCACGTTTGGGTTCGCATGGCATCCGTGGGACCAGGACAAGCCCATCGCTGAGGGTCCGGCCATCGTCGACTATCTCCAGCGCACCACCAGCCTATATGGCATCGACCGCCATATCCGCTACCAGCATCGTCTCCGGGGTGCAGACTGGTCGTCCACAGACCACACCTGGACGCTAACGGTTGAGAACCCGAACGATGAGGACGACGCCAGCGCCCAGATGAAGGTCCTCTCGACCCACTTCCTCATCTTCGGCACGGGCTACTACGACTACCACCAGCCCCTGGAGGCCAACATCCCCGGCCTCGACCGTTTCTCCGGCCAGATCGTGCAGCCCCAGTTCTGGCCCGAGGACCTCGATTACGCCAACAAGAAGGTCGTCGTCATCGGCAGCGGAGCCACAGCGATCACCATCGTACCCAAGATGGCCGAGCAGGCCGCCAGCGTCACCATGGTGCAACGCAGTCCGACCTACATCCTGGCCCTCCCCAACCGGCGCCGCTCCCTGATCGGCCTTCTCTTCCCCGCCTTCATCGCCCGCCGTCTCCTCCGCATCAGCTGGATGTTGACCTCACGCTTCTTCTTCCTCTTCTGCCAAGCTTTCCCTCTCATCGCCCGTTTCATCCTCCGCCTCCAGGCCAAAAGCATGCTGCCCCGTAACGTTCCCTTCGATCCGCACTTCCGCCCGCGCTACAACCCATGGGACCAGCGCCTCTGCGTCTGTCCAGACGGCGACTTCTTCAAGGGTCTGCACACGGGTCGCGTCGCCGTCAAAACCGACACCATCCGCACCGTCACCGAGTCCGGCATTCAGCTCCACGGCTCCGGGGAGGTTCTCGACGCTGATATTATCGTACCCGCCACAGGACTCCGCCTGCTCATCGCCGGCGGCGCCTCCATCACCGTCGACGGCATCCCCACGCACATCAACGATAAGTTTATCTGGCGCGGCATGATGCTCCAGGATGTCCCCAATGCCGCCTTCATCATCGGCTACACCAACGCCTCCTGGACCCTCGGTGCCGATGCAACCGCCCAGACCCTCGTCCGTATCCTGAAGAACCTCGACGCCAAGGGTCTCCCCGCTGTCGTGCCTCGTATGTCCCCCGCAGCTTCTTCCCAGGTGCAACCCCGGCGGTTGCTGAACCTGAGCTCCACCTACGTCACCAAGGCGGAGGGAAATCTGCCTAGGGCTGGTGATCGGGGTCCCTGGATACCGAGGGACAACTATGTGAACGATATTTGGTTTGCCAAGTTTGGTAATATCGACGAGGGGGTGGAATATCTTGGTGAAGGCAAGAAACAAACATGATTGATGTCTTTTCTTTTTTTTTTCTTCTAAGTTCTGATGCTTTCTTCCTGTATTGTGATATGTTATTTTTGAGATACTCCCCCGTACATATATATATTTTTATTTTCTATTGTTATGAGACGAATACACCCAAGGATAATGGATATGATTTACTGACTGAGTTATCGATCGCGGATAAAATCTCCGGTCGTTGTGATCGTCGGAGATTCCATTATCAATGATAAAAAAGGTACCTTTTTGGCTTTTGTATAATTAGCATAAGCACACAATGAACGGTATAAGTTAATACTATCGTATTCCAAAAACAATGATTTATCATGTTTAACCTTGGTTCATAAGTGCCATTTTTATCACCGAGTGGCTCCATTATCTAATGCCTGCACCATCTCATAAAGTATCTCCACGAGGAAGAATTTGTATAGGAAAGTTCATTAATATGATGCTATGCCACAACACAATAAACGCCGGTAAATATTACAGAATCCCACACTCAAACGGCAACAGCCTTCAACTTCTCAACAGCCTTGCCCAACACCTCGATCGCCTCCTCCAGGTATGGCAGCTGAATCTCCGCACCCGACGCACAGGCCTCAAGCAGCGCATACCCGTTCTCATAGCGGTCAATCTCATCGCGGAAGTAGAGGTAACTCGTCGCCATCCGCAGTCGGAACCGACCACATGTGGGACCGTTATCATCCTCCCCGAATGCAGAGCCCGGCAGCGCGGCTAGCCCACACTCCTGGATCAACCACCGGGACAGTTGGGCGCTGGTGAAAACTCCGAGCTTGTTCAGGGCAGCGGTGTAGGGTGAGAAGGAAGGGTAGACGTAGAAAGCACCACCAGGCTTTCCGACGTCGAGACCAAGGTCCTTGAGAGCTTGGTATAAGCGCGTGGTGCAGTACATGTGGAGCGCTGTGACGGATTTACGGTACTCGTTCATGTCGGGACAGGTGGAGAAGGCCTTGACGGAGGCCAGTTGGGCTGGTGCAGAGGCTGCGGACCAGCACTCGGAGGCATAGGCGAGGATGGTCTTGCGAATGGTTTCTCCGCTGGGAGAAGGAGGGAAGATGGCGTAGCCTACACGCCAGCCACCAGCGGAATATGTCTAGCAAATTAAGTTAGAATAACATATCTGGATTCTCAGGGATGCATGCCGTTCTTGCTCACCTTTGATAGGCCACCCGTTAGAATGACGGGTGCGGACTCGTCGGGGCTGCTGTCGAAGGCGCTGATCGTGTGCTGGGTCTCGTCGAAGCAGATGTCGGAGTAGATTTCATCGGTGATGAGGGCGATGCCCTTGGATTTGCAGAAGCTCTTGATGGTGGCTACGCAGTCGGCAGAAAAGACGTGCCCTGTTGGGTTCGAGGGGCTGTTGACCAGCATAATGCGTGGGTTTGCACCCTGCGAGATTGCTTGTTCGTACGAAGCCACAAGCGCGGATTCTGTTGCAGACTTTTGTCAGCCACTGCTCTAAGATACGAGAGTGTCCAAAAGATAGATGAGGGGAAGACCTACCGCTGATGGTATGGCGATCATGCGCATCCGTCTCTACCCAGAAAAGCTTCTTTCCGGCATGCAAGACTTGAGGCTCGTAGCTGACCCACGAGGGACGAGGTAGTAACACATCACCCTCGAGAATATCAAACAGAGCAAAAAGCAAAGGCTTTGAGCCCGGGGCAACCACAACCTGATCTGGTGTGATCGAAACCCCGAGCCGTTCTGCGTTGAATTCAGCGATTGACTAGTTGACCAGTTAGCCCAATGTTTGCCCTGGTGGAAACAATACCGGGTGTTCCGCACCTTGCGTAGCGACTCTGTGCCTGCAACAGGCATGTAGCTTGTGGAACTGGCCTGGTCCCTGTGGATCTGAAGCACATCCTTCTGGATGGGAAACGTAGCCTCGCCGAATCCTAGATGGACGACATGCTTGCCTTCCGCACGGGTCTTGAGCACGAGTTCATTGATGCCCAGGGTGGGGGAAATATGAAGCTTTGCAGCTGTTGAAGTGACCACGTTTGCCATGTCTGCGGTGTGAGATTATTTGATTTCTGAATATAGGGGAACGATCTCTTCGCTGTTGATGCGGTTCATCTTTTTATATGGCTCCCCATCATGGTGGGAAACACCGAAACGCCGCGATGGCCGCCAAGACGGAGATTTATCACCGAGAATATTGAAAGCCGCCCACTTTGATAATGTTATTGAATAATAACAGCATTAATAAATCGTATATCCGGTTCCACGGCATTGGATGGGGCTTATTTCTCTTTTTTGAATACTACCATGAGGGGAGAAAAATAGAGATAAGTGATAATAATCCTCCACAGTTGAGATTCAGCAAACCACGGATTCGGGGATTGGGAAAAAACGCCGAAGATTTTTAGAGGTATCTATTAAATTCCTGAGGATTCCGAGGCTCTACCAAGAGACAGAGCGTAAATCGATATGAATATCAATACTCTAGAGTCTAGTAATCTAGCATTCCGAGTAATGTACTGTCTCGGGGAGAAGCCGGTTCATTCATGACTTATCAGCAAGATGATCGCTACTGGCAATCGCGAACTATTGGATCCATCCTCCCATAAGAAGCTGGCTCCTCCCACGGAAGGTGATTTTCGGGAATCGGGATCTCAATGATAGTGACAATGGTGAGTAATTACTATTAAAACTCAACGTTGAGACCGATTATGTCGGTTCGCCGCAGTCCCGGAATGCGATGACCATGGTAAGTCTATTCTATCGGGATATGGCGGCAATGTTATCCAAATCCGAATACAAGATTAATAGCCTTGAACTTTCAAGCGCTGGGGACAAGCTTCCATCGAGACGCGCAAATATTTCAGCGGTGGGTGCGATCTTGACATCGGATTCCCCCAGATACGACAGGGTGCACGATCTCAAATTTCCCCTCTGGGCCAGCTGCCACCAAAGGAAGACCCATGTTGACACCTTAATCCTGCACCGGCAACGACTTCGGCAGGAAGGGATCCGAACTGCTTGCTTCGATTTTCGCATTTAATTTGACTTCCAATAATAATCGATCACAGCTCATGAACCCCTGCATGATCACTCGATACTTGGTTGAATTATGGCTACTCTGAAGGCTTGGTGAGATTCACGATGTGGAGAACTCCTGGGCCGCGGCTTGTCGGTTTAACAACGGCTCGCCCGCTTTGATCACCGCTCCTGCTCCCTCTTCAAAAGGGAAGCTGTTCTCCTTGAATTAAGCGCTGGCTACAATTATTCTTTTTGCGTCCGTAAACTTTTGCGCTTGCACAGACTTATACCGACAAAAAAATGCCGTTCAAAACGTGGTTGACGGAGACTCTGGGAGTCAAGGTCCCAATCGTCCAGGGAGGTGAGTGGCGGATAGCGGCAGCCCCAGAAAACCAGCTCGAATATTTTTATTTCTAACATACTGTTTTCATAGGAATGATGTGGGTTGGACGTGCTGGTTTGTCCACAACTTCAGAAACTCGAACAAAAGTTAGCTTGCTAATGCTCTGAGGGTGAAAATAGAAATGACATCCGCAGTTGCAAATGCTGGCGGCCTTGGGTTTTTGGTGAGTCTTGATGCCCTAGAAGGAAGTGTTTATGGCCTATATGACCTTGGGCTGACTCTTTGTGTAGACTGCTTTGACCCAACCCTCGCCGGATGCCCTGAGAGAGGAGTAAGTGGCGAGCCCGGAAACTCGATTTTGGGCAAATCAAATTCGGGCCTAATACTTGGTTGGATAGGATTCGTCGCTGTCGAACCATGACCGACAAGCCGGTATGTCTTGTCGATGAACTGACTGACTCTGACTGTGGCCGCTAATTACGCCAATTTGTCCTTCCTAGTTCGGCGTGAATATCACCATGCTTCCGGCCATGAATGCTCCCGATTACTTGGGATATGCCAAAGCAGCTGTCGAAGAGGGTATCAAGGTTATTGAAACTGCCGGTAACCCTGAGCCTGTCCTCAAATATCTGAAGAGTAATGGAGTCATTGTGATCCACAAGTGCGTTTCTCTTGGCCATGCGCTGAAGGCTCAAGAGAAGGGAGTGGACTGCATTTCAATCGATGGGTGAGTTTATATGCCTGTTTGAATTGAGGATAGATGATTTGTCAGTAGCTGACGGCTTGTTTTAGGATTGAATGGTATATAACTCACCTTAGCCCCCTCCTCCCCCTTCCATTTTCATGTACTATCAGATCACGGCTAATATGTTTACCTAATCTCGGGATAAAGTGCTGGCCATGGAGGTGAATGTATGTTACTCTTCCAGATTCAAAGACTGACTGGTACTAAATAATGGCACAGATGATATCACATCCATGATTCTCCTTGGTAGATGCGCTCAGGAACTTAAGATTCCTTTTATCGCATCTGGAGGCTTCTGTGATGGCAAAGGACTTGCCATGGCTCTTGTCTTGGGAGCTCAAGGGTAGGAAATAGCACCGCTTGTTTTTTGAAAAACGGACCAGTTGCTGACCTCAAGAAGCATCAACATGGGAACCCGTTGGATGTGCACCGCAGAATCCCCGATCCACCAAAATGTCAAGGAAGCAATTGTGAAGATGGACGAGAACTCGACGATTCTTGTCCTCCGGAAGTTCCGCAATACCACACGTTTGGCTCGGGTAAGAAACAATCCCGACAAACTCGCTGTAAATTATGCTTTCTTCTAACCCTATATGTTTAAACTAGAACGAGGTCACCTTGGAGGTGTCGAAGATCGAAAACGGCAAGCTGGAGCCCACCTTCAAGGAAGTAGCCCATCTCATGTCCGGTGCTCGAGGAAGGGGTGTTTACGAGACTGGTGATATAAATGCCGGTGTCTGGTCCGTGGGTCAATGCGCCGGGCTGATCAAATCGATCCCAACATGTGAGGAACTTGCCCGTACCATCGAGCGCGAGGCGATCGACGCACTGTCCAAGGCCGGTGGCCTGTACTCATCCAGGGCTAGCCTGTAAATTCGGAACGTATTTTGGATGGTTTGGAAAGTGAGAAGATGAATATTGTTTAGAGCATAATTGTATGTATTATTTATGAAGACCTCAGCTGCTAGATAGAAAACCAACGGTCGTATCCCATTGAAAGGCGAAGTGTGAAAAGGAAAGATGAAACACAACCCAATCTCTGGCCGGCATAATATCTAGTTGCCAAAAAGAGCTTAGGCCCGTTGTGTCTGAATGCAGACGAGCCCCACTCCCCCGCCAATCAAGAGAATCTGATCTTCTGTTTCTCCCGCACCGTTGAAGACATGCACAGCGCAGTTAACGCCCTTAGTGTGTCCCTTGAGAGCATAGGCTCTATCGGTTTGATTTTCGAGTAATTCAACTCTTTGTTGGCTCGGGATCCGTCGGCATGTCTGTCAAGAAAGTCCTAGTTATAGCTGGTTCCGACAGCTCAGGTGGCGCGTATGTTTCCCCCTCAGTTCCCCTCCAGATCGTCCAGTCGGTTCAGTTCCCCAGGCCGTCCGGGCTAATGCATTTTTCTCTGGGTCTTAGAGGCCTAGAAGCGGATCAGAGAGTTCTAGCTGCACATGGTTGTTATGCTCTCACTGCCACCACTGGTCTGACGGCCCAGAACACTCTCGGAGTGCAGGACATTTTTGTTGTTCCACCCGAGTTTGTTAGGAAGCAAATCAATGCCAGTCTCGATGACGTCGGAGCTGATGTTGTCAAGTTGGGTAAGGCCCTAAAGTCTCTTCGCTTCTCCCTCTCTTCATTTTACTACTCATGAGGGGCAAAAAGAAGAATAGAAAGCAGAAAAAATACACGAACTTGAATTGGCCAGCTAACCGGCTAAAGGAATGCTGTCATCCTCGGAAACAATTAACACTATCGCCGATGCACTGGTATCCTATCAAATCCCATCGGTGGTGCTAGATCCGGTAACTTGTTCTTTCCTGGCTTTAACACAGTTAAATTCGAATTCTAATTCTAGTCAAACTAACAGGTGATGGTGTCTACGAGCGGGTCTCAATTACTGCCTGAAGCGGCTGTCAAAGTCTTGCGGGAGAAGTTATTACCTCTCACGACCATACTAACTCCAAATATCCCTGAAGCGGAACTTCTTTTGAAGGATTCCGGGCAAGATGTATCCGAGCCAGAGGACCTTGAAGGGCTCATTCACCTTGCGAAGCAGATCTGTAGCTTAGGCCCGAAAGCAGTCTTGTTAAAGGGCGGTCATCTGCCTCTCACGAAAGACCATAAAACTGCAGGCAATCCGGAGGAAGCTTCGAGAGTTATCGATATCCTCTATGATGGGGACAGCACAACCTTGTTTGAAACTGATTACCTGCTCTCGAAGAACACTCACGGCACTGGCTGCTCTCTTGCTTCCGCCATAGCTGCCAACCTGGCGCTTGGGAAGGATTTGGAAAGAGCAGTGCGCAGTGCTGTTCGGTTCGTTGAAGCGGGAATCAAAACGAGCTTTGATCTAGGCAAAGGGAGTGGCCCAATTAATCATTTTCACTCCTTCTACACTCTCCCCTTCGCGCCGTACGTTCCTCCTTCCATATGTCTTTTAGTGTGATTGCTGACTTGATTTAAAAGCGGACATTTCCGAGAATATATTCTAGATCGCCCTGATGTGCAACCAATATGGAAAAAGTTTACGACTCATGCTTTCACTCTGGGAATTGGCAGCGGTACACTCACTGTGGAACAATTTAAGAACTACTTAGTTCAAGACTACCTCTACCTCGTACGTACTACCATTCCCCATCAGCACACATACCTATCATAATATTAACAAGTCTATTTAATATAGACCCACTTTGCTCGAAGCAACGCACTTGCCGCATACAAAGCAAAAGATATGGAAACTATTGCCGCGGTAAGTATTTTGTTATGCTTGGAAATAGCCAATGCGGCGTCGTGGGGCTCCTACTGATCAAATTCCTCCAGTCTGCCAGTATCGTCCTACATATAAAACGAGAAACTGCCCTCCACCTGGATTATTGTGCTTCTTTTGGGCTTTCCAAGGAGGAGATGGAGAAAACACCAGAAACCATTGGTAAGGATTCTTCTGCTCATCCCCCCCCTCTCTTCTCCATTTCTCTTCCTTTGCTCAATCAACCTGCAAATGTCGATTTTCGGTTACTAAATAAGATATCATTGTAATATGTAGCCTGCACCGCATACAGCAGATATATCCTTGATATAGGTCAATCAGAGGACTGGCTTGCATTACAGGTGGCCCTAGCGCCTTGTTTGATTGGATATGGCGCCATAGCCCAAAAATTACACGCAGATCAGACAACTGCCCGAGAGGGTAACCGGTACTGGAAGTGGATTGAGAATTACGTTGCGGAGGATTACAGTGAGGCAGTCCGCCTGGGGTCTGGTAAGAAACAGTCGTGCCTTCTCAAGTGTATTGTTCCTAATATATCCACAGAGTTACTAGAAACCCATATGCGAACCGTTTCGCCGTCTCGAATGGAAGAGTTGATCAAAATCTTTATCCGGGCGACGGAGTTGGAGATCAGTTTCTGGGACATGGGACTTGGGAACTGAAGGGAAAAGATGAAAAAGAACATAGACCGGTAAAAGCTATATATTCGGGCAACTTATGATTAGACTTAGAATTTCTACTCGAGAGGCTCAGATCCATTGGGTATGAACCTTCCCTATTCGGATAGTTTCCCGTAATTCAAGGTTACTATCGACATTCAGGTCGTTGATGATGCATTCGAAGCATTAGACTGATCACTGCTGATCCGTTGCTGCTAAATAACGGTTTGGGTCCCTGGCAGGCCTGATTTCATTTAGATCTATATGAAGGGCTAAGCGGGAGACTTGGTTCAAACATCGCATCAATCTGGTTGTGAGATTATGGTGGAGCCGATGATGAAGCATTAGCACTGTGGTCCATCTCCTGCTGCAAGGTCTGAACTCTGAACGACTGGCGGGGGGCCTAGACCTCCTATAAGTTTGTACTAAATGATTATTATCCCGCCTTTACAAATTAATCTATGGAGACGGACCGCAGCATGCTTTGGTAAATTGAAATAAACACCCCTGCCAAAGTTCCTCGAGGAACCCAAGCCCCTGAGCTGGATGGACTTGAAGCTGATAAGTGTTCGGAACACGCCGAGGGCAAGTTCCCGATCTCGATCAAAGCATGGAAAGTTTGGAAACAAATAAATCCTCATGGTTTGTTCCAACCCAACGGTTGAAGGGATTCTATGATTCTATCCCCGATGGCTTATCGCCCCGGGCGCAAGGGATGCATCTTATCAGAAGGGTCAATTCCTCGATTGTGCTTTCTCCAGGGTCGTGCTCCAAGATTGGTCGGTGATGGGAAAAATCACGTTGACTCCACCGCATGTTACCAGTGGAGCCCAGTTGGTGGAGTCAGAGGAGGCACGGGCATACCAATGCAATTTTAATCAATCAACAATTGAATCATCGTTAATTGTGAGTGAGAAAGGGCAATTTCTGATCAAATGGGTATTATTCAAAGGAGTATTATTATCGCATTGGGACTCAGGGCACGACACATCGAATTCCCCTTGCAACATTGTCGGTATTTTTTTTTTTTTCTTGTGACAGAGAAAAAACAAACGGCTTCTCAGGAGTGACGTTGGTTCAACTTGTCAATCGCAATTCATGATCCACCAAAAAGAGATGAAGGTCTCAAAGGACTTCAACCTGAAATGGGCCCAAAAGGAATAAGAATGCTTGCGCCGTGGAGCTCACTCCGTTCTTCTTTGAACAGGGGGCCGTGATTCGGCAGCTGGAATTTCCCGATCACAGCGGCTGATCCTTGACTGAAAGTGGTCCTTGGCTAAAACATTTCTGCGGCACAGAAGCATTTCATATTTGTGGAGTTTGTCGCACCAAGCCCATCAGGGAAATCAGTTGGCTCGACTCTCGAAAAATCGAAACTCCTCCTATTCTTATGGCAACTGGACTCTCCTCTTGCAAGAATAATAATCTCCATCGTCGGTTCAATTGGCAACATTGCCTAGCGGGCTGTTGGTAATGTGGTTAGTCTTGGCCCGCATCAACGTTCTGGTGAGTGGAGCTCAACCACGGTCTTGCGACCGTTGGATAAACAAATCAAGAGCAAGGATCGAAGAATGCAAGACGTTTCCTCGAGTGGCCTGCAGTGGGAACCTTAGACCCTTAGCCCAATAAAGTTAGGAGGAGCTCGCATTGAGAGAGTGACGGAGAAGAGGTTCCCTTTTGTCTTACCCCAACTCAGCCACCACGGGGCAGGACGTTGGACTGACGAGAGAGGGCTCGGGAAAAAGGCAAAATCCACAAGGAAGAGAAAGCGAGTTTTACGCTCCCAAAGTAAGATCAGAAAGAAGATAGAAGAGTTGGAGGATCGAAATTGTATGGGCAGTAGGAGTGGCAATCAGCTGCTCATATTTCCGGTACGCAGGATTACCGCAGAGCCTGGACACCTGAGGCAGAAATCACCGCGAGGTCACCCCAAAATCCAAAGCACGGCTGAACTGCCAAATACCACGGTCGTAATTATTCTCCGGACAATTGTTCAGCGAGCTGTTTCTCCTCAAGCAAGTCCTTCGTTTTATCCCTCGCTCCTGGTGACGACCTTCCCCTCACTCTTTCGCGCTGTTACTCTAACTCACCTTCACTTTCCCACTGCTTCTTAGCCTCTCACCTATTCTCTTACGTTCGTGTCGGGGCAACACCTTTTCGTTTCTGCCTCCTCCCCGCCCCCTCTCTTCCCCGGTTTCTTTCGCCTCCCCTTTCATCCCCGTCAGCTTCGGCACTTCCTCCTTCCCCAGTATCTGTCTCAGGAGAAGAGCCGCAGGGGGGCAATGCTGCGATCAATGCTGTAAATTCGGAGCTTTCATTTCTCTCTTATTTATCTGACCGCGTGTGTCGCTGTCATCTTGGCTTAAACCAGCCCTCTCGATTCGACTTTCATTCGTTTGGCCACCCTTATTTTTCCGCCTGGGTTTCTGGTTTCAGGTTCTCTACGCGCGAAGCCTTAACGGCCGCCGCGCCCTTTCATTCACCATGTTACTCAAGCCAGCCACGCCGCTCACCATTCTTCTCTTGGCGGCCTTTGTGCTGCTCCTGTTGTCTGTCCTGACTACGCCCATCGTCAAAGGCATCCCGTTGGCGACCTTTCAAAATGTCGACTATGGCGTCTTTGGGTACTGCAAAGCTGGCAAATGCACCGATATCCACGTTGGTTATACCAATGGTTTGTACCTCGACCTTTCCCTTTGTCTGGAGCTCCCTTCCACTAAATAACTTCTTATAGAGGATATTAATAACACCGGAAACGACTTCAACCTCCCTTCGAGCGCACGACGATCGCTCTCCTCCATTTTGATCGTGCACCCTGTTGCCGCATTCCTCACTCTGATATGCCTCTGCTTGGCCGCGGGAGCTCACTTCCATGGCCCGTCGCATTCGCCTCGCTATCTTCTTGCCTTGCTCATCCTCCTTCTTCCCACCCTCTTGGTCTCCCTGCTGGCTTTTCTCGTGGACATATTGTTGTTCGTTCCACACCTGGGATGGGGTGGCTGGATCGTACTCGGGGCTACCATCATCCTGGTTACCTGTGGAGTCGTTACCTGCGCGATGCGCCGGACTCTTGTCAGTCGCAAGGCGCGCAAGAAGCGCATCGCAGAGAACGCCGAAATGAGTGGAGAGAACTACTACAACCGCCAAACCGTCGCCGCAGCCGCGCTGGGCGAACCCAAACCAGTGCAACCGGAAGCGAAAGAGGCTTATATTACTGGATCCCGTAGCTCCGATTCTGGGCCTACGTTTGCTGCGTTCCGTACAAATACCCGTGAGAGCGATGATGATCGCACGCCGTTGCAATCCCAAACAACCCCCGGAAGTGACCCCTCGATGATGCCGGATGGCCAGTTTGGTTCCCGTATCCCCGGCGACCCGGCGCCCTACAATACTCCGCGGGATGAATTTGGAAATAATGTACCCCCAGGACAACATGGCAGGATGCGTCCAGGCCCTACTGGCCCCCCAATGCGTGATCCGTACTCCGACCCGCGACGAGGGCCCCCACCCCCCGGTTTCGCACCACGCGGCCGAGGCGGATACCCTCCTCGTGGTGGATATGGTCGCGGTGCCCCATACGGCGGAGGACCGTACGGACCCGGGCCCGGACCCAGGGGTGCCCCTCCCGGACGAGGAGGTCCAATGGGCCCAATGCGCGGAGGCCCTCCTAGCATGATGGGACGTGGAGGCTACCGACCACCCCCGGGACCATATGGGCCTGGACCGCGACTGACTCCGCCACTCAGTGAAGATGAATATGGTTATCGTGGGCCTTCACCTAACAACGGACTACGTCAGCAATCCCCAGGCCCCATCGGCATGGCATTGTCACCAGATGGGGGACCAGTCGGTCAGGCGATTGAAATGACGCCACAGCCAAGAAGACAGAATACCGGGCCCCAGGAGGCGTCCTTGGACGTTCGCCAGCCGCACGACAATTACGGGGAACCTGTCAGCCCTTCAAGTCTTTACAGCCGGACACCGTAAGCCGCGTTCCCTCTAACTGCGAGTTTCTTACTCGCGTGATCGCTAATATCCTCTTTTGTTTGCCTTCCTAACCTTGTGTAGATCATACGTACCCCCTCGCTCCAATTGGGGTCCAACTGAGTACCGGGGCGGCCCCTCACCTGGACCCAATCAGATGATGTATGATTCTTCTGAGCCGGAACGCCCGCACCATATTCGGTCCAACTCTGGAAGTGTTTACTACGAGGATGTCGACCCCGTGTTTGCCAGTCGAAACGAGTCGGCAGCTGGGAACCCACGGTTACCCACTGCTTTGACACCAGGCACATCTGGTGAGCCTAAACCGAAGGATGATGTGGTGGAACGCCCGAGCTCACCTGCTGCTAGCGAAGTAAGCCATTTCACGTCAATCTCGGAACGGCCAGTCAACCCGAAGTGGCGTCCGCCGCCTCTTCCTTCCCACCAGAAGCAGAAAAAGCGCGATGTACTCCTAGAAAACAATCCGGACTTCGACTTGCGGGCTGGGATGGGACTAGGCGGCGCCGCTGGAGCCGGTAGCCGTATGCCACCACTAGCGCCATCGCCCACTACATCGAGGTACCCTATTCCATGATCTGAACATAGTCTTGACGTTCCTATTTTTCTTTTTCTCTTTTTTCCCTCCGATTTTTCGCTCTTCGAATGGTGGTAATTCTACTTTGGAATACTCACATATTGGTTTACCCATGGCAGACGGAGTTTTTGAGGCGTTTTTTTTTGGAATGAAACGGCATTCCCTGTTGTCTTTTTTTTACCCTTGTCTTGATACAATTCAGTCTCATCCGACTGGCATTGGCATCTGCCTCTATTTTCTTTTTCCTCTTTTTTCATTTGCAATTCTTCATTCATGGTAACTAGCCAAGAATACCCTGGCCAGTGTCAAAATTCTTTGGATTCGGTGGCATCCCTGGTGGACAACTGTACAAAACTTAACCCCCTCCCCCCAATTTTTCTTCCATTTTCTTTTCTTCTTTATATCCACCCTTTAATAGAGACTAGCCGCTCCTGGGTCGAATTGGATACGGTAGCGCCAGATGGGCATGGAAAAGAGGGTGGTTTGTGATGAACAATTGGGACGTACATAGGAACAAGATAACTTACGGGCTTAGATCTCCGCGAATCAAGGTCTCTTGGAGTCTTGATCATAATTGAACTTCGATGCAGAACCTTCATTTCCTGTGCCTGGACATTAGACATTTCTATTTGCTCTTTTATGGCTGCGGCCTGCTGGTCCGCCACGACTTCGTGCTCTGGAGACCCATGGCGCATATTCTTTAGTTGGCTCGGCACACGATTCCCGTTCCTGATTATACGTCCCAACAGGCTGAATTCACTCCCCAACTTCAGGGCTGACTAAGAGGCAATCTCCTGTGGCTTAGTCTATCCGGTGTGGCACTTTGAAGAAGTTCTAGAATTTTTCCGGAAAACGAGGCAGATTTAAGAAATCTACGAATCCTCCATTAAGAAAACAGCCAGGCGACCAAGCCACGGGGACGGATCCGCACAGGGACGCTTAAGTGGAGTGAAACTCGTTCGTTTTTCGTCAGAACTGCTGAGCCACACCGGTCAGCCTTACGCTACGCCACGTGCGCTCATTGGCGGGGTCGCCCACATGAGGACCGCTGCCTCGTGTATGGTTTGCGTAATAGTTCATCGTTTCTGGCTATTAATAGTGGCTGCCAGGTATTCGCTCGGTACTGTACCAAGACTCCAAGTACCTGGCATCACGATATAAGAATCATCGCTGCCTTGTCTCCCTCTTCCCCTCTCGAAACTTCTCTGTCCTTCTTTCTTTCTTCCTCCCTTCCCACCCATCTCAACACTCGCTTACCCCCCAAAGTATGGCTTATCAGTATCCAAACCGTATGTTTCCTATCAAGTTTTACCGATATACTTATGCTGATGGCGTCTACAGAACCCCACTATCCCCCGCCACAGGGCTACCCCCAAGGCCCCCCTCCTCCTGGACCTCCCAATCAGTACAACTATAACAACAACTATAACAGGCCTCCTCCGGCCCCTCCAGGCCAACCTCCCTACGGGCAACTGGGTCCATATCAGTCTCCACCGCCAGGGCCACCGGGACCTCCAGGCCACTACGGCGCCCCTCCTCCCCCGCACTCTCCCTACCCACCAGCCGGTCAAGGATACGGCCCTCCTCCTGGCCCTCCTCCTCCTAACCAACATCAGCATTATGGAGCACCACCACCCGCAGGTTACGGAAACAATTATGGCCCTCCCCCTCACTCACCACAACCACCACCACCCGCTGGGCCCCCTCAACAAGGCTACGCGGCTCCTCCCTCTTTCCCTTCTCCTGGCTATACCCCCGGCCAAACCGCGCCTGGGGATTTCCGTCGTGAGGCCGATCTCCTCCGCAAAGCAATGAAAGGCTTTGGAACGGATGAAAAAACCCTGATCCATGTCCTCAGCAAACTCGACCCGCTTCAAAT
Organism: Aspergillus biplanus; assembly: GCA_027569045.1. Taxonomy (NCBI): domain Eukaryota; kingdom Fungi; phylum Ascomycota; class Eurotiomycetes; order Eurotiales; family Aspergillaceae; genus Aspergillus; species Aspergillus biplanus. The sequence goes on along the minus strand of JAPDEJ010000005.1, from coordinate 279,142 downwards.
GGCGGCTGTTCGCCAAACATACAGCGATCACATTCGTCGAGATCTATACAATGATGTCAAATCGGAAGCCAGCGGTTATCTCCGTCAGGGTCTCCTTGCTGTCATTGATGGGCCTCTAAACCACGACACAAAGTCCGCACGTGAAGCCGTGCAGGGAATTGGCACCAAGGAATGGCTCCTCGACGATGTTCTTCTCGGTCGCTCCAATGCCGACCTCGCCGCCATCGTTAACGGCTACCAACGCACATTCAATCGCTCCCTCCAGCGTGATGTCGAAGATGACCTCTCCTTCAAGACAAAGAACCTGTTCAGCGTTGTTCTCCGCGCCACCCGCCACGAGGAATCAACCCCCATCGACTATCGTACTATCCAGGCGGAAGCACAGACCCTCCATGGCGCCACTGCCGCTCGCATCGTCAATAACGCCGACGAGGTCTGCAGTCTCTTTGCTCGCTCCTCTGATGTCGAACTCCGCGCCCTCAACCAAGCATTCAGCGACCGATACCACGCCTCCCTCGAGAGTCACATCGAGAAAGAGTTCTCCGGCCATATGAAGGAGGCTTTGTTGCATATGCTCAGAACAGCAATCGACCCAGCAATGCGGGATGCTGTCATGCTAGAGGAGTGCATGAAGGGGATGGGTACAAAAGACGAGAGGTTGGTCGTACGTGTCGTGCGAGTACATTGGAATCGACAACACTTGGATCGTGTGAAGCAGGCCTATCGGTTCAAGTATAAGCAGGACCTTCTCCAGAGAGTACGAGGCGAGACAAGTGGCGATTACCAGAGGTTGATGATTGCTTTGTTGGAGTAAAACCCTTCATTTCCCCCCGATTACCGAATTCTTTTCTTTCTTTCTTTTTTTTTGCTTCTGCCTTTTCTTGTGTATCATTTTTATACGTGCCCCTATTATCCTTTGATACGTCGCAACACTAACGGGAGGCTTTTGTCCGATTATGATCGTGCTCATGATACCAAATCTGTATGACTAGTGCTCTCCGGTGGTTTTTGCGTTCCTTTTATGTATTCCCGCCAGGATCATAATTATGGTCCCAGTTGAATGCTATTGATTTACTTAATGCAAAACTAGATACACATCGCCTATACCTTACTTAGTACTCTTCTTTCCTACCGATCAGTCCATGCAAGCACAATGCCTGTATGAACTCTCATCATATCAGTCATCAGTCATAGCTATCATCATAAAGTACTCATACTCGTCGTAGCCATAATCATTACAGTTGGGAAGTGATAAAAGGGGACAAAAAGGGAGAAAAAGAAGGAAAGGGAAGGAAATGAAACCGGAGCACATGAAGAAAGAAAAAAGAAAGAAAGAAAGAAATGGAACATATCGAATCGAAAAATCCCACCTATGCAACCTCCCCGACAATAATGACATGAGATCCAGGAAATAGCCCAGTCATTCCCGCATAACATCCCCAATACCAATCATCATTGATATTCTCCGCTTCCGTGATCTCAGCGCCGCGAGGAAACATGAGTTCATCCCGAACGCCATCCTCGGGATACCAGGACCAACGCGCATGGACAATAAGCCCGACGCCGCCATCCGGGGGAAATCGACGGGACGGTGGTGTAGTGTTGACGTCCGGGTTAGTTATGCGTTCACGGTCTCGCTCAGTGGTCCAAGCGGGGCGGAGACGGGACGCCTTCTTTCTTCGTTCTGTGCCTTCCTTCCAGCTCCAGTCACCGATTCCTTTCTCGGGAGAAGAGGTTGCCGGGGTGGTGGGGCTGGTGGCAGGGGAGGCAGAGGTAGGTGTTGCTACAGAGGTAGGCGGCAGGTGGTTTTCTTTGAGAGCACGACCGCCGACGAGGTCGTGAACAATAACCCTTCGTTGGCCTTCTTCGTGGTCTTCGAACCCGATAACCACCATGCGGTGGCCCTTGAGACAGCGGCGCCAGCCGTTGTGTCTGTCTTCTTTGGAGATTTTGGCCATGGCACCGAGTCTCAGGTAACAGTTCCAGCAGATATCGTAGTCGCCATCGTTGCATTGGAGGCAGTGGAATCGGAGCGATAAGGTGGGGATTGGGCAGGTACATATGTCACATTTAGTGGAGAAGGATAGGATCTTGAAGGATTCTTGTTCATTTGGGCCTCTGTTGGACCCGTCACCGGTTGGGCGACTTCCGGATCCGATACGGCAGATCGGGAGCAATGCATGTGTGCAACATTTTCCCTGGTTGACACATCGATTACAAAAGCCCCAGTCGCCCTCATTGCATCGGTTACATTTCCAAAAGCAGTCGTTGGCGGGGGACTGGCAGGTGTCGCAGAAGAGACCCTGCTGTAGTCTGTGAGCTGGGTTGTCACTCGTCATCTCCTTTCCATCTCTCACGAATTTCTGGGCCATTTCAGGTGGACGAGAGTATTTGTATGACTTTAAAACGTGTTGAGATTGTTGCGGCACGTTGGGTCGGCCATTGGCCGATGCGCGCATACGTTCGAAATCCGCTTCGGCAGATGGGCCGAAACCCTTCCAGTCTAGACATCCCCGGCCAAGCCGATAGCACCTAAGACATAGATGGTAATCGCCTTCTTTACATTGTGGGCAGGTCTTATGTAGGTCATATTGGATGTTGGTCTTTCCGCACCGGTCACACGATATCGATGGCTCGGGGTAGGAGGGTACAGGCTGGGTCGAAGCGTTGGATCGCGATGATAAAAGTCGCCTGTTTGCGTCTTGCCTCGCCGAGCCACCCACTTCACCTACGAGAGAGCTGGCTGCAGGTGGTCCTGGCCGGCTGATTTCCAGGCGTGGTGATGGGAGACTTTCTTGGGGGCTGCTTGCCGATGACGGGGATACCCTTGGAGAGTCGACGGATGATCTAGTGCGAGCATGACCCACCGTTCGCTCTCTGGCTCCTCGAACCGATACGTTTGGAGCACTTTGATCTGATGAGGTCGCACGACGTGTCCGCACCGCAGTAGCATCTATAGTCTGGGAGCGCGCATGGGAGTTCCGTGGTCGATCCGCAATCATATCGCTTGATGATCTGCCCGTGGTTCGTAGGGTGACATCGGACGACGACGCTGGGCTGATAGGTATCGGCGATGTCCTCCTCCGACGATTGTTTCCTTGCTCTGATAGACGTCTTTGATGGTTGGTTGTTCCGGGACGGGATGAGGGAGGCTCAAGCAAAGATGGTCTTGCCGCTGGAGGATTTCTTGAAGTGTCCGATTGAGTAGGCGAAGTCTGGGGTCTCTGTCCAGACTGAGACCTTGCACGAGGGCGGTTCTGTGCCTGTGGTGCCTCCTGGGTTTCCTGGGTTTCCTGGCGTTGTTGAGAGCGCGATCGAAGCCTGTGCCGCCGCCGATATGCGTCGGCAATCCGCTCGCTGAGCTCCTCCTCCTGTCCGGGTACAAGATTATCCAGATCAATATCATCTAGCAGGCCTTCCTCGAAAATCTGTCGTAAAATTTCTTCTTCCATGGTCTCCGTATCCGATAAACTCAAGAGGGAGCGTAGACTTGACTGGTGCTCGACCCTTCTGGTGCGCTCGGAGGCTTCGTCTGATCGCACGGTCGGTGTCGGGCGAGGTGCTGCTCGCTGTCGTCGTGCCGCCCGTTCCTCCTCCCTCCGCCGTCGAGAGCGAGCATCTTCTCTCTGTCCGTCCGAATCAGTGTTATCCGCCCGTCGGGTCCGTGATGACTGTCCTGAACGGTGAGCCGTCCTTGTCCTTGCCCGAGTCTCCTGGAGACTGAGCTCACGAATCTCCTCCAATAATCTCCGGTCGTCCTCGTCCGACTCCGCAGCACTGCCTCCAGGGGAAGTCAAGAGAGGCAAAATAGACTCGCCATGTTTATACCTCCGCTCAATCTCTACTTTTTCTTCTGCAGTTTTGGCACGATCGGGGTTGGCTGCCAGAACCATGTCCAGCAGGGTTGTGACCGTGGCATTGGGGCGAGTCTCGCGAACGGTCGCGCGGCATGACGGACAAGTGATTCGGACGGAGGATGATCTACGGGCCGCCTGGGTTGCGAACCATTCCTTCAAGCAGGACCCGCAGAAGGTATGCAGACAGTCGAGGAGGGTAAGAGGTTGGTAGAGCAAATCTGTGCAAATCTGCCCAACTCGTCAGCAAACAATTACAGCCACATTGTTAGTGAATCGTTTAAGTATGTTATTCTCTCATCATCATATCCATCCTCTCCTCCATTTTTCGAGATTTGTTGGACGTAATGGTTGGATGCAAGGGGTGGACAATCACTGCCAGGCAGCCAGGTCTAGAATATTCCCCCGCGTTTGGGTTGCTGCGCCCCTCTTCGACACTATCAAAGGCTCAAGGGTAAGGTTGGGACTTACCGAGCATGTTAATTCTCTCTCAAGGTCCCCCAATCCAGGACCGGCTGGTGGCTCAGTCGACATGGGAAAAGACTGTTCTGCGAAGGTGTCACTGGGGTAGGGAAAGAGGAGAGGGAGAGGATGAAGAAGTGAACCGTGGTTGGTTGTCGGGCAAGGCGTCAAATCGGCCCACGGATCGATTCCCTTCGATCGGGCCCACAAGGAATATTAATAGCGCAAATATTTATAAGGCTCGAAGAATCAACAGTGAGCCAGCTGAGGTGAGACGACAGCTGAAGATACAACAGCTGAAAGAATCGGTGAACTCGCCATCGACAATAAATTGGAGTCAATTTCCACACACGCATAAACACACACAACCTGACAGCGCAAAACACGAGGAAACAATTAATTCTCTTCTCAACGGCATCAAATTACGACCAGTAGTAAGGCAGTAGCACAATCAATCCCCCCCATCCCTCTCTTTCTCCCAAAACCAGTGGTAAAACCTCCTCCATTGATTCGCTTCATCCTCTACATAATCTCCCACCAACTCCGCCGTCTCATTAGAGTTCAACCCGTCCAAGTCAACCGGATTCGTATTGGACGTCATATCAACCGCGACATTGCCCGTATGGCTACCCAAAATATCCTCCGTGTTGCTTTTCGCCTTCTCAGCAAGATCTTTAGCCCCCTCACGAGCAGCCTCGGCATATTCTTCTGCTTGTTCACGAGCCCGCTCCAGGAGCTCATCCGGAGTGGGATACCGTCGAGTAATAATCAGGAGGAGATAATAGCTTCTCACAATCATAGAATAGACCGCGTCTTTTACAAGTATCGTAAACCCATGAGAGAAGAAACCTTTTAGCACTTCGCCTGAAAGACCGGCATACAGTGCAGGCACACCCTCCGTTCGAGCGATCGTAAGGACGTTGGAAATTATCGCTGGCATTAATAGAAATGCACCAGAGTCGTCACCTTCATCAACATTCGAGGGCTTTTTGGTAGATGACGAGTGGGTATTGGAGACCTGTGAGCGGGTCTTCGCCATCGAAAAAGGATAAGTTATTGACGACGCCGCCGATTTGCTAATAGCAGCGAGGAAGAATGTCGCGGCTGCAGAGGGCTTCTTGATTTGGTCATGACGGAGGAGGGCATACTTGAGCACCTCGTTAAGGAAAAATGTAATCGAAGGGTTTAAAGTCAAGATGAGCGACGCTGAGTACCCGGACCAAAATCCTCGAATGCCTTTCTCCGACCGAATTTGGCGCGCAATATCCCTCGAGCATGCTGTCGACTTAGAGGTTTGCTTTCGAGCCACAATATTGGCTAGTGGTGTTGTAAAAAGCTTTGCAAACGCTCCCGCGAGCACCCCAATCGCCAACTCATCTATGACCGGCAGAACCGTATGTTTTGACCTTCTTCGTCGGCCATACCTGGCTAGTATCCTCCGTTGTCTGAAAAATTCGTATGCGAGGAAGAATAGAAATGAGTCGAGGATGGTCTTAACTGTGTCCTGCGTAAGTCCGGTGTAAAAGCTTCCAAGTCCTCCCCGATCATATATTTTGCGAGCCGCATCTGAAATGCATGTATACTCCTCTGAGTCACCTTCCTCTTTCTTTGGTTCCTTTCCTTTCTTGCTGCTTTGTCGCTGTGTCTGCAATCTTGCAATAATGAGACTCAGCGGGTATGTGGTGACATTGGATATTGCGGCCCCAACAGCGCCAGCAACAGCATTGCCTAAGGTAGGCAGCGCAGGCCCATGAAGCACAGCCTTCCTCCAATCATCTTTAGGAGGCATATCTTTATATTGGTTGTACAGCTCAAAAGAATCCTAGAGTGTATAGGAAAGATTAACTGATATCCAAAGCTCTGGACTTGCTTGGGGCATTGGAGCATACTAATTTAGATTCATAAGTGCCTTTATAATCAGACATTTTGGCCACGTATCTTGCATCAGGGCAGAGTGAATGTTCGCCTCGTGCTTACCATTTCAATATAGTATTTGGAGCAGATATAAAGGATAGAAAATTACCTAGGTAGTTCACTGGAACAGAGGGGATGGAGATAACGTCATGCGCATGTGGTCCGTGCACTCGGCAATCTGAAGCATGTGATTCGGAGCCAATTACCCTCTAACATCATCCCTCCAACTTTTTAGAGATATTATGATTATCTGCATATTAAGGATAAGAGAGATAGGCCGGTAGAGCTGAGAAAAAAAAATTAGGGATGTTGGGGGATAACAAAAACATAGCGCCCTGTCTCCATTTGGAAGTGTATATAGATGGAATACATAGGACACTACCTAGTAGGTGCGAATAGTCGCTACTATACAACAAATAAACAAGGAATTATTTACTTAGACGCCGGATGCATACTCTGAGTAGTAAGCTCCTTGACTGCGCTGCTCAGAGGCTTGTTCGTCACCATCCGCTCAATCCGCGCCTAATAATCACGAAACCCTTTACCCCCGACAAATTTTTATTTACCTATGTGGCGCTAGTCCTACATATATTTCTTTATTACGTCTCTTGAAGGGCACGAGGCACATTTATCTACTGCCAACCAGTCATACTGAGCAGCTTTGGCACAACTTCAATAAAAAAGTGATGCATTGGCTACCACGGCCATCTGGCTTGGAACTATTTCACAATTGCAATCCAGGTAAATGACGAGTCACGTATTTCATTCAGAGTCTAGGAGCACCCGGTCAAGTAAGTCAAGTTAATGCAGAATATAAGGAGTGATAATAGGACGCCCAGAAATGTCGCAACGGGTACAAAAGGAGTCTTCCAATTCAGGATAACGATTTTTGTAGCGAGGTGGCAAGGATTAACCACCTGGCAGTTGGCACTAGTTAAGTATATACTTAGTAGGGCCAGGTGAGTAAATATATATTGGATTGCTGGAAATTAGACTGGGGGTGGGCCTCAATTAACCCTTCCATTGCAGTTATATTTCATTTCAATCGACAGTTTTTCGGCACTATTGGTTCGGTCAATATCATGCTCCATGCAACATGAGTATCCCTCGCTCAGGCAGCGCAGAGCATTATCCATTTTAAAGCGAGAATGTACTTATTCTGATGACATGTCTCTCAAAACACGCCAATAACAACCACTTGTTCATTTTCAGCCTGGCTCTCAAACAGTCAATTCAACGGCGAGCATAGCTGCATTGTTAAAGGGGGGAAGAAAAGAAGGGAAAGGCCAGCTAGAAGCCATTGGAGCTTTCCCAACCATCAACTCTTTAGCAAAGTGGTGGTGATGTCCAGAACCACCCACAGAGGCATGACGCAACCTCCGCGGAATATAGAAATACAACTGGGGGCGAAAATCAGCTGATCCGAGAAATATTGCGGCCATCACGTTGTGAGTTTACTCACCTTTGGGCTTAGCATCCCGCAAAAAAGATGCATTCACACAATAAGCCGTAGGAAAGCATAGCAAAAGGCCCAATGAATTTGTCTGTTTCCTCAACGGGGAGAGCATACAAACTGTCAGCATCGCCACATCTTCAGACATCGTCTTTATTTCACCGTGAAATTTCCAGAATGCCTGGAACATTATGAAGACCCTAATGCCCTTCGTAACATTGGCAGTGGCTCATAGGAGAGCCTATCTAACCATGTTTTTGGACAATGACGGGCTGGTTCCCGAATAATCCGCGGTGACACGGGGTATTTTGGAAATCTCCCGGTCTTTGGTCTTTCTCTTCGCCTTCGCGAATAATGTCCCCTGATATTTCTAGCGAGCCACCGATCCTTCACATTATAAAGCATCAGCATTGAACCTCTTCGAACCCATGCGTTTCAGCAAAGACAACCGTAGTTATACTCTCATTTCTGTTCACCATGTCCCTAAAACTGCTCTGTCTTCATGGTTGGGGAACCAATATCAAGGTGAGAACCTCGCCCTTCTAGAACCAGCATGTAATTACCTTAAATTGATCTCTCTTCCGCCAGATCCTTCAATCACAACTGAGTATGTGTCACCCACCATCTCCCCCTCTTCCACCTATTTTTCTTTTCCATCTGACGGGTGTGTTCCAGGCGGATTGACCACAGATCTCCGTCGGGACAATACGGCAACATTCCACTTGATCGAAGGCGACGTGGACTCGGTACCCGGCCCCGGGATTGAGGGTTACTTTGACGGCCCCTATTATAGCTACTATCAGTTCCCTCGCTCGTTTACTGACCCAGATCCGGATGGCGAATCTCTTCATGACGCCTACGATTATCTATATGAAGTGATCGAAGAAGAGGGACCGTTCGATGGTGTCCTTGGCTTCTCGCAAGGCGGGACCCTGGCTGCTAGCTTCCTGATTGATCATGCCAAAAAATACCCACATAAAGAACCTCCCTTCCGCTGCGCTATTTTCATCAATTCATTGCCCCCGTTTCGAATGAACCCCGGTGAAGATCCAGTCGTAGATGACGATCTGGACGGGTATATCAATATTCCAACAGTGAGCATTGCGGGAGCGCAGGATCCGCTTTTTCAGTACTCGCTTGCCTTGCACCGTCTGTGCAATCCGTCCAAGTCAACGTGGGTGGTTCACAGCAGGGGACACGATATCCCGATCGACAATAAAAACGTATTCGCAATGGCGATGGCAATAAGAAAATTGGCCGTCCAGGTATCAATGAATTGGTGATAGATGGCATCTCCGTTTGCTCTTTTTGGGGTGTTCTTTTGTGGAAGAAGCATCGTCTAGATCTATGAATAAATTAAAATCGAATTCGGGGCAGGTATAAGGCATACCTAATATTAAATTGACTTGGTATGGACGTGAACCAACAGATATCCCAATTGATAGATAGAACTGAGTAGTAGTTGTTTCTTAGAAGATCAGGAAAGCGTGTAGAGGAAAAGAGGGGAAACTCTTCACCCTAAGGCGATTCAGTTATTTATTTTGTGGCAAGCTGCCCTCACAAAGTGCTGCCAGTTTGGATGGAAGAGTTGAATTCACTCAAATATTATTACTAGCAAGCTTGGGTAGCCACTAGCCAGTCAAGTCAGTCAGTCAAGCTTATTCACCCTCCCATTTGGCGACTGATGATATGCAAGGGAGAGCTGCTAGCGGCTGATAAGGGCATCTCGATGACGTCCCAGAGAATGTAGACAAGGAAGCGCGGCATAGTAGGTACCACAGTTGACACCCAACAGTGAGTGTGGAACAATGCTGATAATATGACTGGACGTGGTGTTAGCCAGCGTTACCCGGGGGTGCTGAGAGCCTGCCATAGGAACATCTAAGATTTCATATTCAGAACTCCCCATTTTTCTTTCTTAATTCCCCCTAGTTAAAAATCCCAATTTACTGGCTGGTGATGCCGGCCTCTCTTCAATAGAAAGCTTCGAAGCGAGCAAAGCGATGGAGATATTTTCCCATCCCGCCACATTCAAGGCTTTCACGGCTCCAGATGCCAGTTGGAAAGGGACTTGCCTGGTCGGACTTGGCCTTCTCGTCCTCATCTATGCTGTCACAGCGATCTGGGCCTGGTATCCGCTGCGCAAGGTGCCTGCACCGTCTCTGTGGGCACACTTCTCCTACCTCTGGCTTGGAAAGACTACCCTGAGCGGAAGGCAGCATTGGGTCTACCGCGACTTCCGCCAGAAATATGGTCCCTTGGTGAGAATCGGACCCCGTATTATCCATACCGATGACCCAGAAATTATCCGAAAAATCAACGCTCCCCGCGGCCTCTACCACAGGAGTGATTGGTACATGGGCGCCCGCTTCAACCCACATCATGACAACCTCCTTAGCATGTTAAACCCTGAACACCATTCACAGTTCAAGAAACGGGTCGCTCCTGCCTACAACCGACGCGAGGCACCCGACTTCGAGCCCGCAATCGACTCTCAGATAAATGCCATGTTAGAGCTCGTCCGCCGCAAGTGTGCTACCGCCTCCAAGCAGGGGAACCAGGCTATTATTGACCTATCTGCGCTCATGAGCTATCTGAGCATGGATATCATTACCCGACTGGGGTTTGGCCAGGAGATCGGCTACCTGAAGGATGATACTGATCATTTTAACTTTCTTCAATCGCTACATGCTGCATGGCCGTTTCTAACATTCTCTACGGATGTTCCCTGGATCAGGAACGTCTTGTTCTCGCGGATAGGGCTGCTTTTGATGGGACCGCGCTCGACAGATAATAGGGGCCTTGGCGCGCTCATGGCGTAAGTAAATACTGGTCCTGGTCCTTTGGCTTACTATCTGGTTGGTACTCACAAACCTATGGCAGAACGGGCAAATATTGCGTTCGCAAGAGATTTGAGGAGGGAAAGAAGGGGAATGAGGGCAAGCAGGACATGTTGGTACATAATCTCCCCGTGATACCGTACTCTAGATTCAGAGAGACTTACACAGCAACGGAAAAAATTAGGCGTCATTTATGCGTCGCGGCCTAAGCCAGCAGGAATGTGAACTGGAAACCCTGCTCATGCTTGTTGCAGGCTCCGAAACGACTTCCTCAGTCATCCGGTCTACGCTTTTGCATTTAATATCCACCCCCCGCGTTTATTCAAGGCTGAAAGCAGAAATCAGAACAGCCGTCAAAGAGGGGAGAGTGTCAAGTCCAATCAAACAGGATGAGGCAAGAGGTATCCCTTATTTACGGGTAAGTGAATCCCGTTGACCGGAGCTGGTGCAAGCTATTGGAGTATATCCAGTCCACAAACAGACACTAATATACATTAAATGAGCAGGCCGTTATATATGAAGGACTGAGGATGCGCCCACCCCTTCTCGGGCTTTTCTCAAAGGCCGTTGCTGAAGCTGGGGATGTGCTTCATGGAATCCATATCCCGGCTGGCACAGCGATCTCCACCAATATCTCGGCTCTCGTGCTCTCTCCGGTCCTGTTTGGGGACGACGCAGACATATTTAGGCCAGAGCGGTTTCTGGAGGTCGAGCCAAAGAAGCAGCAAGAAATGGAACGTAGCGTTGATTTTGTGTTTGGATCAGGCCAGTACATGTGTGTTGGGAAGACTATAGCCCTTATAGAGCTTAACAAGGCTATTTTCGAGGTTAGTTTGGATGACCCAGGAAGGATATGACTCACTACTGATCTGTTGTTAGACAATGAGAGCATTTGAGCTCCAGTTAGTGAACCCTATGAGCCCGGTGAAATCCAAGACTTATGGAGTTTTTCTCGACGATGATATGTTGGTGAGCTTCAAGGAAGAGGTGCCTACCGAGCCCTAATCGGGAGAGGGGGCCTCGGAATGTGATCTGGACATCCAGCTACACAATGATTCTACTCCTAGGGGCCGGGAAAGTTGAGAAATCATTACTCAAACAATAAAATTAAGTTTAAGAATTGGCCTTAAATCAAAAAAATTAAAGCTCAATCAGCCAGGGATGCAAGTCGCCGAGACAAAAAAAGTAGTCACGCCCGGGATCGAACCGGGAACCATCTCGGATTTAAGTCCAGCTAATGTGAACGAGATATCATAACCATTAGACCACGTGACTGTTTCTTGTTGAAAAGAAGCGGTAAATTTTGGTCTATGAGCTGTGATGTCTCAAGGCTGTCAGAGTGCATATCATCGGGGTAGCTGGAAGAGCGCTTGTGATGGGGTGCTGGGTTTTTTAGGGGGGAGGGCGGTTGTACAGCTGCAGGTACCCTGGTTGATCATTCCGCAAACTCTCAAACCTTAAAACCAGAAAAGCGGGGGAAATAAAACAAATGAAAAACAGGAGGTAGGGGAGCGGATCATGAAGCATCTTCAAATATCCAGTTCCAAACAGGGATATCAATAGATGTGGCAAATTCTTACCTCTGCCTTTGAAAGTGCGTTGACCTCAGAGTCCACAAACCTGTTTCAAACTGTTGCCTGACCCGGATTCGTCAGCAGTGGACAGGAGCCTTAAGCCCTAATTCGACCACCTTCTATTTCATGACTCAACTCAGGCGCCTCAGTGGTTTTACGAGGTGGTTACAATTGTTCGGTCATCCGCACTCTTCATGTATTACTGTCTGTGCCCTGAACCGTCACCTGGGTTCAGTGTCTGCCCGGTTTTGAATGCGCGTGAACCTTTCACGTGTCGGCCGCATGACCCAGAGGCAGAGGCTGAGCGCCTTATAATGCGCTCTTCTCACACTTTCTGGAGCATTACGAAAAGGATATCGATTTGCTTCACCTTCATCAATATGAAGCTTTGCCCCGCTAGCTGAGCCCCAGTGTCTGGTTCGTATAGAATGATTCAAAGCAGGGCTGTGGCTTGTTGCTAACCTTTCTGCCTGGAACTTGCTTTCCTCGATCTCGGGCGATGAATCACTCTTTAAATACCTCACTTGCCCGCCACGATTATCCATCACAGAAATAATTTCTAATCTTTTTCACTCGAATCCATAAACATGCCACACCTACGATACCATAGAAGGCGTCACTCCTGGCCTTACTGTGACTCGGGGACACATTTCCGGGGACGTCGAGATCTACCAGTTATCACAGTCACAGCGCCTGAGGAGGATCAACTTGATGCACAATCAGAGCTTGAGTCCCAGTTTCTAACGCCAATAGTTTCAGCAGATCTCCTTGAAGATGACGTTTCTTCAGCGGGTATTATTCGTACTGAACCCACCCGATCCCACTATCGAATATGGTCTTCTCCCAAAGAAAGCCCGAAGGAGCATCAAGCTACTAGCGGTGCCGGAACTGGGTCTCTTCAACGGAGAATGCAGCCACCTCTAGACAGAGCCCGATCGCTCTTTGTTTTACCGACAACACTCACTACAAAGGAGAATATGATGATTTCATATTGGGTGCAGCGGTTCTCGGCTCATTCAATCTCAACCGACGGAAGGGGGAGGAGCACGGGTCAAGGGCGTGGGCGTTTGGTGGTGGAAAGGAATCACAGAAGATGTCATTCGGAACAACCACGCTCATGGAGGGAACCGAGTTTGGGTATCTGGACTCTTGAAGAGGAGTGACATGGGCCCACTTTTCGCTTTCCTGGCTGGTTGTTTCTTTTCATTTCTTTTTATTTGGGTTCTTTTGTGCTTTTTTAATTTCCTCCTTTTTATGTTTTTCGACGGATTTTTTTCGGGGTGATCTTTCACTTTGGGAGTAAATGTCCGATTTGCATAGAACGGTTTGCATGTAGGCAGGCGTGGGCAAATTTGGCCAGATATTCATAGCATGGAAGTGTTAAAAAAGAACTTGGTATGAACAGGGCATGTCAGCCTGGACAAAGCACATGGGAAGGAACTGGATATTGGTGACAAAAAAAAATGAGAGAGTGAGACAGAAATGTACATGATCTTCTGAATATATCGGCGGAGTTCCGTAATAGGTATGGAGTTGGTCATCGGGTTCCTTCGTGCGTCAGATGATCGCCATGAGTTGATTTTTGTACAATGCAATGTTTTTCCTCGAAAAGTGCATGTAGGTGAGATAATATTGGTAAATATAATTTATAATACTTATTAGAGTCCCTAAAACTAGACGTTGTGTGCTATGATCTCAATAAAATGATTCTTGGCGATCGATATATATTTTGGATTGTGGCTGGAAATCCCTCGTTTTGAATGAATGATTCCGATACGTCTTCCCCAGCACGAAACATCCAGCTTTCGATTTTGTGAAAGCTCCGGGAAATGAAAATTGAAAAAATCCATTGCTTTTCCTTGCATGAGCGTCCCTCCTTCCTGCAAGGGCTGATGGGAAAAGGAGCAGTTCCCCGAGGTTGATGCCTCGCAGATGCCTCGCAGCCTGACAGCCAGAGGTTCATCTGCCGAGGGATCTAGCCCCGAACAGGCTAGACCATGGTTGTGCCATCCGCTAGTGTTGAGTCGGGCTTGGATGAATCAGCATGCAACCTTGGGTCTCGTTGCAATCAGCCATTCAGAGCGTCTCGTCGGCGCTTATTAAGCCCCCTTGGCCAGGAGTGTGAGACTGAGTGTCAGACTGACTAAAGTTCCTCCCACAATCCTCAATTTTTTTCCTTCGGAGTTCTCTGACTTTCTCTCTCTTCCTTCTCCCTTCTTTGTTTCCTCATCGGTGATATTATTATTATTTAACTGGCCTCGAGGCCGTGAGCTATTGTTGTACTCCCTTATTGAGACTCTATTGTGACTGCTCCACCCTCTCCATCCGATTCATTGTTCTCTTGTCTTCCACCTCGATCCACTGATTGGATCAGCCTCCTCCGTTCCATTGGTTCACTCCCCTCCGCCCACTGCCGCCTGAACCCACTGGAACAACTCCTCTTTTGACACTCCCGACAACCTCACTCCCAGCTGCCTTCACAAGGGCTTTATCTCTTCACCTCCCTCCCATCAGTGTATCGTTCTTACTTGCCAAACCGATGAACTCGCCTCTGTGGCCCCGCGGTTATTACCTCCTCTAAACCTCCTTGCACCACCTGGCCCACCTTGTAGCCCTGCAGGATGCGGTGGCGGCTGCCTGGTGCCCGGTCGACTCTTCCCGCCAGCGTCGCACTCCTCCTGATCCCTGTTCTTGTTGCTCCGCAGCAGCTGCATGAACGTCATGACATTCCTTCTGCCGTATCTGTACCCCGCCAACAGACGGGGTATGTTTCTAGTAGCGAATCCCCCTCCACGTTGAATGTGAAGTCCGACGATGCGAGCGCCCTAGCAACCATGGCTCTGGCGGGCTCCGGCCGCGCCGTTCGAGCCCCTCCTGCCCAGGTCAGCAGCCCGTCTGCTGGCCTGGCACCGCAGCTCCATGCGCGGTCATTGCAGGACTGGGAGGTTGAGGACTTTGTTCTGATGGCGACCGTCGATGGTAGCATTCACGCACGCGACCGCAAGACTGGAGCTCCCCGCTGGGCCCTCGAGGTCCCGAGTAGCCCAATGGTCGAGAGCATATATCACAGAGCGAACCGCTCGAGTTTTGATAGCACCCAACCTGAAGATGACTTTATATGGATCGTTGAACCGAGCCAGGGTGGGAGCTTGTACATTTTCAGCCCGGGTCCCCATGCCGGCCTCCAACAGCTTGGATTGACTGTGAAGGAACTCGTGGACGAGACGCCTTATTCTGGAACCGACCCTGCCGTTACTTATACGGCTCGAAAGGAGACAACCCTTTATACAATTGATGCTCGTGCCGGTACAATCTTGCGGGTGTTTAGTTCAAGAGGCCCTATACCTTCCGGGCCGGAATGTAGGAAGGTCGATGATCTCGATGTAGACACTGATGGTTGTGAATCACCTTCCGGTACCCTGGTCCTGGGACGTATAGAGTATGCCGTGGCTATCCAGAACACCGAAACCGGCGACCCAATTTGCACCTTGAAATTCTCTGAGTGGACCGCCAATAACCGGGATATGGATCTCCAGAGCCAATACTTCCAGACAATGGATCAGAGCCATATATATAGCATGCATGATGGGGTGGTCCTCGGGTTTGATCACTCGCACATGGAACGTCCCCGATATACACAACGATTTTCCTCACCCGTAGTCCGGGTTTTCGACGTGGCCCGACCTGTCCAGAGCGACTCTTCTGATTCACTAAAACCCCTTGTCCTTCTATCTCAACCCTTGCAACCACCCGATCCGGACTACGGCTCCCTTGATGAGCGTGATGATCAGGTATTTATTGATTATACGGAGGGGGGCGGTTGGTATGCCATGTCTGAGGCGACTTACCCCCTTGTCACCGGGAGGGCCAAAACGGCCCAATGCTACGAAAAAGATTATTTCCGCCGCGGACAGCCACTCATGAGCCTGACGACCAACCAGCAACGGGACGCTTTGGCCGGGGTTCACTCGCTTAATAGCCCACGAATTCCCCGGCGTCATATCCCCAGCATTTCGGGCCCATCTGCGGAGCTTTCTAACGATACTCCAAGGGAGGTTCTTCGTAGCCCATCGGAGCTGGCCCTCCCACCGGCCTTGCGCCACAGTACCATCATTCGCAAGAGTGTGGATAACGCCGCTGACATTTTCATTTTGCTTGTCTTCGGCCTTTTGGCAATGTTTGTTTATTTCAACTCGCACAATCTCCGAGACCTTGCCAAACAGAAGTTGGACATCAAAAATATTATTTCAGCATACGGACAAGCGCCCTTGTCCACTCCCTCTACACCTCTCGTTGACCCCGCAAACGTGAAGCGAGATTTAAATGCTGTGCGCCCCCCAGTCAATAATGTCACAGTCGACATCAATATAGATGACCAGTCCCTTAATGATGGAGCTGCGACACCTAAGCCAAACAAAGATCGGAATGTTCTTGCGCCTGATGCCACCCCTCGGGTCCGTATACAGGAACCTTCGCGGGATCCTGACGCTGATGATGACGTGGAGGAGCTGACGCTGCAGGACCAGGAGAAGCCGAAGAAAAAGGCTCGCCGTGGTCGCCGTGGAGGGAAGGCTCACAAACGAGGGAAAAAGCCAACTGAGGAGGATAGCAAGGGAGAGACTAACAGCGACGGAACCCTCCAGCCCCCACGCCCCGAACGCGCAGCTTCCCTGAGCCGTACCGCAACGGCAGAAGTGATTGAAATGGACGGTGTTCTCCATATTGGCCGACTCCAGATATTTACAGACATTGTACTTGGACATGGAAGTCACGGAACGGTAGTATATCGAGGCTCGTTTGATGGACGAGATGTAGCTGTTAAGCGAATGCTGGTCGAGTTCTATGATATTGCATCCCACGAGGTCGGATTACTACAGGAAAGTGACGATCACAACAACGTCATTCGGTATTACTGCCGGGAACAGGCGGCAGGCTTTTTTTATATCGCCTTGGAACTGTGTCCAGCCTCTTTACAGGAAGTTGTGGAACGCCCAGGAGAGTATCCACAGCTTGTCCAGGGAGGACTGGACATGCCTGACATCTTGCGACAGATCATTGCAGGAGTAAGATATCTTCACTCGTTGAAGATTGTCCATAGAGACCTTAAGCCCCAAAATATCCTGGTTGCAACGCCCCGAGCACGTGTCGGTTCACGGTCTATTCGTCTTCTCATCTCCGATTTTGGCCTCTGCAAAAAACTTGAAGACAATCAAAGCTCATTCCGCGCCACGACGGCCCACGCGGCGGGTACTTCTGGATGGCGAGCTCCCGAGTTACTCGTGGACGATGACAAAAGCCCGGTGATTCAAAATTATGAGTCGCAGTACACGGATTCATCCGAGCCGGCAGTTGTGGATCCTCAAACCAATCGGCGAGCAACTCGGGCCATCGATATATTTTCTCTTGGATGTGTCTTTTACTACGTCTTAACGCGTGGTTCCCATCCATTCGACAAAAACGGCAAGTTCATGCGCGAGGCGAATATTGTCAAGGGCAACTTCAATCTCGATGAACTCCAGCGTCTAGGTGAATACGCTTTCGAAGCTGATGATTTGATTCGCTCCATGTTATCCTTGGATCCTAGAAGACGGTAAGGCTAAGTCTGATTTGATCCGCTTTTGGTTCCATGCTAATTCTATTTTTGTAGTCCTGATGCTAGCGCGGTCCTGACGCACCCCTTCTTCTGGCCCGCTTCCGACCGTCTCAGCTTCCTGTGTGACGTTTCGGACCATTTCGAGTTTGAACCAAGAGATCCTCCGTCAGATGCCCTATTATGCCTAGAGTCCGTTGCGGAACGGGTCATGGGCCCAGATTTAGACTTCTTGAAAATGCTTCCCAAAGACTTCAAGGATAACCTTGGAAAGCAGCGCAAGTACACGGGATCCAAGATGCTGGACTTATTACGAGCGTTGCGCAACAAACGCAACCACTATAATGACATGCCCGAACATCTCAAAGCGCATATTGGTGGGCTGCCAGAGGGATATCTAAACTTCTGGACCGTGCGCTTCCCCAGTCTTTTGATGTCTTGTCATTGCGTGATCGCAGACTTGAAATTAACCAAAATTGACCGGTTCAAGCGATATTTTACACCTGTTGAATAGTGGACATATATTAGGGATAGTTATAGATAGTTGCATATCATGGTTTTATTTAATGGACAAATGATGTTAAAGTTTTTTTTCTTTATTTTTTTAGTATATTCTGGACCATATTTGTACGCAGATACCCCCCACGCCTACTGGACCTTCCACCATATATGTTCAGGGTGCTGTTGAGTGTATACTGTTTGTTCGCGCTTGCGGGGACCTGGAGAAAAAGCAAAATGAAAAAAGAAAGAGAAGAACAAAGAGATGTGCGTGGTGATGCTGGCATTGGCAGCAGCAGGACGGGCACGATGCAGACAGGTTCGGGGATCCTAGGCAACTCGTCGCGGTCAGCATTGAGGAACAACTCAAATAATATACACCACGGATGGAGGGTCTTTGGACTTCTGGTCCTTTTAAATAGGACGGGAATCGCTTCTCTTGAACTAAGTAGGCGTGATTGTGGTGAAGACCCGGAGGAAATTCTTGGTCGTGGATTGCAGGTTCTACGTTGATTGGCCTTCCCAGGCAGAGAGGATGCCTCCTTCCCGTTCTTCAAAAGACAAGGATTTCTTTCTTAATTTACATATCCCTCCGATTCAGATTTGGCTCTTTCAATTTCCTTCGCCTTGGCTGGCCAACCGTATCACTGTTGCAAATCAAACATCAACGCAGCTAAAGCCGAGGGAAATTGGTCTGCTCATTGCCTAAGTTAGGGCACATGATGATCGGCGTCTTCCTTGGGGGGTTTCTGTGCACTACCGTCCTGCCTCCATCTTGCAAGCCAGGAAACCCGTGATATATGTATACGTTGACTTTATCTCGACTTGAAGACACTTTGAGGCAGGGCCGATGGCTTGTCGATCGCTATTCGGAGTATTCCTGCCGTCTGCATGCCAGAGCACTCTGGTAACTGGCTAATATTATTTTGAGATTAGACCTAATTAGACAGAATAAAGTCTAATAATACGTGTCTGGAACAAAGTATTGACTGATAGACCTCAGTGCTGATTTGATTTATGGAGGGGTTCGTCCTTGTTAGTCGGAGTACTCAAAATATGTCGTTGGATGCAGCTACTCGGCCTCTCGGAGAGGTCTGTGCTATTATTTAACTAGGCTCGTAAGATATTCCTTTATAGGCCTCGATCAGACTAGTTTAGGGCATCTCATATGCAGAAACATGGCCTTGACCTGTCGAAACCCGGGGGCTTATTGCTTGCTTCTTGATGCTGATCCCGCTGTTAAGTATATACTAGTACTTCGCAGTTGTCGGGTATTTGTGCTCTCTCACTTTTTTCTTTTCTTTTTTTTTTTGTAAATTTATTTCTTCTTCTTGTCCTTCCTACAATTCAAAAAATTCCTTCTTCTCTATGCGAAGTCTTCCACTGAAATACCCTGGTTTAGTTAGATGGAGAGATTGATCTTTTTTGCCCACAGACATGAAGTATAAAAAATATTTAAATATAGATAAAATGTTTGTAAATAATCTGCAGAGGCTAAGTCCCTTAATAATAAGAGGAAGTTTTAATGATCTTCTTCTTAAGTTGGGTTTATCATTAGGAACTGCTGGGGTCAACAGATCATCTGGTGTGGTGAAAGATGCCTGAGCAGTCGGTCAGCAATTTACTCCATGAACACAGAATAACACCAGAACGCCATGAATCAACATCAACTATGCCCAGCTACGGAGGGAGATGGGACGAATGAATCCACTGTTGATTCCGCGTGTGAGTTTTGAGATGGAAGCACGAGTCGCCGCCAGTAGCGGAAGCGGATGATAGATAGCCTAACTATCGGGTGGAAAGAAACAGAAATAACCAAATGACAGCAAATCAGGCGGCTGATGGGGAGAAGTTGGAGATGAGATATCTCCAGTCTGCCCTCTTATCGTGAGGGGGAATCCAAAGGGGAAGGCGCAGCGCCAGGAGGGAAAAAGGGCCTCCTGGCGGATGGCGCACCGGGGGGCGGCCCGCTGGCTGGGGATGACCTCACATCGCCGACTCGACACATCCGACAATAAACGATAGCGGATTGTCACATATGTCGCCTCCCACACTTAAAATGAGGCCTCAGTCCTCCTCGAGATGTTCTCATCCATTCCCAACATCCCAAGGATTCTTTTATCCACATCCCCCAGCTCACCTACCAACACATCTCAGAAAATGGGCTCGATTGAAGCTGGCTGGAGGCGATTGAATGTCGCGGTTATCGGCGGAGGTATCGGCGGCTTGGCTGTTGCAATCTCCCTCCGTCGTGCTGGCCACGAGGTGACTATCTACGAGCGACACGACTTTGCAGGTGAGGTCGGTGCTTCTATCTCGTGTGCAGCAAACGGCACGCGCTGGCTACATGAATGGGGCGTCGACATTGAGAAGGGAGACCCTGTAGTGCTCCAGAAGTTGATCAACCGGGATTGGAAAACGGGGGAGCCCGTTAGCGTGTATAATCTAGACGACTACAAGGAACGATGGGGCTACGTCTACAATATGTTCCATCGCCAGTACATGCACGCCATGCTGAGGGACTGCGCTATGCAGGAGGAGGGCGAAGGAACACCGGCTCAACTTCTAGTCAACCATCAGGTATGTTATCTCTTATCTCTGGAAAATAGCCGGCAGTGGAACTAATGGCCCCATCCTAGTGCAAAGATATCAATATGGATACCGGGGTAATCTCGTTCGCAAATGGAACCACGGCCCAGCATGACTTGATCGTGGGCGCCGATGGTATCGGGTCTAGTGTGCGGAGTATCATCGGCTTACACCCGGATAAAACGGCTGCCCCTTCGAGCTGTCTACACGCCAATGTGCGCACGGAAGACGCCGTCCGTCTCGGATTGGTCGACTATTCGCAGAACTCCGCTCTCGAATACTGGGGTGGCCAGGAAGGAAAGTGGGATAAGATCGTCCTCTCCCCATGTAATGGTGGTAGCCTGCTCTCGTACTACTGCTTCTTCCCCCGGGAAATGGGAGACTTTAGCAGCCACACCTGGGGCGGCGAGGACCGTCCTGTGGAGGAGTTGCTGGCACCGTACCCTCATCTAGACGCTCAGGTTCGTGCGCATCTGGCTATCAGCGAGGAGATCCGCCCCTGGCGCCTTTGGGTGCAGTAAGTGATCCGTCCATCGTCTTCAGAACTTGTGAGTGGAAGCTAACAGTTTGCAGTAAGCCGTACGAGTATATCAGCCGCAGTATGGTTTGTCTCCTAGGCGATGCAGGACACCCGGTATGATCTCTCCCCTTGCTAATCTGCTTAAGTTGTTCCCTGCAGCTAACAATTCATCTAGATGATGCCCCACCAGAGTCAAGGTGCCTGTATGGCCCTCGAGGATGCTGCTGCGTTGGGAATTCTCTTCAGCAAGAAGTACTTTTCCGGAGACGTGACGGAGACACTGAAATACTACCAGGAGGTTCGCCTACCCCGAGTCACCAAGGTACAGGCAGCCTCTGCCAAGGCAGCGTACAACATCAACGAGCGTATTGGTAAGACCGTCTTTCACCAGTGAGCCGGGTCTCACGCTGACATGATCGTCCAGGCTTCTCCAGTAATACTGGTAACTCCAACTACAAGGTCGAGAACGAGAAAAACAAGCTCACCATTGAGGAAATGAATGCGTAAGTCGACCTCAGTCTGATTTTTGGAATATTATTTGGCAGTTTTTTCTGACATGGCATAGATACGACATGTACAAGGATGTTGAGGAAGTGATTGCAACACAGAAGGGATTGCCACATACCCAGAAGTTCGCGAGAGGCCTACCGATCGGTTTGAAGCTATCGAATGGAGTCGTTGTTGGCGTATCAGAATGATTGTCTATTCATATTGTCCTTGAGCAACAACTTGAAGTTTGCTAGCGAAATATTTTGTAATTAGCTATAATGCAGTTCATGTGTACATAAACCCAGTCATTTGTTCCCTCTTTCATAGTCCAGTCATAAGCACGGCCCCGTTACTCATCGGTCTTATCGGAGCATATTGATCCTCCACCCGAGGATAGAAGACGTCAAATTGATCCTCTTCTTCCGTCAACACCCTTTTACCCTCCTTTCAAGCGAACAGAAATAAGAAATCCGGTTTTCGGTGTTGGTGCCTGATCTTTAGGGCAAACACAGAATAGGACCCAAAATAGGAATAGTGTCCACGTGATATCACACGGTGACTTCTTCGGAAATTAGGAGACAACCAATCAGAGCTCACTCCCACTCTGACGTTGCGATGATGACGGTTCGACCATGAAGCTTCACGTCATTGACTTCCCTACGGTCTTTGGGGGTTTTGAATTTGTCGGCAAAATGTACCTAGTATGGGAGGGGCAAGAAGAAAATGTATACGTCACAACCGTCCACTGGAGCTGGCTCCGTATGGTCAAAAAGCGACCGCACTTGTATACAGCACTCCTTGTGTAGATCACGGTCATTCTCCCATCGGCCGTTTCCCCAGGCTCGCAAGAAGACTATCTCAATTTCAACAGATAAGGAAGGAGGGAAACCCTGAAAAAAAAGAAAAATGGCGCCGAGTGCAGAGCACTCAAGCATCTCCGCCTATGGACCGGCGCGCTCCACCATCCAGGGCACGCCGCTGTCTGCGGAGGACGTTCGCAAGATGGACGCCTATTTCCGGGCGAGTATGTATCTGTGCCTCGGGATGCTCTATCTGCGTGAAAATGTGTTACTCAAGGAACCGCTAAAGTTGGAGCACATCAAGGCCCGGTTGCTGGGCCATTGGGGCTCCGACGCAGGCCAGTCCTTTACCTGGATTCACATGAACCGACTGATTAAGAAGTACAATTTGGATACTCTATTCGTCTCTGGTCCCGGCCACGGCGCCCCCGGGATCCTGTCGCAGTCATATCTCGAGGGGGTTTATTCCGAGGTGTACCCGGAGAAGTCCGAAGATGAGAAGGGAATGCAGAAATTCTTCAAGCAGTTCTCCTTCCCCGGCGGTATTGGTAGCCATGCCACCCCAGAGACTCCGGGCAGTATACACGAGGGAGGAGAACTGGGATACTCGATCTCCCACGCCTTTGGAACTGTTTACGATCACCCAAACCTGATCACCCTTACGATGGTGGGAGACGGCGAGTCGGAGACTGGACCCCTCGCGACCAGCTGGCATAGCACCAAGTTTCTTAACCCAATCACTGATGGAGCGGTACTCCCAGTCCTGCACCTCAACGGGTATAAAATCAACAATCCCACCGTTCTGGCCCGGATCAGCCATGAGGAGATCGCTGCCCTGTTCGTTGGTTACGGCTGGACGCCATATTTTGTCGAGGGAAGCGACTTACCGAGCATGCACCAGGCCATGGCGGCAACTCTCGAGCATTGCGTCCTGGAGATCAAGAAGATCCAGAAGCAGGCCCGGGACTCACGCAAAGCATTCCGCCCCCGCTGGCCCATGATCGTTCTCCGCAGTCCCAAGGGGTGGACCGCTCCACGAGAAGTTGACGGGAAGCTGCTAGAGGGCTTCTGGAGGGCACATCAAATCCCCATCACCGACGTCCTGACCAACCCGAGCCATTTGAAGTTGCTGGAGAGTTGGATGAAGAGTTACAAGCCCGAGGAGGTCTTCGACAAGAACGGCCAGTTGATCCCTGAGCTGAAGGCCCTTGCGCCAACCGGAAATGCGAGGATGAGTGCCAACCCGGTCGGCAACGGAGGCATCCTCCGCAGGCCGCTTGACCTCCCCGACTTCCGTTCGTACGCGCTGCCGGATATTGATCCCGGAGTCTCTATTCGAGGGAGCATGGTAAATATGTCCAAGTTCCTCCGCGATGTGGTTGCCCGGAACCTCAAGAACTTCCGGGTCTTCGGCCCGGATGAGACAGAATCTAACAAGCTAGCCGAGATCTACAAAGCCGGAGGCAAGGCGTGGATGGGCGAGTACTTCGAGGAGGACAAGGACGGCGGGAATCTGACGATGCAGGGCCGCGTGATGGAGATGCTCAGCGAGCATACCTGTGAGGGCTGGCTGGAGGGATACATCCTGTCCGGCCGCCACGGCTTGCTAAATAGCTACGAACCATTCATCCACGTCATTGACTCCATGGTCAACCAGCACTGCAAATGGATCGAAAAGTCACTCGAGGTTGAGTGGCGCGTTAAAGTCGCCTCACTGAACATCCTCCTAACCGCAACTGTCTGGCGACAGGACCACAACGGCTTCACGCACCAGGACCCCGGGTTCCTGGATGTCGTGGCGAACAAGAGCCCCGAAGTGGTTCGCATCTACCTACCCCCGGATGGCAACTGCCTCCTCTCCGTGATGGACCACTGTTTCCGCAGCGTCAACTACGTCAACGTCGTTGTGGCGGACAAGCAGGACCACATACAGTTCCTGAATATGGAAGACGCCATCGCACACTGCAGCAAGGGCGTCGGAATCTGGGACTGGGCCAGCAACGACCAGGGTCAGGAGCCTGACGTGGTGATGGCCTCGTGCGGCGACGTCCCAACCCATGAAGCCCTAGCCGCCACGGCGCTGCTTCGTGAACACCTGCCACAGCTCAAGATACGTTTCGTTAACGTCGTCGACCTGTTCAAGCTGATCTCTTCCACCAACCACCCGCACGGCATGTCCGACCGCCAATGGAAGGCAATCTTCACCGCTGATAAGCCCATCATCTTCAACTTCCACTCGTACCCGTGGATGATCCACCGGCTCACCTACAAGCGGCCAGGTCAGCATCACCTGCATGTCCGTGGCTACAAGGAGAAGGGTAACATCGACACCCCGTTCGAACTGGCTGTTCGCAACCAGACCGACCGATATAGCCTCGCAATTGATGCGATTGATCGTATGGAGTCCCTAGGTAACACGGCGTCCGGGATCCGCGAGAAATTCATCAATTTCCAGCTTGCGGCGAAGATTGAGGCATTCGACAACGGCATTGATCCGGAGTACATTCGAACCTGGGCCTGGAACCACAGCAAGACGGCTTAGAACAAGGAATGAAAAACTCGTTGGAATGATCACAATCAAATGGGCTGCCCATACGGCAGATCTGGTTTATATTTATTAAAATTGTACTTTAGGAAACGGGGTACAAATTACCCTTTTAATTAATCACCGTCGACATTATTTTTCAATCCTGCTGGTGCTCTTCATCTTTCTAATTCTCATCTGATACATTTTTTAGTTTGGCCGTGGGAAAAAGCCTTTATAGGAAAGAATGAAGATATAACTATCAAAGAACTCTCGATCGGGGTTTGATAAAATATCTTATCGGCACGGCAAGGGCCACATGAGAACGGGTGTGGTAGGCACAGAGGTGCCGAATTGGAGTGCTCTGGAGAGTCTATAAAAATCAATTATGTATACTGCCATCTAGAGACATGAACTTTCCGGTTGTCCCCTTTTGATAGATCTACACACGCACAGAAGGGTGGCTTCACCGAATCTTGTAAACACAAGGCTTTAGTACGGCGGCCTCCTGCTCTTCTGACATGCCCTTATCACTGACTGCTGGCTTTTCGATAAATCTCTTCTTTCCAGGGCGAGGCACCACGGCCATGGACGCATGTTTCCCTTTGGTGGGCGCACCACCCTGCTTCACGAATTCCATCCTAATAAACATCTTGTTGGACTTATCCACAGATTCGGGTTTAAGAACAAATCCACGCGTCTTAAAAATCTCGATAAATGCGGTGATATCTGTCTCGTCGTCGTTTGTAGGTCGAGCATCCTCGGCATAGATCTCATCATCTTCCATATCGTCATCGTCATCATTTCCCTGCTTTTTCTTTGATTTTTTCTTCTCTGGCTTTGTCGGTGGCTTTTTTGCGCCAATTTGAGCCTTCTTCCGATTTACTTTGCCAAAGCGACTCTTGACTTCACTAACCCAGCATTCACCCTTGCCATCGCCACGCAAGACCCGCCATGCTTCTTCCACAAATGATACCCAGTTTGTTCCCATCAGACTGAGGCAGAAGATGGCAACATCAACTGTACCCTCCTCAACGGGGAGATTAGATATATCGGCCTTAGTGATTGGAGAGCCCTCGGGGGCATGCAGGTCAAAGCTAAGAAGTTTAAGGTTCAACTTCTTACTAGAAGGAATCAGAGCGCGCGCGAGCTGAGCATCACCGCAGCCAAGATCTGCAACGGTGCACAATCCATTGGGCCGTCTTGGTAATGGGATGCTTTGACCTTGAGGATTGCGATCAGGTTTATTGCCCTTTTTGGGGCCACCCCGGATCCCCCCGCGGGCACGAATAGCTTTGACATATCCGTCAACTGGATTTGACGGCCAAGACTCCTTTACCTGACGCGAGAAGCCAGCGTGGTATTCATCGAATAGCTCGGGGTTTGCGGAAAATAGCTCAAGGGCTTTCGTAGAGGGAGTGGTATAAAGAGTCTCATTCAAATGGCGGAAGCGAGATGAGATCAGCTTTTGTTGCATGGCCTGCTGGAGGGGTGTTAATGTCGTTGCAGTCTTTGGCGGAGCTACAGGCAGTGAATTGCTCGTCGGAGCGTGGTTGGAGGCTGCCTGCTTCTCCTGGGGCTGCTGCTTCTTATTCTTGCCCTTCTTGTTTCCTACTTTGCCAGACCCTTCATTTTCGATGACCTGGGGGCTAGCTGGTTCAATTGTTGTCTCTCCGGAAGGCTTTCCGTTTGAATCAGCGACCTGGTTAACAATGCCATTCAGGCGTTGTTTCCTCTTCCATGGCTTCTCGGTCGTCCCGTCACTGTTCACAGCTTGCTTCTGACCTTTGGTAGGTGGCTTCCGGCCTTCAATATGGCGGCGGTACATCAAATCGACATTATTCTTGGTGACATTATCATCCCTCTTGCGTTTCTTAGATGAACCGTCTGGCTTGGGCGAGTTATTGGACTGTTGTGCTGAGTCCTGAGTTTGCTTCGCATTCTCAGTCTGCTGCTTGAGAGCAGAGCTCGGAACTGACCAGCCTGAGACCGAAAACATGACTGGACTCCTGAGAAGCTTCTCTGAATAACTTCTTAATTGGCAACGCCTCCGTCGAGAAGTGGCTGAAGCTCACGAATGGCAGAAAATTTCTCGCCTCTACCGCCCTTTGTGAGAGATTCTGCCGGCCAAAAGGGGCGGTCACAAATTTAGCCTCGTGATCACGTGCTAGAATCGCAACAGGCCTTCGCGCATCCATCTAATCACCTTCGAAGGCCCATTCAATCCGGGTCGCCCAGTGAACCTTCCATCCCCTCTACGGCTCCCAATCCTATCCCGTTTTATAGAAGAGCGTGGAATTGCCATTTAATCCACGGTCTATATTCGTTCGGGGCCCGAGGAATTACTCAATCTGCCAGTCGCGCGCTATGCCCCCGACCGTAAGTTCCGTTACCTTTTCCAGGAGGCCCTCATCTGTCGCCGGTTATAATCGGTCGGATATGGCAGCGCGCGTGCAATCCGTTAGCTAAAATCATAATTACCAATTTCTAGTTCAGGTCCTCCCGTTCTGGCCGCCAGCTTGGTGAGGGTGCCAACCGTAACAGAACTGGCCAAATCGACCACGATGTTTTTGAGGGGCTACCCATCCGGCGATGGACGCGCCAGTCGCAGACCGTATCACAAGAGTTGAAACCTGAAGGTGTGGAACCCGCCGTAACAGGGCCCGGCGGAAAACAGACAACCCCTGAACACCCAATGCCCAGAGACAGCCAACTCTTGACTCCAATGAGTCGAGCGCTCCTTCGTGCCGCACGCGCCGGATGCATCTATATTCGCCAAGCTTCTAAAGATTCCGAAGACGAAGAGAAGGAGACCACGGATGTGGAAGAACAACAATTGGCTCAGAATACAGAGCGCAGTTTTGTGACGCGCAAGTGGTCCACCGTTCCTAAACATTTAGAGCGACCGGAAGTTGAATTTCTTGCGAAAAGGCGACTGGGGCTGCCTTCTCTCTACGGAGCTGCAGCAGGGACCACGGATGGTGCTGGGAATGCGTCGGGACCAATGAGGAAAACGCGATTCAAAAAGGTTGATCCGGCTACAGGCAACATTTCCATCTACGCGGCATGGGTGCCAGAAGGGCATAAGATTGAAGGAGAAGTCGCCGATGACGCCCAGGTGATCGCTGAAAATAGCCAAGTGACTGTAACACCTCAGGCTCCAGCCCCCGGTACCGTCATTGAAGGCGTTGGAGTTGTCAACGCCGAAGGTGTTGTTGTTGCAGAGGCGGGCTCAGTATCAGTGATCACTCCACCGAAAAGAAGGCCGCCTCCGCCGAAACGCAAGGCCAAAGGGTTCGGGAAGGGGCGGAGAAAGAAGGTCATGTTTGCTCCTGGAGATGGAGCGGATGCCTCTTTGGTTCATGGGGCTGGTGCTGGCGGCGCCGATGGTGCCAAAGATACAGATCCGTCACGAGTGTCGGCGGACCAAGCTGGCCAAGATGACGAAGATGAGGATGGCGAAGAAGGGGAAGAGAGCGACGACGGCGATGGTGACGAGTCCATCCTTGATGCTAAAACTCCAGAAACGCCTGGGCCTCACCTTGGCACTGAGTCTGAAGCTGAGCCGACTCCTGGGCCCGCAGCGGAGCCTACACCCACTCCTTCCGGCCTTTCAATGGAAGCAAGAATAGAGTCGCAACCGCCAGTTTTGGAGGGACCGCCCACCACCGGGTTAGAACCATCTACAGAGGCGCCGATACCACCTGTTGTAGCTCCAGCACCTGAAAGCACTTCCCAACCAGCTGTTGAGCCGCCGAGTTCCGGTACTCCAGAGAAACCTACCGAAACAAGCTCTGCGGCGCAAGAAGATGTTCAAATGAAGGGCACTTCTCCAGAACCAGTGTCCGCGCCGGCAGATGAGACTATTGCAGTATCCCCGCCACCAGCTACAGCTATCCAACAACAACCAGCACCTGAAACTACCGAGCCTACTCAAAAGGTAGCATCACCAACCCATGAGACCCTTCAAGAGGCTCCCCAAGTCCCAGTAGCAGACCCAATGGAGATCACGGTGGATGATACAGAACAGCCGACTACCCAGGAGTTGAAGGATGAGCCAAAAGACACGATCATGGCAGAAGCAAGTGAAGAGCCCGCGCAGCCTGCACAAAACGACAACATGAACATAGACACCACGCTAGAACCCCAGAAACATTCTCCAGAAGCACAAGCCCCTATCATATCACCTATTCCGGAGCAACAAGAGGCCCAGCCAGACGGAAGCGACTTTGATCTGCTAGGTAGCTTAGAAGCGAGCCTAGGAGATCCAGTCAAATCAGCTTCAGTTGAAGGGCAGAGAGAAGTGCCACCCGAACCGCAACCAGATATTTCAAGAGAGCAAGTCACAGAAGGCGCAGCAGAAACAGAAGGAGCAGCAGAGACATCAAAGACATCAGAAACAGCCGGGCCAGCAGAGACAACGGGGGCAGCAGAGATAACAGCAGATACAGCAAAGACGATAGAGACGACAGCAGCGGCAGAGACGGCACAGACAGGGGAGGCAACGGTGGTAACAGAGGCACGAGCACCTGAACCTGAGCCTGTACATCCTTCCACTGAGACTATAGTGGAGCCTTTACCAGAATCAGCTCCGGAGGAGCCTAAAGAGCCAATTGAACCGAAGGGACCGACTCCAAAGGAACCGGAGCAGCCTATCGGACAACCCACGGAAACAACATCACCTACGGAACGAGTCCCCGAAGTCCCCATTGAGCAGCAAACACCGCCCTCAGCACAGGAACAAAAGCAAGATGAGTCTAGCTTGGCGGTGCCTTTACAAGGAAAGCCCCCGTCACCTGAGCAGCCCCCCACAGTCATCGAACCAGCAGCAGTGGAGGGTCAGGAGCAAGAAACGAAGGGAGAAGAGCCAACCCTACAACAAGCAACAGAAGGAGCCCCAGCAGAACCTTCACCGGCTGCGTCGGGACCAGCCTCCGTGGAGCATCCCTCCGCGCAACCTCCGACAGCAGAGACCGACAAGCAACCCCCCGCTCTACCCGCTGTTGACGAAGCTGTGAAGCCTCAAGAGCAACCAGGGCCTGCTGCATCCGAAGAGGAGGCTCCTGTACCGGAACCTGCTGTTGAGAAACCAGAAGAGCAACAGCCTCAGTAATGTAATTTCATGAAATCGGCACTCCCGATACATACGCACGATAGAGCCGAAGCCATACTTTCCATGTCTCATTGTTTCGCAAAGTTGCGGTGGTTGACGTACTTTTTTTTTTGTATTCTGGGTTGTACACATTGATCATGTCTATTCCACTTTTCCTTGCACCTGTACCTATACCTATCCTATCTTTTGTGCTCTACGATATTGTTAAGTTTCTGGAGGCCTGGCGTCTGGTTTTCTCCTGATGGTAGCGAATTGACAGTCTGCGGAATAATGAATTCTAACAAACACGTGTGCGGAATGCTTAACCACTGTATCAGAGACTTGTGAATAACGGGTTACGCCGTAGCCCAGTATTCTAGAATTACAGTTATATATCAAATGCGCCACAAATAGAATCTACTGGAAATCAAGTCGTCAATATATACCTCTACTTGTGGGGGCAAGGCTATTTGCCGTACGATGCATAATGTGCATCGCTAGTGGCAAGGTGATCAAGTGGTTTGGGAGTTGTTACATGCATAAGGGCATGCACAAATTGCAGCTGCGTCAGTCATACATTAATATTTCTGTGACAGGGTTAGCAAAAAAAAAAAAAGGTTTGAGAGGATATATATGGGTCGAGAATGCCTCTTTGACGCTGGAGAGCAAAGGGGTGCATATCAAAAAAGAAAGCGGTATAAGAAGGCACAATTGTCATCTTCGATATCGGAGAATGCATCGGATTAATCTTGCTCCGGCCGGTCTCCCCCCGTACATTGTCCAGAGAGATTTCACCATTTCATGTGGCAAAAAAGCTCAATGTGAGTGACGAGGCGGCATAATAGAGGCTGCTGGAGGTGTCTTGTATTCCTTTTCCAGAAAGGATGGACCTTGTATCAGCGCCCAGAGGGGAGAGCCCGCCACCGTTGAAGGACCCGGTGATAGAGGTGGAGTCTGTGGACATGAATGCTGCAGAGGTTGAGGCCGAGGGAACAATTACAACCGAGAATACCGTCGTTATGGGAGCAGGGTTCTCTGAGTCGGAGTACGAAACCGATAGTGACGGTGTAGGTGAAGACTGGGAGTCGCAGTCCCTCTACGAAGACGCTATTCAAGTTCTCCGCGACGAACAGCTTCGCGACGGGGGTAAGCACGCCCTATTTTACATTATAGTTCACGTCCCGTGTTTGTCCATTTCACTAATAACACACCCCTGTACTTTTTAGTGGTTTCCGGTGCCTGTACTTTCGATGAGGCTGTTACCTTTCGAAAACGCCTACACGAGGTTGGCAAGGCTGTGTTTGTTGAAGAGACGATCGGTCGCGATACGATTTCTGCCAGAAAATTATGTACGGCTTTTGGAATCACTCCTCCAGCTTTTTTAGAAGGTGCCCCAGATGAAGCATATCATCCGTTGTTAGCTATCGCGATCTCACGGGAGTTTTCACGCCGCCAAAAACTCTCGGAATACAATTCTGTTGACGACGCAGTCCGGTTACTCAAGGAGTCGAAGAACGTTATTGTGTTAACTGGGGCGGGAGTGAGTGTCCCTAGAGAGCTTGGGCGCAAGGTGTGGTGTGGTTACTGATACGTTGGCCAGATTTCAACGAGTCTTGGGATTCCCGATTTCCGGTCCAAGGATACAGGACTTTATTCCCAGTTGGAGCATTTAGGTCTCAGTGATCCCCAGGAAGTCTTCGATATCCACATATTCCGCGAGGACCCCGGTATTTTCTTTTCGATCGCGAAGGATATTCTGCCCACTGAAAAGAAATTCTCGCCAACCCATGGATTCATCCGGCTACTTCAGGAGAAGGGGAAGCTCTTAACAAACTACACCCAGAACATTGATAACATCGAGGCCAACGCAGGGGTTAGCCCGGACAAGATTGTGCAGTGCCATGGCTCCTTCGCAACGGCTACCTGTGTTAAGTGTCAGCACAAAGTTCTTGGTGATGATATTTTTGATGATATAAAGAGAGGCGTGGTACCGGAATGTGCTGAATGCCGCAAGCAGATTGATGAGGATGCACTCAAACCGCAAGGGCTGAAGCGCAAGCGCAGCAGCAACGGAACCCAGAAGAATCGGAAAGATGGAGAAGACAGCTCCGACGAAGAAGATTACGAAATTCCCACCCCCGGAGTGATGAAGGTCAGTGAAGGAGAAACCTAAATCATTTCCCATTTTACATGCTAACCTCGGCTATCCTCAGCCCGATATCACTTTTTTTGGAGAAGACCTTCCTGATGAGTTTGGCCAACGACTTCTTCACCATGACCGAGACCAGGTGGACCTAGTCATCGTCATTGGCACTTCCCTGAAAGTTGCTCCTGTTGCGGAGGTTCCAGGTGTATTGCCTAGCCACGTGCCTCAAATATACATCTCTCGGACTGTAGGTTTTCCCCTTAGGACGTTTATTTCTTTTTTGACTAATGATTTCATTTAGCCTGTTTCACATACTGGTTTTGATATTGATTTACTAGGCGATTGCGATGTGGTGGTATCCGAGCTCTGTCGTCGGGCTGGTTGGGACTTGAAACATGAAATGATACCCCCGGATGAGAAGGTCGAGATCAGCCCAGTCGAAGGATATGACTCACGGCATGTATTTAAGATTGTCGGCGCATAGCGGCGGAGTTTTTGTCGGCTGGTTCTTTGGCTCCTGTCTATATTTGTTGAGGGATGGCGTCATGTTTATGATATCTTTTGGAAGGCCGTTGTGGGATCTTGGGACTCTGGCCTTTTCATGTTTTTTTTTCATGTTTTTTATCTTTTGATTTTTTCAGGGAACTTGCGCTCCAGGTTTTTTTTTCCCCTTTCAATTACGGATATGAGTATTGAAGGATGATGCGATTTAGCTAATGATAGTTGATAGAGGGTAAATTGTCTGGCCTGTCTAATGTATAGATTGACAGGATACCACGTCCTCTCTCTCCCAGCTCCGTTTTGGATTTCTCCTCCGCATCGCCTCGTACAAACGACACCGTGGTGAAATATATGGATAGAGTAAGCATTGCTCATTACTTGCTAGCTCTGAGTAATTACGAATTGCTCCTCGAGCAAGTGGCTGGTGTAGATCGCCTTATAATCTGTCGACACTGAGCTACCAAAATACTACATTTTCTTACCATTTAAGACCATCTATGACTAACTTGGTTGTCTGGCGACCTTTTTGGGGTAGTGACCTTCAAAAATGTCCATATAATCCCTATCTGGGGTGTGTCTTGGGTGGACCAAGAAATGGAATACAATCGGCAAACAGGAAGGGAAGTTGAGGTCCGGTTCCAAGAGGAATCCATTGTTCTAGAATTAATAATGCCAATGAAAAATATCATGATAGCATCCTCTTTTCCAGCGGATAGCTTCTTCTGGCCATGAAACATTCCGGCGGACAACTCTTTCTTATCGCTTTGTCCGCCGGAAAACCCCTGGTTGGTGGTGGGGCAGCCAAGAGGATGTATGGATGCATGGATATTGCTGCTATCAACACCACCAACATAAATATCGCCATGATCCCCCTTTAGAGGAGGTCTCATTAAGTTCCTATCCGCCTTGCTTATTGTCTCCTTTCAAGTTAATTTCTAATATATAATTCATCATGTCTTCCGACACCGCATTCTGGGAGAGAGCCGACAAGTTCCTCATGCGGACAGGCGTTCCATACTCCCCCATCGTTATCACCAAAGCCAAAGGAACGAAACTCTACGATGCTGGAGGCAGAGAAATCCTCGACTTTACTTCAGGCCAAATGAGCTCACTCCTTGGCCACTCTCACCCCGAGATTGTTGCAGTTGTGAAACACTTCATGGACAATCTCGATCATTTGCTCAGCAACATGGTCACAGAGCCCGTGGTTGCCCTGGCTGAGCGTCTCGCTCGCTTCCTCCCCGCACCCTTGGAGAAGTCCTTCTTCTTGAGCACGGGCTCAGAGACCATCGAGGCCGCCCTTAAGATGGCCAAGTGTTACACCGGAAAATTCGAAGTCGTTGCCTTCTCCGCCAGCTACCACGGCCTCACTCAGGGCTCCGGCTCCGCGACCTACTCCGCCGGAAGAAAGTATGGTGGCCCTGCAATTCCAGGCCAGCTCGCCTTTCCAGCTCCATATGCGTTCCGTTCGCCGTTCCGGAAGCCCGATGGCTCCTATGACTGGGAGACTGAGATGGATTTCTCCTGGTCCATGATCGACCGTCAGAGCGTGGGATCTCTAGCCGCCTTTGTCCTCGAGCCTATCCTCTCGACCGGTGGCATCCTCGAGCTCCCGGAGGGATACCTCAAGCGTTTAAGTGAGGAGTGCAAGAAGCGTGGCATGCTCCTCATTATGGATGAAGCACAAACTGGTGTCGGTCGCACGGGGCATATGTTCGCATTCGAGAAGGACGGCATTGTTCCCGATATCCTTGCGCTATCGAAAACGCTGGGTTGCGGTCTACCATTGGGCTCAGTCAGCACAACATCCGAGATTGAGCGTGGTTGCGAGAAGGCCGGCTTCCTTTGGCTGACGACTCATCTCAATGATCCCCTCACGGCTGCGGTCGGAAATAAGGTGTTGGAAATAGTTGAGCGTGAAAACGTCTGTCAACGCGCAACTGAGCGTGGCGCCCAGCTCCGCAGTGGTCTGCTCCGCCTGCAGGAGAAATATTGGTGTATTGGAGATGTTCGTGGTCGCGGCCTTCTACAGGGAATTGAGATTATCTCTGACGCAAAGACCAACGCGCCTGGTCCAGCTATCGGCCATGCGGTTTCAGACCGAGCGATGGAGCTTGGGCTGTCTTGCAACATCGTCAATCTCCCAGGAATGGGTGGTGTATTCCGTCTAGCACCACCGGTGACCGTCACCGCGGAGGAGATCGAACAAGGATTGCAAATTCTGGATGCTGCCTTTGCCGATGTTGTCGGGAAGATGGAGGTTGCATGAAGATAGTTGGTGGGTGGAGCCTGGCGCGAGGAATACCTAATGACCTAGAACTTTTGTTGAACATTTCTTTTTCTTTCTTAAAAAAACCAATATTTAATTAGCAACACCTTTAATTCACGACTTCTAAATCACTCATTTATCTTCCACTCCCCTTGATCGAAGGCCATCTTTCAAGTATCATAATCATTGCTCTCTTGGAACAGTCAGCTAACGCTATCTATATGCATACCCCGCTATTAAACACGCAGAGGGAATCAAGCAATCGAAAAAAAATAAAAAAAGGCTAAAAACAACTGAAACTTAAGCCACCGAAAAAGAAAGCAGAGCGAAACCACGCAGAAAAGATGCCGGATGCCGATTAATTTCCCAGACCCAAGACGTTGCGGCTTCTCCGTTTCAGCTCTGCAAACATCGCTTGCTGCGACTGCTTAGTACGCCCGACTGCCTCCGTGTTCTCCACTGCCCGTCGGAGCAAGAACCCCATGCATTCCTTGACAGATCCCCAGGTCAGAAGCTTATACACGTTTGGTGTCTCAGCAATACCCGAGACCTGCGAGGACTGGTGATCCGGGTTCTCAAACCCCTGCAGTAGCTCACAACTAACCTCATCCGCCATTCCCTGAAGCTGAGCATAGCTGAGATCGACTCCAAATGGTTGGCCAAGGCTAGCCTGTTGCAAACGAAGATTATGGGCCTTGCGAACTGATTCCCTGTTATGCGTGGCGATAATGATGTTGACAGGGGGTAGCTCTTTGGCGTTGGTGTTGGAGGCCGGTTTGAGCATCGAATTATACTGGCGGGTCAACAGAGCCTCCACGACCCCATCATAGCAGTCATCGGTTTCCTCCTTCTTAGCCCAGATCAAGTGACGGGGCTCGGTTTTGAGATAGGCTCCACGGACCAGCTTGACACCCAGTGTGTAGCCTTCCTTGCGAGAGGTTTCCAAATGCCTAGCGATGGTGGTGGGGGTGGAACGCAGATAGGCCTGATACGTGTTGTAAAACACAGCCCGACCAGGAGTTTGCGAGTTGCAGTACTTTTGGTACTTCATGGTCCACTCTTCAATCCCCGGTTGCACAGCCTGCTCTTCTGCATCGACTAGCAACCGCACG
Organism: Aspergillus biplanus; assembly: GCA_027569045.1. Taxonomy (NCBI): domain Eukaryota; kingdom Fungi; phylum Ascomycota; class Eurotiomycetes; order Eurotiales; family Aspergillaceae; genus Aspergillus; species Aspergillus biplanus. Next base: position 242,915 of record JAPDEJ010000005.1, on the reverse strand, counting down.
TTGCGTGAGATCGCGAGGTCACAGACTCGCTGAATGGCGTGATCCATAAATGGAGATGGGGCAACCTGTTGTTGCAGGTAATGGAGGACCTGGGTTCCCATACCGGTAAACCTTCTCCTATTAGCCGAAGCCCTCCTGGAAGCTGACTGAAGGGTAAAACTTACTTAAGGGCAACAAAATCACCCTCCTGTGCCATATCCACTGTCTGGAGCGTCCCATCCAGCCACATTTGAATCTCTCGTTGGGCTGCCTTCTGGTCAAGGGGGTTGGTGTTACTTTCCCCTACAAGGACCTCCCGAGCATAGCCCAGGAGGACACCTCGATATCCTAGCGATTTGATACCTTGGATTGAGCGTTGGACCTCATTCTTGTTTTCACCCGCGTTGAACTGCTTGTATAGAGTGTGTTTGACCAGCAGATTCAGAAAAGGGTTTTTGGCTACATCAAGCAACGGCGTTCTGGGGTGTGCGAGTATTGAGAGCGTGTAAATGCAGGGCTTTAGGAGGACGGTCGAGGAAGAGATAGAGAGGATCATTAGCGACCGCAAGACGGAGGACAGCGGAAGCTTTGCCAGCGGAGAGCTAGGGTCTCTCTTTGGGGATGGCGGAACTTGTTGCCACAGGCTCTCAGCTGAGGCATCCGCCGCCAGGGACGACTTTGCATTGCTAGTACGGCTGACGAATCTAGAAGATCGATATGAGGGCGAAGGAAGGTTTGATAGCACCCGTATCGGATGGCGGGGAGTAGTGGCCTTCATAGTAAGATGGCGGCTGCAGAAAGATAGACGGTGACGAAGCGATCTATCTGATAGATAAGGATCGATAACCCCGGGGAAAGTGGTGTAGGTTAAGTATAACTAACAATAAAGGTGAGAACTATTACCAAGTAGGATCTGGTGGTCAACGCAGGTAAGATATGTGGACAAGATGAAGGGCAGCGCTGGGTGCGTGACACAAAAGCAGAAAGATTGCCGGTGGAAGCCGTCTTGGACCGGCAACGGTCATACTGGAAGGTACTCTGCGGCTACCTTCTGGGCATTGCTATTATGTACCACCAACCAAGTACCCCGCAGGTACTCTGCACCTTAGCATTCTTACGGGAGAACCTGCATTTTCTGGACCCGACTATCGTACGGTACACTTGGTCGAAACCATCCCGGAACATATGCGGCTCGAATCTCCTACAATTTCGCCATCACAACAAAAGAGAACTTCTACCGTTTACGAGTAAACCTGGAGGGGGAATATGATTTGAGAATTAATTACTTAATCAATACCATCTCGATGGATCCATCTGTGGGGAGATCAGAACATCATGGCCAGAGAGATCGCGAGACAGCCAAGGGCCCCATTATCTGATCTCCTCTGTACCTTAAGTTTACGGTCCCGACGCCTCAGAACGCACCGGTTCACGGGCCGGTACTACCTTCCCCACCGGAGAGGGCGCTCGCTGACCGGGCCGGTTGGCTTTGTGCACAGCTTTCAAAGTTCTGTGTCTTTTCTTCCTTCGCATAGCTATGCATACGTGAGAAGAATTAAACGACACTTCCTGGTATTGCTTTGACTAGAGCTCCGACACCAAGCGAGAAACGGGGAATAGTAGAATCGTTCAATGCCTAACTTTTCAGGCTCCAACCGTCTCCAAGCGAAATGATCTTCCGCTAATCCTATTTCATATTAGCGCCTGCGCCTCGCCCCTCTTTGTATTCTCTTCTTCTGGAAGTCCAGTTGTCAAGTGACCAGTTTTGTCGTTGAAGCTGCAAGGTTTGAGTCACGAGTGTCTCTCATCAGCGTGGCGTTGGCAAGGGAGATGGAAATGGGATTGGGCATGGAGATTTATAATTTGATTAGTGTGCATTAGTTACTAGTCAATTTGTTAGGTGTTGCTGTATCTACATGGACTGGTTACACAGTTCTTTTCCCTTCTCTCTTTGACCGAATCGTGTTGAAACACCCACCACACACATATACACACACACACACACACACACACACTCTCTCTCTCTCTCTCTCTCTCTCTCTTTTAATAAAAAGAGAAAAAGGGAAGAAGAAAAGAAGAAGAACGTTAGGGTAGGCTTTAGAGAAAGGCAGATAATAACATGACCAACAGACTTCTCTCTATCTGGTATGGACCAGGAGAGGACTAGGAAAATGTTTATAAACTATATTTACACACTTGTATACCTCTTCCTAGGAAAAGAATAAAGTTAAAAAAAAGAGAATAAATAAAATAACTAAATGTATTGGTCCTGAAGTTGTCAACACCAGTATTAAAGTCTTTCACACCCTCATCTAGAAGCTCCAGATTTGTTCTCTTAACTCTATCTATCTTGATTAGAGCTCTGATACCTATAAATATACTGGATATTATATCCCTAAGGCAGGGTTGGATAAGTTAAAGAAATAGTCTATGAGACCAGGGTGCTGGCGGCTGACTTGGAGAGCAAGGTATAACAGTGGAGGTAATCACTGCAGTAATAGAGAAGATTAAGAAGCTTAAATCTTAGTTTTCTTTTTCATTTTTTTTTCTGCATTTTTATTTTGCTTATATTATAGTGCTAGAACATGTTATGATGAAGTATAGTTTCAAACAAATAATTAAGTTTCTATACAACTCATGGAGCCTAGCTACTAAAATGTAGCTTTACCTACCTTGTAATAGATTACTGAATAATGAAGGGTAAAACTTCACAGGGTATAATGTGGTTGTGAATCCAGTTATTTTCCATTTGGGCTTCTTCCAGGACATGCCAGAGCGTTCTCTCGACTGCTAGGGCATCGATCTATATATACATGAGGCGGGTGCTAGAGTTCATTGTTCTATCCCGGATGTTTCCGTGGGCCTCTTGTATAAGGTGCACTGGTGTCTTATCAATAGATGACACTCCCCTCATAGGTCGGGGAGTGAGCAAGAAAACAAAAAAGAAACTTGAACGTAATCCATGGTTGCAAGGGGGGATGTATATGTACTGTAGTTCCAGGTATTTAAAATCGTCAAGATTTGTGGAACCGATAAATCAAAAAAAGGAAGACGCCGATCATGCCATAAGAGTCTCATCATCCAAACATAAAAGGTAGAAAAAATATTACAAAGCTGGACTCTCCCAGGTATCTCGTCTGATCTTCATCAAAGCTGACTGCTTATGGGGGAACGTGACTTCACCATCCTTATGGAAGCCTATATTCTGTAGGTAGTTAATGATTCTTTTACCATGTTAGCAAAGAAAATCACAAAAAGTAAAGAAAAAAATAATTAGGGAGGGTTACTTTTCATTATCGACCCGCGGCTCCAGCATAACCGTCTGGGTCCGCATATCAGCCAGCCAGCAGTAGTGGACCAATGCACTTAACCAGACGGCAACCCGGTGGGGGCCGCGGTATTCCTGCTCACCAACTAAAACATGAATCCCCCGGTCATAATTGTCGGCACCCCCAATGAGGGAACTTAGGGGATCCTCTTTGACCCAGTAAATCTCAAAGTATCCAAATGGCTTGCCGTCCCAGCATCCGATGACGGGGAAGCTATGCCGGCGACTGAGGTTGGAGCGGAGGAATTCCTCTTGTTTAGAGATCGGGCCAGCCTCTCCCCAGGCTGCATTCACCCGTGAGTCGTTCATCCATTTGTGCAGGAGTTCCACATCCGATGGGGATGTTGGTACTGGTTGCTGGTCCAAGCTAGTGGTCGACAGGCTGTAGGCGCTATTAGAAGTTGGCCCTGTGGACCTGGGTTTCGCGAGCGAGGGGAGACTGGGGATGCGGAAGGAGAGATATTGCTGTACACTTGGGATGTATCGGACGTAGAAGATATCGCCCTGGTGAGGTGGTTTGGGCCGAATTGGATGTCGTACGCCGTTCGTAAAGATGTACTGAGGCGGAGGAGGCGGGAAGTAGGTTGGAAGGTGACTGGCGGAGGCAAACGGACCTTCATTGGGCGTGTAGGGAGCAGAGTCTGCAGATGTCGGACGACTAGAATTGCTTACGTACATGCACTCCCGTGAGGGGGAGGCCATCCTATTCAAGGGGAAAACCCCCGCAGAGTGTGGGAGAGATTGGGGGCTCAGAGAGAAGAGATAGAGACGGGCGTCCATCTGCCAGAAGCTGCGCCGGCTGACAAACATGTTTGACCAAGCGATTGGGTCGTCCGGATCAGAGCCCACTGATGAATCCTCGCAAGCAATGAGCCCCATCCGCTCCAACTTTTGCAGGACGTTGCGGCCCTTGAAGATACCCTCCCGTCGAATATTGATCCGCCATTCGCCCTTCGGTTTCCCCTGGAGGGGAGTGTGCGCTGCAGCGTCCGTTTGAAGGTGCAGCTCCGGCTCTGGCTCGTGGAAGTACCAACAGAGAGTGGCCCACAGCATCATGGCGATCTGACGACTGGGAGATGTGACGGGTTTATAGTTGCTGCTGGGCGGGTTGACGATGTATGAGAGGTAGAGTTCATCATTGCACATTGTAGGCGTGGTGAATCGAGCGATGCGGGGCCGGGGCTCATGTTTCTCCTCCACCTCGCGAGCTCGTCCACGTTCCTCTTCGTGCGCATCCGCGTCCCCTGACGAGGTGTCTGTCTGACTGGTTCCCAAAACGACATTCCACCCAGGAGGAAGTACGGAATTGCTGAGGTTCAGGTTGTTGGACTTGAAAGTGATGCCACCAAAAACGGGGGACACGGTAAACGATTGCCCATTAGGGAGATGGCATACGTTGTTCTTCATATTGAACAAGATATTCAGAGGTCCAAAAAAAATGAAGAGGGGTAGAAGATAGGACCAGGCCAGCCCGAAACTTAAATAGCCGTTTCTGTCTTTGCACTACCCAAAATGAACAGAGGATAGAGAAATAAAGAATAAATAAAAATAAGCGAGAAAAGGCAGCCTGGAGCATGGGGGTGGGTTGACCTGCAGGTGGGATGATTCCCAGTTGCCCCTCAGCGGTGGGCGACAATCAATCGAATCAATGACTCTCAATCAAAGCGCACGACAGCCTTCAATCCAGCCCATGGGGTTCCTGCTTTTCCCCCTCATTGCCCCTTGCGTGTGCAGAGTACCTAGCAGAAAGCACTGATAATTATGATTATGGGGAAGAGGACAAGGATGAGGGCGAGGAAATGAGGGGTTGGGCGAAAGTGGGATGGAGATGATAGAATTTATTTTGTTTAATTGTTATGATGAAATTGTGCCCGATAAGGAAGGAGGTACGGCAGGCGAAAGCGGCCATTGGGCAGATAATCCATCCCACATTTGAGTCTGTCAAATCTTTAAGCCAGAATGAAATATCTTTCATCTATAATTTCTCTAGCCAATATTTATTAACTACACGCAGCGTAAATATTTCACGCGACCTTCTAGCCTCCGAAGCACCTAATCGTGCCGTACCAAGACATCCACAATTCGGAGTGCCAACCCCGCATATGCATGGGCGACGGGCAAAAGTAACGGTGGCGCGTTCAGGCCCTTACCATTTGCCGGGAATGTCGAATATTGGCACCGACGTATTCTTGTGGCCCAGTCTAAAGCTTGCAGAGTGTGGGATTGCGGCCTTTGGCAACTTTCCGGGCGTAAGGGTGCCATGGCGTACTGGGAACCAGGTGGTCAATGTCTCCGGTGTTAAGCAGCCATGGACCAGCTTCGTCAAGTGTGGTAATCCCATTATTTCGCATAGCGGTTTCCAGTTCATCTCGCATAACTGAATAGTTAATATGGGAAAATATCAAGCCAAGGACGGTGAAGGGAGCAGCGAAGTCGATAGGTCGGGACTTACTATCAATCAAATGTTCAACTCCAGCCTGGCCGTAGTTTGTTGCAAAAAGCATACTGCGCCCCATGCCAACAGCAGTAGCGCCCAAGCAAATAGCCTTTAGAATATCTGTTCCTCGTCGAATTCCGCTGTCCACATAGATTTCCATTTTGTCAAAGATTTCCGGGCAGCGCTTGTGGAGTTCTAAGAGCGTAATAATTGAGGGAGGACTTGTATCAAGGTTGCGCCCTCCATGGTTACTTAGCAGAATTCCATCAAGCCCAGCTTCCATGGCCAGGATAGCGTCATCCGCAGACATCACGCCTTTTAGGCAAACAGGGAGATGCGTGTGTTTCCGCACCCACACAAGATCCTCCCACGTTAGTCCAGGGTCAATAAATCCCGCCATTACACGCCCTAAGCCACCTCCCTTCTTATCATTTTTGGCTGTGGAGGGCGACATGGGAACCGATAACGTCTCATCCGCCTTGACTCTCTCATCGGCTTCCCGTTTTCCCGGCCATGCCGCATCAACGGTCACAAAGATGGCCTTGATATTTGGATTGGCTGAGCATTGGTGCAGAAGCGCAGCTGACTTTTCACGATCGCGATTAACATAGAGTTGGAAAAAGAAATTGGCTGAGGGTGCAGTATTTCTAAGCTCTTCCATAGTGTAGGACGAGTTGTTAGATATCTGCTTGATATGATTAGAGCGATGGCCATGGTGATGACAAATATGGTCAAATGGATTTCGATCACATACACCTTGCATAATCCCTTTACTCTCGCAGGCACGGGCGATGGCACACTCTCCTTCGGGATGGATAAGCTTGGCCATTGCGGCTGGGCTTACAAATAAGGGGAAAGAACTGTCGACCCCGAGAATCTTTGTTTTCGGGTCCACAGAGCGAACGTTCCTCAAGACCCGTGGGCGAAACCATATCCGATCAAAACATGATTTGTTCGCGTTACGGGTGATGAGATCAGTTGCAGCGCTGGAGTAGAATGCCCATGTCTTTCTACTAGCGGTCTCCGATGCCACCTTTTCAAAATCATGTGCGTTAATCAAGGTCTCGAGTGGGGGTTTTTCATTATTCGATGCCGCCTTCGGACTGTTGGTGGAGGACTGCTTGACCCACTCCGCAGTAATCGTGGACGTGTCGAGAATGCCCATATACTTTTCCTGGGGCAAGTTTGACTTCAAGAGCCCTGGAGTGTGAACTTCAGAGTAAGCCTTTGTGGCATCTTGGCCAGCGTATTTCAGAATAACTAGGCATTTAATCAGTTTCAACTGGGGCCCCTGTCTTGTAAAATTTTGTCCAAATCTCACTCGAGGATCCTCCAGGATGCTTGTCTAGGAAATCAGTCACATCCCATACTTGATTATCGACAACAATCCAACAATCTTCCGGCGTGCTATGCTCTGAAACCTGTTGGGTGGACAAAAGTTTCGCCTGTGTCATCTTCGGGTATCGTGGGTGTTCAATGGTGTTTCAATGAAGATCGTTTATGAGAAAAAAAAAAAAAAAAACCCCTTGAGTGAATGGAGAGAAGAAGGAAGACGTAAGACAAAGAGGATCTAACCGAGCCTTGTGGAGTGAGATGGGAGGGGGGTATCTGGAAGCCTCCTCAGTTCGCGGGGAGAAATGCGGAGCAAATACGGAGATAGGGGAGCCGAGTTCCACGACGGGCTTTTTCCCACCGAGGGAAGCTGGGGCCGTTGAGTTTAAAAAGGGATGGACATGAAAATTAATCATCGTCAATTTTGAGCCCCCCAAAAGTATACCTTAATTTCGGCGCTAGAAACTAAGAAAGGACCCATTTCCAGACTCTTGCACAACGTAGAGTGGGCACTTGATGTCCCATTATCTAGTGATCTTGGTAGAGGACGGTACACTGACCGCCACAGTCTAACTAAAAACCAAGTTCAACTCATCTGAAGTCAGGTTCGCCGATCAAACCCCCAATCCTCAATAGAATGCAAGAGCCAATGCCGTCCCGTCGATTAATGTGTTGTTTTTCGGTTGAAGAATCGGAACATCGCCGATTGCTGCCAACAGCTGTTGGGGTAGTTAACTAGTCTCCTTTGGGTGACTGGAGGGGCTCGGCCGACAGATACCCTGTTGATGTAAGATCCGGCGACTCAACTCCAACCTCATCAGAGGTTTAAACGTGATTTTGAATAAAATGGGGAACACCTTCCTGAAAATTAAAGGAAGTAAGGAGAAAGAGGAGCGATGAGAAAATATATAAAATATTCATAATTCGTATTCGCTATCCCATCTGAACCAACACGCCGTTATCCAAAACCCAGTCAATGCAGGGTCTAGCTGTAGTCTTAGTCTAGTCTTATACACACAATGAGAAAAGAAAAAGGGTAAAAAATCTATTCCTTGGTCGCAGGAGGTGAGATCCAGTCGCCGTCTTGCAGCCATATTCCAGCCCTACTGTACTTTCCAGCTTCGGCGCCTTTTAAATACGCAAAACGGAAGAAGAGATCCTCGGGCTTGTTGTCATCCTCCGGGTCCATCCATTCGACATCTAGTTCATCATCCTCGATGGTCACTGTCTTTTGCAGTTCGAGTCCACTGTGTCCGTGTCGGTGCCAGGTGAACTCCCCCCGGAGGTCCTCGTCCAAATAACCCCTCCAGCGCTCCACATCGTTGACCAGCACTGATACTCCGTCAACCCCAAGAGTATCCATCCGTTCAGAATCCCAGAGCGAGAAAGTAATGTTGCCGTTACCATGGAACAGCTCGCCAGAGTCCGGGTCTGGGAGGGAAATCTTGACATTTGTGTTGTTAACAAGGGGATAGGCTCCCCCCCACCATCCACCGGCTCCACCGGAGCCCGGGGTCTGCTCACCCAGCGCGGCTGGAGTTTCGATGATCGATGCAAACCCCCATCGAGCGATACCGTTAATAAAAAGCCCAAGCAGTAAACCCTGATATATCAACGAGGGCCGCGTTGGGAAGGCTGTTCCAGGCATAAGAAGGATCGCTAGGATGTAGTGATGAATACGAAGGCGGAGACCGGGAAGTGGGAGCAAAATCAGAAGAATGATTCCCATCGTACCATAAATCTTCAGATAGCGCGGCATCAAACCACCCTGGCGAATTTGCCAGGCCTGGCTAAGAATGATACAGATCACAGTCGGAATCACTAGGCATAATGCCAATTTCGCTCCTGGTTGTTTCTGAATATCATGGGGAGTTAAACGCTCGAGCGGAATCAACCTCGCAAACGTGTAATTGTTTAATCCACCGATGAATGCAAGTGGCAAGAAAAAGAAGGTCTTGGTGAATTGATATATAGGTGAGGACAGTGGGCTCAGCAGCGGTCGTGCGCAATATCTGTACAAAACGTAGGCAACGAATGAGGCCGGTAAGAGGCGAGAAAGAAACGTCGACAAGAGGTCTGCAAGTTGTGGAATTGACGGCGGATCTGACACCAACCCGATCTGCGAAAAGAGCATGAAAAATGTGCTGAAGAATAATACGGGCGGAGATGAACAGAAAAGCCACAAGAGACTGAGAGCGCCAATTGTGATACCAAGCAAAGGCCATCGAGGATCCTGCGGGCAAGTAGCATCCGGGGAGGATAGGTCGACAAATCCGAACGTCTTGGGGAACGTAGAGGGGAAACCGATCGATTTAATCTTGTTGCGCGTTGATGGGTGGAACGAATGTGCTGCTCCTTCTAATCGGGCGACACCGCAGCCTCCAACGCCATTGGTGACTACTCCAGCGTGAATCGCCGCCTGGCAAATAAAGCTGTCTGCGCGATATATTGCCTCTTCGTTAGATCCCGGCTCCGGACCTCCAACAACCAGTCCACGATAACTATAAGTCTGGTTGCCAACCGTGTGGGGTTCGAGCATCTTGGCATCTTGACAATTCGCGGGGCACCGGAAAGCGATAGCTGACGCTGAGAAAGGCCGACAATCGTTTCCATTGAGCCCACAGGCATTTCCGCGTCCCCTACAATAAGTTCGGTCAGATAAGGTAATGGCTTAACTCCCAAAACGGGCTTACCAGAAGCTCGAGGTACAAGTGAGAGTCAGTGGCTTTCCATAGCCTTCAATGTATCCTCCGGAACGAGAGTGAATCAACAGGATTGTAAAAGGTAAAAACCATGCTAGATATAATAATAGAAGCAACGCAATTTTATGCTTCCGTTTATGGAGGAGTTTATCCAGTCCCCGGGAAGGAAGTTCTTGGAGTTGAGGGAACAACGGCGTCAACAAGAGCGAATTCGGAGGGTTTGGGCCCTTCACCCATTCTGCAGTCGCTCGACCGACTTTTCTAATCGGCAGGGGCACCCATCCCCAGCGAAAAGATTTAGACGACTCCCGTAGCCAGACGGGAAGAAGGACGGCGGCGGTCTCTTCGTCGCGGGGTAGCAGCAGGTCATCGGCGGCGTCGGGATCGTCGGGATGATCTTCAAAATCCACCACGGGATTGATATACACCCGGGAACCATTCTCAGCCCCCTCACCGATCATCTTGAGATGAAATCGCGAAAGGGGATTAAGCTAGCGATGAAAAACAGACGGAATCGAACAAAAGAGTGGTGGAATGGTCTAGAACGGGCCTTCACTACCAGTGGAAGGGCATACTTTACCATCCAAAGGGGTGTAAAGAGTATATATCCCCGACAACCGAAACAAAAGGGGTAAAAATAACAAATAGGTTAGCAATAGTCGATAGATTTGGGGATAAGGAAGAAGGAAGGAGGAAAAGAGAGGATAGTCGTGGCGATGGAGACAGCGGACGCAAGAGTGTCAGCCTTCGGATGCTGGCGGCTGGCACCAATCAGTACTGATTATGTCATCAGCGGTGGCCATGTTCCTGCACGGATTTTCAGGGCAGAGTTTTTCAATTTTAGTGGCAAGAAACTCAGCATTGTACTTTATTAGTTTCACTTCTTCCCCCCAGAAATATGCAGGCAGGTGGCTGAGATGATGGCAAGGACAAACAATGGGTGTGCACTGTGGGGAGAATTTTAGTACGGATCTTCCCCCAGTTGATAGCCCGATCACCCCAGCTTTATCTTATTTATTTTTATTAATTTTTATTAATCGACGGAAATTCCTACCGACTAGTATTCTTATTATTTGCAAAGGGTTAAGAAGCACCCGGGCATGTTTGTCCACACACACAGACCAATTAATGATAATAAACCTAGTCTTTTTTTTTATCTTTTTTTATGCCTCTGCCTATTATTACCACCTACCAGCCCGTTGGTCAATTAACAACACCGCTTAAAAGGAGCCGCCCTCTCTCCATAATATCAATCACCCGATATGGACAAAAACCTAGATGTGTTGTACGATACTTTCCTGGGGCCATCATGAGTTTCCGGTTGCCGATCCCCGCCGGCATGCCGATGCCAGATATGGTTTCCACATCGGTTGCCAACGACCTCAGGTATTCGAAACTGCTTTTACTACTAAGCGGTCCTTTCTCTTTTCCAGATCCCTAGATCCAGCAGATTTGTACCTGCCAGCTCCCCACCAACCATGTGGGATAAACTGCCCAGGTGTTCTTCTCGAGATCTGCTCGGTCTGTATAACGGCCTAGCAATCAGTAAATGAATAGGCTTTCTGCCCAGCGTGGTTCTTAAAACCTTCTTTCGGGATACTGCCGATCCAAACTTTTCCGCAGGCGACCTACCTTTTTCCATTCCCAACTCCTAGCGAGGCCTCACAAAGCCCCCGGATATCATGCCCGCCTTCAATCAAATCCTTTAAAATCTCTAGTAGAGAACGTCCAAGCCCCCGTTGTCTGCTTCTAAGCCTTTGGGCACTGGGACGCCTTTATTTAATTGACTACTTGCCTGCCGCCAGTCTCAAGGTTCGAGATCCACATTCCAAGGACCGGGTATCAACCCCCCATTTTACTCTAGCGGCTCTTATCGCATTGGGAGCTGGGGAGTTAAAAAGAAACTTGAAACCCCAATACCACCTCTCTTGAATGGAGAGGACAATGGGAGGGCTGCGAAAAGGCGGTGCAACTAGCCACAAGCCTCCAAGCTGTAGTCACCATGTTTATACACAAATACAGTGCCGCATGGGAGTTCTTTGGCAATGAATTCATGGGTCACTTTCGCGGAGCCCTTCGAGCACGAAACGAACAAGCCGCGGGGGGCTTGGAGGTTCCATGATTTCGCTTTCATCTTGTTCAACTCATGATGGGAAAGGGGAAGACAGTTATAGACATCACTCGTGATACTGACATGGTGTGAGGTCAAACTGGGCTCGGTTCTTTGGGCAGGGAGCTAGCGGATGCCGAGCGGAATTGCGGCCTGAGGGTATGACTGTCTCCTGGATTTCCCCAGTTGATACAAGAACATAGCCGTCATAATCCGTTGGAACCCGAAGATTGGCCTGGGGCCGGGATGAACCCGGAAACTAGAATTGACAGACTGGAGTGCAGGCAATATCACATGCTTTGGGGGAGAAGTGGTTTCACATGCAGGAATGTTCCCTTTTTCTTTTCCCTTTCCATCTTCATTGTCAAGGTGCACGGGGAGCATAAATCAGTAGTATAGAATTAATCCTCCAGATATTCTAAGTGACTTTCTGTAAATCCTAGGATGAATTGGATGTCAGTTTGACATCATTGGCACTAATTTCGGCCATTCGCCCGAGAGGTACCTGAGGCAACAATGGGCGATCGGGACAAATCGGCGGAGGACTAAACATGAGGCAAAGAGCCAAGGTGTTGGAGACACTCAATGATTTGCCAGTTCAAGGCCTGTGGTGATCTGAACTAACCGCGGCTGTCAGAGACATGGGAGGTTCGGGCATGCGGGGAGTTTATTTCTGTTCCTCCATCTCCTTCCACTGTCCCTCGGCACTTTCGAACTGTCTTTACCATACCATACCTAACTAACCTTGTAAGCTTGATTTTTGCTTGTAAATTTAGTCCTCGAGTTCGTTCAAGCGTTGAGAAATTGAGCTCTTATATAAATGCTGTACATGTCATCGGAAGACAATCAGGAAGGAGCCCTTAGGACGTCGGCACACGCCGTTCCCCGGATGAGGGGAAGCTCTCTTTAAAGCAGAATTATCGATGAATATTATTATGTAAATAATCGCAGCGCCGCTGTCGGAGCAAATCGGCCGAGAGGAAGGCTCAATGTATTACAAGTATCATTACGCCCACCCCGTGACTTCACCGCGGAAAAGTCACGGGACCAATAGCTTCGAGCCTCCTCGTTGACCTCATCACCACCTCTGAGTGGCTACAGCCTGTCTGAGATGGCTCCATCTCCTATCGAAGCTTGCTTGGGTTCCCCGTTCAACTCCCGGTTTTACTTCACTCCCCTCCAAAAAATACCCAAGCTGGATGGAAATTTCAACGTTCCTGTTTCATAATTGGTTATCGGAGCTCCTCATGGACTGGACCGCGGTTGTCCATGGTTCTGACGTCGTCCTCTCCGTTGCTCCTGCCAAAATGACTCTTATCGACCATCTCTAATATATAAAAAGTCTGGTTCTAGGCTCCTCCAGATCTTAGGAACTTTCTTTTAATTCTTTCCCTCTTGCTCGTTGCTTCTACCCTGTAATTTTTTTATTTTTATTTTTCAGTCTTGAATCTACTGGAGCAGAAAAAAAAAAGAAGAATATATATTAAAGAAAACACCAGAATGGCCCAGATCGACGCTCAACTCAAGGATGTCGCCATCCTCGGCGCCGTGAACAATGACGCCCGCAAAATCCTCACCAAGGAAGCCTGTGCTTTCCTCGCCATCCTCCACCGCACCTTCAACCCCACACGCAAGGCTCTGCTCCAGCGCCGCATCGACCGCCAGGCTGAGATTGACAAGGGCCACCTGCCCGATTTTCTACCAGAGACCAAGCACATTCGTGATGATCCTACCTGGAAGGGTGCCGCTCCGGCTCCTGGTCTAGTGGACCGCCGTGTTGAGATTACTGGTCCCACTGACCGTAAGATGGTGGTGAATGCATTGAACTCGGATGTCTGGACTTACATGGCCGATTTCGAAGGTGCGTGTTTGCTAAAAAAGCATCCATTCTTGCCTTTCTCACTCAATGGAGATATGTGGTGAAGGCTTGATATTAACAAATCTCGGCTATAGATTCGAGCGCCCCCACATGGGACAACATGATCAACGGTCAGGTCAACCTCTACGATGCTATTCGTCGCCAGGTCGATTTCAAGCAAGGTGGCAAGGAGTACAAGCTCCGTACAGACCGTGTGCTACCTACCCTCATCGCCCGTGCCCGTGGCTGGCACCTTGAGGAGAAGCACTTCACTGTTGATGGCGAACCTATCTCCGGCTCTCTCTTTGACTTCGGTCTCTATTTCTTCCACAACGCCAAGGAGTTGGTGGCCCGCGGGTTCGGCCCCTACTTCTACCTGCCCAAGATGGAGTCGCATCTAGAGGCCAGGCTATGGAACGACGCCTTCAACCTTGCTCAGGACTACATTGGCATGCCCCGCGGCACTATCCGTGGTACCGTACTCATTGAGACCATCGTTGCCGCCTTCGAGATGGACGAGATCATCTACGAGCTCCGTGACCACAGCTCCGGTCTCAACTGTGGTCGTTGGGACTACATCTTCTCCTTCATTAAGAAGTTCCGCAAGCACCCTAACTTTGTCCTTCCCGATCGCTCCGATGTTACCATGACCGTTCCTTTCATGGATGCCTACGTTAAGCTCCTCATCAAGACTTGCCACCGTCGTGGCGTTCATGCTATGGTACTTTATGCCCCCACCTCGCCCTTCCCATCCACTAGATGACAAAAACTAACGAGTTTTTCTAAACAGGGAGGAATGGCTGCTCAAATTCCCATCAAGGACAATGCTGCTGCCAACGACAAGGCTATGGAGAGTGTCCGCGCCGACAAGCTTCGTGAGGTTCGTGCCGGTCACGACGGAACCTGGGTAGCCCACCCTGCCCTTGCCGCTATCGCTTCCGACGTCTTCAACAAGTACATGCCCACCCCGAACCAGATGCACATCCGTCGTGAGGAAGTTCACGTCACGGCCAACGACCTCCTTAACACCAATGTCCCTGGTAAGATCACCGAGGAGGGCATTCGCAAGAACTTGAACATCGGTCTTTCTTACATGGAGGGTTGGTTGCGTGGCGTTGGCTGTATTCCCATCAACTACCTAATGGTAAGCATTTCTTTCACTTGGACACCTTTTTTCAGTCATTTGTCCACATCCCTATGTTGGAATGTAAAAAGAGACAAGGTGCTAATATACCGAGTAGGAGGACGCAGCTACCGCCGAAGTCTCCCGCAGTCAGCTATGGCAATGGTCTCGTCATGGCGTTACCACCGCCGAGGGCAAGAAGGTTGATAAGGCCTACGCTCTCCGTCTGCTCCAGGAGCAGGCCGACAGCCTTTCCGCCAAGGGACCCAAGGGTAACAAATTCCAGCTCGCCGCTAGGTACTTTGCCGGCCAGGTGACTGGTGAAGACTATGCCGACTTCCTGACCAGTCTGCTATACAACGAGATTTCTTCCCCGGGTAGCGCTTCCAAGTTGTAATGATATCATTTTGTTTTTAGCTGGTGTTTAATTGTTCTGTGTCATATATCAATCAATCAAAATTATACTAATTTAATGGAGTCTACCTAGTAGTTAGTAGCTGGTAGGAGTAGGAGTAGTATATTTTCAATTTGTATACACTGTTTTGTCAGCCTATCGCAGAGTACCGGAAAGAAGGCTATGAAAGGCCGAGAGAGACCTGCTTAGGGCCCCTACATCTACGTCTACTCCTGCAAATACATAATCTAATAATAATAGATCCCCTGTAGTGGGATATATCGATTTTTACTTATCCGGTGCACTATTCGTAGTGCTCTGAATAAAAGTGCCCTGCCACCCATTTTCGTCATTAAACGAGAAACATTACAAAAAACTCCTAAAAGTGAAAAAAGAAGTCTAACATTCTTGGTAATCACGCTTGAAAATTATACAGTCATGACAGTGTGAAAAAGGAAATCCGTCCTTCTTCAATATATACATCTCAAAATGGAAAAAAGAAAAAGATTTTTAGAAGCGGGAGAGAACACGCTCCTGGGCATCAGCCAAAGCGAACTGGTCATGGGCCGTCTTGCTCAGAACCTTCTTAGCCTGCTCCGCGGTGAATCCCTTGGCCTCAACAGCTGGGTTGTATCCAAGACCGGTGATCTTTCCAACCTGCTCCGAAGACACGGCCTGGGCAACCTTACCATCAGCACGCTTGTACACGGTCACCACAACAGCACCGCCAAGGCCCAGGTTGTGCTGCAGGCAAGCGTCAGTGCCAGCGATCAGACGGTTGTTGGCCCAGCCGCGCAGGTGCCACACCAACTCTGTGCACTGAGCGAGACCAGTCGCGCCCAAGGGGTGGCCCTTAGAGATGAGACCTCCAGAGGGGTTGATAATCATCTTTCCGCCGTAGGTGATGTCACCCTTGCCCACCATCTCGTGGGCCTTTCCGGGCTCGCAAAGCTCCAGGGCATCGATGGTGATCATCTCATTGGCAGAGAAGCAGTCGTGCAATTCGCAGACCTTGATGTCCTTCACATTCACACCGGCCTCGGCGGTGGCGGCGCGGCAGGCGGCGCGGGACATACCGAATCCCATCAGATCGATGGAGCTCTTGTTGAACAGAGAGGTGGTATCGGTGGTGAGCTGCTGGCCGGCGATGAGGACAGCCTGGTCCTTGAGGTGGGGGCGGGCATCCAGGAAGGCCTGGGAGACGATGACGGCGGCAGCAGCACCATCGGAGGTGGGGCAGCACTGGAGCTTGGTGAGGGGCTCGTGGATCATGGGAGCCTTCATGATCTGCTCGAGGGTGTATTCATCCTGGAACTGGGAGTAGGGGTTGCGCTTTGAGTGTTCGTGGTTGATACGAGCAATCTCAGCGAAGTGCTCCGCCTTGGCACCGTACCTTTGAACACCAAAAGTTAGTGATGAACTCTATTAAAAGCGAACTATTGAAAAAGAACTCACTTCTCCATGTATTCACGGCCAGCGTTACCGAACATCTGAGCAGCACCAGGAGCGTTGGTGACCCCGCGGGTTTCAGCCATCATCATACCGAAGAGACCCGTGGGGTTAGCACGGTCATTGTAGACCGACTGGAGAGATCCAGGGCTCATCTTCTCAAAACCAACGACAAGAACACAGTCGGCGGCTCCGTGGGAAACCATGGTGCGAGCCATGGCCAGGCCGGTGGATCCAGTCGAGCAGTTGTTGTTAACATTGTAGATGGGGATCTGGGTCAGGCCAAACTGGTAGAACACACGCTGGCCGCAGGTGCTGTCACCGTAGACATAACAGGCAACACCCTGCTCAACCTCGTCGTAGTTGATCCCGGCATCCAACATGGCCTTGACACCGGCCTCGAATCCAAGTTCATTGTAGTCAACCTTGCCTCGGGGCTTGATGAACTTGGTCATACCCACGCCCAGGACGTAGGCGGGAGCTGTTGCCTTCTTGCCCATTTTGAATGTAGTGGTGGTTTTAAGGGGGGGGATAGGGTGGGTTTTGATTGAAGATGGAGGGACAAAGAGAAGAAGGTAGTAAACAAATCTTGTTAAAGAATCAGGGTAGGATCAGATAGAATCGAGGTAAATCCGAAAGGGCCAGCCTTTTTAAATAAGACACGAGGTCGAGAGGAGATGCATGTGGATAGCTGATTTTGGCCGTGGCTGTCTTGCGGAGGAGCAGCTTGTTGCGGGGATGCCGCGACCGAGGTCCCGAGGATACCAGGTCTTTATCCATTGTTATCCATGGATTACCCCAGGAACGGCTTAGCGGCTGAGGATGGGGCCTTTTATGCGACCCAACCAGAGCGCATAAGCCAAAATACATGGACCTATCCAATGCACTGTTATACATGATTACTCATCGCGCCTAGATCGGTGGCACAAGGCCTGTTTGCTTCCAGTGGTGATGACGGAGTATACATCAGGAGTCTCGGATCCTTGGGATACGGCTTCGGTCGCGGCCACGGTCAGCAGCGGCACGGCTTGCAACCGGCATAAAATTAGGGACCTCTCTCCCTTGCTTGTTGTTGGATAAAGATGCAAAGATGCTGATGTGGTATCTCATCTCACGTGAAGGCAGCAGCTTGGGCCGAATCAATACGGTCCGAGGATCAACGGGAGTTGATACAGAAAGAAACCTACGATTTGTCGCTGTAGAGCTTAGGAACTCGCTCGGCGATAGGTATTTGGGTAGTTCCCTTGTTTAAGAAAAAGTAGCTGGTGTTTAGCGGTCTAAAGCCATGACGCAATGCCATCAAACAAGCCATCAAGTGTTTAGCCAGACAGCACGAAAAATAATTGGTTTCATACAACTTTATATTATTAAGAGTGATATCTGTTTTTTTAAATGCAAAAATGAATTCTAACCTCAATTAGAATAATTTTGCATTCTGGTCCTTTGTGAGTTCTAAGAACAGTGAAATATTTAATTTGGCAGCTATTTGTAGGTTCACGGCTTGAGCTGAGATTATGATAAAGAACAATACTGCCATACTCAATCAGAAATAATATATGCTATATCAACCAAAAGGATTAAATTGCTTGCTAAATTAAAGATAAAGCTAGAATCGCTACACATTCAATTTTACCAACGCCTACACCGCACCTTCGTTGGTGAGACATGATTTCCATCGGGTTCTGTTGCAAATGGAGGCGGGTCACAGGGACGCTAGTCTATATTGGGAAATATCGCATTCCTCAGGCTGCAAGTCACCGATCCTTGATTATTCCTTATCAATAAGATTCAATTATATATCAGCCCTCAGCTGCAAACACCAGCAACCCAACCATGTACAGACAAGAATACATCGAGACATTATTAAAACTATAACATGAATAACTGCCATGTATTATGCTCCATTATTTATGATCAGAGATCGCAAATAACATCATATTCATCATCGTACGGCATCGTTGTTTGAGCAGCTGGTGCCGGGTCTGTTGTTTCGGAGGTCTCTTCCACCGTCGTTGTTGTTGTTTTCGACGCTGTCGCCGTCGATGTTGCCGTCTGTTCTGTTGGTGATGGCTGTGATAGACAGGCATCTGTTGCGCAACGCCATTAGACCTAGGATGACGATCGAGGGAGCAGTTTCTTACCCAGTTGAGTTTGGCAATCCTGGACGGAAAAGATGCCTGCGCTGTCACCATTGGCGGCCTAGGACGTATCTGATTAGCTTCTATTCTGCTTACTGCATGAATAATTTATAGACGATTACCCTTTGGCAGTTGTCGAATTGAATGGAGCAGCTGAAGAGTAGAAACAGGTCAGTACAGCAACTTGAGTTGACTAACCTAGGGAATGATACCTTCTCTGGGCAGCAGAGGCATAATCCGTCTGATCTTCCAATTAGCATCCGTCTGATAGCACATATGCTATCTCTAGCCTCTCACAAGTGCGCTCGCGGAGGCAACTTACAAAAGTATTACCGTCTACACTATACGGTCTTGTTGAATCTCCCGTATCCAGAATCTAGTATTTCGTTTCAGTTGGACCAATCCACTTGCAGGCAGGCTAGACCCGAGGAGGAGAGTAAACCTACAGCCGGGGCAGCACCTCCCAGGTTTGTTGACGACTAACGCAGAAATGTTGAATCAGATACTGTCAACTCATACAAACAATTATTCGGGAAAGAAGCAGTCAAGATACCTCGCGCTGAACTAGATGAGCAGCCTTGTAAACTAGTCCCATTGGATCAAAAGCCAGCGCCAGGAAGGCCGACGTAACCCAGAGATGGGCGAGCAACAAGGCAAAGGCAGACACTTTTGCCATCGTCAACGATTTTCTTCGCTCGAAAAGGGATCCTCGGCCCGTTCAACTCAATGCAAAACAAATCGGATGGGAAGCAAGGATTTAATTGGTAAAATCGATGAGAGAAAACTCCTCGGTTGTGACCTGTAGTCGGATTTTTGGGGTAATTAGTGGTGAGGGAGGTGACCTGGAACCGTGACTGGATCGTGAATTCTTCAGCTCACGGTTCATGCATCGGTCTCCTCTCGTTTGTGGCCGGGGCGATCCTTCCGTGTCTGATAAAGCGGGGAAGCGACATTTGCGGGAATCCCTGCACTACCATTGATGATTCTTCGGCGTTCGAGCCCTAGCAACGTGATTTGCTACTATTACCCGCCATATATAAACTACTAGTACTGGGATCCTCAACAATCTATGAACAGGTGGATGGTATTCATCTACATCCCCCGAATGGTTACCAACATCCTGGTCGGTTGGTTTTTGTTATTGCATGGCCTATTGTACTGCATGTTCACCTAGTGAAAAGAATGCCTTTGACAAAATCGAGAAATTCAGTCACAGGAAAATATCATAGGCCGGGGAAATAAAAAGGCGAGGCATTCCTCGATTTATCAAATCTTGCTTGACAGTTACAAGTAAGGGGTAAGGGGTAAGGGGTAAGGTAAGTATCGTTAATGCGTTCATTCTATGGCATTGGTGTGGCGTTATCCTAGACCTATTGTATATATATCGCCTGGTCACGGCAGACTAAATCCATGTAAGCTATCGACCTCTTCAATGCTCCACGATTTATTGAGGATTGATTTAACCATCTCCTCATCCTGAATCCCTCCGTATTTTACCAGGATTGCAGCTTTCCCTTCTAGTTCGGCCCTGTGACTCAGGTTAGTTGGGGCATCAATTAATAAACGTCGCAGCGAGGAAAGTGGTAATACGGACCTTGACAGGGTGTTTTCGGGGTCTCCCTTGACGACCTCCACAAATTGGACGTGGGTTTCCCCAGCCTTGGTTACAACAGTAACATTTGATTGCCATTGCAAAGGAAATCGTGAATCAATTTCAGCGTCATAAATGTGTTTCACACGAGTCTGAAATTGTCGCAGATCGGCATCCTTGAGTGCATCTTCTGTGAAATCCAGAATACTCGCCCGTCCGTTCTTCGCGGCAACTGCAAGCACAAACCCCATGGAGAATTTACTCTGGTGAACAGTCTCTGCCTTCTCGCTCATGGAAAGGACGTTGAGGGCTGCTTGATATGTCTGACTAGTCACTGACTCGATGTCGTCAAACTTTAGGTTATGCTTCTGCATAAGTTCGAGAAGCCCATCGACACTAGGATGCGTGTGGCGACAAGAAGCATGCCATTTGAAGCTCGATCCCATGACAGAGAACTTTTTGCCCAGGTCGCGATCGATTGCGCTTGGGTTGGTTTCACCAGGAACTAGCGCAGCACCCAGACCGCGCTCTCCCTCCAAAATATCTGCAGTACCAAGGAGTCCAGATTTTGCCGTATAGGCAGCGAAGATGCCGTCGAAACAGGCTTTGCCCGTATGAACCTGCTTTGAATGCGTAGCATCGGATAGAAACTGCCATAACCCAGCAGCTTGAGTACCTGCTGTTCCGATCGCGGAGAGAGTGTCTTTGGCGTTCAGATTAAGGAGCCGGGCAGTCGCGGCTGCTGCACCGATCACACCTGTTGTGGCCGTGGAATGAAAGTTCTATTATTTTTGTCCCACTCAGTAAGTCGCCTGCAAGGGGAAAGAAGCACCAATAACACACCTTGTAGTGGCTAGGCCCGAAAAACTCGCCCGTGCGGCACATCGCATCATAACCAACAACGCACGCGGTAATGAAATCCTTTCCACTCGCATTGAGCTCCTGCGCGACTGCTAAGGCAGTTGGGAAAATAACGGTGGCCTGTGATGGATGTCAGGGGGACTTTTTAAGGCGAGCCAATAAAGTAATGGCTCTTCTTACCGGATGTGTAATGCTGCTATTATGCAAATCGTCTTGCTCCACGACATGGGAGGCTGCGCCATTGATGAGGGCGGCAAATGCTGGACTACTTGATCCCAGTGTTGAATCAACGATCTCAGATTTTCCGGTTGCTGGACCCATTCGTTTGGCAAATTCTGCTATAGCCTTCACAGCAGGATGGTCGCGGCCTGCTATCGCGCATGCTAGCCAGTCTAGAAACAATTCCTTTGTGCGTTGAACGACCTCTGGTGGAATATCTTCGTAGGATAGGCTTGAGACCCATTCGGCTAGGTGGTAAGTTCTGGACGTCATGATGCTATGTTTCCCGAGTAAAATAACTAGTATCTCCTTGATTTCCCTTCAAAGCTATGATAGGATCGCGTGGATCGTTGCTAGATAAACACGGATAGGATCGAAGATGTGGATTGGTGAATGTAGTAAAACTTAGGATCTTGCAAAATCAACGGAGTGCACGAAGTGAATATGACTTCCGGCTATCAGCAGATAAACCTCCGACTCCGGCCCTGGGCACAATTGACCCGAATAGGCATATAAAAAGGTTCCTGACTGCCTCCATGTCTGGGACTCTGGGTCCGATTGTCGGTGGTGGAGTATCTGGAGAAGCGGGGAGTTGGTGGGGTTGCAACAAGAAGCAATACTTAAATAGCCGAGATGCCGAGACCTTGTCCTTTAATTGCTTTGTTTTTGAAGACGAGTAGCCGGAGCCACGAACAAAGCCACCACCTGGAACAATGAAGGACAGGAGCTCATGGCATCACAGGAATACAATGGAGTAGTCTTCTAGGCCTCCTCATCTTACAAAAAACCGAACCAGAAAGATTTAAGCTCGCCGGCTGGGTATTTTAACTCGGTAGACCATCCATGGTCAATACATCCGTCCATCAGTCAGTCAAGCAATAATCGAGGCTCCATTCACTTAACGGAGCCTACGAGGAGTTCGCGGGTCCGTAGTAGTAACTGGCGATTGATGAAGGTACTTCTTAACAATAGGGGAATTCAATAACCAATGGCCAGATACACAAGGAAAAGAATGAGATCTCGCAGATTTTCCCTATGGAGGACCCAAAGGCTGGTTAGAAGACTAAACGGGAGTGTTTTATGAAGAAGAGACTGGGCATGAAGAGAGGGAAAAAGAAGAAGGACTGTTCCCACTGTGATTCGCCTCGTTCTTCGGTGTGAAACAAAGGAATCATCAACGAATCAAGAAGGCGGTCAGATGAGGCACAGTTGTCGCATCGGCCCTTGTCGCCAACGCGGAAATCAATAGGCCACCTTGCCTCCTCTGTATTCAACCCAATGCTAGCTAAACCCCAGAATCCTTAATGCTATTTTCGGTCTTCGTTTTTATTCTCCATTCATTCTCTTTTGCCTATCCCATAAAGGAGAAAAGTTCATAGAAGATGGGCAGACAGGCCCGGATTGTAGCTGCCCTGCTCGTGCTTGCCTCCCCCACATGGGCGAACAAGAAGGCATTTAGCATCCACGATGATCTCCTTGCTTTCCCCCAAGTATATCCCCTTTCCTTACTCTAGATTACTCTGCGATTCCATTCTAATCTCATTCTTATTTTCGTCTGGTAGTTTCAAATCCACTTTCCCAATAGCTACATCCTTCAAACCCAAACTTCAAGTCAGCAGGATGCCCACTCAAATACTCCCTCTATTGTTAACAAACGCGACACCGAGTCTCAGCAAACAATACTGAATGATGACGCTCATGACACAACACACGATAAAAGCCATGCCCAAGACGAACCCGCCGTTTCCTACGAGGAGCTCATTCTCGAGGGCCAGCGGTATCTCTGCCGGATACCGCGAGTTGAGAATAACAGCTTGAACCAGACAAACAAGCCAAGGGAGATAACCGAGGAAGAGGAACAGAGAGAACTTGCGCGCGCAACCAACCGAGGAATTGAGCTTTTGAGTGAGATGGAGGGTAGGTGTCTATATTACATCTCCGGATGGTGGTCATATTCCTTCTGTTACATGAATCAGATTAAGCAGTTCCACGCTCTTCCTTCGGGGGGAGCAATTCCCAACTACCCGCCCATGGAGGACCCTATGACGCACTCGTATATTTTGGGCCGATTTCCCCAGAGTGAAGACAACGAAGGAGGGAATAATGAGGGCGGTGGCGAGGGTGATGAGGGACCTACGAAGGGAAATACAGAACTTGCGGAACTACAGACTAGGGGTGGATCGCGTTATCTCGTCCAGTACCTTGACGGAGGGGACCAGTGCGATCTTACAGGGAAGAACCGCAAGATTGAGGTGCAATTCCACTGCAACCCGCAATTGACTGACCGGATCGGCTGGATCAAAGAGCTCACCACCTGCTCCTATTTAATGCTCATCTATACCCCCCGTTTGTGCAATGATGCCGCCTTCCTACCGCCGCAGGAGGATGAAGTACATACCGTCGATTGCCAGGAGATTCTCATGCCAGATGAGGTCTCTGAATGGGAGGAGATACGGGATTACCATCTCTCGCAGAAGCTGGTGGAATCAGCAGAGGCACCGAAGTACCCTGTGGTGGGGGGGATTGAAGTCGGGGCCCAGCGACTGGTCGGATCGGAGGGACGACAAATTGAAAAGGGCCGCGTGGCATCCATAGGCGAGGAGAAAGCTGATGTGGTTGCGAAGCGCGAGAACGGAGAGCTGAAAATGCTATCTAAAGAGGAGCTGAAAAAGTTTGACCTTGATCCGCAGAAAGTCGAAGAGTTGAAGAATCGACTGGAGAAAATAGCTGCCGGTAAAGACTGGACGCTTGAGTTTTTCACGGGTGCTACCGGAGAGCAAGGTCTTCGTGGTCTGATTAATACAGATGACGATTCAGAAACAGAAGAAAAGGATGATAAGGATGACAAGGTGGATACGGTGGATAAAGAAGAAGGGTCTCCAGAGCAGGGCCAGGAGGCCGGCAAGGAACACAAGGGAGATGCGGACGATGAGGCATCAGCATCAGGGCCGGAGACCGAGGAGCTGCAGGAAGGGAGCCAAGAAACCTTCAAAGACGAGTTATAAAAGCTTTATACCAAAAATATTTCATTGACTAATTATTAGGACATCTGTCTTCTCCTCTGCATTGCCACTGCATTGGCTCGAGTTGGGCTATGGTAGGTATCCGGTTGGTTTATCCTCAGTTTACCTTTCATTGACCGCAGTTCTTCATAGCTATGGATATTATATGCAATGCAACCAAGTAAAACACTCATAGTACAAGCCTACCATTTGGCACTTTAACAGGCAAGTTGCAGTGTTTACGTCAACTTTTTCACCCGAAGGCTGTAGAAAAGACCTCATTCAGTAAGCCACCCAACTCCATATACACACGCGAAGATCAATCAGATATATATACATGCACGCATCACGACAAAAGCCACCCACGTTTCCAAAATCGCGTTGCTGGTGTTGACTAGGATGCCCGATAGTTGATAACAAGTTGGTTGTTATCGGACACAACGACATCAGTCTTGACTACATCGTTTTGCTTCAGTTCAATGATGGTCGCCCCATCGAGTCCAAAGTTCGACCCTCCCGCCTGGGCTTGTACTCCCGTAAATGTAATGCTCTCAAAGTCAACCATAGACACCATTGAGTTCCCCGACTGGAAGTCTTCCACAATCCAATCCGCATTTTGACCACCTAGAGTCGCCGATGGTGCGGGTGCCTGGACGGTTTGGGTTACGCTTTGACCGGAAGTTTCGTTTTCAATAATTGCCACACCCTGGCTGGGAGACGAGGACTCAACCTTGGCCACAATCACATCTCCGGTATTGATCGAGATATTGAAATCATAGGCGTAGTCTGGGTACCATTCGAACCATGCTTCGTTATATGGTGTTCCGTTCTCGAGGTAGAAATCAACTCCGGTTTGGAGAATTGCTTGGCCGTAGGTGTCCCCATCAATACCGACCCAGGCTGATCCTGCCTGTGTCCCATCGGTGCTAGTGGCCTTCGCCGTGGGGACCGTGAATGTAGCCGTCACGGCGCTGTAGGTTCCTTCTGGGGGCGGAGCCTCGCGCACAGCACCGGCCCAGTTGCTACTGTAGGCAACGCTCCCTGTGTTGCCTGTTCTTTGCCCTTCTTCAGAGCCTTTGTGCCCACCGAAAGTAGGATCCAGAGGGTTAGACTGGCGTGATAATGATCGCGCTTCAATCCTATCAGACAGCCGGCTGGGAGGTGCGCCAAGTGTACTCGCAATGAGGAAGGGCGTAATGACAAAAGCTCCCAACAGGCTCATGGTGAACAGAGACAGGGCGTATAAATGGAGAGTAGACACGGAACCAAACCGGCAAAAAATGAAGTAGGACCGCAAAGCCTTCTCAGAAGATAGGGTTGTGGACTATATACACTTCCAGTCCAGCTTTTTCCTGGAAGGTACCCAAGTAACCTATACTTGCTCCATCAAGAGATTGCATGCGGGGTTTTCATCAATCGAAACGGGTAATTTGTGGGTGACCATGGCCAACTTAATCGTGCATGGTACTATGTAGTTACTTGGCGCCGAACGTCTAGATGGCAAGGAAGTGACATTGTCTTTGATCTTTCAGCGTCATCATGTGCTGTTATTTTTATCCCATTGTCTGGGCCATTGAGGGGGTTTTCAGATCCCAAGAGCCAGTGACTTAGACCGGCAAAGGAAAGATCAACTGGGATGGAGTGTTGATGGAAGGTCTTGTGGAGCTTGAACCTAGCCCCGTGGAAATTTTCACGTTACAGTGTGACGGAGGATTAGGTTTCTTACGGAATTGATTGTGGGGTGATTGTGATTTGGAGGTGTTGTAGCACAGGATATACCGACTTTCCGTACGATATCTGATAAAGCATGACGATAACGTGCTGTTTGTCGCGGATAGGATTTCTGCAAGGGGTTAAAGCAGGTGGTGTGGATGGAGACCAAACAAGTTACAAAATGAGTCTTTTCTCTTCAGTCTGAAGCATCTGAGAATTTGAAAAATGGAATTCAAGAATTGCATCCCCTAGTGAGTGACCTCAGTGACCCTACAGGCTCACAGCCTCACACCCGACTTCTCTGCTGATATGACGGGAATGGAAAAGCGCACATTCCTTGCTTTGGTCGCCACATTCCTGACTAACTATTTTCGTTTCCGATGGCAACCCTACCTGGAAAGAAAGCCTTTTCGACTCTCCATGCTGGAGAGTACCTTGTAGAAGCTGTATTCCTTGATCCGGAGGCGCTCATGACGACGCCCGTGCTAAGCCTAAGGGTGGCTCCTAGAATACTACCATGCTATCACCTTAGGTTTCATTGTCCCTGTAACCCATGATCCTGTTGTGGACGCCGGGTCTCTTTCTTGCTTTCTTTTTTAAGCTACACATCTTGAGCACCCAAAGCTCTTGTAGTGATGTTCGGTCGGGTACAAATTCCTTGTTTTGATTTTAGCTTGGTTAACAGGACTTGAAGGCCCTGATGGGTCTGCTGATGCTGATCACGGAGATCATGGTCATCGGCAAACTCGAGTGACCTTTCTACTAACACCAGGAAGATATGGCACTCCCCAATGGTGTAGTGAGAAGAGAGATGCGAGATAAATGTCGGCCCCGTCATTGATCGGGTGTTTGGGCGAGAAGGTCACCCTCCTTGCCAACAGCCTCCCACTGCTGTTGCTACTATCTATGGCGCCCCCGAGCTGCTGCCATGTCAAGTGGAAGTAGTTGTGCTAGATATAGCCAAAACTTTTAACAATAACGGTATAGTTTTGGGGAAAAGAGAGAGGCGTAGAAGGGTACAACCTGTACCACACGCTTCGCTCCTCCATTGAAGACGCGAAACTGAATTAGGCACTTGAGCCATATTTTTTTTTGACGTTGCATGGGTGAAAGGTGGACTCGAAGTAAAGGTGAGGTTAAAGCAGTTGAGAAGCGCGATCGAAAGGGACGACAGAGAAGGTGAGAGCCAAAAGCTCGTTACTACTGCGCGTAGCGTCATATAAATAAGGCATGTCTCCTCTCCTCCTAGATCAGAGCGATAGAGACCTCATAAACCTTATCTCCTTTCCTCTGTTGAGGTTGGTGGTGGCCCCATGGATTTCGGGCATCCAACTGGCTGGACGGAAAAAGCCCAATGAACAACCCACTCTCCCGGGCACCAAGAGTTGTCAACAAAAACATCCACTTCCGCGAGAATCAAGTCTTTGAAAGTTCACGACCAAAACCCGATTGTTTTTCTCTCATATTTAGAGAAATTTTCCCTGAGTTCAGCAGCTACCCATTAATACCAAATTCATCGGCCTTGAACCGATATGGCGTTGCCAGTAGCGGTTTAGCTGTTTTTAGCCGTCGCCTTCAGGGACAAGCTACGAAGCACCTAAAACCCTTTGTCGAACCACAGCCACACTGAAGCACATATTCAGGGCAATCCAGGCGTCTGGATCCCTCGGACCGTTATAAATATGCTAGAAAACACTCAAGGCCTCACGAATGATCTCCTGAAGTATGGTCGGCTACAGGATTTAACATCACCCAAGGGGTGATCTCGCCTGAGCTCTAAAAGGACCGTGGGATTACCGTGGAACTGGGAGATGGGAAGGCTATGAAACTATACTGGGCCTGCGGTTCGTTGAGATCGAGGCAAGAAATGGGTGGAGAAGGCTAGAAACTGCCTTAAAACCTCTAATGCCCCTGTGTTCCCTCCAGTTGGGCCTGCAACTAAAGTCAGGTGACTTCGCTCTTGAGCCTCCGCACCGGCGCATTGACGGGGCTTTTCTCCTCGTCTTGGCACGCTGACTGTGGCCTTCATCTCAAACCTGACAGTGACTATGCATCCCGTGCTTAGTTATGCTTACCCCAAGCTGCTTTTCGGATGTTTTAGTGCCTTCCCTGTGTCTCCTCCCCAGCTCGCCGCGTCGGGGCTCACTCCCCTGTCCTCCGAACGGTGGTCAAGAGTGACAGCCGAAATTAAGTTCCGTGTGAATGAAGTTAGCCCGCTTCAATGGCCTTAGTAAACGTCACCGCGCAACCTCACCTCTCGCCCTTGCTGACCTTCCTTCTTCAACCACTCTCTTCCTATGTTTTATTTCACGCCACTAGACATCAATTAAACAATTTTTAGCGTCGCTTACTGTTTGCGACTGGATTTTTTTAGTGAAACATTACATATCTCTCCATATTCCAACACATTACTTAGCTCTTTACCCTAACCCTCTCTTGCCTACCATGACCTCTGAATCCATCCACGCACCTCTTGTCCCACCTGTTGTTCCGGGTATGTCCAAACACACGACTTCCATCATTGGCAAAATAAATTGTTACCTAAACTTTACTCACTATGTTTCTCACATAGTCTTGTTATTTGCACTAAATACTAACCTTTTAATATGTAGAGCTTCCTAGCAACTTAGGAATTGGGAATAACAAGCCTCATCCCATCCAGGAGAATGGTGGTGGTAGCCAGCGAAAGCTGATTGAGGAGGAAACACCGGTTTCCAAGGTTAAACCGACTGAAGATCCAAAACCCGCCGAGGAATCAAAGCAAGCGGAGGAGCTCCAGCTCAAGACTCGTGATCCTTCAATCCCGGCAAATGGCACCTCTCGAGAGCCCCTGCAGGATAACAAGACAGAGCAGCCCGGTGTTAAGCGTGATCACGAGGCGAATCCCACTGCAACGGATGCGGAGAAGCCAAGTACTGAGGAGTCTGCGGAGCCTGCCCCCAAGAAGCAGAAAATAAGTGAAGAGCATACTGACACCACTGACGGTACTTCCGCTCCTGTTGCAGAAGTGAAGAAAAAAGTGGACCAACCAGCCAATGGGGAGAAAAAGAAAGCTGGCCGCCCGAAGAAAACTAAAGATTCCATTAAGAAGAGCGCCCCTACAGATGGAATTGGTAGCAGAACGCGCAGTCGTACCAAAGTTGTCTCATGAAAATGATATTACCAGCTTGTAACGGCCTGATCTCGTGGATTAAAGTGTCTTAACGACTTGCAGATTTGTCAAAAGCATTGACATGAGATATTTATGAAGGAGCGTTGTTGTTTCTGGGTAAATGGTCAGGTCTGAGGCCAGCCCAACTATGAGATCTACCTATCGAAGAGTGTGAAATAAATAAAAAAATGTACCTTGTGAATGAGCCCACTGCCTCGCCTAAATCCGTCCTATATCAGCATGAAGTTGCAGAACTATTTATCCTTTGAAGTTGCGCGACGGTATGTATTGAGAACCGGAAACTGCCGATATCGGGAAATAATGGGGTGTGGAATGCTGAGTCACCGGAATGGAACAAAATATATCCATGCTAATTTCCCCCACTATCACCAGAGTGGGAAAGTCGGTGTCATAGATCAAGCAGAGGAATTGGAGTTTCTGATTCTGATTTTAATTTTCTTTCAGTCACTTAGCTTCTATCCGGGTATATTTCGAATTTTGCGAGAACTCTCGTTCAATTGACCTGCATAAATCATGGGTTCCAACAAGATCTGGCTGCGTGCCGAGACCAAGCCTGCGGAAGCTCGTTCTGCTTGTAAGTATTTGCCATAAAGTGGCTCTACCATTGAGTCATTCCTGTGATTTTGGGATTCGGCTATACTTATTGTGCTATCTATTAACATGATGAATAGTAACCCCTACCACTTGCAAGAAGCTTCTTGATGCAGGGTATGAAGTGACCGTGGAGCGCTCCACGCAACGGATTTTTGATGGTATGACTGAATGAAATTGAGTCTTTGCGCTTCCTGTCGCTGACATGAATCTTTCTAGATAATGAATTTGTAGAGGTACGGCTGCTAGCTTATAAATCCCTCCCTGCCTCCGGATCGAATCTTACATATACGCACAGATTGGAGCCCCCCTCGTGGAGGAAGGTTCGTGGGTGAAGGATGCTCCCCGGGATGCCTACATTCTTGGCCTCAAGGAGCTCCCCGAAGATGACTTCCCCCTTGAGCACGTTCACATCTCCTTTGCGCATTGCTACAAGCAGCAAGGTGGCTGGGAAACAGTTCTGAGCAGGTGGCCTCGTGGTGGCGGTACTCTCCTGGATCTGGAGTTCCTTACTGACGAAGTTGGCCGAAGAGTTGCTGGTGAGACTTCTCTTTAGGTCATGTTAAATATATGGATGGGGGTGCTAACGCCAAACCTTGTAGCTTTCGGATACTCTGCTGGTTATGCTGGTAAATACACCCATCTCAAAAGTTTCATCATGACACTAGTAACACTCGACCCGCAGGCTCTGCATTGGCTGTCAAGAACTGGGCTTGGCAATTGACACATCCGAATGGCGAGTCCCTCCCTGGAGAGACTCCATATGCCAACCAAGACCTTCTGATCGAATCCGTGAAGGAGGCCCTTGAAGCTGGCAAGAAGCAGTCGGGTCGCTCTCCCAAGGTTCTTGTGATTGGAGCTGTGAGTATCCTTACTTAGCAACTTTTACCAATCGCTTACTGGATTGTGTAGCTCGGACGTTGTGGAAAGGGTGCCGTGCAGTTGGCCAAGGATGTCGGAATCCCTGCATCCGATATTATTGAATGGGATATGGAAGAGACTAAGAAGGGTTTGTTGCTTTTGTGGCCCGAATTAGTTTGTCCTGACGCTAATAATTGCTTTAGGTGGACCTTTTAAGGAGATTGTCGAGGATGCCGATATTTTTGTTAACTGCATCTACCTTTCTGCGAAGATTCCTCCATTTGTCAACCCTGAAAGCCTTTCTTCTCCTAGCCGCCAACTCTCCGTCATCTGTGACGTGAGCGCTGATACGTATGAGCTATTCGTGATTTCCTAGGCCCAATGATCATTAGCTAACATTCACCTTCTCGCCCGCAGCACCAACCCCAACAATCCTATTCCTGTGTATGCTATTACCACCACCTTTGACAAGCCTACGGTACCCGTTACCCTGCCGGCGGGAACGCAGGGTCCTCCTCTGAGCGTGATCAGCATTGATCATCTCCCTTCGCTACTTCCGCGTGAAAGCTCTGAGATGTTCAGCGAGGCTCTGATGCCCAGCCTGTTGCAATTGAAGGACCGGGAAAATGCTCGCGTGTGGAAGCAAGCCGAGGATCTCTTCAACGAGAAGGTTGCCACCCTGCCTTGAAAAGATAGATGTGCATCAATTTTCTGTCCATGGGTTTAGAAATCCCATGCATAGAAGTCATGGTTTTTTTCATATCTTGGCTGTCTCTGCTTGATTGGCCGTATATATTGTCATTTCGGGAAAAGCTTTCGGAGCCACATATGACCTATCCTCATTGATATCCTATGAAAAATCTGGCCCTAGATTGGGTCATGAATAGAGTTAAATGAACCAAAATTAGTCGTTAAGTTAGCTCATGACCCTGGGCTTTTCTTCCATACCCTACTATTTCTTAATAGGGTGGTATTTTTAGCAACACAGCTCCTCGGATGAAAATTCCTTGTGTTAGTGAGAAACCAAATCGCATTATTTTACGAAGAGACGGAGCATGAGCCAAAAAGAAGATGAACATTCTCCACTCTCCCTTGTAGAAGCAAACGAAAATCAACTGAAAAGAGAAAGCGGTAGGGTATGGCACAAGCTTTGCGTACAATCATCATAATCAAATCCAATACTCCAGAAGTTAATAAAAGTTACAAGTTATCTGTTCAGGGGGTTTAGTCTGTTGTCTCTCAGCAGGCTAAACTTTTTGTGGTACACGTCATAGGTAGCTAGTAACTACCTATTCTGAGGCCTTCGCTGTTACCATGATCATTTTGTTATACTATAGTAGTAATGTCCAGGTTATTTATTCTGCCGATGGAGAGCGGGTCCATCCATAGTTTTTTTCTTCCTGGTTTCGGATGAGTAAGGCTCGCAAAAGGTGAACCTAAGATAGCGGAGACATGTCTGTAGCTTGGAGTAATATTAACCTGTCAAGCCAACAGTAAGGGTTTTTCCGGCTTCTATGCAACAACCCCCTCCGAGGGAGTTGCAGACCGCCACTCGTGATGGGTGACGGAGAATGGATAGATCCCTGTTATCAGTGGAGGATCAGCGGCTTATCGGGAACGGACGCCAAGGCGCTAGTACTAGTTTTGCTAGTTTTTTTAGTGCTGCCAGCCCCGGATGGAAGCGCACTCTCCCGCCAAACTTTTTTTCCCTTGGGTGACTCAACATCCTCTGCTTTTGTCTTTCCCCCATCCACTCCCGCAATTCTGGCCTCGGATATAGCCCGTCATCTACCTCAATTTTGCCCACCGCCCCCCCAAAATGAAGGGAAAGATCTGTGTTGCTTTCAGCGGTGGTCTGGACACCAGCATCATCTGTGAGCATTGGCTGTTTAGTTTTCCCAAACACGTGCTCCTACTAATTCTCAATCCCTAGTGAAATGGCTGATCGATGAGGGCTATGAGGTTGTAGCCTTCAGTAAGTCCCCCAATTCAACCCCAGGATATGCTCATAAGTTTGGAAGCTAACTATATTTGTAGCCGCTGATGTTGGCCAGGAAGGTATTACAACGATGATCCTGCAATAGCCCAAACCCACGTTTTGCGTCCGCTCTGACAACCCCGCCATTTAGAGGATTTCGATGCGATCAAGGAAAAGGCCTTGAAGCTTGGTGCCGTGAAGGCCGAGGTTGTCGACCTCCGTCGTACGTACACTCCGGTCAATTGCTGAGCTGATAAAGGAAGAATTGTATTAATTAATGAGGTACACAGGGGAATTTGTTGAGGAGCTCTGCTTCCCCGCCATTGCTTGCAATGCCATCTACGAGAACGTCTACCTTTTGGGTATGCCCCTACGACCTCTTTGTTATTGGTCTTGGAAAGCTAATGGAGATGGCTAGGTACTTCTCTGGCTCGTCCTGTGATTGCCCGTGCCCAGATTGATGTCGCTAAGGTTAGTGTTAATTCTCTACGTTGCCGTCCCAGACTGGCAGAACACTGTTGACTCATTGACTACCTCTGGTATAGCGCGAGGGTTGTTTCGCTGTTTCCCATGGCTGCACTGGAAAGGGTAACGACCAGGTCCGCTTCGAACTCGCCTTTTATGCCTTGCAGCCCGATATTAAGGTTATTGCCCCGTGGCGTGACCCTGTCTTCTACGAGCGTTTCGCTGGCCGTAACGATCTCCTTGACTACGCTAAGGAGAAGGGTATCCCCGTGACTTCCACCAAGTCCAAGCCCTGGAGTATGGATGAGAACATGGCTCACTGCTCCTACGAGGCTGGTATTCTGGAGGATCCCGACATCACCCCTCCTACAGACATGTGGAAGCTCACCGTGGACCCTCTCACTGCACCTGATCAGCCCGAGGACTTCACCCTCCACTTTGACAAGGGTCTCCCTGTTAAGCTTGAGTACACCGAGGGCGGTCAGAAGAAGACTGTCACTGATGCGGTGGAGCTCTTCCTTGCTGCCAATGCCATTGCCCGCCGCAACGGTGTCGGCCGTATCGATATTGTGAGTTTTACTTGAGGGTATAAAGAAATCTCTAAGCTAATTATTCCCCCTAGGTTGAGAACCGATTCATCGGTATCAAGTCCCGTGGCTGTTACGAGACCCCTGGTCTTACCTGCCTGCGCGCTGCCCACATGTAAGTTGATTTGTTAGCGGCTCTCGCGTTTTACTAGTTATATCAATACTTACTTCTTCGAAAAGTGATCTGGAGGGCCTTGTCCTTGACCGTGAGGTCCGCGCTCTGCGTGATCAGTTCGTCACTGTTAACTACTCTAAGGTTAGTAAAAGGCAATATCCCGAGTCCTGTCCTCCAGCTTACCCTTGTCTCTTTCTAGCTCCTCTACAACGGCCTCTACTTCTCGCCTGAGCGGGAATTCCTCGAGGAGTCTATTGTCGCCTCCCAGAAGTCCGTTAATGGTCAGGTCCGCTGCCGTGCCTATAAGGGTAACATGATCATTCTTGGCCGTTCTTCTGAGACCGCCAAGCTCTACGACATGTCCGAGTCCAGCATGGACGAGATTGGTGACTTCTCCCCCGCTGAGACCACCGGGTTTATTGGTGTGTCTGCTATCCGCCTGAAGAAATATGGTCAGATGAAGCAGGAGGCTGGTGAGAGGCTGTAAATTGCAAGATGCAGTCATGAAAAATATCCTTCTCGGGACCACTCTTGGATGTTAATGGATTGCTCTTCACCTTTGTTTGAATATTTGAATATTTAACGTGTAATGAAATAGAAAAATCGCAATGGTGGATCTCTTCTACATCTCCTGCCCAAAAACCCTTTATTCATTTGCGATACCAATTAATGGCACAAAGTTCTATAATTTCATGGAGCTGAGCTATTAGATTGCTGGCGACGAAGGTGCGAGTTCAACAAGGTAGGAACTCGATCTCCTAACTCCTGAAGCATACGGGAATGCCATATCGGATGTAGTGGGAAAATTCCCCTTTATTTTGCGCTGATAAGGAGCTCATTTCGGCTTCAGAATTTTTTTTTTCTGGTTGGAAGGATGAGTTTTGATGATTGCCACGGTCCGATTGTTGTGAAGCTTCCCCGCAGGTCCCCGGACCTCGGCTGTGGAGTTCGATTCCTCCATCTTTCTTACATATTTATCTGCCACAGGACCAATGCGAGTCGAGTTTTTTTTATCTATGATTATGATATACCCATACGGATAAATAAATTTGATTCTTCCTCTCGAGTGACTGTTGAATAAACCAGGATGTCTGCAGCGTCATCATCAGTGCCGTTACCCCTGGCAGGAATCCGGGTGGTCGAGTTGGGTGGTCTAGCGCCTGGTTTGTCCCCAACTCTCCTATAATTTTACAGCTATAATTAGAATTACAATTGTATTATTTTGCTAACAGTAATCCAGGACCCTTCGCCGGACTCCTCCTTGCGGACTATGGAGCATCCGTCCTCCGTATTGACCGACCCAAAGCCCCCAGCTCCGACCAGCTTACCCGAAACAAAACCTCCATCTCACTTGACCTCCGTGATACCGCTTCGCACCGTGTCCTCCTTGATCTAGTTGACAATGCTGATGTGCTGATCGACCCCTTCCGCCCTGGTGTCCTCGAGCGCCTCGGCCTCTCCCCACAAGACGTCCTCCTAAAGCGCAACCCACGCCTCATCGTCGCTCGCATGACTGGCTTCCGCCGCGATGGGAAATACAAAGACATGGCCGGCCATGACATCAACTACATTGCTGTATCCGGTGTCCTATCGATGCTCGGACGAGCTGGCGAGCGCCCTTACGCACCCGGGAATATCCTCGGCGATTTTGCTGGCGGTGGTGCTATCTGCTTCCTAGGTATTCTGCTAGCTCTGTTGTCACGGTCCCGGACGGGCCGCGGGCAAGTTGTTGAGGCGAATATGGTCGATGGTTCATCTTACCTGGCTACTATGCCGCGATTGAACTTGGAAACGCCGCTGTGGAATGGTCCCCGCGGCACAAACATGCTAGATAGCGGGAGCCCGTTTTATGATACCTACGAGACCAAGGATTCCGGGAAATATTTCGCAATCGGTGCGCTAGAGCCGCAGTTCTACGCGGCTTTGATCAAGGGACTTGGGTTCCAAGCTGATGAGCTACCTGACCGTAATGACCGAGATAACTGGCCTGCGCTCCGGGATATCTTTACACGGCGGTTTAAGGAGAAGACACGTGCGGAGTGGGAAGCTATCTTTGATGGGACGGATGCTTGTGCGACGCCCGTGCTCGAGCAGGGAGAGTTGAGGAGCGGAGGCTTTGAGCAAAGGCCAGCGGTGCATTTATCTGAAACGCCGGCACCCCCGATCGCCGCTGATGATGGTGGTTGGACAGGTGCAGGTTTGATGCCTGGGTCTGGTGGACAGGAGACGTTGAAGGCTTGGTTGGGATGGGAACAGGGACGGGAATATGATGTGAGGAAGGATGGAGCTTTGATTCGCAGCGTCAGTGGAAAGACTAAGCTTTAGTTAATTCTTTTTGTCCTGTATTCTTACAATAATACACGTTTCTCCATCTCTCCTTTTTTATCGGTATGTTATTTAGTGTTTTCGTATCTTCGGATGGTGACAATAATTATTGCTGAACAAACAAGACAAACACCTAAACTAAAAATAAAGCGGTAGACTCTGGCACAAAGACACGATCGGCATGATGACTTCACCAAAGGCCGAGAAAAATACGACCTCAAACAATCCCACCTCAACTGTCAGGTCTTCAGGAATTCCCAAAAACGCCGTGTTAATAGACGCCAACTCATATTTTTCACATTGGGTTTTCTTTTTTTTGGTTTTTGGTCTTCAATCTGGAATGCGCCAGCCATAACCTCCATTTTAATCAGTATTTCCCTGCAGTCACTGTTCAATGATGCGGAGCAACTGAGTCACTGCTATTTCGCTATCATATTTTTCCCCTCTTACGATCATTATATACAGCCTCCGTCAAGGCCATCAGTCGCATTTTAGACAGTGAGATTCCCGGGATTCCCTGAGGAAACCACTGGCGGTATGTCGAACAATACTACTCTTACAGTTCCGCAGGTAAATCCTATCTTAAAATGTACAACTCGTCTTCAAGCCTCTCAGGCGCGCGGTCTCATCTTTAATTAGACTTTTAAGTTAGTCTTATTACTCACACTCTCCAGCCTCAAAAACTACCTTCCACTTCGGTGCCGGTCTCCTCTCCGGCCTCACATCTTCGGTCCTCCTGCAACCGGCGGATTTACTCAAGACCCGTGTCCAACAGTCCGGACAAACAGACTCCCTTATTTCCATAATTAAAACAATCGTCTCCTCTCCACATCCTATCCGCGGCCTATGGCGTGGTACATTACCCTCCGCTCTTCGCACCGGCTTTGGCTCCGCTCTATATTTCACAAGTCTTAATGCCTTGCGACAGAGTTTAGCCCAAACAGGGTCCCCTATCGCCTCGACTAAATCCACCGGTGTCACCAAAAATAAAACCTCTTCATCCGCTCTCCCACAACTCTCGAATACCGCGAATCTAGCCACGGGGGCCACCGCGAGGGTAGCGGCTGGGTTTGTGATGATGCCAGTTACGGTATTAAAAGTTCGATATGAATCAGACTACTATGCCTATCGCAGCTTGTGGAGCGCAGGCCGGGACATTATTCGAACAGAAGGGTTCAAGGGAC
This sequence comes from Aspergillus biplanus, assembly GCA_027569045.1. NCBI lineage: Eukaryota > Fungi > Ascomycota > Eurotiomycetes > Eurotiales > Aspergillaceae > Aspergillus > Aspergillus biplanus. The sequence continues at coordinate 205,401 of JAPDEJ010000005.1, read as the reverse complement.
TTTTCGCTGGATTTGGCGCCACCGCCGCACGAGATGCACCATACGCAGGGCTCTATGTTTTATTCTATGAGCAACTTAAGAGACGCGTCGCATCCCTCGCAAGCCCCAGTAATCCAGACACACCTCCTAAGCTATCATCCTCCTCCTTGATTAATTTTGTTTCTGGCGGCTTGGCTGCAGGCCTTGCAACTGCTCTCACCAATCCCTTCGATGCAGTCAAGACCCGGGTTCAGCTCATGCCAAGTAAGTACGGGAACATGATGCAAGCCGTCCGGTTAATGATCCAAGAGGACGGCGTACGAAGCCTCTTCAGTGGTCTGGGCTTACGAATTACTCGAAAGGCGCTGAGCTCTGCCCTGGCTTGGACGGTCTATGAGGAGCTGATTCTCCGTGCCGAGGCAAGGTGGGCGGAAAGCGACTCACGTTTATAAAAACAACGCCAACATTTTTCTTTTTTTGTATCCCTACCTCTTTGTATTATACGGGTGTTTTTCGGGAACGGCGTTTCTCCTGGATGGAATTAGAGATTCTCCTATAGATTATAAACCCCAATCGCCCTCTATTCCGGCTTGGTGTCATTCACCGAACCGGCACGGGGCGAGTGGCCCAACATAATGAACAGGTCTGAGCCCTGAACCACACCCAGCGCCGAGAAGCCAGCCCATCACAGGGCACAGTGAGAGGTGCGGCACTTAGTGTGGAACCCTGCATGGATGCCATAGCGAGGGTCTTCTGCAAGCGCTTCTTTAGGCCCCTTCTCCGCTCAGCGTCAGCTTCTGTATAAACGGGCCCCTAGCCGGTGGTTCTGCAAACCCGACTAGGAACTGGAGAGCCGACTCGAACCTGCAGAAAAGAAACTCCAGTTAGTAACATACTATGACCCCTAAAGCCTTGAACGGTGCCTTTCATGGATGTTTCCCGTGGTTGACGCCCCGTGCTGGAAGGTCGTTTCTTTATACTATTTAGCTCTATGAAGTGATTGGACTTTGCAATATCTGTACGAGAGCCAAATAGGCTGAAACATGATTTGAAAATATAATTTGTCAATGTTCAGGAATGTGATGGTGCTGTCTACAATAAGTAGGCCTTATATTGATGTTTTATTAGTTTCCCACGGGCTCCTCGGCAACATAATGCAAGTAAGCGCCTAGAAGTTTGGTTCCTTCAATGTAGTTTCTCTTATCAAGTTTCTCATTGACGGAGTGTGCGGCATCGGTTGAGCTACCCATTGGAAGAAGCAGAACATTCTTTCCAGTAGCCTGTTCAAAGGTCAACGTGACAGGGATACTTCTCGTAGATTAGCGTCTATACAATAGGAAAATTCAGGGTTGGTTCTTGTTTTTACACACCTGCCACCTTCGCGAGTCATATCGGGCTCAACACCAAACACTTGCTTCACAGCCTTTCCTGCCGCCGTGAAGTTCCAGTGCTTAGGGCTAGCAACCCACCACTTTCCATCATGTTGAAGCCATACATCTAGAGTGTTCTTGCTGTTCAGCTTGGCAAACTCGGCTTTGATATGATCAAAAACAAGTTTATTCACATCTTCACTTTCCATGTTGGGAACCGTTCGAATGGAAAACTTGCCGACGACCTTTGCAGGGATTACTGTTTTCGCACCAGGAGCAGAGTAGGCGCCCTCGACACCATGGATGGACAATGATGGGTATCTCCATCTGGCCATAAGTGTCCTTTCCTTGGTTGGGTGAATGCCTGTCTCACTTCCCAATGACTCGTGCAGGTTGTCCATTGTATAGCTGATATTGCCATACAATGAGTTCTCCTCCTCTGTTAGAGGTGCAACAAGGTCCATGAGGCCGGGGATTGTGATGTTACCCTGGGAATCCACAAGTTTTGATAGAACAGTGACCAGATCCGTCATGGGTTCGTGTGCAGAGCCACCAAAGACACCGCTATGCAAGTCTTGGGCCGGACCGGAGATACTGATCGAGTAGTAATTGCAGCCTCGCAGCCCGTAGGTCAAACAAGGCTTCTCGGTTCCAAGCCAATAATTATCAGAAATGCAAACTGCGTCTGCATCCTTGAAAAACTTCTTACTTTCAGCCTGAATAAAGTCGTCCAAGCCCTCTGAGCCGTATTCTTCCATGCCCTCAAAGCAGCAAAGAAGGTTGACAGGGAATTCAACTCCGGCCTTTTTGTGGGCTTCAATCACATTAAGCCAGCCCAAAACGGGTCCCTTGTCATCGGTGCTTCCACGACCATACATTCTGTCTTTGCTATCGATCGTCAACTCAAACGGCTCAGTAGCCCAGCCGTCCTCTTTCAAGGCGGGCTGCACATCGTAGTGGCCGTAGACTAGAATAGTTCGCTTGTTCTTATCATTACCATATCGCGCTATGACGACGGGAGGTAGATCAAGGTGTTCCTTTCCTGGCTGTTTACCCAACGGCCTCTGCTCCACCTCAGCCCCAAGTGCTTCAAGTTCGGAGGCAAGAAATTGAGCCATCTTTCAAGAAGAAATAGGTGTTAGAGTAGAATGTCTTTGATGAGCAGTGGTGCATAACATACTTTAAAGACATCCTTTCGATTCTCGTCCTGCGCAGAGATAGACGGAATTGCAACGGCCTTCCGCAGACCTTGAAGCGTTGTTAAGAGCAGCTTTTAAGGAAGGGTGGGAATATCAAAGGGAATTATTTTTTAAAAAAAGGAAACAACGACGGATAACTTACGATCAATGAAAGAGTCGGCAAGGCCATCAACCCTAAGGAAAGAAAATTTCGGCTGTTAGGTAACATCCATTATTCTTGAAGGCCAGAACATACTGCTTGAAGAATGGCTCCAGTTGAGGTGCCATTTTGGGGTCGCTTATGTTGGCGTAATATAAGCGGCGAGATAATACTTGGGATGGATGTGATTTCAGATGAGACGCGCGAAGATTCCGAGTGAGGGAGAAGGATGGAAAATATAACCTTGACCCTTTGAGTGAGGGGGTGATGCAGCGGAGGGGGAGGGGCATTATTATTATTTGGGCCTCTCAGGATGGATCGTCTCTAGTGCCGACTCCAACCGCTGGATTGCGCGGATGCCAATTATTTGGACCGCTTTCCAAAAGGGAATTCTGCCGTGTTTATCTCCACGCAAGAGTGAGGCGCTTGCGGTGCTCAATTGACTTTCTGGGGGTATTAATTTATTGCCTGCATTCTATATTTTAATGATAAATATAGATTCATAATAGCCTCGTCTGGGATGAATCATGGGTTTAATGCCATTGATTGTGCTAGCTTTGTGGGTCATTAAACCAAAGCTTGGTACCACGTGATCAAATCGGGCCAGCACATCTTTTCGCTTCACCAAGATCATATCAAGACGGCAACTTCCTCTACCTTGATCCCGTTGAGCGGAACGCTTCAGTGTAATACTAATCAGGCAAGACAGATATCTTTGGACTATATATGTATATTAAACAGGCCGAACTCCCCGATAGCCCCGTAAGCGAGCGAACGAGATACTTCCCTACCTACCCCTTTCTTTTCCACTTTAACCAACCTACGACAGCGGTTGGGCACGGTGATCGAGTGGAGGCAGCTCTCCAGGATCCGGGGAAACCTTATGATACTAAATAATACGGAAAAAGTGACAAGCGTTATTATCTGGGCAGCCTGCCGCGCGTACTTGGATAGAGCTATGGAAAACAAATGGACTGAGGCAGAAAGATACCTTGACCATTGAACCTCAATCTTGGGCTTACGCGTGAGCCCGGATGCACCCAGTCGAACGGTGTTGGCTTGCACCTTAAGCTGTTCCATTTTCTGTCTTTATGTCCCCGTTCCCCCAGGAAAAAAGGGCCATGGAAAGCGGCCCGCAGTGCGAGTCTGTCTGGACCGGTACACAGCATTGCATTGCCTTGGTAGACACCAGTTACTGACAGCATCTATTCAGTGTGGTAGTCGGCCCTTGAGAAAATACAAAAGCCAGAGGACTTGAAGAGCCAAACACACAGAAACAACAGCAAAACGTGCTCACTCGTGGGAAACACTGTAACACGACTCTACACACGCCATTCAAAGTAGCAGGAGTACTCTCGACCACTGGGCCCTGGAGGTGAAGGCCACAATGTAGTATCTTCTGGACACTCCACTACTTCCCTTCGTAGATAAATACACAGAAGAATCTGCTGAAAACAACGCTTCCCACTTTTGTTGAGACAGCCTCGTTGCTAATCAACATTATTGCTTTGATATCTTTTGGTGCTGGAGTAGCTCAATAAGCAGATATAATCAATTAATTATCCATACATTCATTCAATCCTATAGATCATAACTTTATCATATACTCCGTATACTATGACTATTACTTTGTTACTGCACAGTAAATCCTTATTCATACCAGGCATCAATCATTGTATTATCAGACGCCAACAGAAATCATATGCGGAGAGGCCATAATCCGGAATAAAAAAGAATGGGGCGGGGAGAAAAGGAATAAAAATGCATGAATAAACAAAAACAATAAATTCAATCTAAAACAAGGCAGAAATTTCGATCATCCAATCATCAATCAGGTGAAGATCCATGATTTGCGGCTAGGGCTCTTCTTTCGCACAAGATACATCTTATCCTTCTTCCGGTCGTTTACCTTGAGCTCGGTCAAGGTGCTGGATGTCTGGGTGACTAGCTTACCCTCACGTAACCGGCGAGTGTGGGAGAAAAGCTCCTCCTGGAAATCTTCACTGATCCATTGTTTAATGATAATGTAATTTCCGTCTATCTGTATTTAGGGGGAAATTAGACGGTCAGCGGGCTGTGGTCTTTCACTGTACTTTTTATATCAAGTGAGCCAATCAACTTACCTCATCCCAGTCCCAAGGTAGTCGATACGCGATTAGTGTGTCCGGAAGCAGGTGTCTGCGATGAACCTAGGGCAAAAGCATTAAAAAAAAAGGTCCAAAAAATGCTGTTACTAGCATTGGGCTGGAAACTTTTGTAACTTACCTTGATCCAAGTCGCTCGTTGATCTGCGTCCTTATCCTTATCCTTTTCCTTGTCATTGTCTTTCTCCTTATCCTTACCCTTCTCTTTTTTGTCTTTATCCTTCTTGTCTTTATCTTTCTCTTTCTCCTTCTCTGGCTTCTTCTTGAGGATAGCTTCGATCTCCTCCTCGGTGTAACCGAATTCCATTCTCAGTCGGTCCTTAAACTCACGGTCCCGCTTCTCCTTCATCTCCCGTTCATGAAGCTTCCGTCGCTCCTCCATTAATTTCCATTCTTCAACCGCAGCGTGCTTCATCGCCATTTCTTTCGCCTCTCGTTCCTGTTTTTCAAGAAGCTGCCTAGCCTCCTCATCACGGATCTCTTTCTTCATCCGCTCACGCCTCTCTTCCTCCTCCGTTCTACGCTGGAGCTCCCGAAGTTTCTCCTGACGCAGCTTTAGCTGAACTTCCTCCTGCTCTTTTTCTAGTCGCTGACTCTCTTCGAACTGATGCAATTTGTAGCGGCGCTCAGCTTTCCGCTGCTCGTCCTCCAGCCGCTCCTTCTCTTCAAACCTCTGCAGCCGTCGCAGCCGGTCAGAGATCTCAACTTCGTAATCCTCTTCCTCTTTCAGGAGGCGGACTTCATGCTGACCCTCCCGGTGGCGAGCGAGCTGCCTCTCTAGACGGTCAATCTCCTGCTGTTGCCTTTGGAGCTCGAGGTCCTGGCGCTGGTCGTTGTGTTGCAGCATGCGTTGGTCAATTACCAACTCATAGTCACGCGCGGGATGGAAGGGTGACGCATCTCGCGAGATGCTGGCACTGGCGGCGTGTCGTCGCCGCCCAGGAGGTCGGAGGACGGTCTCATCCTCAGAGCCGTAAGGGTCGGTATAGACGTTATCCTCATGATGCTGGCTGCGCTGCTTGCGGTTCTTGTTGGCACTCCGGTCAACACTCTTGTTTCGAGATTCGTTCTTGATATCGACTATGACGGCCGTGGGCTGCACGCGGTCTCGCTCCCGCTCCCGTTCCCTGAGGCTGCTGTCCCGCTCGCGACGGGAGCGACGGGCCCCCGTAGAAGCGGATCGGTGCAGGTATGTCTCCTGAACGTTGGGGCTCAGATAGGTGGTGCTGAGATCGGGGCTTAGGCGGTGCCGATGGCGGGACACGGAGCGCCTTCTGTAGGTTCTCTGGCGGTCCATAGAGACGTCTGACTCCGAGTAATCTGATTCTGAGTCGCTGAGAGAGACGTGACGAGATTTCATCTTCCAGAGGATATATAGATTTTTTGGAAAGGAAGGCAACAAAGCGGGGTAATAAATAAGAGCGGAAATGAGTCAATGCACACGATAACGGATACCTAATTCTGTGGTGAGTGGGTGGGGGCCGGGGTGAAAAGGGCTGAGGCACAAACAGGGGAGTGAAGGGAAAGGGAAAAGAAGCAAACCACAGCGGCCAACCAAAATAGATGAAAAAGACAAGGGGGAGAAAAGGATGAACAGAGAGAGAGATAAAAGGAAGAGAAAGAGAGAACTAACCAGTCGATGAAAGACGGCGTCTCGCAAGACCGACCAGCCCCCTCGTAATGGCGGCTCAGCTGAAGTGGGGGATTTGGCATCATTGGGCGGCTGATCATCTGAATGACGACTGACCAACTGATCACTCAAGGTACTTTCACCTTTGGGATGGCGGACGATTACAAAAGAGTGTTACTACCACCCACCCAAATAAAATTTGCAAGGTCTTCTACAGGGTCTTCAGGAACGTGTTCAGGGAGATGCTTATCAAAATGGTGAGGAAGGTGTTGAAGGGCTTGGTGTGTCCGGCACTGGGAGGTGCCCACCTCCCAGGGAGGTTTTTCGAGCACTAAGGGAGGCGCTCAACAAGGCACCAGCATCCATGTTTCGATCGACTCCCCTTGCCATAAGAGCCCAATGAAAGGAAAGATTCAAGAACTAGTATGGATAAGAGAAAACCGGATCATCACAACCACTTTCTTCTGGCAGCGTACCCAAGGTACATCACCAAAGAAAAAAACATTCGGGGCGTTTTATTGAAAGAACTCAGGATTGCGAATTCTTCCTTGTTACTCTCGCCTTCACTCTGGATGATAATACAAGTTGTTTCCGTTATGGGGGAGACATTGGTCCGGCGACGGCAGTGAAGGAGATGTAGGGGAAATTGCCGAGAATAAGAATGGTACGAATTGTCGAACACAATAGCCTTTTTTAATACTTGACAGAGATAGAGGGGTGGGGAGCTCTAGTTGGCGTTCCTTTGGGTTGGAAAATCAGCCAGCGAAAAAACGTGGAGTAACCGCCCATCGTACCAAGGTACCTAACTTTTGAAGACAGGCAAATCGAAACGTTGTTTTCTTCCCCTTGTGAGACAGTCGTACTTATTTCCCGAACACGTGCCCTTTCCATGAATATAATATATGTGTGAAAAACACGCAAAATTTAATTATTGCTGGAGAGGAGTAACACCTTCGGGGTTGATATGGACAATAAAACTTGAGGATTCATGATCATTAAATGTGACCTTCTTTGCGGCCCCGTGAGCCTCCGACAGACTAAAAGGGGATTCCGATCGAGGCTAGTTCTCCGGGCTCGGCGGGTGGGCGACAGCGACAGCGAGTGAATTTCTTAATTTCTTTAAATGCCGGATGCCGGAGATTCGACTCGGGATATCAAATGAGCATCAGGGATTCTCTCTCCTGGTTAATTTTTTGATCAGGTATGGATATGAATGAAGCATGATTATCTCAACCAAGTTTACTCCGAACCCCGAACCCTTGTCGAGGCACTTTCTGGTACTTTAAATACCTGGGAGGCAATCCAGCTCACCAACTACCAATTATCATGATGAAAATGTGATCGGAAAGTCACAAATTTGGAGTCGGAAGTGGGCCCAGTACCTTTAAAAGGGTGATGGAACCGTAAAGCTATTGATGACCAACTGTTATGATGATGATGGCATATCATCTTCACATGAAATCTTCACTTGTGGCCACTGCAGATCCCGTGACTAGGTATCGCTCTGGAATAACAATAATCCCATATGCCTCGGTATTTTCACAGGATGGAGATAATACTAAAAGGGACCCAGGAACTGACATGCACCCTGGTCGAATTCTCCCCAGTTCACTTATAAAAGCAGATTCCCGGTTCTTTCGTCTTGGAATCATCTCTTCTTCTTCCTTCCTACTTTTTACCTCTTTTGTGATCGTTCTTCCTCCCTTTCCCCCTCCTCTTCCATATATCTAGTTGACGTCATTATGTCTTCTGGTAAGACAAGTATCCAGAAAAGCAGTTTTCCCCCAACCCACAGCTAACATCTGCTCTATCAACAGCCCAGCAGCGTCTCAACCAGGTCGCCTCCCATTTCGGGGGTAAGAAGGGTGTTGCCGCCGTCACCGAAAAGAACCCTGACGATATTGTTGTAACATGTGCTCTCCGAACCGCTTTAACCAAAGGTGGGAAGGGTGGCTTTAAGGATACCGCCGCGGCTGATATGTTGGCCGGTGTCTTTAAGGGTGTGATCGACCGTAGTGGCATTAACCCCGCTCTCGTTGAGGATATCTCTGTCGGTACTGTCCTTGCACCCGGTGGTGGTGCTACCGAGTTCCGCGCTGCTGCTCTCGTGGCTGGCTTTCCCGATAGCACTGCTGTAAAGGGCCTGAACCGCCAGTGCTCCAGTGGCCTACAAGCCGTTGTGGACATTGCCAACGCCATTAAGTCGGGAATGATTGAAGTTGGTATTGGCGCTGGTGTGGAGAGCATGACCTCACAGTACGGGTAAGTAAACTAATTATCGAATATATGGAGAAGAGAACCTGGCCAAGTACTTACTACTTTCTAGCCCTGGTGCCGTCACCGAGTTCTCTGACCTCCTTGAGAGCCACCCCGAATCAGCCAACTGCAAGGTTCCCATGGGTGTCCTATCGGAGAAAATGGCCAAGGATCGCAACGTCCCACGTGCTGCCCAGGATGCTTTTGCTGCTTCCTCATACCAGAAGGCTGTCAAGGCCCAGAAGGCCGGTCTTTTCAATGAGGAGATTGTTCCTCTTGAGGTTAAGTGGACCGACCCCAAGACCAACGAGGAGAAGACCATCACCGTCAAGGCGGATGATGGCATCCGCGACGGCATTACTCCTGAATCTCTGGGCAAGATTCGCCCTGCCTTCGCCAAGGATGGCTCCATCCACGCTGGTAACGCCTCTCAGATCTCCGATGGCGCCGCCGCCGTTTTGTTGATGAAGCGATCTACCGCTGAGCGCCTAGGCCAAAAGGTCATTGGCAAATTTGTTAGCGCCAGTGTTGTCGGTGTTAAGCCCCTGCTTATGGGGATTGGCCCCTGGAAGGCTATCCCCGTCGCCCTTGAGAAGGCCGGCATCACGAAGGATGATGTCGATATCTACGAGATTAACGAGGCCTTCGCCTCTCAGTGCGTCTGGTGTATCAACGAGCTTCAATTGCCCGCCGAGAAGATCAACCCCAAGGGCGGTGCTATCGCTTTCGGACATCCGCTCGGCTGTACCGGATCCCGACAGGTCAGCACACTGCTGACGGAGCTTAAGCGCACCAACAAGAAGATTGGTGTCACCAGTATGTGTGTTGGTACTGGTATGGGTATGGCCGCCGTCTGGGTTGCCGAGTAGAAAAAGAAAAACACGAAAATGAGCTGGTTTCATTAGATTCCCCTGTTTCCTTTCCTTTCATGCACAGCGATCATATATTATGTATGTGAAGGTATTGTGAATTGTATTTTAGTTATACCAACAGAGAATGACTTCTTCAAAATCACTGTTTACTTGCAAGTTTGTTTTGACAGGGAAAGCTTGTGTAGCAAGAAATAATCGTCGGGGATCACAGAGCCGGCTTGCAGTATGATGCTAGTGTCTTAAATCTCATTCCCAAATATCCGAAAAGGGGTAATTCAAACCTTGGATCGGAATTGCTTGAAAGCGTCAAAGACACTTGTTCCCTGGATCACTGCTTCTTTGACCTTGTCGTCCATGGCGATGAGTTTCGGCATCAGGTCAATGACCGGATCGAGCAGGTCGCGTGGAATAGCCACAACGCCTTCCAGAGGATCACAGAAGATGATATCTCCCTAAAATAAGATAAGGTAGGGAATTAGGACACCAGACAGCGCCAAAGGTTAATGGGATCATACCGGAGACACGGTCACTCCTCCAATTGAAACAGGTATATTCCGAGCACCAGGTTTGGCCTCGGCACCGGTGCCTACAGTGGAGGTCCCAAGAGCCCAAACTGGAAGCTGGCAGCCATTGATCTCTGCTAGATCCCTGATACGCCCGTTCACAAGCGCCCCCTGTACACCCAGGTGCTTCATGCGCACGGCCATGATACCGCCAACGACGGCGCAGTACTGGCCGGCGGGCTGATCGATTACTGCGATTGTTCCGGGTTCCGCCCAGTCAACCCAGTGTTTCCCGGGTGGGAAGCAGTGTGATTCCTCTGGAGATGCTGACTCCGGGGACGGGTCATTCTTGGAGATAAATTTGAATGTTGATGCCGGCGCGATAATCCTGGGAAGCTTCTCATTGCGGCCGATGGCGGGAGAGAAGGGGACTAGCGGGAATAGGGATAGGATGTTAGGTTTTAATTAAACCATTGTGTTATGGAAGCAACAACACTTTGTTCTCACCGAAGTCAGCTAGATGGCCTGCTCGTGCTTGAGTCCCCTCGGGGACCTTCTGGAGCTTGAGCAACGCATCTGATACCTGTGGAGAAGGAGGAATTAGATAAAAAATTAGCTAGGCTTTCGAATAACGACCCGATATTTCTCGAAAATTAGCCTTTCATACATCACAGGCAGAGTAATTTCGCAGGATGTCAAACTTTTGCTGGATTTCGGTGGACATGGTGCGCGGTGCGGGGAAGGGGCGGGAGAGTGAGAATATGGGTCTCCACGATGATTGAGGAGATATGGCAGGAATATGACGGGAGAGGAGTCGAGGGGCAAATCGGATAGTTTCCATATAGTTCAAAGTTATAGTTTCCGGGGTAGGGAAGGGAAATTGGTGGGGAATAACGCGGTGGTTAAGGAGAGGCATCGATGTATACTTAAGCTGCTCTGGAATAACCGAGGATCGGGCGGCTTTGGCTGTTGACATCATTAGCGCCGGGTTGAGAGAAATAATGGATCAGCGGATCCATCAAACCGCTACTATTTTCACTCTTAATTCTTTTCATGGTGAGAAATTAAAAAGAAAAGAGATATGCACCTGACGGCCCGAGTCAAGATAATCATACTTCCCAATAATCCCAGTAAAATCCAGAACAGAAATGCGAAATATCTACAAAGGTCTTACGAACTCCATTGATGCGAACGACAATCAATGAGAATGAACCCATAGTTGTACCAATATTCGTCTCGAAAAAGATGCTGAATTCTTCAGATGCGAATTGTGTATGTACATACGTTTACGCTGGAATCATTATATGACAAGAAAATGAAAATATGCGCCCCACCCAGATTTGGATATTTTTTTACTCCCGGACAAACATACCAGCCATGCCCATGCCGGTTCCAATACACATGCTCACAACACCGATCTCCTGGCCGGTACGCTCAAGCTCGGGGAGCAAAGTGGCAACCTGCCTGGCTCCAGTAGCACCAAGAGGATGACCGATAGCAATAGCACCACCCTTAGGGTTGACCTTGGCCTCATCAATACCCAGCTTGCGAGCAGAGTACAGAGCCTGGGAGGCGAAGGCCTCGTTGAGCTCCCAGATACCGACGTCGGAGACCTGAACATCAAGCATCTCCAGAAGCTTGGGAATAGCAACGGCAGGACCGACACCCATCTCATCAGGGGCACATCCAGCAACGGCGGTGCCAACCCAGCGCGCCTTGATGGAGGAGGCCAGGCCAAGCTCAGTGGCAGTTGAGCGGCGCATCAGCAAGGTGGCAGCGGCACCGTCGCTGACCTGGGAGCTATTTCCAGCAGTGCTAGCGCCAGTTGGGGAGAAGGCGGGTTTGAGGGAAGCCATCTTCTCAACGGAGATGTTGGGACGGATACCATCATCCTTTGACACGGTGATCTCCTTGGGAGGAGCATCGGGGTTCTCAGCGTCGTAGGACAGAGTCTTGACAGGGACAATCTCGGAATCGAACAGGCCAGCATTTTGCGCGGCAGCAGCCTTCTTATGCGAGTTGGCGGCAAAAACATCCTGGTCCGCGCGGGAAACGCCGTAACGAGACGCAACGTTCTCAGAAGTAATACCCATAGGCATAATACAATCCCGGGAGTCCTTGGATGGGGAATCCTTGAGTTCAGGCCACAGAACAGTAGGAATGGCACGAGAACCATAGTTCCGGGTCATCGACTCCATTCCACCACCGATACCAACATTGAGGGCTCCGGCGCGGATACCATTTCCGACAGTCGAGATAGCAGCAAGACCGGAAGAACACTGCCTGTTGATTGTGTGGAAGGGAACTGTGTGAGGGAAACCAGCATGGATCTGGGCCATACGGCCGGCTTTGGCACCGCCAAGTTCTTGGAGGACGGAACCGATAGAGACATCTTCAATCAAAGCCGGATCGAGATTAGGGTTCGCTTCGAGGGTCGCCCGGAGCACATGGGCGAGAAGCTCTTCGGGGTAAGCGTCCTTGAAGCCGCCCTTCTTTGCGCGAGTGACAGGAGTACGGAGGGCGGAGAGAATAACGATGTCGTTGGGAGACTTTTGGAGGACCTGGCGCAGGCCTCGAGGAACCGGAGAAGCCATAATGATATGTATATAGGGTTTTTTTTTTTTTTTTGTTAAACTTCTTTTTCTAACAGTCAGACCACTGGATTTCGAATCGTAGCAAATAATGGAGAGGATATTTCGTTACCTAGTAAAATACGTGCAAAGGGGTATTCAAGATTGTTCGTCGCCGCATTCGGAGAACTGGGGGAAGAGGAGAATACTTAAATGAAAAAACAAGCCATCGGGCTGGATTCCGGGGGCTCGGGATCCAGCACTTTGAAGGCTCACAGCCGTTCTGATGTTGCCATCGAATTGCCGGCAGTGAAGATCGGCTAAGGGCTCTCCCGCTGAAAAAAGCTTGGGGAGGCGTGGGGAAGTTCCCTGGTGGCTCACAAACTCCAAACTTTGACAAGGGACAATCTGCTTTCCCCTACTTTCAATTACTTTCTTATATATTCGCTTCTCATGCCATGATAGTCGTTTTATACCTCAACCAGTAAAGCCTTTGGTCGTGTTGTTAATCAATACTAGGAAGAAGTTTTGGTGGCGACCCCCCGGCATCGGATGTGGGTGCTGATTCAGCAGCTTTCGGAACTTGATCGGAAAACATCGGATTCCGCTGCCCAAATAATAACCCCGGGGATCAAGTTGATTTAAGGTGGACTCCACATTTGTACATAGAGATGTTTTACTTTCATGCGGGGCATGCTTCTAGATGTCTTCTTTGTCCTCAGGCAAAAACAAATAAAAAGAAGAAAAAGCCACATGTGTGTCTTGGGTATTAAGCGTGCAATTCGAATAATCGTGGTCTTGATGAGTATGATGATAAAAAGAAAAATCCAGGAGAGCGGCAAAAGGAAAGGCATCAAACGCCGTGCCCTATTATTGTACAAAATACATGGTATCATGGGGCCAGGAAAAGAAGAAGACGCCGGGTATAAGAAAGCTGACCAGAAATGATAAAACCACAAGAAGGCCCAGTCAATGGGAAAAGGTCATGTCCGTAGTATGTGAACATAATGTCCAGGGACCCTGCGCCTACACTTATCACAGTCGGCCCGATAGCCCATAGAGAAACCCGGCTTTTTGCTAAGCGTCGGGCTTGCACGGGAGCATATCGGTTTCCCTAGATTTGGCAGGCTAGAAGACGAAATTGGACATTGCATACCACTAGGTTCAGTCTCCATATGATACGCCTCCAGTAAAGCGGGGGACTTGGAGCAGGCGAGGCCGTAAGACATGTCTGTGTCGTTGGATAGGGGTTTGGCACCGGTCAGGACATCCCCACTGTCGCTGACCGGGCTCGAGAGGCGTGGGTTATACAACCATGCAGTGCCCTGACCACCTGCGCAATCCAGATCATTGGATACAGCTTTACCTGCATATTGTGATATACGTGAACCCATTCCCAGAGTCGAATGTATCGTTTGCTGTCCGCCCTCGTGGGCAAAAGCCATCTGTGCTCCAGTAGTAGATGCTGGGTAGGCCGGATTCAAGGATGGATGAATGTTGTTCTTGTTGATGGACCAGCCACCCCCATTAGGTTCGGTAGGGCCATTATCGATATCCATGGGTACGCATGAGCTAATAGGTAGCCGAGTATCCCGAGCAGGTGGCTGGTGCGTCACTGGAATGGATTCAGTGCGAATCCCTAGGCTATATCCATCTTCATCCTCATCCGATGATTGCACCGGAGTTATATTCGATAGGCCGAACCAAGGCGGATTCCCACTTGTATTGATGTAACTTGATTGTTGACTAAATTTCGGGGAGGTGCGCAGGGCTAGAGGACGGTGTTTCTAGAAACCGAGCTGTTAGGGGCCTCAGCTTAGGGGTCAAGTTTCCGGCTTAGATACGGACCTTTCTCTCATGAATAAATGATTCTGCCGTATCAGGTAAGTCCTCGTATTCCCTCCGGCGCTTCGAAGAATCAACAGTCATGATCCCTTGTATGCCAAACTGCCTCAGGTCTGTTGAAGGCAGCAGAAACCAGCGTACGGAGCAAGCAGCTATGGTTGATCAAGCAGCTCGGTCCAACATCGGTCTTCGGGCGGACAGAGGGGGGGAGTGGAGAAGGTCGGTCACGCCAATAGGGTATAGGGTATCCACAGCAGAGGGAATGGGAAAAAGACAGCGAGAATCTCCGAATGTAAGAAAAATAATTAATTTCAGGAGCATCAGCAGCGGGCGTCAGGTGATGTCACGTGTACAGACGCCAAGACCATGGCTGGAGAGCTGTTGATTCAGCTTGAATAACACAACAATCCCGGGCAATAATAATAATAAGGAGAAGAAAAAATATTATTGGTGATTAGGAGAGGATTTATTTCCGCTGCCAAATGTCATTTCTATTTAACCGATGGTTGCTATAGTCCGCTGTAGGCTTGGCTGATACTGTGCCCAGCCTCAAGTTTTAGCCTCCAGGTTCAATCATCCAGAATAATAATCTCCATCACAATCCTACAACTACGGGCACAAGTGGAAGGGATGCGATAACATGGCCCGACTGTCGGTTTCGGCATCGAGCAGTCGCAGCTCGGACTTGACCGAGCCAGCTTGCCAGCTCCACACAGCAACGGATCCCCATATTCCGGATATACTCCAGGAGCAAAAGTCGGACCAACTCCGCCTATTTAACCGGAGATCCCACCTTTTGCCCCCGCGCTGCTTGCTTCTTAAATTGCTCGGTCCCAGGGAAAGATTGCAAGTTCTGCGTGTGAACCTAACAATTATTATTCAAAAGCTTTTGACCCCTTGATTATCTCCATTATGTCTAAACCCGCTGTCGGCTTTGTTGGCCTAGGAGCCATGGGCTTTGGCATGGCCACTCACCTTGTCAAGGAGGGATATCCTGTCCACGGTTTTGATGTGTTCCCAGCTTCGGTGCAGCGCTTTCAGGCCGCTGGCGGTATTCCTGCATCGTCGCTCCGTGACTCTGCAGAAGGCAAGAACTTCTACGTTTGTATGGTTGCAAATGCCCCCCAGGTTCAGTCCGTCCTGTTTGGCGAAGACGGAATCGTACAAGGTATGTTCAGTAGTCACTCCCAGCCAACTCCCTCTCCGCCTTAGCAGAGCGTAGACAAATCTCACGCATTACCATAGGCCTCCCTCAAAATGCAGTTCTGATGCTCTGCTCAACCGTGTCCGCCTCCTACGCACAGTCCGTTGCCGCTGAGCTGCAGTCCCTTGGTCGCGGCGATATCCGCTTTGTTGACAGCCCTGTTTCAGGCGGCGCCAAGCGTGCGGCCGATGGAACCCTTTCCATCATGGCTGGTGCTCCTGAGGAGGCCCTGCAGGCGGCTCGTGGTGTTCTCCAGGAGATGTCAGCAGAGAACAAGCTTTACCTGGTACCAGGCGGAATCGGGGCAGGAAGCAACATGAAGATGGTGCATCAAGTTCTGGCGGCCATCCATATCCTCGGGGGCAGTGAAGTAATGGGTTTTGCAGCTCAGCTTGGTCTGGACGCCCGGTCAACCGCAGAGAAGATTTTCGACTCCGATGCGTGGACCTGGATGCATGAGAACCGATTCCCACGCATGCTGGAGGAGGACTGGAACCCCGGTGTCAGCGCTCTAACCATTATCCTGAAGGATGCTGTATGTCAATTATCCCCGTGCTTGACCTTTTGGATAATCTTCTAACCAATTCTTCTTTACAGGGAATCATCACCACCTCCGCCCGCCAGCACGGCTTCCCCCTCCCTCTCTGCTCTACCGCCGAACAGATCTACCTCGCCGGCCTTGTTCAAGGCTGGGGCTCCAAGGATGACTCTTGCATGATCCGACAATACTACGGCAAGCCTCTTGCTGAGATTACCCCCTGTGCTGATCCTGAAGCCGCGACGGAGCTGGTTCTTGAGCTCATGCGGGGTGTGAACCTTGTTGCCGCTGCCGAGGCTATCGCTTTCGCCCGTTATCTAAATGTCGATCTGAAGCAGTTCCACGGCCTGGTCGCCGAGGCTGCCGGATCTAGCAAGATCTTTATCGAACAAGGACTGGACATGATTGAGGGCCGGATTGGTGATAAGGGTCCCGCTGGTGGCCCGACAGTGGACGAGGCTGCGGCCAAGCTGGAAGCTGTTGTGCAGAAGGCCCGCGATCTCCACTGCCCGCTGCACTTGGGCAATGCAGCACTGAGCATGTTCTATCTGGCACGCAGGCACGGATGTGGAGGCGAAGCCAGGACGAGTGTGATCAAGGCCTTTGGACGGCAGTAGATTTGTTTATTTTTTTTCTTTTCCTTGCCTTTTCTAGATAATAGCATAGTGACGACTAGTGTATGATTTCTACTTCTTTTATTTCTATCTGCATGAATAAAAAGCGAATACATTTTGAAACCAATTCCCTCGGCACGTAGTTTTTTTTCCTAAAAACAAAAAAGAAAAAAAGAAAGAAACACCAGATAGCGGCTCGCGGAGTCGGTTCGAGGAGCCCAACCTGACACGGGAGATTCAGGGTCATGGGGCACCAGGGGTTAGGCACCAGGAAAACAACTTCGGTGGATTATTGGCAGGAAACTCGGGGAGAGTGCGCGACGGGAAAACACAATTGCCTAATATCCCCTTTTGACGTCAATCGGACCAACTCCGGGGTGGGGGAAGGAAAGTGGGGGAAGCAACAGCGGTATACAAAAAAGTCCCTCTATATAACACACAGTCTTAACCCCTCTCATCTCTTCTTACCTTACACACCACTCTCTTCACCTCATCTCCCCCCTATATTCTAAAAATTCTATTTTCAAAGGACAAAAAGCAACAAGAGAAAAGGGGAAAATACAGACAAAAAACGCAAAAATGCCTCTCACCAACACCAACAACAAAGCCCTCAACATCCTCAACCATGCCGCTGCAAACAAATACGGTGTCCCAGCCATGTGCTGCTACAACGTTGAAGGCATTCTCGCTACTGTCCGTGCCGCAGAAGCCAAGCGCTCTCCAGCCATGATCCTTCTCTTCCCCTGGGCTGTGCACTACGCCGACGGGATCCTAGTCCACGCCGCAGCGGAAGCAGCACGCAACGCTTCCGTCCCCGTCACCGTGCACATGGACCATGCGCAGACACCCGAAATCATCCGACGCGCCGCGGACCTAGGCGGCTTTGACAGCATCATGGTTGACATGTCCCATTACGAGAGGGAGGAGAATCTGGCTTTGACAAAGGAGCTGGTGGAGTATTGCCACGCGAGGGGCATTGCGACAGAGGCGGAGCCTGGCCGTATCGAGGGTGGCGAGGATGGAATTGCTGATACTGCCGATTTAGAAGGAGTGTTGACGACCCCGGAGGAGGGTGAGGAGTTTGTCGCCACAGGGATCGATTGGCTGGCGCCAGCTTTCGGAAATGTGCATGGCGAGTATGGGCCTAGGGGAATTCAGTTGGAGTATGAGAGGTTGAAGAGCATTCAGGATAAGGTTGGAGATCGCGTGAAATTGGTGCTTCATGGGGCAGACCCCTTCACGAAGGAGATTTTCCAGAAGTGCATCGAGTGTGGAGTAAGCAAGATCAATATCAACAAGGTGCTCAACAACGAGTATGTGAAGGTGATGAAGGAGAAGGCTGGACGGACTCCTCTAACGAGTCTGTTGGAGGAGGCGACGAACGAGATGCAGAAGGCCGTCGAGAGGTGCTGTGATATGCTGGGATCTACGGGGAGATATCCTTAATTTCTTTCCTTATCTTGATTGGACTTTCTTAGTATAGCATTTGTTTTGTATATATTTCCCTCTATCATTGATTTGGATTCTTGAGACTGTCTGTGGCTCCATACGTTCTGGATATTTTTGCATCTAAAACTAAGCTCAATAGTTCACCAATCCCCCAAGTCAATATTTCGTCTAGGTTCTTGTTTGATCCCATGTAGGATGACCTGATGACGTGGTTCTGGACACTGGGACCGGCTCCGTCGCTCGGCAAAACAAACCCAGGTATTTTCCTGCCAGGTGGCACGCTGTGCACATCATAGGCCAGGAGGATTGCCAGCAAGCCAGAGCAGAGCCTCATCCAACGATGTGGTGGCCGGTGTCATTTTTCAGCCTTCCGAGTAAGGTCCCTTGACAGCGCCCGATGTTTGCTACCTATTTTTCTTACGGTGTGTCCCGCCGGACAGCAGCTTTTAGCACAGATTCTTGATCCAACGATTGAATTGTGTTTCGCCTTTATTTAACTGGATTTTAATTGGCTACTATTATGCAGCCTAAAAGATTGATTGGGTAAATCTTACGAAAACAGGCTGTCACACATGCATCCTAAAATCCTCCAGGCAATCCAAGGGACAGCTCACTCAAGCCAACTACTCCGGATTTTATTGGTTGTCCCAAAATAAACCCATTTTGCGCATCATGGATTGTGTGAAAATTTACTTTGCACGGATGGAATGAACAACAGCCACAATATCAGCAGACTTGGAGCTGTGAGGAAAAGGAGGACTGGACGAGATTGGGTTGGGGGGTTGGGCTGCACCCGGAACGAAAGCCAGCTCATCCAGCGCTTCCCAGCGGTAGTTGAACTTACCTCTCAAAGTGCTGCAGGCTGAGAATAAAGACGGAAAGGCTCTTTTCCCTCCTTTTTATTTTTGTTTCCGGGATATATCGTCCCGGAACATTCTTACTGCAACTCATGGAAATGCTAGACACAACTCCAGTCCATCCTCAGGATCTAGTTTTGCATACGCGCTCGGTGGGAGCGGGCCTCTGGGGGGAGGATGACCCTACCGCCCAATTATTGCAGGTCACTGGGATACCATTAGTTAAAAAGTTTCTCATGGAATTCACGGCACTAATGTCAAACCTCGATTCCTAGGCCCTGTTCGAATCCCCATTCTGGAGTAGTGGGGTAGACCTAGATGGGGGGTCTCGCGACAACCCTCCGTGCAACCAGGTAAGCAATAGATATCTCGACTCACCCCCTTTTTCTTCTCCTGTCCCCCTTTGAATTCTCCGGTACTTACAGATGTTTGTTTAGAATTTAGGGCAACCATGCGACCAGGTCGTATCTGATGTGCCCAACTTCTCCCGGCCATTTCGGACCAGTTATCCTTCCATCTCTGCCAAAATACAGGATGAAGGCCATCCCAACGAATATGGCGGTTCGAGCAGGGGGGGTGTCGTTGTGTTAGACCAATGACTCAAAGTATCACAGGAAACCAGCTAACCATTTCTCGGCAGGTTTGATCCGTATATCCATCAACCGCGGAGTAGCTCTCCGTCAAGCCCAGCCCCTTCTATACTGTACAATGCTACCGGTCGGCAGCACATCGACTCTCATAGTGCATCGTTGGGCGCAGAAGACAC
Organism: Aspergillus biplanus; assembly: GCA_027569045.1. NCBI lineage: Eukaryota > Fungi > Ascomycota > Eurotiomycetes > Eurotiales > Aspergillaceae > Aspergillus > Aspergillus biplanus. Next base: position 185,466 of record JAPDEJ010000005.1, on the reverse strand, counting down.
CGCTGCAGAACCAGTTTCCAAGCCACCAACATCACAAGGCCTGTGTTCTATAAAAACGGGCTCTCTGGCTGCCAACCCACCGGCCCGGTTGCCCCGCAACTATAGCGCAAAGTCATCACGGCGACGAAGCTCCTCATTGATTCGACAGAGGGTGGAAGCCTGGCTGCCGACATACCGCCTCAGACGCGGCTCCAAAAACTTGCAAAGCAACCTGTCGTCGCGGGATACAGCATTAAGTATCAGCACTTCGTCTCGTGTCACTGATCGCCATTGTAGCTTGTCTCGCGGTGCAACGAGTAACCACTCGACTATAATATCGAGTCCGTGTGATCCTGTATCAGCGAAAAGCGATCCCGCGTCGTTTTACTGCACTGTATGCCTCGATCCATGCTATGGGGAGACCGAATGGCTCAAACACGAGCGGTTAGAGCATTTCCGAGAACCTTCTTCTTCCTTGGACTCGCTTTCCCTCCTGACATGTAGTCAGGGGGATTCAAAATGCAGGAGCAGCGGCCGCATGAGTAGTAAACCCCGAAATTCACCAGCTGAATCCCTACTGGCTCGTAAAGTAGAAGAAAACCCACTTAATCTCATGTTCTATACATGTGGGATTTGTGATATGCTTCTATCTTCCAGTAAGGATAGACAGGAACATCTGGTGGAGGTCCATTTTTCTAACATGGAGACGATGGCCCTTTGGGATCCCCTTGTGTCTCCGTTTCCTTGGGGAATGCATTGTGCCTCTCCGACGGCCATGCCGGATTGGGATCTACTTTCGCTGTTCGCTCTACAGCGACACCTCCTTAGAGATCAAATTGGGGATACGTCCGGTCAAAATAATCACCAGCTGCGCCGCTGTCGTATGTGTGACATGTATTTCCACGACATCGATACATATACACGGCACACCCAGTTGTGGCACACCGCCAGGAGTACGTGGTCATGTGCGGGCCTTGCAGATAGTCCCAGCGATTCCTGGTTCTTTCCAGAACCCCATATTAATGAGGGAGGAATGGCCGAGGACCGATGTTTCGCCTGTATGGAGCCTCTTCCTAGAACAGAGGCTTTCACCTTGGCCGGTCGCAGGCGACATGTAGAGGGCTATCATCATGTGTCTTCTACTCCGTGCTGGGAAGATTGTCTTGATGGGCAGCGCTTTTATCTCCATCTTGCGACCGAACATCGCCTGGTTATTGATCATCTTGGAAGCTTCATGGACGCATGTAGAACGGAGCACAAACCACTGGCTCTTTCTCTTTAGCCCGAGAGCCCCTGGATGCTTACTACAAAGCAGCGTAATCCCTCTCATTTCCATTCTCTTCGTAACTTCCTCATGATGTTCAATTTCCCTACCTACTCATTGATGTGGTTAATGTTAAGGCACTTTTTGGATTAAACCTGACTCAAAGGCGAAATCCAAATGCGTTAGCATGTTGCAAATTAGACCGCTCGACTACAAAAACCGATTGGAATTGAGACATCTTGATACTCCTGCATCGCAAATTCGAACAATCACGCGACCGCCATTTAAAATCGACTATCCTAGGCTTCAAGGAGGAAATTAGGAAATTTACCTTCATGGGCTGTGCTGTGGATAACACTGGGCGGAACAATTCCGGGTGCGGAATGGGCTCGGCTGGCTCAACGCAACACACCCCCTCCCTCGTGGCGAATCATGGACCGTGTATCTCTAAGGCGTGGTTGAGTTACCCCGGTTTTATCCAGGTAGCAGATGGATGTGGGGTAGAGCTGGGCGCCCCCGATGCCTTGTGACGACACTCTGAGGAACGGAAGATTTCCTCCTTCAGGCGGAAGGTTTGCAAGGGATGTACCATGAGGGGACACATAGTCTCTCTATATTAATGCAGGCAATCGTGCAGCCGTGTCTCGGGGAGCAAATACCGGGCCACCGCCATTACAAGAAGACAAAGAGCAGCACTAGGGAGTTTTGGACAAGTGCAACATGGCTATCGCAGCGGTGTTGTCGTTATTGCAGGACAGGGTCGTCCAATATCCCCTTCAATCCTTGGGTATCGCTGCCCTTCTGGTTCCGATTCTTTACGTTATCGCCAATGAATTCATCCGTGCCTCAGCTCGTATACCAGGTTTCACGGGGCCCCGTGGCTTGCCGTTGATCGGCAACCTTGCGCAAATTCGAACAAATGCTGCTGAGCAATATCGCATCTGGTCAAAGAAATATGGTTCGGTTTACCAGATCCAGCTTGGAAATATCCCGGTGATTGTCGTGAACTCCGCAGCGTCCGCCAAGGTCCTTTTTGGCCATAATGCACAAGCTCTGAGCTCTAGACCCGAGTTCTACACTTTCCATAAGGTGAGCGCTCCTCTAGTGGACTCGCCCTTCTTTGATTTCACTTTTCTTCGACTGGATCCATTTTCGTCCTGTTTTAGCTGACTTTGGCAATCTAGATCGTTTCGAACACTGCTGGGACAACTATCGGAACCTCTCCATATAGCGAATCACTCAAGAGGCGCAGAAAGGGAGCTGCGTCGGCCCTAAATCGCCCTTCAGTAGACTCCTATGTCGGGCACTTAGACGTAGAGTCCAAGGCATTCGTCGGGGAGCTCTACAAATATGGGAATGGTGGCAAAACACCCGTGGATCCGATGGCTATGATTGAGCGCCTGAGCCTGAGCCTTGCTCTGACCTTAAACTGGGGAGTGCGTGTTGCCTCTCAGGAGGAAGATCTTTTCAATGAGATCACCGAGGTTGAGGCTGAGATCAGTAAATTTAGAAGCACCACTGGTAATCTCCAGGACTATATCCCGCTTCTTCGACTGAACCCTTTCAGCAAAAACTCGGAAAAAGCCAAGATAATGAGGAACCGCCGTGATAAATATCTCAACGGTCTTAACAGTCAGCTCGATGATCGCATGGAGAAGGGCACCCACAAGCCCTGTATTCAGGCCAACGTTATTCTCGACAAAGAAGCCAAATTGAACTCGGAGGAGCTTACCTCTATTAGTTTGACCATGCTTTCTGGAGGACTTGACACTGTTACTACCCTCGTCGCCTGGAGTATCACTCTCCTTGCTCAACGCCCAGATATTCAGGAACAGGCTGCGAAAGCGATCCGGGAAATGTATAGCCAAGAGGAGCCAATGTGCGATGCCGGTGATGACCAGAAATGCGCCTATGTTGTCGCACTGGTAAGAGAGTGTTTGAGGTACGGCTCCATTATATTTCATTTGCTCTTCTTTCCATTTCCTCTTTCCTTTTCCTCTTTCGCAACCAAACAAAAAAAAGTGCTAACGGGGAGATCATCCTAGGTATTATACCGTTCTCCGTCTCGCCCTCCCTCGCACATCAATCCGCGATATCACCTACAACGGCAAGGTGATCCCCAAGGGAACTGTCTTCTTCCTGAATTCCTGGGCTTGCAACATGGGTAAGTCGCACGTTTCATCTGCGCAGTTACTTTTGGGGTTTTTTTTGGCGAGACATCAAACTAACAACGTTTTCTCCTTATCTAGACCCCGAAGTCTGGAGCGACCCAGAAGAATTCCGGCCCGAGCGCTGGTTCGAGCAGCCCGATGCGCCCATGTTCACCTACGGAATGGGCTACCGCATGTGTGCCGGCTCGCTCCTTGCAAACCGTGAGCTGTATCTTGTTTTCATGCGTACTCTCAACAGCTTCCGAATCGAACCCGATGGTAATGCAGAATGGCATCCTATCAAGGGTAACTCTGATCCGACAAGTCTGGTAGCAATTCCTAAAAAGTATAAGGTCAAGTTTATCCCCAGGAATGAGAAGGTTCTGGTGAAGGCTTTGGCTTGATTGTTTTGCTTGCTACAAAATTGCGGAAAGCCCTGTCATTTCCGCCTTCCTGGGGCTTATCATGAAATTATGAGGGAACTAAAGCTGGAAGAAAAAGGAATGAAGCTCGTGAGGAAATTTCGCTGTATAACTAAAATACAAGTGGCTCAGGTTCCTCAGGGGACGTGGATGCCTGAGGCCACTGACAGTGGGAAGGTCGGCGGAGAGTCGGGCCGGCGAGCGGTGAGGACGGCGTTTTCGGTGACTATTTAAGTAGATTTTTTTTTCTCCGCACACGCCCTCATTCGTGTCTAATGATTACTGCATATTATGTTCCACAAAGGACACGTCCACCGTTATAAAAACAAATCAAGATCTGAACATTGATATCTGGCGCTCAGCCTGGTACTCTATTGGCTCCGCTGTGCTATTGGGGTAAAGTAAAATTTTTGTCTTAGAGAGCCAGAATGGGGTTTACAAAGGAGACTGCCTCCATCGGCATCATCGGGATGGGTGATATGGGCAAGATGTACGCCCAACGGCTGAGCAACGCAGGCTGGAGGTAATTGTTACAGTATTCCCTCTTCAGTTTAAATATTATTCGTGTCGACAACTCGCCGTGTTTCTTTTTAGCCCTCAATAGGTATGAATCCTTCCCTCTTTCCCTTTGATCAAGATTTTTTCCCTCCTTTAAATGATGACTTGAGTGCATTTGGCTCGAGCATGACCTAGTGGTTTATTGTCAACGCCTTTCTGGTATGGCAGTGAGTTGCTAGGTCGTCGATGATGTCAATATCTCGCTACCTTACTTTTTTTTTGTCTGAACATGTCTATTTTCATGTCCCATTGACGTTTCCGCGCTGTCTATTTTTATTCTTTCGTTTATTTGTGGACTCCGCTGATTCCGATGCCTATAGGTCTCTTACATCAAGTTTTAATTATCTGTGATACATCTGGATTAGTGTTACTAACCACAGCTCTTCCTGAAGGGTAAATGCGTGTGACAAGCCCGATAGCTTTAATAATTTGGTGAAAGAATTTGAGTCTCAAGTACGTCTTTGGCTGACAGCTCGCGCTGTTCATAAAACTCATGATTGTATATAGAAAGGCGTAACAATATTCCCGAATGGACACCTTGTTTCAAGAATTAGCGATTACATCATTTACAGCGTAGAAGCCGCCGTTATTGACAAGGTGGTTGCAGAGTACGGCCCATGTATGTGGTGATGTTTTCCGAGCCTCCTGCTCTAGTCTCCCGATTACTCTGGGTGAGATATGTCTGACTTGTGAGAAGCTACCAAGGTTGGCGCGATCGTCGGCGGCCAAACATCCTGCAAGGCCCCAGAGCTAGCCGCTTTCGATCAGCATCTTCCTCCAGATGTAGAGATTGTATCATGTCATTCTCTCCATGGTCCTCAGGTTAACCCCAAGGGCCAACCATTGGTATGAACGCACGTTGATTGTATACGAGGTTGGAAACGCACCTAGTAACTTTTTTTCGATTAGGTCTTGATCCAACACCGAGCCTCTGATGAAAGTCTTTATTTTGTGAAAGAAATTCTCTCATGCTTCAACTCCAAATTTGTTTATCTCACAGGGGAGATGCACGATCGGATCACAGCGGATACCCAGGCGGTTACACACGCGGCGTTCCTAAGTATGGGTACGGCGTGGCAGGCGAATAGACAATTTCCGTGGGAAATATCTCGCTGGGTAGGAGGAATTGAAAATGTCAAAATCAACATCACATTGCGGATCTATTCGAACAAGTGGCACGTCTATGCGGGACTAGCCATCCTCAACCCCGCTGCGAAGGAACAGATCCGGCAGTACGCCGAGTCCGTAACCGAACTTTACAAACTCATGATCGAGGGACGGCGCGAGGAGCTCAAGACCCGGGTCAAGGCTGCAGGAGCGGCGGTGTTCAAAGCAGGAACAGTGGGCCAGGATTTGTTGCTAAGTGACGAGGTTCTCGACCGCTTCTCATTATCGAAAGGCCCTCGCGAGGAGACTCCCCTGAATAATCACCTTAGTCTGCTGGCAATCGTTGATTGCTGGTCGAAACTTGGCATTGTGCCGTACGACCACATGATCTGTTCCACTCCTGTGAGTTATTGATATTTAACTTTAATAGGTCCAGAAAATGGGGATGCTAACACACGTCAAAAAAGCTCTTCCGCCTGTGGCTAGGGGTCACTGAATATCTCTTCCGTAACTCAGACCTTCTTGAAGAGGCCTTGGATACTGCAATTGATGACAACACATTTCGCTCTGATGATCTAGAATTCACCTTTGCAGCTCGGGTAAGTGGCCATCTGCTTTCGTCATGCAAGGGTTTCCTACACTCAAGAAAAGCAAGCTCCTCTTCTACAAGTATATATGCTGACTTCATTGGATTCGTTTATAGGCGTGGTCTGATTGTGTTTCCTTTGGGGATTTTAAGTCCTACCAGAATCGATTTGAGAGAATCCAGCAATATTTTGCTCCCCGGTTCTCTGACGCCGTTAATCTTGGAAATGAAATGATGAAGACTATTCTTGAGAAGACTAGCAAGGAAAACTCATAAATCAAATGCATATTTTATTTGGCGAATGGATGTAAGAGCAGCTCAAAATTTCTTGGAAATACTCTGGAGGGAGGAAGGGAACATATACCCAAAACATGGACGCTAGCATCTTGCAAAACTAGTAGTGGGTTAATACTTAATCTTTTTGCACTCAAGTAGCCCTAAATGTAATGACGGTGACTTTCTACTGTAGAACCAATCAATTAACTCAAAAAATCTGGCCAGGCGGGTGCCGACTATGCAGGTGCTTCACCAACGAAGAGAACTCGGTGTCCTAGCCCAAAAGTAATCACACGACACCTTGGGGATGCCAAACAAGAATCCCCAATGACATACTGGGGAAATGAATAGCAGTGATTACAAACAAGTCTGCCCTTCTTACAGTCGAACATTAAAACACCTCTCCCAAAAAAAAAAAAAGGAAAATGTCATTTTATGTTATCAGGTATCAAAGTATTAAGGAATTCACAGAGCCATGACTCATTCAATTTTTTGGTTGTTCGCTAAGAAATCCATCCAGTACATTCGCGGCCACAATATACTCCTCCATTTTCATGCCGTCAGGGAAGGGACTAGTGCCCTAAATTTACTTCTTGAGGGTGGTGAAGCGGAGGTAACTATTTTAAATGCATCAGTACACATCTCAGGACACTTGGCAGATCCCCAAAATGCCGGGGGGGGGGAAGGCCAAACTTACGGCTTCACGATGCGGACCTCGCCGAACTTCTTCTCAGCATCCTCGGTGGAGACGGGGGGGGGGATGACAACGTCATCACCAGGGAGCCAGTTGATGGGGCAGGTAACGCCGTGCTTGTCAGTGGTCTGGAGAGCATCGACAACACGGAGGACCTCAGCGGTGTTACGGCCAGTGGAGGCGGGGTAGGACATGATCAGGCGGATCTTCTTGCTGGGGTCAATGATGAAGACAGAGCGGATGGTGAGAGCCATGCCTTTAGAAACTTATCAGCCAGGGCTACTCTAATAAAAAGGGATCTTCTGTTGAATTTTACATACCCTTTTGGTCAACGTTGGTGGTATCCTGGTAGTCAACCATGTCGTACTGGAAGGCGATCTTGCGCTCGGGATCGCAGACAATGGGGAAGCTGAGCTTGGAGCCATTGACCTCATCGATATCCTTGATCCAGGCCTTGTGAGACTCGGGGCCATTGGCGCTCTGGACGAGACGTTAGAAATCGGTGGCCCCATATATCATCTACTATGTTGGGTTTCACTTACGAGACCAATCAGCTTAACACCACGAGCAGTGAATTCGGGCTCGAGCTTGGCGAAAGCACCGAGCTCGGTGGTACAGATGGGGGTGAAGTCATCCTATTTCAAGGCATTGGGTTAGCTGGGTACCCCTAAAAAGAATATTCGCTGGTGATGCCTGCTCAGCTGCAAAAGGGGCGACTCACGGGGTGGGAGAAAAGGATGGCCCAGCTGTTACCAATATACTCGTGGAATGAGATGGGGCCATTGGAGGTCTCAGCCTCGAAGTTGGGGGCAACAGAGCCAAGGCGGATGCTACAAGTAAATCGCTTAAAGTCAACAAAAGGTCGACAATGAATTCTATTATCAGAGAGGGGTACTCACGGAGCAGCACGTTCCTGGGCCATTGTGACGGTAGGAGATGTTGATAGAGTAGTTGAAACGAGAAAAAAGCTAGGGACGGGATTAAGATGGAAGACAGGGGAAATGAGAGGGAGGGAGGGGAGAGAGGAACAGGAAGCTCTCCTGATTAAATAACACAGGCAAAAACATCCTCGCCCATCACTCCGTTGTCGCTCGTGGTGGAGTGAAGTTACCCCTCCATCATGCCCGCTAGTTCCCACGCCTCCGGCTCCCACAATCACGCAATTGATTCACCGTCCAGGTGGCAGAACACCTGTGGTTGGCCAGTCTGCGAGAGAGTTGCTCTGGGAATCTTGGCCCCACCAAACAGAACACATCGTCATCATCATCATCCATTCATTTCAAACATTGAAACACTAATGATACTAGTAAAGTACCTCCTATGGGCTGTCCCATGATTCTTGCATACCTCCCGGCCCAGTCCTGACAAAACAGAAAACACGGTTCATGGGTCTCCGTAGTCCCATCCCCAACTCTGGAACCTGCATGGAACAACTCTATTAGTCTGATATTTAATAAATAGGTCCAATCCCCTCTCAGTTCAGGATTTGGTAGTCTAAAACTGTCTGTATGATATTTTGAATTAATACATAATCCCCTTCCTTCTCCTTGTTGAGAACTTCCTCCCTCCACACTCTCTGCTGACAGTTGATGAGCACCCCTTTCACCCTCCACTCCTATCCGAACTTGTCGGCCGATTCCATAAGAAGTCGCATGGCTCGGCCGACAAGCTTATGTTTCGCAGCCAATGGAGATCTTTGCAGATGGCGCAATTGCGCACATCATCCCCCATGATTTATACGACTGTATTCTTGGAAGGTGGGCGCGAGATGAACGTTATTTATTATCTCCTTCCCAGCGAGGACGAGGGGATATAATATCGCCAAATCCTTAGGTGATTATTAAGCAAAGAAAAGAAGAACGAAGGCGCAACCAGAACAAAAGGACTCGGTGATCCTCTATACAGGCATCATTAACCCATCTAGGTCGCTCGAACTCGTGAAAACAAATCCTAAAAATCGGGAAGGACGAATGTTGGATTGGAGTTGAAACGATACTTCAAATCCCTGGTCTATCTTTAACCGCCGGCTCTGGGACAGAACCTCAACGCCCGGGTCGAGGACACCTGCCCCGTGGACATCGAGCGCTCAGATTCCGAGACCATGCCAACATCTAGACGCTTGACACCCTGATTATGATCCCCAGAAGTCGCTAAAGCAGCCACTCCTTCGCGGCAACGCCATAGCGACAGGTGCCAATAACCAAAGGAACGTGGTTTTGTATGAACTTCTATAAAGATTCGATTTTCTCGAAGCTGCACTTCGAGGGGGTTGATGGACGCAAGGAAGGTCGATGAGTAGATACAATCGATATTTTTATTTGCATTATCGAGACTTCCTGGGTATCTGATTAACTCGACTTGACACATCTTTTGAGTTTTTTCTTAATTGAGCTCATCAGTTCATTATTTCATATATCAGTCATTATAACGACGCAAGGTTTTTAAAAAGTGCACATAAATAACATCAAGCGCCAATGGGATAAGTAATGAAAGCCTGAATGGCCTGCTTTGCATTTCCATCGTTTAATTTCAAGAGTTCCGTTGCTTTCACCTTGGTCAAATCCAATTGATCCACCTGCAAGAGTAGCCGACCGATTAGCCATCCAAGTACGATTAACAGACAAGGAAACAACAGAGGATAATAATATAGAAGCATACCAAAAGGTTAATGTCTTCCGCCGCGATCTTGACAGCTTTCTTGTTCCCGACCTCCGCTTCCTTCTTCTGAGCCTCTCCTGTATTTTTCTTCCCCGTCCCCTGTCCCGCGGCAATCTCCAGTCTGCTCATCGCCTTCCCCAGAGCCTCCTGATCCGCAGACGAGGGCTGTTTACTTGTGGCTGAATCGGCCCCGATCTTATTGACGTTCAGGGAGGAGAGAGCAGCGGCAGCCTTACGGTCCTCAGCGTTTGCAGGGACATGTTGGTGGGCCGCATCAGCATCGGGTGCGGCGGAGGGAATGGAGTCAGACACAGACATAGCTGATATATTTTAACTAAGGGATTAATAAACCAGATAAAACAACTAATAATAGCTCAAGGTGAGTGTTATTATTAGAGGAGTGAGATCTGCGACCAGAGGGCAAAGGCGGAGAGAGGGAGTGACGCTGTGCTGAGAGAGGTATGCTTGATCAGGTTTAGCGGCGGGGCGGATAGTTTTTGGGATGACTCAAGCCGTGAATAACCGGATTGGTTTATTTGCTCCTGCTCTGCATAAGGATTGACTTTATTGACTTGTCGTGCGCTTTGATTGCTCGCTCAGATCCAAACTTTTCTTTTTCCACTTTGGGAGTCTCTGTACTTTTTTCTCTCACTCAGATCTTACTCTTGCTCTCACTGTCGGGTATATATTCTGACCGCTATCTCCAGCTTTCTTTCGTGAATCCGCTTCCTCCAAGTGAACCAGCTGGAAAGAGTCAGGCGCTCCCGAGCAAAAATATATATCTAAAACTTAGCTTCCCGAACCGGCGATCATACATCCCCCCATCAACATTAACAGTTTTCACAATGACAGATTGGAATCCAACTTGTGCGTGGCTTCCTTTTATTCCTTGTCTTATGAGCTGTATTCGTTATCTGGGTACGGAGAATCATTAACATTTGTTTGCTCCTCGCAGCCTGGACGTCGAAACCCATCAAGCAGGATGTGGTCTATGATAACACTGCGGGGGTTCAGTCTGCCCTCGCAAAGTTGCAGCAGCTCCCACCACTGGTTACTACGCAAGAGGTACGCGTTTTGCTTCTCATTGTCCCTGTTATTTAGCTGTTTAGGATTTTAATACATATTCGGCGCAATTAAACAGATCGCAAACTTGAAAAAAAGTTTGAGAAATGTGGCATTGGGCAAAGCCTTTGTCCTCCAAGGAGGTATGAATGATTCTTTTGTATCACGGCCTAGAATGTTCTCGTCGCACCTCTCTGGCGGCTACCCGATGCTCACCCGATGGACTACTAGGTGATTGCGCCGAGTTATTCGACTACTGTAACCAAGATATGATCGAGGTTAAAGTTAAGCTACTGCTTCAAATGAGTTTGGTCCTGATTTGGGGTAAGTTTTACCAGACTTAGGTCATGGAAGGCCCACGGAACTAAGATACTAACTATTTTCTCTTTTATTACCCTAACAGGAGCAAATATGCCAGTCGTCCGGGTTGCACGAATTGCAGGTCAATTCGCCAAGTAAAGCCCCCCGTATACCCCTATGCCTTTCCGATCAACAGCTAATGCCAAGCTCATGCAGACCACGGTCAAATCCTATGGAGGTAGTCAATGGCGTAGAAATGCCCTCTTTTCGAGGGGACAACATCAACGGGTTCGATGCCACTCCCGAATCTCGTCGGCCAGACCCATCCCGACTCGTCTCCGCGTATTTCCACTCAGCCGCAACCCTCAACTACCTACGAGCCTCGCTCTCCTCAGGTCTAGCAGACCTCCACTCGCCCCTTGACTGGGGCCTTGGTCATGTCATCACCCCATCTATCAAGGAAAAGTATGAACGCATTGTAAACCGAGTCAAAGATGCCCTCCGATTCATGCAGACAGTTGGAATCGATACCGACCGTGGGGTTGAAACAGTCGATGTCTACACTAGCCACGAGGGTCTCCTCCTTGAATATGAAGCAAGCCTCACCCGCCACCTTAGGGATCCCGCTACCACCGCCAGCACAGGCGCTGCCTCTCACGAACCACGAATAACATCCGAGAAACCAGCACCTTCACAACTGAGCAAAAGCTACTACGCTACATCCTCCCACTTCCTCTGGATTGGCGACCGCACCCGCCAACTGGACGGCGCTCACGTTGAATTCTTCCGCGGCATCGCCAACCCCATCGGAATTAAAATTGGTCCCAGCATGGATCCCAACGAGCTCGTCAACATCCTCAATGTTGTTAACCCAACCCGTGAAATCGGCAAGGTCACCCTCATCTCACGTTACGGTGCTGGGAAAATCGCGCAGCATCTGCCAGGTCATATTGCGGCCGTTAAGGCCTCAGGCCACCTACCCGTTTGGCAATGTGATCCCATGCACGGCAACACGCAGGCTACCCTATCGGGTGTAAAGACCCGCCATTTCAGTGATATCCTCTCAGAACTGCGCCAGGCGTTGGAGATCCACCGGGCAGCTGGATCGTTCCTTGGCGGTATGCATCTTGAATTAACCGGTGAAGCTGTCACAGAGTGCGTGGGCGGTGCTGGGGGGCTGACGGAGGAAGGCCTGGGTGAACGGTACACAACCTTCTGTGATCCGCGTCTCAATGAGAAACAGGCCTTGGAGTTAGCCTTCTTGGTCGCAGGATTCTACCGTGAGATGGATGAGTCGGAAGATATGAATTCAATTTAATTTGGGTAAAATTGGTTTAGGTTTGGCCTTTGGTGTTGGCGCCTAAAATATTTTGTTTTATATACATCAATCAATCAATGCTACCTGAACTTGTCAAGTGCCGACTTTGCAGGTGATTCGCCAACAAAGCAGGGACCAGATATCTTAATGTACTAGCACTCAGTAAAAGCCAAGAAATAAAGCCCTAGCGAGTGAGACATGGCCCCATCGCAGAGGAAGGCTTTTACCCGTGGGTCCGCGAGTTTATAGATCTGGTCATTCATCCTTTGCCTCGAGGCGCATATTACCATATCTACTACTTAGTCTTTAATCTGACGAGGAAAATATATCAACCAGTCAGTGTGGCCGAGTGGTTAAGGCGACAGACTCGAATATCACCATCTCCGGTGCAATCGATATCTGTTGGGTTCGCCCGCACAGGTTCGAGTCCTGTCGCTGACGTTTCATCTTTTTTTCTTTTCTCTTTTATCAGGCAAATTCCTTGTTTTTTGGCGTTAGTCTGTTGGTCATTGTGGTCGTTTCTGTTTTCGTTTTTATCTATTTCATGCTCACTGCGTGACTCTACGCATTTCTGGTGAGGACTTTTTGCGCCTGGTTAACCATGCGCTATAATAAAGCGGGTGGATGGCTCGGAGAGTCCTCACCAAATCCGCCAACTGACTAGAATCCACGGGGAATGGACTATGAGACCTCGATTGTGGACTTGTAAAATTTGATTTGTTCTTAAACAATTTGATTCATTACATAACTAAATAATAAGGCGTGGAGTATACAAACACTTCTATTAAGGGAACCCGTAGGTAGCTTTGTAGCCTTCAATCCAATTTACGAACGACCTCTCCCCAATCGACATGCCATCCCACCGAGCGTTAAACTCCAGGCCCTGTTTGATCTCCTCGGCGCCAAACTTTCGTTTATAGAGGATCCCGCCTCCGTTGCCCGGGAAGTAGTCCAGGGCTGGGAACTCAGCCCTTCTCTCCTGGAAGTCCGCCGGTCGCAGATTCACTAGCTTCCCCTGTTCAAACAAGGTCGAGAGGTGTAGCCGCGTGAGCAGGGGCATCTCCTGGCTCAAAAACCGGAGAATCGTGTTCCACGACCCCGAAGTTAGATGAACCGCGTCTAGATATAGATCGTTGATATTGGGATGGTTACGCAGGAAGCGTAGGATCGACTCCTCTGAAAGAAAGATGCCTTGTAGGATGCACTGCGCCAGCTTTGGCAGTTGGACTTCATCTGCAATCGCCGCAAAGACCTTATCATACGGACTGATGTCTCCGCGGACTGTCGTGCGGAAATGCAAATCAAATGCTTCTAAGTCTGGCATTTTTTGGAGTAGGCGCGCGACACCCGGAAAGTTGTCTTCGGAGGTCGCTTCGGGGTCCTTCGTCACATCTAAGAACCCTCGGGTCGAACCGAATACCTCCTGGTACACACGGTCGGCACCCTGAGCCTCTTCGCGCGCTGCGACGATCTTAGAAAAGTCTGTTTCGACTCTGGCGGACAGCCGGAGCGAGATGTTCTTAATGGGGATTGTTCCTGGGGGTGGGATGGATTTTTCTAATTGGTCCATGTGGGCCGTGATATCACAAGTTGGGACCGCCACTCGAGGCGTGAATCGGTACACCGACAACGTGTCGACCTCCACTTGGCTGAGAGCGATGGCGGACATGCTCATCCGGTAGACCTGCGAGGCCCGGATCCAGAGGGGATGCCATTCACCTCGCTTAGCCGGGGCGGTTTCATTGGGCCCGTGCACAACCAGAGCATCGAGGTTGACATCGTTGAGCTGCTTCAGTTGGCGCAGGATGGTGGCCAGTGGCTCGACGGTCGTCTCAGACGGGGTTGATTGTTGCTTTTCCTGCTCTTTTTGGAGCCATTCTAGGTCGGACCGGGCCTGTTCAAGCTCTTCTTCACTGCAGTACGCGTAGCTGACGGCAAAGAACGGGCCGTTGTTCTCTTGCTTTGAACGCTTTTTCTTGGTGGATATGATCTCGTTTAAGACTGACGGATCGTAGACAGTCGCTAGGATGGTCAGGGACTTGACTGCAGAACCAAGGGTTGGATGGAATGCGAGTGCGTTGAAGGACTGGAGACTCGACTCAGTGAGGTCGGTCTTCTGGTGGCGGAGGAATGTCTTGAAGCGGGGGCCTATGCATTTCTGGCTGAGTGCCCTGCAGGTCTCGCGGAGTGATATGATGCTATCAAAATCGAGGGACTCAAGGATGATTTCCAGCACAACAGTGGGGAGCTTGTCGAGCATGGACTGGATATTGGTCATGATGAGGTGTATTTGGGATTGGAGATCTGGAAGCCTAGAGAAACAAACAATGAGAGGGGAAGCTGGTGCTGGTGCTAACGGTAGAGGCCACAAGCACAGCCACAAACCAACAAGTTACCACGTCGATCAATTAAAGACTACTCTTGACGTCTGAAAACAACATTATTATTGATAGTTTTAGGTGAACAGCTCGCCACTGCATTATTTGTAGCCTACCAACAGGAGAAAGACGGACTCGGTCGGGGTTCATCCACACCACCCTGTCTCGCCCCCTGAGTCTCGTCCATTCTCTGCCTGGTTTAGGTGAAGACCTCGGTCGACAAATAGAAAGCTAAGGGCAGTATTTCATTGAAGAAAAGAGAACGAGAACTCTTCAGGAATACGCCACTATTTATGGTGTGGGACGCAACAAAGGGGACAAATTAAAAAGGAAGGCGGTCTGGATAGGCACAATCTGGAGTTATTTTGGGTTATTTCTGTCGTTTCCCCACTTGTCTCCTGCATTTTTTTACCTGAAGAACGGAAGGATTGGCTTCTCTTTGGCTCGTAATTACCCGACCCTGTTGGCTCCGAGTCAGTGACCATACCATCCCCAGTCGGATGCCAGCTTCGAAACGCGATAAAGTGAAGTATTTGAGTGAATATGATTGGGTGCAGCCAGAACACTGAGCTATCCTCAGAACGACTCGGAACTTCCGGAAGATTACCTAATTAGGCGGAAGTGGCAGCTTGGAAACAAGGTGGGTAAATATTAGGCTAATAGAACCACTGGCTGGCGGGGACCCTCACCGAGCTCTGCAACAGGACGGTGGGGATCCTTGAATAATTTAACCGTGTTACGGACCAGCTCTGAAAAGAATACTCCGAGTTGTTGAGGAAAATAGCCCTCTCGGACGCCCTCGAGGTGCTCGAAATGGCTTGGGTCTGACGTATTGCGGGGTAGGGCAGGATGGTGACTGCCCCTCTGGCTGCTATTTTCTGTTATATTAAGCTCTTGGTTTTTCCAGCAACTTTGGTTAGGTTTTAATGATTGTTTTCCATTCTATCTCGCTTTTCAAGAATTAGACTCGAGTTTGAAACTCCACCACAAAATTCCATCAGATACCAAGCAAGAAAACAAAGAGAAAGCGAAAAAAAAAAACACAAATTAACACAATGGGTGACCACACTTCTGTTAAATTCTCATCGCTAGGTGCGATCATTCAAGAATTTAATGTGGATGGCCAGAACATCGTCCAGGGCTTCACCAAGAAGGAATACTACGAGAAATATAATTTCCCCTGGTTTGGCGCCACCATTGGTCGCGTCGCCAACAGAATCAAGGATGGTATCATTCAGAACCTCAACGGCCAGCAGTATGAACTGGAGAAGAACAACAGCCCCAATGCTCTGCACGGTGGCAGCCAGGGCTGGGGTCGATTGGAATTTGAAGGGCCAACCGTGGTCAAGCGCGACGGCAAGGATGCGTTGCTCTACACGTATCTGAGCCCTCACAATGAGGCAGGGTACCCCGGGACCGTGTTGCTGAAGGTGTTCTACACTGTTAGCGAGGAGGTTGAGGAAGGTCTCCCTCGATCGATCCTCACAATGGAGTACGAAGCTGAGTTGGTGGGAGATGAATGTGAGGAGACAGTGGTCAACCTCACGAACCACAGGTATAACGATATCCCCAATCCCACAAGGCGTGAAAAATAAAGGAGTAAAAAAAGCTAATCTATCTTGTTAAAAAAATATAGCTACTTTAACATCAGTGGTGGTGAAAGCGCCGCAGAAGGAGTCATTGCCAAACTTGCAACAAGAGATTACTTGCCTCTCGACACAGGCATCCCAGTCGGTCCTATCGAACCCCATGAGATTGATACTTCGAAGCCCTTCCAGTTCGGCCCGGATGTTTTATTCGACGACTGCTTCATCGTGACCCGCGATGTGGCCTCGCTTAAAATCGATACCCGCAGCGAGCCTCTCAAGCTGCTTGCTGAATTCCACCACCCTGACACACGCATGAACCTGCAGGTGCACAGCACCGATCCTGCCTTCCAGTTCTACACAGGTATCGGCATCAACGTGCCTGAGTGCCCCGGAAACCCGAAGCGGGGCCAATTTTCAGGCTTCTGCATCGAGCCCAGTCGATTTGTTAATGCTGTCAACGTTCCTGAGTGGCGGCAACAGGTTATCTTGAAGAAGGGAGAGAAGTATGGAAGTAAGATTATGTATAAGGCCTGGAGAGGCTCCCAATAAATTACTCCTCCTTGTGTTCGGATGTTTTCCTTCCCTTGATCAAAGTTCATTTGATCCGGTCCTACTAGACCTAGGTTGACATGAACGAATCCGTGGTGAAGTAATAAAATGAAATAATCATATTGTTCACGACCTAATGGAACTTTTTCGTTGCTTTTAAATTTTATTTTTTACCTTGGATCTCGGCTTCACGATAATTTTGTAGACAAAATATTTTTGGGTTTTTCTGGCTATCACATGGTGTGTTGATTATCCTTGTCACCAATTTCCTCATGGTAAATTATCCGCAGCGGTCGCTTCCGGGACCCAAATCCACTGTGGGTAGCGTGAACTTTGAAGTAAATGGATGCATATCTATTTATCCTCTGTTTCGGCGCCTACAAAGCCATGCCACAGTCTCTATCTCTCGACTATAAGGCTGTTTAAGCGTACATCCGTCGCGTCTCAACGGGCGTTCCGGTGGAATCGATATAGATATACAGATCTGCTGGGTAGGTGCCGGGAGTGATGCTCTTTCCCGAACGTTTCCGTCGTGGTCTTCGCTGCGAAACTCTCCGGCCTGCCGATTCCTCGGAATCGTCGACTAATAGTCTAGTGGTGGTTGCATCGTACCTACTCTTAGTAGCATGCCTTCCTCGGGCCACCCTTTCCCCAAGCGTACCTTTCCCGAGCTGCCTTTGCGGGGCCGTGTCCCAGGTCGCCCGCGGCCGTCAATCGTCATATATCGTCCATTCTCAATACATTGTATCCCACGTGTCCAATCCCTAGGTCTCTTGTATCTCTGGTCCTGCCCGTCCTTCTCGTGGCGGCTTGTATCGCACATACAATCAATTGTTTGACATTTACTTCAGCTGTAGTTCTTTCTATGGCTACCGCCGGATATGCCGGGGGACCAGCAGGAAGAGGCCAGTTATTTTTTTTTAACTTATTTGGGTATAGTAGAGTATTTACCGAAACCCAAAGAGCTTCTCACCACCGAAGGATGCCTTGCAGCTGGCAAAACATCAGTGGAGAGGTGGACGGTCTTCCTCTAGCGAGTGTGAGGAGCCAATAGCCGGACACCTGCGTTGGGTTGGTTAGGAATTGCGAGGCACCCTGGCTATGGGGACATATTTCAATGCGGTGTCGGTTGTTGGCTCGGGCAAGGGTCCGAGTACCGAGCAGACCTGAGGCAGTAGTCGACCCAGTCGACAATGAGTGAATATCCCCAGGCTGCCGTTTTCAGCACAGGAAGGATGCCCCCAGCCCCACCGAGTTCCGCCTCCAGTTATTCCTCGGTACAAAGGAAAGACCATACAAATAAACAACAAGGACTTGGTGAAAGTATAAATATTCCTCCCATTCCTCCTCTTCCGTTTCATTCTTCTCCTTAATTCCCCTCTCCAGACCTCTACTCCTAGTTTCCCCCAACGCGACCGCTTAGAGATTTTAATCCAGCCAAGAATTTCTTCAAAATGGCCCCCATTGCTGTCCAAGAACCGACAATACCTCCTACTACCACTGCCTCCCATGTCGAGCCTCCCTCCACCCACCCCGATCTGATCCGTGTCATTCGCAGCCCCAAGGCCTTTGCCAGTGGTGCTGTATCACAAGTTGCCCTCCCTGCTGGCGCTCTTCTGACCAAGATTACCACCGCGACCCCAGGAACCAAGGCCTACACCTCCGTCCAGACAGGCCCCGACAGCCACATCGAGCTCAATTCCGACCTGGTCTTCTGCAACCACTCCTGCAACCCATCCCTCAACTTCGATATGCACAAGATGGAGGTCCGCGTCGTGGATGACCGGGCGCTGGCCGTTGGTGATGCCCTGACCTTCTTCTACCCCAGCTCCGAGTGGGATATGGACCAACCCTTCCAGTGCAACTGCGGGGCGGGGGATCAGTGCAAGGGATTGATCCAGGGTGCTAAGGACCTGACCCCGGAGCAACTCAAGGGCTACTGGTTAAACCCGCATATTGAGCAGCTGCTACAGGAGAGGGGATCAAACTGAGTGGACCATCTTTTTTCATTCTCCTGCATCTGTCTGCTTTTGTGCTTTCCTTTTGTCCGTTGGATCCCGGATCTCCACGGTTTTTCGTTCTATTATTTTCCGCTGTATACCTAGACACACAGCTATGGAGGGGCAACATTGAATTTACAACACTAAACGATATCCATTGAGGGTAGAGAAAATATATATATAGAAATAAATATGACTGTACATACAACCATCTCATTTTTTTTTAAAAAAATAATTCTGTTCACTCAATTCTTTTCTTTTAGATTGTGTTTGTGGAGAAGAAGGAAGGAGGGGAGAGCTGGCAGAAATGCCTTTGCCCCGCGATTCCTCCCGCAAGCGAATTTCCTCGCCGACTTCCTCCGCCCCAAATCGATGGGTCGCCGCGGCACATCATTGTCCTCTTGAACCATGGAAACCCGCAAGTGCATCAGAGCTCTTCAGCTCATGACTTCATGAAATCAAGATATTGTCTGGGGGAGAATCCTTCGAATGTGTTGTAGAGTCACACCTACCCCTCCACCTGCATGAAAGATATCACTCACATAATCAATTCCAGCCTCAAGGGAAACTAAGGGAAGGTGGGGCACTATCACATGGCACATCTTCTTTGTTAGTACCTCCGGAGGTCCTGGAGGAAAAATTGAAACAGTATGAGGTTCTCCGTTCCTCCGGGGCGGTCACGCTGAGTCTCGCGACTTGGCCAACCTGCTTGTGAAGATTTAACGTGGTAGGAGTTCTGGCAACCGTGTCCGATATTAGCCTGAAACCAAATATATCTTGAAAATTGCGTCATGTGATAGTTTTGGGATTCGTCGGACAAGATTTGTCGTGATCCTGCCTTTTTTGTAAAATATGGGAAGTCTCGGAAGCGAAGCCTGCGATCTACCAAGATCTTAAACATAGTATAATCATAAGTTAAAATAAAAGATCTATAGAATATGCAGACTTGGGAGGAAAAAAAGATGAGTGGAGCCGATCTGCTTTACTTGCCTTAGTTAATGACGGAGCTCGGCCAGTGGCAGATGATAGATCACATACGATTTCTGCCGGCATAACACTCACCGTTGTGTGTACCGCTCTAGATATTTGTCTGCTTGTGCTGAAGAAGAGTCAACGATCTTCCATTATCTGTACCGTCCCAAGATATAACTCGAGTGGTTATTATTAATTATGGATAATAAATAGCCAACCTTAAATAATCTACGGCGCGATATAATCATTTCCGGGTTGAAACGGGCCATCCACCCCCAGGTTTTGAGATTGCGGAGTCTTTGGTGATCACCAAGGCCTTAAGTGGGTGGCAGCCCGCGCCGTGGATGAGGTGGTCACGCTGAAACTAGAAATTTTGCTGAAGGCCTGTGTTCAGTTAGTTGCTGCCGTTTTCAAGGGTGCTGATAATGTCAGACAGCTCTTTGTTGTCGATTATGTAATTGGCTGTCCAAGGGAAATCTTCTTCAATAGGAAAACTCCACGGGCGTAGAACGAACACATTGTATATTTTTTGTATTTAGTGGAATTGAACTGAGGCGTTATTTTACAACGGGATTTTCTTTACGGGGTCAAAGTATCCTGACACAAGCATTGTATTAAAGGCCCTATTTATATATTAAATCCCGTGGGCTGCTCAAAAAATTAATTTTGAATTTATATCGCATAGAATCTGCTCTGAGTCCATCAATGGACCAATCACACGCCCGGAACAGTGAACCTCACGTGACGCCATCCCATGTCGGAGAGCAGTATGGATTATGAAGAGCTGAGCTCAATTGATAGTTAGAAACTAAATGGTAGTATACCATTAGGAAGGTTACTAGTAAGTTTGGAGAGAAAAGAGAAGGATGCCTCCTCATGCTGTGCATACGTAGAAAAAAAGAAAGCGGTAGGGTTCGGCATAGGTAATATAGGGCACTGCCGGCATCTGAGGATGAATGGAATTATTATTGAAATATCGTACGATATCTTTTTTTTACATTTTGGCTGTCATATTTCTCTCGTGGGCCCCGAGGACTCGGCCCGAAGAGTCGGGGGTTGTCTTGTTCCTGGCTGCAATGATATTTTGCAGTGCCGCTGCTAAGTGGTCATCTTCTGCGTATGTCGGCCGACCCACAATTCCGAGAGAAACCCGCAGCAATTACGCAGCAACTGTACATGACGTGGAAAAGCCTCGTGGCATTTGGAATCCACTTATTTCGTCTTGGCTGCCTGCTGAAACGCCTCAGCAGTGGCCAAATTACTCGTTGTTTTCCGCTTGTCTGTTGTTGATTTTCTTGCCTCATGATTCGAGGGTGAGGTGTGGTGGCTAAATTCAGGTACAGTGTCAATTCTAAGCGAGCTCGGGAACGTTCCTGTTTCTGATTGTTGTAATTAGAAGTTCCGTGGTCTATTGTTGCTCTGAACCAGGGGACGTTGATACCTCTTGTAAGAGATTTTTGACTCAAAGCAAGGGCATTGGCGAACGAACTTTGACCAGGCTTAGTCACGCCTTGTTTGTGCCTGGTCCAGAGAAAATTGTAGAAGTAAATTCTGGATTCGCCTCTGGCCCAGACTTGACGATCCATGGTACGCTTGTCGCAGCCTTTCCCACTCTAGAAGCGAGGGAAATAGTTAAACTTCCGTGCCACGCCGCCATGTGAGAGAAGTTGTGCGTATACACACAGGGGGAGGAACCCTAAAGACAAGCATAAACTTAGTTGAGATATCTGTAGCTAGGACAATAACAAAAATTCTCTCATAAACCCTCTAAACTGGCAATTTCGCATTGTCAACGTGAATGGTGTTGCCAGGGGGAGTAACACAACTACTGTAAACTGAGAAACAGCCGAGGGCAACAATAAGATCCACCTTTGATACTTTGTTTCCATTGATAATTTGGCGCTGATTTGATTCCACTCCCACAGTCGTAAGCCAAATTCCAGTCTTTGACCCACTTTTTTCTCATGGCTTTGAGAAATTGCATTGAATAGCTCTTGGAAGAACCTTGGCTCTCTATCTCTGCATTTTTGATAACACTTCTCAACCCATATTGTCTTTCACGGCTCCTGCGCGGCAGTTGGCACGCCAGTGGCGATGCCCATACCCTAATTCTCCCTCAAATACCGCACCATAGCACAGCGAACGCAGTGCTTGGCGATGGATGATTTCCCTCAAATGGGCCTTACCGAAGCCGCTGATGCGAGCCCCCATATGAAGTTGGCCAATTGTAGCAATAGCCCTTTAAAGTTCAGGGGCAAGCCACTATCTCAAACACCTCAAAGAGTTTTCTGTGGGTACACATTGTGGTTTCGAGGACGAATGATGGTGCTTTGACATCCGTCACACAAAGGCTCTCGAGTCTTTCAGGCTTGGTTTTGCCAATGACAAGCCTCTTCCCCATTGACACTGACTTCACCTCCATTGTATCCACCCACGGTGGATGATGTCCCAAGAGTTATTGTTGCTAACGTAGCCCAAGTCCCACATATTCAAACTAAGAACCATCCAGACACTCACCATGGGTTCCAGACCGTTGGAGTCTTCGTCCCCCCAGTGGCGGGGACGAACTCTGAAGTCCAAAAATTATATATAGAAGCTGCATCTCCTGGCTCATTCCTTCCTTCCTTCCTATCCTCATCTCACTTCTTTTCTTCACATCACTCTTTTTTTTTTTTCGAACACTTGTAGTAGTTATCAAACTACTAGTCATTCCTTTAGTTCTGCCTTTTCTCTGTTGCCCAGTGTAACAGTTCACAAACCTTGACTATCTACCTCAAGTTACCTTTCTTCCTCTTCGCTCGACGCGATCTCACACTCCTTCAAACACAATTGAAAATGCAGTTCACCAAGTCCCTCTTGCTGCTGGCAGCCCTTGCTTCTAGCTCCCTCGCCGCCCGTGTCCAGGGACACGAACGTCGCCAGGCCAGCTCATACTCCACCGCTGGATTCGGTGCCAGTACCTCTAGCTCCGGTGATGGTATCACCTACAAGGGCAACGTTGGAAACCCCTGGGGTAGCAACATGATCGAAATCTCCGCCGACCAAGCTTCAAGCTACAAGTACGTCGCTCAGATCTCCGGTCAGAACACCGAGGCCTGGACTGTTGTCTTCTTCAACAAGTACGGCCCCGACGGCCTCATGGACGGCTGGTATGGCAACTCCGCCGTCACCCTCACCCTCAACCCCGGCGAGACCAAGTACGTTGCCTTCGACTCGGACACCAACGGTGGCTTTGCCGCTGCTCCCGGTACTACCATCCCTACCGATTCCAATGGCGGATACGCGAGCACCTGGGGTGAATTTGATTTCGACAGTACTGGCAACAGTGGCTGGTCTGGATATGATGTCTCTGCTATCGTGCCCCAGAATGCTGGCTTGGAAGTTCAAGGAATGCGCATCTGTGAAACCGTTAGTGGTGTCTGCTCCTCCATCACCCCGGGCGCCGCTGTCGTGGACAATGCTTATACTACTGCTGAGACTGATATTGGTGGTATCGGTGGAAACATTTCCGAGGACCGCCAAATCACCTTGGATGTCACCATCGACTATCAGGGTTAAAAACGTTATAGATGGTTTTGGAGGAATGATGAAAATGAATTGAATGTATCCAAAAATCGAAAAATTATGAACAAACACTCTTTACTCAAAATTCTTTATTTCCGTTAGTATTTCTAAATGGCCGTGAGTAAATGGTCTGTAATCTCGAATCTCCCCGTCTCGATTGTGTTACTGTAAATCGTCAGATTGCTATGGCTGCGTAACTCTGCCCAACAATAATTCAACAGCATTTGTACCTGTTGAGGACTTGGATTTGTTCACGTGTTGTTGATTGTAGGATAAGGTTCATCCTCTACCTACTGGCTGGGTTAGTCATCGTTGTTCACCAGTCCTTGAAGCCTGATTCTGGGATAGAAAGGTACTACCTGAACAGCAGGCTCTACATTATTCAGATGAGCTGGTGAAGTTTATACTGTACTCTGAATGTGCCAAGAGGATATATGTTCTGATTGGCTATTTGCAGATCTTACCTACTCCGCACGGTTTAATTCATCCCGAATTATACCCCGCTCAACTCGACTTAAAACGAAGCTGTTGGTGTGGCTAGTACTCATAGAACCATCGTTGACTATCAGTTGAAAAAATGGCATCAGGACAGCCCCCTCCCCGCGGGGTGCTTGGCATTAATTACAATGAACAACTTGGCTGGATGGAAGACGGCGAGATGCAACATATGGGCGCCCAATGGATGCGTGGCTTCATCGACATGCATCTATTTAACAGCCAGCACCCGGAACAGGACCCCAACGTCCAGGTATTTTTGAGGGCCAGAGACGCTGGGTTCAAGACCATCCTCAGCCTGAAGTGGAACTATCTGGAGTTTGACTTCCCCAGCCCCGGTCACTCCAAGCACGCCGATGAACTGCAGCGACTCGGCCCCTTACTCCAGCTCGTGATGGGAAAAGTGGACATCCTCGTCATCGGAAATGAGCCATTTATCGAGGCCAGGCCAGGCTGCTGTGACCAACGCCTTAACATCTTCTACGAGGCCCTCGCCGACACCGTGATTAACTTTCGCAACACCCACAACTCATCAACACGGCTGTACATGGGGGCCCTGAACCGGCTCGACCTCCCGGAGAAGCGCACACCCGCGATCGAGCGGATGCTACAATACATCGCATCCAAGCCCGAACTCGACGGCGTCGATCTGCACCTCCACATGCCCGCTCTGGCCGGCCACGCGAATATGCTGGAGTACGTCCTGCCGCGGATCCGCCCCGACCAAAACTTCCTCGTCACCGAGTTCTCGTCCATCTGGCACTGGAAAAAGCACATGACTGATACCGCGTCGGCCGAGTTTTGCACGAAATACGGCTTCCCGCCCGACACCAAGGTTTACCAGGTGATCAACGCGGGAATGAAGAACCCCATGCCCTTCGCGCAGTGGAAGGACTTCCTGATGAATGAGCCGTGGTATATGGAGCGTCGGGGGTTTATTGCCAATGCCGTGAAGCTGTACAGGTCGACGGGGCGTTTGGACGTGGCTACCTATTGTATGTGCCCGATGAGGATGCGGAAACGGCCGATGCAGCCGGGAGATAACCCGTGGATGCTGAATGGATTGTATGCGCCGTCAACTGTCCAGTTGAAACCTGATCGGACTCGGCATCTCAACTTTCCTTGGGGTGAACAGTACCGACGGATACAGAGGGGCGAAACATGACAGACCTGCTTAAGGAGTTGATACGGCACTGGGGTGTGTGCGGAATTTGGATGATGTATATGACTGAGGGATGGGGTGATATTGTTGAAAGAGACACGAAATAAAAATCTTTTCCTTTCTTTTCCTTTCTTTTTTTTTTTTTGCTTTATACAGTAGAATATGATATGATACTTATATTCTGCAAAGGGAAAGTAGTTGGCTTCCATTTATTATTTTGGCGGGGATGCCTCTTTAATATAACGCCATCACAATATCAGGAATATCACATGGGATTACTGCTTTGTATTCTGTTTCTCTACCAAAATTATAACAAAATTAATATAGATACAGATTTTTCACATTAGGTGTATACTTGCATAGGCTGGTTTTTACATTCTCACCTACGAGCCTTGTATTATATCTATTTTATTTATTTAATGGATACTTTTAAACTATCTCTCAAGATAGAAATAGTTATTACTTGAGAACTTGAGAACCAACTATACCTATAATAAAGACTCGAAGTCCACACTCACTGCAGGGGACGAATCATCTTCCGACTTTTTTACTATCTGCGAGATAAATGGCCAGCCAGACACAGGACCCCATTCTTTGGCCGAGGCCTTTGAGCTTCTTCGCCACAGTCTCTTCACTGTGATTCCCCACGATCTCCAGAATAAGATGGAATTGAGATTTTAATACTAACCCAGATTGATTAGGGCCGGACAACACCGAGGTCTAGAATGCAGCTGTTGTTGGAATCCAATTTTTGCGAGAAAATCCGAAGAGGGGGAGTGATGGGTAATTGGAAGGATGGCCACAATCTCCCACAGTCTTCACCTAAAATGGGGCTGAGCCTGCTGTTGTGGGGGAAAGAGAGCACAAAAAATTTTGACGCTGGTGCCAACTCCTCAGCTTCCTGAGCACTGACAAGGGATTCGATACAGAAAACCATGGTGTGGTGCCCATGCTGACCCCTTCTTCCTACGAGGCACCTTAGCTCCGCGAGAGTATGGAAACCCCAGACCAATGGCAGCCATCTAGATCCGCGGGAAATCTGCAATTTGATTGGCCCGCTCGCGTATGACGTCACAGGTTTATGCCACTATTCCTCTTTGGGAGGTATATGTCTTGGTTCCAGATATTTTCTGATACAGAATGCTGCTAGTTAAATTAGCATCGCTTATTTGTGAGTGGGATAGGAACTGGAAGGTTCCGGATCTTTATTTAGATTGGAAATTTTATATTTAAGAAAGAAGGAAAAATGGAATTGCGCGAGATCATGAGTCTTCCGCAAACTGGTCGGTTCCTGCTGTTTTGTCTTCTTCGGGATCGCACTACCTTTCTCCCCTCCTAGAAATCCCATTTGCATACCTGAGTGACACTACATTTATCAGGATTTTTCTTGCTCAGATCATCTCCGATACCTTACAAGGTTCTATCGAGGTACGGACACAACCCCGAGCCCCTCCGGAGTTTTGTACCCGCCCCTGTTGGTCTCTCACCTCCATACTGACCGCACCAGTAGAGCGTACAGCACACGAACTACCCATGGCAGAAATCAGTCACGAACTTATCATCTTCCTGGTGCTGGTTGGCTGCCTTGCCGCCGTCCTAATCGGGTACTCGATCCATTTTATCTCTACAAACGGCTTCCGTGACGAGGGAGAGCGGGAGATGAGCTTCGAGCAGAGACAGTACATGCGAGCGAGTCGGCAGCGGAACCTTCAGTGGATGTTTCGGGAGGCTCGTACCCGGGACGTCGAAACGCCTGCTGGTCGGGGATTTCGCCAATAGTGGACGAGTTATGATGGAAGGGCTCACGTGGGTCGGAGTCTGGCATATTCTGGGATAGCAAACGGGAGGGAGTCTAGGGTGATATTTGCGTTTCCATGGCATTTTCTTTGGGTATATTTATGGTGTTTATGGATTTGGGTTGTTGGTTATATGGAATGAAAACTGGGATGATAAGGGCATATGAAATTGAGTACAATGCTTGGACATTTGGCATTTACATAGGTCGAAAGTGTATCTATTTTACGTAATTTTGGTTCTCTTTTTGCTTGACTACCAATCTATGTCCCTGAAAGATTGATTCGGTGCTATTTCCTATGCCTTTGGTGTCTCTCCGAATCCGATATACGATTTTGACAGCCTCTCGCGGACGTACTACCGGGATTAGTTAGTGTCTGTTATATCCAGCCATAAGTATTGTAGATTACTCACCTCTCCAGCTTTGATCGGCCCTCTTGCCCGTCGAGAGTCTTGCTCGCCGATACAGCTGGGGAGAACCTCGACAGTGGCATCGTAGTCGACACCGAAGAAGAAGGGGATCGAATAGCGGTCTTCTCCTGTTAGGTTGGTGGCTCGATGGACGGTCGACCTGAATTTTCCACCCGTCCTAGGACATGTCAGTCTCACATTTTTATGCACTCATACGGATATGGAAACGGTAAGGGCAAAAGGTCAGTACCACAGAGACATAAAATCCCCAATATTCACGACTAAAGTCCCTGGTATAGGCATGGCGGTGACCCATTGGTTCCGACTGTTGAGCACCTGTAGCGCCGGCACACTGTCCTGGGCAAGGATCGTGAAGCATTCATAGTCCTGTTCCATTGGTCAGAATTAAATTAACCACCATGGACCGTGAAAGGGAAGATATATTAGAGTGGCCTACAGTATGTGCCTCAATACCCACTCTCTCCTCCCCTGGCACCGGCTGCGGCGGGTAGTGGAGGATCCGAGACATGCAACCGGGGAAGTTGACAAACGGGTCGAAATAGTTCTCTGGTAGATCGAGCGCCAAAGCAAAGACCCTCAACAGCCGACGGCTCAGGTGAATGCACGAGCGGAAGTAGTGGAGAAAAGACTCCTTAAAGCCTGGGAGAACTGTCTCGCTGGGCCATAGGTT
This sequence comes from Aspergillus biplanus, assembly GCA_027569045.1. Lineage (NCBI taxonomy): Eukaryota > Fungi > Ascomycota > Eurotiomycetes > Eurotiales > Aspergillaceae > Aspergillus > Aspergillus biplanus. Next base: position 157,487 of record JAPDEJ010000005.1, on the reverse strand, counting down.
TCCACCATATAGCTCGAATGGATCTGCGGGTAGGGTATCGGTGGGTCCTTTGAGGGGATCGCCTGCGATCTCATACCCGATATCAAATGATTCGGAAAGGTTGGTTTGCTCTCCAAAGAGATCTTTGTCGCTGTGCTCGCCGTTTAGAGGGCTGTAGCCGTGATATCGCTAGAAAAGTGTTATTCCTCTTGATCGAACAGAAATGGCATTATCGGCTTGTTCCCAAGGGGGGGCGGAAGCTCACGTTGGATTTCCCAAGGAAACACTCCAGTTTTTGGGCATTTGGAAGAGCAAAGAATTGACGAGCGGCTGCTTGCACAGCATCGGTGTCTTCCTTTGGAATTCCGTGGTTCTAGAGATATGCATACACCCGGAGACTTTAGTTTAGTTTCCGGACAACAGTGGGGAATTATGACTGTTGCTACCTTGATGTAGAAGAACCCCACGCGAGTACAAGCATCGTAGACCTCCTTGGCAAGAGCCTTACGGCTATCCAGATCTTCACTATCTAGCGGGGTCAGATCCAGGATGGGAATATTGTCGAAGTCCCCAGAGACGATATCCTGCTGGACCTCAATGTCCCCGAAGTGCGTTTTCACCGTAGCAGTACTGGTCATGATTGGACTGGCTGTGATGGAGTGTGCGACAATATAACAAGGAAGAGTTTGCTTTTTCCAGGATATTTGGGGTCTCCGGAGCGTGATTTAGTTCCCCTCACTTTATAAGACGAAACAATCCTAAGGCCCAACTTTGGCCTGAGGCAGGCAGCGTCAGATGATAGATTCGTCGTGAAACCGGACGCGTGCCATTGGCTGAACTTAGCGATACCGGGTTTGTCGGCTCCAAATGCCACTGGTCTCCCGCGCATTTCCTCATCTCCAACTCCAACAACCTACAAGCTGTTCATCTCGGCGATCCGTCTTATCGCAAGCGTTATCTGGAGAAACGCTAACTTATCTCCAAATCGACTTTGTCATCGGCTTTAGCCCACACAAACCGATCTAGTTTGCGCTAAGGACCGGTTCTCCACTTACTGCTCCAATGGCAGGGCGAGGATAGAAGGTATACTCTCAAGCCTTCCCAAGGCACCCTTCGATTAACGGAGTGAGGGGAACGATGAGAATCCCCGAGACCATTAATTTTGCTTCTATATTATATTGCTCCTGGAAAATCAGTTGGTGGCGATCTAAAAGCCACCAAGTACTCATGAAAGAGCCGTTATCTATCGTGAAGGTCACGAGCGATGGATGTCAGAAAGTTACTCGAGATCTTGACACCTTTCTATAAGAGCAAGGGGTGTATTATGAATAATGGATTGCAAGAAAAGTTTCATCTAACGTGCATCTTAGCAGGATTTTTGCCTCTGCAACTGCCTGACCAGGACCGGATATAGTCGGACCGTCGGAATGGAGTATCTGGCTTGGTTCGAGTCCTGCAGCTACACTCATTGATGGCGCAAGCTATTGAATATAACGGGTCGGATATTTTTTCCAGCCTCATGTGAAGGGGTGCATTAGCCCTTGCGATGAAGGGTAGCAGTGTGTCAAGTTTTAATGAATGTGGACTGGAGGGAGCACACCACTTGTCCGGCTGATACATCCAGCGAATCCTCCTATATGTATATAAGGGGGTGGTCGAGCGGCCGTCATGACATACTTGGGTTCATCCAAGCACCCCGTTCACTTTTATCTGACCAGTTTCTCTAACTTGAAAGCTTAATCTGAACACAATGCCCGTGGATGTTCTTACTCCCCTCCAGTATGCTCCTCTGGATATGAGCCGGGAACCGATAACTACCTCCGATGAGCCGTATGAGCGGATATGTGACGTGAGACCTGCGGAGATCCATGATGTCAACGGAAAAGAGTAAGCCTACGATCTCGATATCCACGGCTTCGAGTACATGAAACACCGTAGCGCCCACATTCCCCTATCTGATACGAGCACTATCAAGCAAGATCTCTACCCTGAGATTGCTGAACTATTGAAGAATCGGTTGGCAATCCACAGCAAAACTAGGCCTGTCTTTAAACCCTCCCTGTACTGACGAGCTACTAGCATGGGGGCTACACGTGTCCACATCATTTCCCACAAGTAGCGCAACGCCCTCTCTGATGTAGGCAACGAATACAGCGGAGTCGCCGGCCCAGCACCAAACGTGCACCTTGACAACACCTACGTAGGAGCGCGCACGTATCTCTTCTCCAGGCTGCCAGACGAAGCGGAGCGTCTCTCAAAGACCCGATGGGCACTTGTCAATGTTTGGAAACCACTCAAAACGATCAAGAGGGACCCTCTGGCGGTGCTTGACTCGACATCGCTGCGAAATGGGGACGGTTTTGGCGTGATGGTCAACTATTATGCCAATCGACGGGCCGAGAACGAGAAGCTCCACGCGAGAGTGTCATGGGAGATTACGACTTTAAACTACGCGCCCTATTTTAGGTGGTGCTACAAATCCGGAATGACGCCTGACGAAGTGCTTCTGCTCAAGATCGCAGATTCGAAGAATGGGAATAGGGCAAGGGGGTTCCACTCATCGTTTCAGGACCCTAATATGGCGCATATTAAGGAACCCAGGGAGAGTGTGGAGTTCCGATGTTTTGTCTTCTTTGAGGACCAGCCGTTGGATGGGTCTGTAGACCAGAAGCTGCGGCTGCAACTTTCTCTTTGAATTGTAAGGAGGTCTTTACTGTAACCTTAATTATCGAAATGACACCCTCTCCTCAGCGTCATTCTTGTGAGCGTATCATGAATATTAGAGTTATCTCTAATTAATATAGAGCATAATTTATACAAAACTCTCACCTATACTCCCCGAGCAGTACGCTCAAGAACCTTGTTTAGTATCTACCTAAGCCAGGCATTATTATATGACTATAGCAAACTTTAAGCACTGCAGTTGGCTGACTCTTCCCATATTTCGTTTGTACGACGTTTGACATGCTCAACCATGGTAGGCAACTGGTTTGGCAGCATTCTAGAGCTCAAACAGACTCTTCCCTCCTCGTCATTAGTAGTAGGTTGCACCACAGCATCGTTGCCATTTATTTTATAGCTATTCTCTCCGGTTTCTTATTTTCTTATTTAGAGTATCGACCCTCCTATCTAGCTCAACTGTAGTTTGTAGAAAGACAAGAGAAGACCGTCTGAGTGGACGACCTCCTGTGCAGCTGTCACCTTCTTCAGTATTCCCGGCATTCCCCATCAGTACTTCGTATAGTGAGCTCAATTAGGGTTCCAACTTCTAACTCGGGTCGGCACAAACGGGGCCCGATGATGCACACGAATAATGTGAATTATGACGAAAGTAATGTTGGAAAGTGTTTAATAAATTATTTATTATGTTAACTGAAACGAAGCCCTAGCTTGAGGCATCCTGACTGGCCCTTTTACGGTAATGTCAAGTCTCAAATTCATGCATTTATTATTTAGTACCTACCCCCGTCTTTAGATTTCCCTACCAGCATTGTTCATTGCGATCTAAATTCCGCAAGGATAGGCCCAAGATCGGAATTAAATATTGACTGTGGGGATTTTAATTAGGAAGCCACGGTGAGGAATGTGACTGAATACGGAAAAAAGGGATGGCCTACATCGTGCTGAAGCCGACAAATCACGCCCCTTGCTCTCTCACCTGGAACACAGTAAAAGCAGTTATCCTGCTTCATTTCCTGGAGATTAGCCGATTCCTCTAGGCTGAAAAGAGGTGAGGGAATAAATACTCCCGCTCTCAGTCTTTCCTTCTATATCTACCTCGATCAGGCACAAGGGCATTTGGTCCGGAATCCATATACGGACGAAATCGACATTGAAAATGCTCCTCTCCTACCTTCTCTCCCTATTACCCTTCCTAGCCGTTACCCTTGCAGATGGCGGGGTCGTAGGCGGCGTCCCAGTCGATATCGCCGACTATCCATATGTCGTGGCACTCGAAAACGACGGTACCCAAGTGTGCGACGGCACCATAATATCACCCGACCAAATCCTTACAGCGGGCCATTGTGTCAGCATCTTCACCGCTAACGACCTCGTTGTACGGTCAGGCTCGTCGTTTCGCGTGAGCGGCGGGTATCTCACCCGCGTCAAGAGCTTCAGGCTCCATCCGAAATTCAACATCAACACGGTCGACTATGATGTGGCTGTGATCAAGCTGGAAAAGCCCCTTGCTTGGGGGTCGCCTATCCCTATACAAAAGAGCGGAGAGAAGCTGGGCCCGGATGCTGAGGCGGTGGTTGCGGGATGGGGGAGTCTACTCGATAATGGGATCCAGCCTGGTCAGCTCTACGCTGTTACTGTCCCGTTTGTGAATCATGATACGTGCAAGCGGGATTATCCGGACCAGGTCACGGATCGGATGATCTGTTTTGGGAAGAAGGGGAAGGATGCGTGCCATGGGGATAGTGGTGGTGGGATATACAGTGGAGGACGGGTTGTTGGAATTGTGTCGTGGGGGAAGGGCTGCGCGGCGGAAAAGCAGCCTGGGGTTTATACGGACGTGAGCAACCTGGAAATACACGACTTTATAACGCAGGGCCAGTGAGGACTGAGTGGGAGGCATATGTTCGATATAAGACGGCTTAAGAAATTTGGGTGAGAAATACCGAATCAATCCCTCGATAATTGATTGAAATCTAGCTAAGAAAAAGAAAACAAAAACCACCTTTAGCGCTCCTCTCCCTTCCCAAACGGAAACGCATCTTTCCCTCCTATGATTTTGGACGTATCGCCAATCAAGAGATTGTCATAAGTCACCATGAACGGCAAATCCGGCTCAAGAAACTTGGCGTTGTCTTCTTTCAAGACACCCCTAAACTCCTTACTATTATAGATCTCCAGCCAATCATCCCAGTTTCGCACCCAGATCTCAGCACAGCCATCATAGTCCAGCAAACGGCCCCCCCTAAGACCAAATGCAAGCTCCTTTAGCTCGGGGGGTTGACAACTCTAGGAAATATTTAGAAACCATTTGCCAGACCAATCTAACCAGATACTAGTATGAATGACTCTCTTACCTGTACGTATCGCAGGACCTTGTCTTGCCATTCACGGACCGCAAAGGTGAGATCCTTATGGACCGTCTGCCAATGTTTGTAAAACTCCTCGTGGGACATGTGCTCAATCTTCTTTATGAAGAAAGTGATTTTGATAGAGGGCAGGATATTATTGGTTCCTGGGCTTTGGTCGTAAACCGGGGGGTGGTTAGGATTGGTGAGAGTCATTGTATGCTCTTTTTATTCTTTTATTATGCAGTGCAAGCATTGAATAATTGGCGTCACAAAGGAGTAGTGCTTTCCCTGTGACGGTCCTGAAGATGTCGGGGGGGGGGAGTGTTTTATACCGCACGGAATGGGGATGAATTATAGGGAATGGGCAGTAGTCTGAAGTAATGATGAAGTAATGATCCCGATTGAGTTTCGCCGGAGAAATATTTGAAGGTATAACGACTATCCTGGAACTGTCCTCCGTATGCTTTCCAATTATAGCATCCTTCACTGAGAGGTTTCCTTCTCTACTCTACATATCAATCAAGCTTCTTAGGAGCTGCCAAAAAATACCTTTTGGTGATGTAACGCTGTTAAAGCTGAACCAGCTGGAATTTTAAATACCGGTAAATAGGGCTGGGCCCACGGTAAAATCTGTCATCGGATGATTGTATTTGAATGCTAGAACGAGACGAATGCAAGGAAGGACCTGACTAACGCTAAACCTAAAAGATATTTATTTAAACACAATGATCGCAGCTAAAAATCACCTCAAGTATATCAGTGCTGCCCCCCCTCAAGAGGCCGCACTGGTTTACTTAGATATGGCCACCCTTCGTCATCGATGTGCAACTTATTCCACCCAAATTGGAAAAAGGCGCGCGATAATCCCTTCTTTTTATCCGCATAGTGGTAATACAGCACAAGCCCGTGCTTTTTGTCTTCAAAGACCCCCTGTCCACCCGGGCCGTAGATATTTGCATGAGACGTGAGTAAGCTCGATCCACCAGGCATGGGAATCTTTGCATGAGGCCTAGTTTCAGGTTGCAAGCATGCGGTTCCATTTCTGTCAACCTGCATCCAACATATTAGCAGGGTAATTATCGACGGAAAAAAAAAAGAGAGTATAAAGAGAGAGGGCAACTTACGAAATTCCCGGTGCCAGACTTGGACCGGCACATTACAATCCTGTATTCCTCGCCCTGTTTAGGGAGGTGTATCTCGTAACTGCCAGCCCGCCCTGCCGAGAAGAGCAAGTAGTACCAGCCCTTTTGATGGAAGATGAACGGTGCTTCAATATCATGATTCGCGGTTCGATTAACGGCGAACTGGACCGCAGGGGCACTTTTTTCCAGACTAAGCGGCCCTCCCAGTGGTACCTGGAAGAGGCCATTCCAGTAAGAGCCAAAGTTGAGCCGTGGTTTACCGTCAATGGAGACCCAGTTCGGGTCAATGGCATTATAAGGTGATTCCTTCACGGAGTACAGTATCCCCCCGTGGTTCTCCCAGCTGCCTGGGGTGAGGTCTTTCGAGGTTGCAACGCCAATCATGCTGTTCTTTGAACCTAGTTTTGACATGGAATAATACATGTAGTACAATTTCTTGTCCTCTTCGTAGTGAACATCGGGAGCCTAGATTTTGGTTAATAACATTATCTTAAAGGTGAGCAGAAGGGTTTCTTTCGCGCTGTGGTTGGATATAGACGGCTTCATTCATGGACTCACCCATATTTTCCCATTGTTAGGATGTCTACTCTTCCACCCGTCTTCATGTTCGCCATCTTCGAACGCTTTCCCAACATCTTTCCACGGCCCAGTCAGCGAGTTTGAGCTGTGGATAATGATGCCTGGCCCCGTTGAGAAGCGGAAATATTTCCCATCAGACTTGCGTTGATATAGGGCTGGGTCTACCCCCCAGCAGTCACCTGTACATGGTTCAGGTGCAGGGTATCCAGATTTAGGGGTTTGAGGTGTAGGGTCTTGAGGTATAGTAGGGTGGGAAGGGAGCCCTCCAAAAACCGCGCTTAACAGAGCGAGAAAATCGATCCTCATCTTTTCAATGTATATCAAAATGCACAAATAGGAAAGAAAGAAAAAGGGAAGAGATAGTTAAGGTGAGAGGGAGAAAAAAGAAAGCTCCGAGAACAGCGGATGTTTAGTTTAATATAGATTTGATATTTGTCCTGTGTTGAAGGGGGGAATCTGCCCTGTGTTAGTACGGCCAAAAGCTACCATCTTGGAATGTAATTAAAGTTGGAGTGCGTTGGGAGTAGGTGGATAGCGATTGTAGTTTTAGTATATGTGGTCCTTTGTTCTTGATGATAGGGTTGTCTTTAGTATTCGCCAACCTCTCAGAGTGGAATGGCACTGGACTCACTCCCCCACTAGGGACTTGAACTCTGAAATACCAGGTCGCATGAAGGAGTTCATAGAGGAGCTGTTTCCTCCAGCCTCCCTTGGTGCCTTCTCTAACATCTTGGTTGCTGTTGGCTGTTGGTTACTATATCGACTTTCTGAGTCTGTTTTCGCAGTGGGTAGTTGTTGGTCTCATGATAATTTTCCACCGCAGCTGCCTACACCAAGTAAAAATATTTCGCCATACCAACTTTGCTGAACATCAATCCCGTGTTCAGAATTCCTACCCAATTATAACAAAGGGAGAGTGATGAAGTTGGGTTGGTATTGAGAGGTCCAACAGCTTGCGGTCACGAAGGCCACGAGCAACAATCGCAGCAGCGATACCACACCCCAATTGAATCACGCCCAAGGCCAAAATCTGCCTTGACGATCCGAAGCGATAAGATCCACAGAAAGAAGAGATATGGTTATTGGACCCTTCTGAGCTTGCTGGGTTGGATCGCACCTGCCCGGCGGTTAATTTGGGGCCATGCTGTGGCAGTGCAGGGTAGCTCGGAGCTGAGCACTTGGCTCCTGGCACCAAAACTTCAATATTTTATCAGAATTCTTGAATCGTTTAATTATGGGTGAATGAATACTCTGCTTTTCTCTTTTTTCTGTGCGTCCTGGTCTTTTCTGGGGGTGCGCACCGATATCCAACCAACACGGATGACCCAATGACCGAGGGCCACGACGACACTATGGTGGTGGTGGTAGTCAATCAATCATTCAATACCAAAGCAAATTTGGTTAGAACTGAAATTAACTAGTTTTAGCGAGGGGATGTCTGCTCCTTGGTTTTAGTTTGTGTATCATGTCAACAGATTGGAAGGAGGGAGGTGTTTTATGGGCCGAATCATTAGGACCGTTGAATGGATTGAAAATCGGTGAAAAGACATTTGAAGTAGTTGAAAAAGTTGTGAACCACACACGACATTTCATAACAATAGAATCTATGTCTATACTCTATCCGAAGGGACATTCCCTTCTCCCTCTACTATGTTAACCTGATAATAGGGAAATTTCCGACTAGGCACCCGCCGCTCAAACAAGACATCCAGCTCTTCAAAAGTCCTACCCCTCGTCTCGGGAAGACACCAAAAACAGTAGATAGCACACAAAGCACTGGTACCGGCAAAGAGGAAACCCATCTTCCCTCGCCAGTTCCCCTGATCCTCGTTCATCGCGTACGGAATTACAACAGAGAACACGACCGACCATATATAGCAGCTGACGGTGGCGAGCGCAATGGTCAGGCCACGGAGTCGAGTTGACGACACCTCCGCGAGCAGCACATAGCAAAACGGCCCCAGGCTCAGATCATAGACGAAGGTGCATATAAGCATTAACGCACATTGGGCCCAGATGGTGGCCGTCTGTCGGGGAGCGAGATCCACTGCGCCAATCGCGAAGAGCACAATCGCCAGCGCGGAGCATCCGAAGAGATACATCGTGCGCCGCCCAATGTATGAGAGCAGGAACCACGAGATACAGGTCCCCAGGAAGCCGATTGCGGTCAGGCCAATGTTCATGGAGAAGGCGTCGGCGGCATCCAGCCCAGCGAGTTCCATAAAATGCACTGCGTAGCTGATGAAGAAGACATTCCCCGTAAAGGCTTGCATGCTGTAGGCCATGACGCAGATGAGGAGGCGCCGGAAGTTGGGACCGCGGAAACATTCCAGGTAGTGTGGGCGGTCGCCCCGGAAGCTGTCTTCCAGCGTGATTGTCTCGCGGATATGCGCGAGCTTGTGCGTGACGTCGACCGTAGGCGTGGCTAGACGACGCAGTGATGCTAGGGCTTCGTTGTAGCGGCCCTTCCGACACAGCCAGTATGGCGGGTCGGGGCAGAAAAAGATGAGGCAGAGCATGGCGCAGGGAAGAACCCATTGGGTGGCGATGGGGATCTTGTAGGAGAAAACCGTGTCCAGCGGTTCGGTGCCCTTGAGGATGCCCGAGGCGATCAACGACCCAATTGAGAAGGCCAAGTTTGTCATTGTCGCTGCGAACCCACGCAGGACAAGTGGCGTCACTTCTCCCACATACGCGGAGGCGCAGATAGGATAGAAGGCAATGATGCAGCCGTTCACAAGCTGTCCGACGAAAAGTTGGGCAGGGGAGTGACTGAAGAACTGGATGAAAATGAAGCCGATAGACAACACCGAGCACACGGCGATTATCTTCCGCGGCCCGAAGCGGTCATAGGCGATTCCAGAACAAAGAGCACCTACGATGGCCCCGAGAAGGTTGGCATAATTGAAGGCAGACAGCCATTGAGCCGCGATGATATATGAACCGTTGTGGTAGTAGCCATATGTTTCCTTGAAGACATCCAGGCCGACAAGCCCGCGCACTACACCCCCGTCGATGCCCTTCAGTACCGTCGCCTAACAAGAGTTAGTGTATATGCATCGGCCGGTGTTAGGGACCAGAAAAATCTACCAGATTCATGAACATGCCCCAGGCAAGGGCGGGCCAGTGGCGGCGCACCGCATCTCCAAAACGCAGAGTGTGCTCGTCCTTAGTGAACTCATAGGACAGAATGGCTTCCTGAGGGTCAGCACCGGCTGGGAGGGCCTGAACCAGCCGGATTTCCTTCCCAGTTGGTTTAGACATGCTGGAATGGACTTGCGTTCAAATTTTCTTCTTGTCTCAATTTTTCAAATCCTCGGAAGGGTCAAATCGGGTCAAAATGAAGCCTGAATCTTGGCGGCGGGGCGAAATTGGGAAGTGACTCGTTCGTCCCCAAGGTGCCCAAAACCAGGCACTAACATTGTATTTAGTCGACGCTTCAATGAATATTACTAACGTGCCTGGAATTAAGACATAGGCATTATAGATTAGAGAGGTCCCGTTGCGCTACCATTTCGCTGGCTCCAAAAGCTTGGTGCCTCTGAGCACTCCCCGCTTCGAATATGGTGCAACAACTGCTCACGATTAAACACAGCTCCGGCTGGCCCCTCTAGTTTTCTCTCCCAGACTCTTCTGGCCTTCTGAGTCCTAGGACTGAGTGGACATTCGATTTCAAATCCAATTTGCCTATATTCCCTGTGCGCCTCGAAGCAAGCAAGGCACTGGCGTGCGAACTGCAATTCCTGCTTCTTTGGAACTAGGAACGGAAATGGAACAGAAACTCGCTCTGACCAGCCCTGTGGAGGAAAGGGCTCTTGCTCAACGCAGCCATGAATGCGAGCAGCTAGCGCGATGACATCTCCTTCTACCACAAACGTTCCATCCCGAATTTTGGGCATTAGAAAGCAAGTGACATTATTAGTGATGACTTTCTCACTCAAGGCATACTTTTTCTGCGCGATATCAAGCCAAGTAACCACCAAGTCAGGGTCACTTTCGATGCACTTAATGCAAGTCCGGCGGCAGTTTGGCAGGAGCAGTGTATTTCCTACACTGTTGCATTTTGGAGCTGAGCATTTTGGATTGCACAGGGCCATGTATAGAAGGCCTGCGGTATGGACACGCAGTAGGTTAATTGTTGCCAGCGCCCGCAGAACATGTTGGCAGTGCTGAATGATGAATTTGTAAAACGGTAGTTTCTTAATATAGGTCTCGACTTTGGTGTTTGTCTGGCAGAGACGGCCTAGGGAGCGATAATCAAGATAGAGGAGAATCATGTCTAATATCTCCTGGGGAAGAGTGTCGAAAAATCCGGATGGCCCAACGGATCTGCCCCGTTTTCGCGCGGTGACCTGGAGTGGGATTGGCTTCATTCCGGCCTGCACCCAGTTTCGGGGTTTGCTCAGAACTTGAAGAAGACGGTTATCGGAGGCTTCATCGATTCGGGTGGTAGAGCGCCTTTCGGGGGGGCTTTGCTTCTGCTTTTGGCCCATTTTGTATTTGATGACTTGCTGTGTGTCTGGTTTTAGGAGGTTGGGTTCGCAGGCTTGAGGAAGGCATCTCGCGACTGGACGCAACTGAATACGAGCTTCGCCTCAGTAGGTAACAGAGCCAACCCGCACCTGCCCCCGAGCCTGTGGTGGACCAGTCCGGAATCGCGATGGCGGCCACCAGGAAATCAAAAGGCCCCCCAACAACCCAGGAAGGTCCAACAGGAAGCCCAAACAGCCTTCATGTCTGCGTTGTTGGCACCAATTGGAGTTGGTTTCGCGTCTGCGCAGGAATCAGGGGGTCCGCTGTGCTACGGGAGGAGCTATAATGTCTAATAGGACGAAAAAAGATAAACGCGGTCTACATGCGAAAGAGCCAGAGAGCTCTCAGTCTCAACAAGCAAAAGGCCTCTGCGGGAGCTAGCTTCTCGCACCTGGGAGGCGACGGCCACGAGGTCTTCGGAAGCCAACGAGGCAAGCGTTCGAGCTACACGGGCTTACAGAAAAGATAGCCCTTGCCTCTTACCCAGGAACCTGCAACTTAACAAAATTGCAAGCGGACTTGTGTGAACTCAGGTGACCGTGAGCCCAAAATGTTTGGGTCAAGCCAGAGTCATCTCAAAGCGTCAGTGCTTTGGCGGGACGTTCGGGTTATCGATTACAACCGGCTTCGGGGCGTTGACCCTGGGCCCTTTTGAGGGAGGCATGCAATGCGGCAGAACCCATCTTATTCCAGACTTAAATTCTCAGTCAACTCTAAAGCCATCATCATTCTCTCAACGGAAGGCGTTGTCACCCGCGAATCGCGACCAAGCGACCGGAGTATCTTCCATCTAATCTCAGCACGACTCCTAACTCCTCAGGGTCGGAGGAGGGGCGAATAATACCAACGGTGAGTATGAGGCGGAGCAGGACCACGATGATGAAATTGCTCAAACAGCAGGAAGATGAGAAGGGAGCTCTGGGTGGAATCGTGGAGGCTGGACGCGACGCGGAACGGAACAACCACTGTTGGCAGAACTCGACCGCCTTGTTTCTGCTTATATTTTCTTTCTGCCGCTGTTTATTTTCCTCTTGATTTTTCTTCGCACTTTCGCACAACAGGAAAGAATCTTTAATGGAAGATTCGGCTTTTCAAATGCAAATTCGTACTAACTCTATGGTATGTTCAATATCCAGAATGTTTCTACCTTGTTATTACCATGATGAATAACGTTGTCGCCCCTATCATACCTTCCATGGTGACCTACACTGTCCAAGCCAAACGGACTACTGATATTTTTTTTATTCCTCCTACTTTGCTACTTGACACTCAATTGAGACTTTGCTGACCAACCGAAAGCTTTAGATAGTTTCTTTTTTACAACACCGAGCTTTATCTTGGTTTTCCCAAGACTTCGAACCCAAGTAAACTCAAGGTACGACAAGATTCTCTCTTCGCGTTCCACAACCCACATATTTTGTGATGAACAAAGTACATTCCATGCTAAGTATGAAGGTGCTTTGCATCTAATGCTTATAAGTGTAACCGCTTTTCATCTTTCGGCTGATCAATATTCCCTTCTCACCATCTCTATCTATAATTTTTCCTCATGGTCCACATGCTGACTATTCTGGGAAAGACTAGGTAATCTAAGTAGTATATTTACGCCTGGAAGGCCGCGAGCGTTTGATCATTCCATCTAGATACATTAGCTTTACCGTACCCAAGAAAAACTAAAATATGAAATGAAATGACTTACGATAAGAACTTTCCGCTCAATTCCTTCGGAGCGTCCAGCACAAGCTTGGCCATGACATGGCCCGGCTGCTCGGGCTTAAGAAGCTTCCCTTCCTTGTGCACATTAAGGAACTTGGAATGCACCTCGGAATCGAGGGTTGTAGCATGCTCCTCTCGCAACTCCCGCTGCATCTCCGTGTCCACCTGCCCGGGCCGGATAGATATCGTCGTAACGTCGGGCTCTTCCTCTCCCAACGTGAGTGCGAGATGGTTCGTTGCCGCCTTGGTTGCCCCGTAGAGTCCCCATCCCCTATAAGCGGACACGGCCGCGCCGGATGAAGTCAAAATAATCTTTCCCTTGGATTCGCGGAGCGCGGGCACGCCAGCGTTGACCTAGAAATATATAGTTGTAAGAAACAGCTCTGTTAACGGCATTGCATCCCCCTGCCGCCCCCCAGGCCTAAGATGGTAAAAAATATTGAAGGAGGTGAGTGGGGACATACAAAAGCAACGAAACTAAAGAAGTTCACATCAAATCCTTCCTTCCATTGCTGCACATCCGCCTGCGCTGTCTTCCCTACTTGTCCCAGTATTCCATGGTTCAGAACCATTCCGTCGAGACGTCCGAATGACTTGATGGCGAGGTCAACGCCTTGCTGGGCAAGGGAGAAATCTGCTAGGTCGCCGCTCAGTACGGCCACTTGGGAGCTGTACTGTTCCTTGAGCTTTTGGAGGGGCTCGACGCTGCGAGCGATAACGACGACATTGTGAGCCTGTGGTGCTGTAAGGAGGTACTTGGTGATTGCTAGGCCGATACCTGTTTGTTGTGAAAGGGTTTAGTCTTTATGCAATTGGGTTTTTGGAGGTCGGGTTGGGGGGTGGTGAGGGGTTACCTCGGGAGGCCCCGGTGACGATGATGGTTTTGGACATTATTATATATGGAGATGAGGGGGAGGGGGAACCTAGTTATGATCAGGTAGTAAGTGAAATTTCTTTGCAATTATTATCCTTGGCCAGACAAACGGACAATGTATTTTTTGAATCCACGGGAGACTTGCGGAAGGGCAAAGCCAAGGTGAAGTTGTGGATGAGGGGATGTGGGGTCGGCGACTCAGCCACGGCGAGTCTCCCAGTCCCGCAAACCATCGAAGTAGACGGTGATAGCAGTAGAAGGCCTTCGACTATGCCAACCTTATATTTATGGAAGAGAGCCTGACGCAGGGGACGCAACTTGGGCTAGGTATACTCTACGATTTGAGGATTTGAAGACTTATTTTCTTTCAATTAATTTTAATAATCACGCTAAAGCTAGTGAAGCAAAGCCAGTCATCCCCAGGCCAAGTCCAGGACCCAGGTCACATAACACATAAAATTTATGATGTAGAAAGATGAAGGTAGTATATGTACTAGACTTCCAAATCCAAAATAATAGCCCCAAATTGGAAGTACAATGGAACAATAAGCAAACACAGGAACCAAAACCTGGGTTAATTTTTTTGACCACCGCTGTTCCGCATAGTTGATATGCAAAAGTGACGCCTTGGTGCTCCTGTTTTTATTATAATGTTTTCTTAATGTGGCCATTCTGGGCCTCTGGGACATAGGGATGCTTAATGGTCAAGCACCAAATATCAATGTAATCGCATATTGTTGTGATAATATCATGCTGAACACAATTAGCATTGTAAAGAACAATTTTCATCCGCTGAATACTCACCACAAAGCTTCCATACACACCAAATGTCAGGCCGAGAGACAGGTAAACAAAGGCAGGTTGGCCGATTACATCGATCCAGGCACTTGACCACAGACCAAAGATGGTACCTGCCCTGTCAAGCAGAGCAAATACAATCGGGGTAAGAATGATATTAGAGTAGGGAAACTCAGATTTCACCAGGTGGGCACATATCATCCTGCCCACAGCGTAGGCATTAACCAAGCCAACGTAGAGCATAAACGGAACCAAGTGGTTTTCCAAAACCACCGGGTGAAGATATAAATAAGCTGGGACGAGAGTCCACGTAGCAATGAGGGGGAGTAGCCCATACAGAGGCTGGAGAGGATCCTTTCCACGCTCAGATCGGGTCTTCATGACATGCGCAATGCTCGATCCTGTCGCGAAGAAGAGAACGAACGCTCCATAGATTAGATACCATTGGGTGAATGGCATATCGTAGAACTGCTCCGGGAGAAAATCGGGCTTGGAGATACCAATAGTCTCCAACATTGGGCGGTGCCAGAAGCTGCCGCCACCCATACAAGCCGTGATTCCGAAGACAACACACAGTGTTAACACGCCTTCAACGGGGCCGGAAATGATACCCAGGGTGAGAACCTGGGTGTAATACATATCCCAAGTTTGGACATAGAACGTCATGGTGGCTAGATAGGCAAAATTAGCATTCTTAACCAAAAAAAAAAAAAACTCTAGGCCGCAGATTAGACGTACATCCAAATAGAGTTAATACCGTTGCCCAGGACTGGCCCAGGTTCATCACTCCTGCGAAGACCAAAACTCCCAAAGCTGTATTGCAAGCGTCGACACCTGATCACAAGTAAGAATCATGCGTATCCTCTTTCCCCATTTTCCTGTTTTATTACTTACTATGGTCGAATAGCTCCCCCAGAGGGCCGCTCTGCTTGGTTCTCCGCCTGTGTACCCGTGTAAGTCCATCGATATGCCCCTCAAACAAAACGGAGCAAAAAATAGGAGGGAAGAAAAGGGCAAATCATACGCTTGGATGCCATCTACACCGTCAAAAGTTTGGTAGAGGAATAATCCCACGGCGCAGCTGGCATAAACCCAGGGTGGACAATCCTGATCTAAGGTCGGGTTGTACCATAGGATAGTGAAGAAGTTGATCAACACAAAAACCAGTCCAGTCAAGGTGATCTACCGCTGTTCAGTAATTATTCCATATTTCCTTCTCGTCTCTCGGTCTCTCGTTTTCTCTTGGGGAAAGAGAAGGCGAATTTCACGGCCGAATTAAGGTAGAGTGCAAAACTTACGGCATTAGGGCTAGGAGAAAGAGAAAAAGGCTGTTAGCTCGGCGAACCCAACGGAACTCAATCTAACTAGTATCACTACTCACGCCATGCTCATAGGAAAGCATTTTATAACGATATTATTATAAAATGGCTTCAGCACATAACGGCTTATAAGAGAATGGTCGACTCCGGCATAGCGGTAATCCTTCAAATTATGCAATTGATGCTGTCGAAGGTACACCATTTTACCCGGTTGGAGGAGGCCCCTCCTTCTCTCAGGGGCTACGACGTAGCGCGAGGTCCTTGGAACTTGATACCGGGGGAAAGCGAGGGAAAATGGGAGCCAAGCCGGCGGTGAATGGCTTTGGAGGAAGATCTCTAAGACTCTGAAAAAGGAAAGACAGGGAAAAATAACAGAAGGTGAGGCGGTGGTCGAGGGTATGGACAGCTGAAAACCCAGGTGCCAAACCTTGCGAACGAAAGAAGAGATGAAGTAAAAGAAAGAAAGCTGTCCTCGGAGGATGCGTCAAGTCAACAATTTTTTATGATATGTCCATGTCTATTTATTTTTTTTTCTGCCGGCGGAAAAGGACCCCCTTTGAGGGCGGACACGGGAACCTCCCATACCGTACGGGTGTTGTCACAGAACTCCGCTGGCTAATGAAATTAGGCTATTGACTCGTATGTATGGTATCGAAAAGGTATCGGCTGGCGAAATTGGTTGCCCACGTGTGAATGACCGTTAACTGGCCTTTACTGAGGGGGAAATGACCATCAACAAGGTTTCCCACACCTCATCAAAATGAGAAGACCAACAAAACAGAGTGCTGATCGTCGTCGGATAATTTACAACGCAGAGTGGGGTAAGAGGCAAGGGCTCTGGGCATGGGCCCGAGGCTGCCATATGACGACAAAGCGCCCACAGCAGTGACTAGGCAACACGATTCATGCAGTAGCCCGAAAAGAGATTGACGAGGACGAATATGAGTAGGTGGGAAAAGTCACAGCAAGCCACCCTCACTGCCAGGCTCAACAGTGTCGAGGCTGGAGTCCGTTGGAGGGGTCATGATGTGAACTCGAAAATAGTCCCCAGCCCTATCGCAAGATCACAGCCCCTGAAAGATTCACTCTGGGGTGCTCTGTCCGGGGGGGACTTCCACATCTGACATTCTCCTGCAAGCGACCCGGCCCGCCCCGGCTTGCCAAGTCGTGGCTGACCACAGTTAAAAACAACGATTCCCACAATAATAATGGGAGCAAACGTCGCTCTACTACTTTTTAACCAGGGCCAGGGGTGCCTTCTTTCCCTCTGGGCACTTCACAGCATTGGAGAAATGATAAAACACGGAAATAGTAAAAGTGGGGCGTATTTCGCACAGGGTCGACTTGTCCTCACGACATAAGGGCTCGTATCCATTTTTAAACAACAGGATAGTCCATACTTGCAAAGAAGCTCCTTGTTCTCGTCGGAAGTCCATGCTTAGCGCCCAACTAAGATCGTTTTAAGGCGTCCAGGGCGAGTAGATAAAGGCTTTGTTTGAACAAGAAGTGTACGTTAACGATAGAGCTTATTGGTGAATGATTCATATTCCACATGTTGCTCGCTGCAACAAATATTACTACTATAGAAGAAAAAAGCATGTGGAGTTTCACAGATGTATAGGTTTTAAAAGTTAATAAAATAAAAGTACTATGACATGACTCACAGGTCCCGAAATCTAACTATATCAATTAATCTAATTTTTGTCCGCGCTCACGTCCGGATACAAGTCAAATCGCCGTTGAGTGTAAACAGGGATTCCCTTTCTGGTGCTTTCAATCATCTCATTATCCAGTTCGGCGTAGATAATATCCTCGGCCTCTCCTGCTTCACCCAGAACCTTTGCACTAGGATCGGCAACGAGACTGTGGCCATACGCGTGGTAGCCAGCACTCATATCTCGGGCAGGACTACACAAGGCCACATACATCTGGTTGTCCACTGCACGGGCCCGACCCAGCAGCTGCCAGTGAAGAGGCCCGGTAGTCGTGTTGAAAGCACCGGGGTACACAAGCATAAATGCGCCCTTGCGCGCCGCAATCATAGCAGGTTCGGGGAAGCGAACATCATAACAGATGGCAAGCCCGATCTTGCCGTACTCTGGAAGGTCAACAACGGTGAGCTGGTTGCCAGGTGACAGGACTTCACTCTCCTTGAAAGTGATTTTCCCGGGGATGTCAATGTCGAACAAGTGTGTTTTACGGTGCGTGCCGATGAGTGCACCCGTCGGCGAGAATACGAGGGAGGTATTGTAGTATTTATTTGTGGATGTCTCAAGCTCGGGGATACTGCCTCCGACAAGGTATGCTTTGGCTTCTGCGGCAATCGCGGACAGGGCGTGGTAGGAGGGCGACTGTTCCTTGGTCGGAGGCGAAGGGAGGAGGGTCTCGGCGTATTTGGGGAAGAATTGGGTGCCGTAAGGAGAATTGAAGCACTCGGGGAGAACAATAAGCGAAGCCCCTGCCTTCGCTGCCTCCAGGACCTTTGTGCGCGCGTGGGAGAGATTAGCAAGTTTGTCGGCACCTATATAGGGGGATATGTTAGTTCGAAGCTAGAACATTTTTAAGAATTTGAATGAAGAGAGAGATATATACCCGATGCCAGCTGCACCAGGGCTAGCTTCAAAGGCTTCTTCAGCAGGGCAGCCATGGTTGTGAGATGACGCGATAATGTGTAAAGGTTGAGAACTTGAAATGCGAAAGAAGATGAGTCTGTTGACTGTCGAGGGATGCGGGGATCCGCTTTGAGATAACGCTCGGAACAAAGGCCGGTAAAGCCCCACATTTCTTGGCAATACCACGTGATGATAACCGTTTGTATAGGGATGTGTTTCTTCCAAGGATGGGGGTCTTAAGTGTAGGGGATAGATAGGAAAGGAGTATCTCGAAAGGAGGATAGGTATGGATAGGTAAGAACAAGAGAAACAGTCTCTACCCACACTGGGCTACGAAGACTATTCACACCACGGGAAGGGATGCCATCTAGTTATGAGGCCAATATGGCTGTAGAGAGACGAAAAAACTACTCCTGTAGCAAAAGAAAAAAAGGAACACAAGAAATAGTAGTAATATTGGAAATCATAGTAGTAATAGTAATAACAATAACAATCGTAACAATCGTCGTAATTGGGCTAGTGGTTCTTGATATCTACAGCACATCCCATCCTAGGCTATACGGTTTCAATATAGCGCTTGAATTCCCTAAAAGACAAATTAATCTCAGTTTATCTTTAGCTAGCAGGCAGAGAACTTACCAATCAGTCACAGCTTCTCGCCACACCCGTAGTTCATGCTCGCGCGTGGCTGTGAAGAAATCGACAAACTCAGGATCCAGGATCTGACGAGCAATGCTCTCACTAGCGTTGAACCGCTTGAGGGCTTCCTCCAGAGTATTGGGAAGCAAGGTGGGCTTTGGATCGCCGGGTTTGATCGCCGACATTGGAGGCACTGTCATCTCCAGCTTATTCTGAACACCCCACCACCCAGCAGCAACAAGAACACTCAGCGCGTAATGGGGATGTAGGTCTGCACCAGGAATGCGCATCTCAAACCGTGTAGCTCCAGGCTTGCACACAGGTGGGGTGATGATTCGGATTGATGCCATACGGTCCTCCAATCCCCAGCTGATATTAATAGGGGCCCAGAAGTTCTCGACCAAGCGCTTATAAGAGTTAATTGTGGGCGCGAAGAGCGGCATAATATCGGGGAGTGCCTTGAGCATTCCTGCGAGGAAGTGTCGGCCCAGGTCTGAGAGATTAGCTAGATCAGGCCATTGGGCATTGGGATCTTCCGTTTCTCGTGCGAAAAGATTCTTATTTTGAAGATCAGTGAGAGAGATGTGGATATGCCCCGAGCTACCAGGTTGTCCCTGCATTGGCTTTGCCATGAAACAAGGAGTAATGCCGTGTTCAAGCCCTATAGATTTGGCGAGGAGTCTAACCGGTTAGTGAAGATCCGCCGCGGGGTGGAAGCCGAAACCTACTTAAATAATGCAGTCTTGTCCGCCATTTGAATAACAGGTGAGACTTTTAGGGCCTGAAAAAGAGGATGTGAGCTTCTACCACAGTTACAGCTAGCAGATAATCACTCACAGCTTCGTAAACTCCGGGACCACCCTCCGTGTGCCACCCCTCAATATCACAATCGAATTGGGCGCTGACATCGAATATGTCATAGAAGTACTTTTTAAAAGCCACCGGTCTTGTCGCACTGTATGAAAAGCTACCGGCGGTCAGCGGCCGGAGAGCGTTCGGGGCGTTCTTCTCAAGGAAGGCAGCCAGGTTATGTGTTTTCGAGCCGTCGGCACCGTATCCATCTTGGGAGGGGGTTTGGAAGTTCATAAACTCAAGCTCAACTATAATTCTATATTAGTAACCGGCAAAAAGCCACGTCGTGGAAAGAAGAAAGAATGGGCATACCCCCAGCCATTGCTTGGCAGTTGGACGCTGCGAGCTTGTCGCAGATATCCTTTAGCATGCCTCGACCATCCGCAGAGACCTGTTTCCCATTTTGTACAAATCGAACAAGGAAGAATGGAATGTTATCTTCCCAGGGGATCCGTCGGAAGGTATTCAAGTCAGGAACCGCGATGAAATCCACGTAACCTGATTCCGGAGGGGCGATTTTGGCATCAGTTGTGTAGAGCACGTCTTGCATATCCCAGCCAAAGACCGCAGAACTAAAGCCAAATCCCTTCTGTGCAATCCCCAAGAACTTCTCCTTGGACATCACCTTCCCGCGGAGGATGCCATCGCAGTCAATCCCAGCGACCTTGACTTTGATATCGTCGGCGAGGAGGGTAGGGAGGGTGTCTACTGTGACGTTGGGGGTACTCATGGTAAACAACGAGCCAGCGGCAATCTAGTTTAGAGATGAGATGAATAAATCTTTCTAGATGGAGGAGGATAAAATGTAAGAGGAAGAAGATGGAGAGAAGTCTGAGCAAAAGGCTTAAAAGATATGCAGACGGAGATCCTTCCAAATAACCCGCGCGGTAAGGAGGTGTGCCATTTGCGATGCGACGGTGCTCTTATCGCGGTACGCTGAAGTCGCGAGATTAATAAAGTTATCGTGACTGGGCAATCATCATAGCCATCGATTATAATGACAAGGGGGGGCACTGGGGAATCTAATGCCGGTCTCTATCTAGTTGGATGGCTTGAACCGCGCAGCAAGAAGGGCGGACCGCGCAGTGGGGAGCTCCAGGGGTGTGGGACCGCGCTTATCAGTTCTTGGTAACTTCCATGATCTCCGTAAGGGGTTTAGCCTTGTAGGTCAGGGAAGTGCGAAAGTGCTGCGGTTCTCATGATACGCCCGGGCTGGATTATACGCATGCCGTCTCGGAATATTTACGGCCCGGGGAATGGTGACTTTTGTGTGCATTATACCTTGCATTATTGTACACAGAGGTTTTCTTACTAAGCACTCATCCCCTCCTTCCCTACTCCGATCTTAGTCGCTGGACGCCGTACGAGGAGAGGAGTTCATTAAGCCCTGTGTAGATGAACGATCAAGTAAACGCACTGTTTAGTTTTTCATCTTTTCGAAAATCCATCTCAGTCGTTTGCAAAGTAAAGAACGGCAGTGGAAAGTTTAACTCAAGCCAGCTGCTGATGCCCAGGGATCGATCGGTGACTTTTTTGCTTTTTTCCGCATGCAGAACATCCTTTGCAGGGAATAGAAGAAAAAACAAGAGCTGCATCTCTGCGCCATCCTTGTTTCTATCACCGGACGACATCGGACCTCCGAAGAGATTCACCTTTCTTTCCGTCCTCCTCCAGATGCCCCTCCTCCACATTTCCGACCATCACATTCTCCTCCTGAACGATCCCATTGCTCAACCTAAATCTGGGCTAATCGGATCCAGTCATGGCGCGATCCAGTGCGGAACCACTCTTGGGTGGCTCCTGTTCCTGTTAGAAATCAAAAGTTCTCGCCATCTCGCCGGCATTTTCCTCTCTTATCTAAAATGAAATTTTATCTTGTCATCCTTTCCCCCTCTCCTTCCCTACTCTCTTTCTTGATTTCGGTCAGCGGGTGAAGGGTGTGACATTTTGCTCTTCTTTTCCCTGTCCCCCTCTCCATTTTTCTCAACCCCCCACCACCGTCGCCATGGACAGCCCCTCAGTACCACTATCAGCGACCCTTCCCCCGCTGATAATGGGCACAGCGACATTCAATTCCCAATATAACGCAGATCCGTATGCTCTTCCCACAACAGAATTGGTTCATCGCGCTTTTGCCAATGGAGTCCGGGCCTTCGACACCTCACCGTACTACGGCCCCGCGGAGGAGCTGCTAGGTCGCGCCCTCGCCACTGATTTCGTGCAGTCCAATTTCCCCCGAGATACGTACCACCTACTCACCAAGGTGGGCCGAGTCGCAGCTTCCTCTTTTGACTACTCCCCAAAATGGGTCAGGAAGAGCGTCCGTCGCAGTCTCAATCGTCTGCACACCGATTACCTAGATGTTGTCTATTGCCACGATGTTGAGTTTGTGTCTGCCTCAGAAACACTGGAGGCTGTTCGGGAATTGCGCCGGATCAGAGATACAGAGGGCACCGTCCGCTATATTGGCATCTCGGGTTACCCCGTAGATGTTTTATGCAGTCTGGCGGAGATGATCCTTCGCGAAACAGGAGAGCCACTTGATGTTGTCATGTCCTACGCCAACTTCACCTTGCAGAATACCCGGCTTCTGTCAGAGGGCCTACCGCGGCTGGTAGCTGCGGGTGTCGATGTGGTTCCTAATGCCTCACCGCTAGGGATGGGCCTGTTGCGACGGAAGGGCGTGCCGATCGGGAGCATGGGGGATTTCCATCCTGCACCAAATGGGCTGCGTACAGCGATCCATGCAGCCGGGGAATGGGTAGATACCCAAGGCGAGAAAATCGAGGTGGTTGCTATTCGCTTTGCGCTCGAGTCGTGGCTCCGCAATGGCTCAAAAGCCGGCGCTCTCGGCCCTCCCCTTGCTCGTGCGCCCGATGCGGATCCCGGCTTCCTCTCTGTCGCAAACATTGGAACCGGAGAACGCCTTGGTGTTAGTGTCATGGGCGTGAGTAACGTGGACGAGTTAACGGAGACGTTGCGTGTCTGGCGTAGTATTGTTGACGGATTGGAGAACCAAGACGAGAACCTCTGTGAGGATGAGCCGCCGGCCCAGGCCGCTACTATACCCTCAGCGCCCAGTGCCCCTGTCATTCTCACCCCATCAGATGGAATCATTACCGATCGCGTGTGGTCTCGAGAGCGACGCAGTCGAATTCTGTCTCTCGCTCAACAGATTCAATCTATTCTTGGTTCTACCTGGGTGGACTACACCTGGCCTAGTCCAGACGACGGTTTCGTCAATTCGCTCCCTGCCGATCATATTAATTCACTGAACGACGAACCTAAGGACACGCCCAGTGTTGTTATTAATAATGAGTCTATGATAACGCCCCCCTTGGATGCCCAAGATCCAAAGATACCCGGCGATGATGTTCCACTTAATGTCACTTTGTAAATACTCTGCCCGGTTATGCCATGTGTTATTTCCCCCGTTTTTCGAGTACATAGCCACACATCTTCTATTTTTCAGACTGAAGGACCTTCATTCGCAGTCATCCATCTTGATATAACCGGGTTACTTCCTCTGAACAACTGGATAGCTACTGTTATTTTTACCGCATTCGTTACAGCGATAGCGTGTCCTCCTACCCCTGTATTTTAAGAGGAAGCATATTGACCTAAAACAGGGACCGAGGACCAAAGGGCCGGACGGAATCACTTGCAGTTCCTCCTAAGGGGTGTAAACACGCCCCCCTCCGGAGAAGGAAAGTTGAGATGCTCGACGGTGCTCAGCTCGAATCTGGATTAACGTTTACTCTGCAGCTTCGAAGATAGAGTAGACCCCTTCTGGCCAATAATCCGGATGCTCGAGATAAACATCACCACCCTCCGTGAACAAACGAGTGTTGTTGGGAGGAAACCCCGTGAGTACAAAGGTGAGTTGGAGGCCCAGATAAACTCGACATACAAATTGGAAAAAAGAAAAGCCACAAGGATGGGCTTCTTCCCACCATGATTGGCAAAGATAGCGCAAGCCCTCGTAGTATAACAGGGGGTGTGTGATTGTTGTTGCCGCTCTGGGCTGTGCAGGGGGCAGGTCTATACTCTCGAAGTAGAGGAACTCCCCCCTCAAGGTTCGAGGATCGAGTGGTAAGACCGCTTTCTGAGGTTCAAAAGTACCAAAGAGAATAACAGTTACTTCTATCGATTGTGTGTGCGGGCTCGGTTTGTAGCGCGGTTGCATTACCTGATCGTATTCCTCTAGTTGTAGAACAACCCAAAGGCATTCGGTCATTTCGACAAACAGAGCGTTCGCCTGGGTCAGGTCAAGCCCAGTGCTAGGATGAGCGGACACCGGTAGAACCCGCTGGGCGTCCGGAAAGGTCTCATGATACTGCGCTTCCTGAACCAGGAGCTCTGCGATAGCGCCGTACATAGGCTCTAGGTCCTCGTTGGATGCCTCATCGCGAAAGACGGGCGATTTCGTCCCCAAGTGGCCCAAATCCCCCATCAGACCGGAAGTCTCATCGAGGAAACTCAGCGGATCCTCCTCGTTGAGTAGTGGTTGCTGGTACACCCTACACAACGCCGCGCCCAGAAGCAGCACACGGTAAACAGAACGATGGAGCCTCGTCCTCCAACAAAACCACGATAGCTGGGCATGCGGCGATGGTGATGGGGGCTTCTCCGTCCCAGTTGTTGAGCGGAAAGGACCCCATTTAGCAGAATACCGATAAACCTCCTCAATACATTTCGCAAGATGCTCCAAGCGTTGGACTGATTTGAATTCCCCCAGGGATGGTCTCCGGACTCGCCCGCTAAGCGTCTCCAGGGGGAATGGGTCTGGTGCCAGCTGGCGTATTTGGAAATGATCCATAACTATCTTTGTAGCCCGGGCCTTGTATATAACAGAAGGTAATTAGAAAACGCCATACCCCTTTATTACGTTAGGTTAGGCTATGATCCATAGAGCTGAGAACTTACCGCCATCAAGGCATCATTGAATGCTGGAATACCGGCGTTTCCTACACGCCATAGCACAGAAGGTGAGTTGTGAAGCCACATGGTGTAAATCCTGCGGCAGGTTGTCGATAATACGAACACTTGGCCAAGGGAATCGCAATGCTGAAGGATGTGGAGGATTATCTCATTTGGGAGAGAAAGAAGAGAGGTCATGACTGGCTCTGTGCTTGTCTTCAGAGGCAGAGGAGCTGAGTATCTCGGTGCTGTCATGCCCCTGGAGAAGGCTTAAAGGTGGTTGAGTTGCGGGGTATATTGACCGGGTGGCTGGGTGGTGGTGTTTATTCATGATGTTTATCTCTCGTACCGAGTCTAACACTTTTCTCTTCTACCTTTTCTTGTAACATATTGTGCATAGTTGTCCTTGTATATTATTTTGTTATTGTTGCGTGGATGGATGAACAGAGCATTGAATAAAAATAGTTTAGCATCGGCCCTTGAGGCCTCAGGCCACCAGGCAGCACAAGATTCCAAGTTGATAATATGGGGGGGGTGGGAGAATCATAAAATAGACCACTTTGCATCCCATATTTATAAATAATATTCATAAATAAATCCTAGAAAACTAATTTCTTATTAACAAAAATAGTTGAACTTCCTACTTTAACTGGTGGTTGGTTTGAAGCAAGATGCACCCCAGATACTTATACTTATATTAAGAGCTGTGCCTGCCACAAACTAAACAGCTTGAGACTTGATTAGCCTGTGTTAAATCTCTTTTAAAGCCTTTATCCAGTGAGCCCACCCTAACAGGGTGTCAATACTATTGTTGTTGTTGCATTCACAGTCATGCCGGAAGCTAGCAGAAGATTCCAGCCCTAAGCCCTGCTACATCAAGAGAAAGTGTACCAGACAAGGAAACCGTACGCGATGACGTCTCTATCCTTCTTTTCTAGAATACACTTTCTTATTGAAGCTGTATGTGGGGAAATTGAATCATTGCTGGTAACTTTATACACCCAGAAGCCCTAAAGCACGCCGTTTTCGGGGGGGATGACAGTCAATTCCCGGTTTTCCTCGCTTCGAGTGCTTAAACTATAATATGAAATATTACCCTAGTTTCCTATATTCTATCGACTATAGTCTTCCTTCCAGATTCCAAGTCTCCTTCTTGTCATAGTTAATTTCCCTCTTGAACATCTTATTGACAATTACTCTTTCATACAAACCACCCACCCCTCCCGTTTCAACCACAGAACTGCTATTCAAAGTAACCAAAGATGAGGATACACCTTCAGATCACCTGCATGATCGCAGCCTGCCTCAATCTCTCATCCGCGGTCAATCTCTCATCCGCGCTAGAAGCTTTGGTTGAACGCCAAGATGACTACATCAACACCGGCGCCGTGACAATCGTCAACAACCTAGCCTTCGACATCCACAGCTGGTCCGTCTCCGATACAGTGGACATAGAGCACTTAATCCACTCAGGGGAGTCCTACACCGAGTCCTGGCGCGTCAACAGCAACGGCGGCGGCATCTCCATCAAACTATCCACATCTCCGACCGTCGCTGAAGTCCTCCAGTTCGAATACACAAGGGGTGACGCCGACACGACCATTTACTGGGATATGAGCTGCATCGATGTCGGGTCGGCCTCCCAGTTCACTGAGTACGGCTTCTCTGTTCTTCCTAGTCAGGAGGGCGCCGAGTTGGGCTGTCCGTCGGTTAACTGTGGTGCGGGGGATGGGGCGTGCTCTGAGGCGTATCTTCAGCCTTTTGATGATCATGCCACGCATGGTTGTCCGATTGAGACTTCTTTTACGGTTCATATTGGGCAATAGATAGGGAACACATTTCTTTTGACTACATAGCGCTGATGAGGGGGTTCTTTGATCTAGAGCTGGCTGTGTAGCTCTAACCTATGTACATATGCAAATGAGTTACCCATTAGCAACAAAATTGAAGACTGATACAAATCTGCAAATTTTTGCATATCGTTGAATCATGTAGTCCTAACAATGACCCACTCCGGATACAAGTACCACGGAACGAAAGGTCATGGCAGGCGGAAAAAAGAAGCAAAGCATTTGAGTGGTGATTTAAGGACTACATGTAATCCGGCACGATCCGCACCAAAAAGTTTAATACTCAGGCTCAATTCAATTTTATTATAGTAATAGTAGTACAATAGTCCAACCCGAATCCTTCTATTAAAGCAAAGAACTGATCATGACTCGTGATTCAAAAGTCCAGAACGTCATTGCATTCCATTCACGAGTCAAAAGCCTCCCGCTCCAGGGCCACCTCACTGCAATCTTCGGGTATCATATGCGGCCGGAATTGGTTGATGTAGAACAACTGGGGGCCATTGTGATACCAGTCGCACACTGAGTAAAACCCCTTGCTGTTAGTGGGACAAATCCAGAAACTTACGAATAGGGTGTGGGACGGGTTCTCTCACCTAGCCAGCCACCAAATCCCAATGGCAGCGACCATTGTAGCCCAGTACTGTTGGAGAAGAAATCATCTGAGCCGTAGCCCGCATTGATCATGACTGGCTCCCAGGCTGTTAAAATATCAGCATCAACCTGGAAAAAAAATTGATGGATGGAGGACAAACCGGCATAGTTGTTATCTAGGTGCATCACCATCCCCCATGGAAACGGCGTATTGATCGCAAATTGGATATGGGTGCCATTCATAAAAGCCGGGCTTGCGGTGTGGGCTTCTTTGGTGAGAACGGCATCGCTTAGGCCAGCACCTCTGTGGTATCCATAGACGTAGAGGTCCTCGTGTTCGGGATGTGTGGCGCCGAATGTCTTGAGGTAGAATAGAGGGGTTTCGGTGCTGTTTACCGCAGCTGTCGCAGCAGCATTTGCTGAAATGACTGAGAGAAGGAAGGTGATAACTATAAGGAGCTTCATGGCTGGGTAAGAGTGTGGTCTCGTGGGCTCCTAGGGTGTGTACTATCGCGAGTTGCAGCAAGTTCGTTCAGCACCTACGATAGAAAACTCCAGAAATATAATATTATTTATTCCATCGTATTTACCGTATCGTGCCCTAATGACATAATTATCGAGCCTTCTTTGTTCGGGCTTTGTTGTGTGGGTTCCTTCATCGGACATGGGAGTAGAGTTGCATCCGGATCCGCACGGAGGGAACCAGTTGTCATCCAGCATCCAGCATCCAGCATCCACCAGCGTTGAGTGAAAGTACAATGCTAATTGATTTCTCCAGGGCTAATCATTCCTAAAATTAATATGACGTGAAGACTATTTACAATCTCAGTGGCTCTATTAGGGCACGACCAAGCACGGGGCTATACCTTTTAGTTGTGTAATCTACAATTATACGCTATGAACTGGCTATGAGCAGCATAAGCTTGTATTCAAGGAAATAAAATAACCTCTTAGGTTCGAGCTGTGTTTTATAGTCTTCGAGTTTAGAATAGAACAAACTAAATCCAGCCTTGAACCAGTTGGCTCCTTCAATCGACTTCTACTCAATTGAGTTACTTCATTTTTTTTTCTATTGTTTGACTGCTAGTTTTTAGTCTTTAATCTCATCGAATTATATTTAACTTCTATGAAAATCTTTCTGATATTATATAAAAAAGCGTAGTTTAATGCCTTGCTTTCTTTTTCAATCTACTTGGTCTCGCTTCATACCTTCTTCATTTGTCTACTCTTCATTTATTAACTCCTTTATTTACTGTTCGTTTATTTAAATAGATAAAGTGAATGGTATCAAGATTTTATTACCGATGTACTCTAGTAATAACATGACGATGCAAAGTGCTTTGAAAAAACCAGCGGGAACTCAGCCCGAACGCCTAACTCATACAAAAAGCCCAAAGGAAATCATGCAAGCTGTACAACATAAAACATAACCACTTCTAAAAAGCCAAGATTTATAGCTTCTGGCTACCGGCCTTGTTGAAGCGCTCGAAGGAGGAGACAGGGGGGGCGGAGTTAGGGTTGGGGTGGTGCTTCTTCAGAGCCATGGTGACATTGTACTCGAGGTCGAGAGAGGCCTTGGGGTCGTTGGTCTTAGGCTTGAAGTCGACAACGAGATCATCCTTGACGGCGAAAACGGAGTCGATGTCGAGATGGGGGTCGTCGCTGGGGTAGATCTGGTTGATGACGGTGGCGTAGTCGGGGTGGGTGATCATGAGATGAATGTGGGCGGGGCGCATGGGGGAGCGGTCCATGACGTTGAGGAGAACACCGGCGGGGCCATCGGTGGGCAGAGAGTAAGGGGTGGGGTGGTAGCAGTACCAGTAGAACTCGCCCTGGGCGTTGGAGCGGAACTTGCCACGCAGGTTGTTCTCGGACTGGGTGGGGTCCTGGAAATCGTACTGGCCGTTGGCGGAGGCTTGCCAGATGTCCAGCACGGCGCCTTCGATGGGCTTGCCGGTCTCCATGTCCTTGAGGACTCCGTGCATGTAGGTGACCTGGCCGTTGGGCTTGGGGTCCTGGATGATGCTGTCGCCGAGAGCGCGGAAGGGAGCGTTGGGAGACCAGAAGGGGCCGAGAATGACGTTGGATGTGGGGGAGAGACCCTGTTCGGTGACGATCTTGTTGGCGATCTCATCGACGAGGCTGGATTGGGTTAGATTTTTTTTTTTTTGAATAAAAATTGGTTTTTAAGTGAACTTACGATTCGAGACCGATCACGTCGCAGATGCGGTGGCATTCGTTACGGATGGGAGTGCTGATCTTGCCGATGGAGTTGATGAATTCGACACCCATCATCCACTCGGCGGGGGTGAGCTCGACCTCACGGGCAAAGTCGTGGATGTGACGGATCAGAGCGCCCAGGATCACACGAGCACGCTCGGGGGTCTTGGGTCCCATCGAGTTGACGACATAGGGAGTGAAGTTGGGGTCGAAGCGGGCGTTGGTAGACATGGTGACTGTGGTTGATGGGGGGGAGATTGTAGGATGGTAGGCGATTCTGGGGGTTGGGGTAATGGACTGGAGAAGAAGAAGGGAGACATGGCAGCGAGCGGTCGAGGGTCTATATAGACGTCGACGACGGCCGTGGCAAGCGTGGATGATGCGGGATCTGGAAAGCATGGAATGTTGGAAGCGCACGGCGACGGCAAATCGTTCGGCTCCCCGTTGTTGTGGAGGTCTGGCAGCTGTGGCGAATAGGAAAAAACTCAAACATCCCGCCACTACCTGCCGAACACTCTGATTGCATGATGGCTGTCGATTCGTTTTCGAGCTGGCAAGTCTTCACAGCCGAGTGACGGCAGCTCCCATCCAGCCAGCCGGGTCGACTACACTAACGAGACACTCCACGGTGTAGATCAACCTAGTGCATCGCGAACTTTAGTTGAGCCCTGATATCTCAAACACGACGGGAGACTGATTAATGTGCCGGGTGGGTAACAGAGCTTACTAAGGCTCTAACTCCAGGGACTAATTAGGTGGTTACACAGCGAGCATAACCAGGGTTGACCAGGGAATCAAAAATTTGCCATGCTTGCAGCGGTTCGCTTTTTGCTTTTTTTGCCTTTCTCTTATCCCTTGCTTTTCCCAAGCTGATTCGAAGGAGATCAACACGTGGAATTATGAATTTATGAACCATTGGCTGAGTATTAGACTGCCTGTATATGGTGTATGCCCGCCAAGGTTTTTCCGTCCCGCGTTCCACAGCCCAGCGTGGAGTGAAAAGATTTTACCCGGATTTCAATCTCTCGACTAACACTGGCCAACCGTTGGTGGGCTCCGGGCTAGATTTTACCCGCGGATAAGATTTCTGCGTTCCCCGGGATTAATTTGCACCCCCGTTGATTTGATTTCCCTCATCAATCTCAGCAACTTTCGCTGGCTCGTCATTGGCCCTGCTTCTCGCGGGGACCTCTCCGGCGCCGTGAAGCCGATCAGACCATGTCCTGCCCCCGACTGGCCGTCATCTCGGAGCTTCTGGGAAGCGCGGGGTGGAATAATGTAATCGGTAGATGGGCGGGGGAAGCAACCGAGCGGGCCACCCCTCCCGAAAAAATTCACTTCCAGCTTTACTTCCAAGACAAGTAGGATGCGCCGAGTCACTTGACCGGAATAATAATCAGCAATCAGCAATTAATCCTCGTGAGCTTGGTCTGTTTCACCGAGGATGCCCTTCAACATACCTTGGCATACTGCAGACCCCGGTGTTCCCGGAGAGAATGATCTGTAGGCTATGCTTGAAGCAATGAAGCTCCAACAATGTAAACAACGAGAGCACTCTCTATACTACTACTACTACTAAAGTACCTTCTACGAAATACTACTACTAACAAACAAACCACCAGCAACTCTGCAACAGTCGGCTGCTTCTTGCCGAATCGGTCACGTCACGTGCCAAATCGGGACCAGGCCGAGATTCAGATGAGATCACCACTTTTGTGTCAACGATTGGCCCTCGTCACTGGTTCCAAATGTTCATTTTGCTCTATTTTGAGAGATATTTTCTTATAATAATTATTTTTTGTGAATTAATTTCTTATGTAGTTGACAATCGACCTTAAATTTAAATGAATCGAACCAAGTTTAAAACGAAGTACTGATATATATATCGCGGTCTCGTTCATGAATTGTTATTCTAGAAAGTAAATATCGTCTAGAAAATGATCTAACCATACTAACTAAAGAAAATATTAGAAATTCGTTAAAATAATCCCTCCTAAGGACCTCTTAGACTTTTTAAAACTTAGCACTTTACCGGTGATGGTCAGAAAACTCGATTTACAAAGGAGTAGGGAGTTAATGCAAAAGTCTGAATGCATAGGAAACCTCTTAACAACGTGGAATGGGAAGAGGTATTCACAAGAGTCGAGTAAAAATAAATATCCCGGGCATCTACTCATGACTGACCTTTTCAACGGGATTAATCCTGCTACCTCCCCAGCATGAGGAAGGATTGGCACCAAAACACTACATGGCTTAATGACGCCATAGAAAATCTCAGGGCTCCTCGTAGGAATTACTAGATCTGCAAGCTTTCGCTATGAATGACTGGGCCGGAACTTGGAAGATTCCACAAGTGACTAAACTCGAGTCCCAAAGCCTAGAATCCTTACTAGACTCGAGAGGGAAGCCGGACATCCACGGACTGGGTGTGCTAACCAAAAGACCAGGGAAGTTAACCAAAGTAAGTTAAATAAGGTAAAAATAGTGGGCTATCACTGAAAACATAGAAGGACCTTGGGTGAAAACTGGAAAAGCAGATCGAAAGCTTGGGCTCCAGTGGAAGTGGACCAAGGGCGCCACTAATTTGCCTAAGTGATCATTGATGGCTTGCATTGATGCGGTGGGTATATGCTGCCTGTGACTTCAAACTTGGGTGATACTAGTAGTGGATATGTAACTTTTGCTTGATGTCTTTTTGTTTTTTATATCCTTCTGGGTGAATCTGGTAATTACTCGTGGACTTGATGGGCTTTATAAGTCTCAAGAATTCCATGAAAGGGGGTTCAAGGTTTCGAGAGGTTCTTCAAGGCATATTAAGCAACGGATCGGCCGATAGAACTTGTTTATAAATTGGTTTAAAAATCTCCATCTTTTCCTTCTACATTCCTCCAGGCATAGGAAGAGAGTGAAGATGACTCAAGAAGATATTCCCTATCTATTCGGTACAAAAACAGGAATTGGAAGTGGACAAGGGCCGATTAGGTTCCTATCTTCTCACCATCGAACCGAGGCTCCCTGAAAATCTCTTGCCCGAGTATGACGAGGTTATCGGGACGAAATGTGCAGATCAAATTCTGTCACTTCCAAAGACCTTTTTGACACTCCATATAACTTGATGTTTTTCGACGCATTGAATTCCTGTAGCCTAAAATGGTGACTCGCAACCACTACCCTTCTGGGCATGGGGGTGCGATTAGAAATGCTAAGGCGATTTAACCCATGTTCTGTGTGGCATGATGGAAGGATTTTCTGATAGTGAGATCTGCATGTGACCGTGGAAACCCTGGCTGTTGGGCAAAGAAAAAAAAAGCATCCTCAAAACTGTTGAGACCAGCACACATGTTCGGGAGAGAATATAGTCTAGAGTGGCGATCTGATACTTCTGCAGTATATCGAGCCACTTCTTTTTATCAGAATATATTTGTCTGCCTAGATTTCAGGATGTATAAATTGAGCATGAATGACCAGAGGGATCAGATACAGAGCCCAGGCAAATACAGCGAACAGGAACATTAGCATATCTTTCCAAGCACATCTGATCCAATATCGAAACCTGTGTGATATAACAAGATGGCCATTTCTACGGCGGGAGAAGCAAACCACAAACAAGTTGGAGTCTGGCGCTCCATCGAGGACATCACAGGATGCTGGGCAATGGTAAGTGCTTCATCATGAATCAAACTGACCCAGCATACTTAAGTACAGAGATACTAACCCAGTGATAGAACAAGCACCTGTCAACCGGGGTAGACCCCATGTTCAAAATGGTACGGATACCCTATCCTTCACCCACTGCCTGACCCTACCTCGAACTAACATATTCCACAGCAAAGGGTCAACTGGCTAGTACGCCGGGCCCTCAAGTCCGCCACGATCTATCTCAGATTCGTGCAGCACAAAGCATTCAACCCCGAGACCTCCAAGACGGTCATTCACCTAGACATCACACAGACAACGAGCGTGAATATTGCCCCGATCAAGGATAGCAGGACGCTGAACGGCGAGCCTCGCGTCCACAAGGATCATATCTTCGGATCAATCATCACGCAGAGTCAGTCGGTAAGGGGTACTAAAGACAATGAGGGTATTGTTCGCCCGGATGTCGAGCCGAGCCTTGGTGTCAGTGATGAAAAGGTGAAGCGGTTTTTGAGAGGGGAGATTAATGTTGATGGGAGCGAGTGTGAGGGTTTCCTTGTTGAGGAGCCTCAATCTGAGGGTTATGGGGAAGGTAGTGGGCTATGGACTCATACCCTGGAGCGAGAGGAGCATTTAGTCTGGGCTGCGGAGACGGTGAGAACACTGTGTTTCTTTTTTATACTTGCTGGTTATAGTGGCTAACTACGGGACAATAGGTTTGGGGCTTTGAGATCATTGAAGGTGAAAGGGTGCTGACGAGTCGGGTGGTTGTTGTTGATAGTCAGAGCTACGAGATGGTGCGTTGTGTTTTTCAATTTATTGGTGAGGCGAAGTAATGGAGGATTTAAGATTTGGGATTGATCGTTTTGTTGTGCTGCTTTTTTGTCGAATTGTTTTCGCACATTGTTCTTTATTCTTTACAATATAGAGCGCTTAATCTACTATAGTAGCTTCTCCATAGGGTGACTTTTCAAACTCTCATCACTTATATCCCGCAGCTACAAACTACATGTACTTTCAGGGAGAAATCTCAAAAATGAGTGACGCAAGGTATTCTCTTCGATGACTTTGACGACCTTGCTTATCGCGTTACACTTGATTAATCGATATACCCAATTATAGCAAGAGAGAATGTCCCTACCCCCCGACCCTTGACGGAATTGCGGCCTGAAACGATTGCTACCTACCCTCGATGCAAGGAGTATGCGAGTTTCGCGGCTATTGCAACCTTAGGAGTGGCCATCCTGAATAGGGCATGATCAGAGTATGCTGTAGCGCCCGAAATGACGGTCTGCAGCACGAGTAAATCTAGTATAATAAGATAAAAGTAGTATTAGTTATTTCTCTAATATCAACTCAGATCTAACCGTCCAATCACATATTATTAACCCCTGAGAGAGCCGCGACTGGTCCTTCAAGGCGAACAAAAGACCACCATTACCCTTCCTTGCACCGACAATGTATTAGTAGAATAAAGCTACGACTGCAGATCCGCAATCGCCACCCCCACAGAATTATCCTCAATCCCAAAATAAATATACCACTTCCCATGAAACTGGACAATCCCCTCTGTGAACAAGATCCTCCCCCAATCCGGCCTGAGCATAGGAAGCTCCAGCCTCGCAACAGGAGGTCCCGCGGGACTCTTCGCAGGGTCAATCAACATCTGCCCCGTGGTATACTGAAGGGTCCCGAACCCGCCCGTCCCAATCGCAACCCCATTGTAAAAGTGAATCCACTTGCCGTCCCTAGTTTTGACGGGCGGGGGGCCGGGTTCCATGAGCGCCTGTTCCCAGACATGCAGCTTGGGGGCGTAGGGAACCGGCTGATCTGCGACATTGAGCGCTGCGGCAAGGGGGTCGGCGCTCGTGGAGACGTTCCAGTGGATGAGGTCGGTGGAGTACGCGGTGTAGATGTAGCTCTCGCCGAAATGCATGTAGTAGCGGCCGTCGGGCTGGCGTTCGTCGATGATGGCGCCGGACTTGCTCCAGCCGTGTCGGGTGATGTAGCTGTTGAGCGGGTGGATGAAGTCGTAGACTACGTCGGAGACGTCGGGGAGGATGGGGCCGTGCTTGGTCCAGTGGACGAGGTCGGTTGAGGTGGCTAGACACAAACGGGCGACGCGCGGGTCCTTGCCGGTGTAGGTGAGGTAGAAGGTGCCGTTGATGCGGACGACGCGGGGATCTTCGCAGCCGCCGGGGAGTTCGTAGGGTTCTGATGCCTCGAGGACGGGTTTGGGGTACCGGGTGAAGTTTATGCCGTCGGTGGACCAGGCGAGTCCGATGGAGGATTTGCCTGAGAAGTCCTGCGCGCGGTAGAGCATCCAGACTTTGTCGTCGACGACGATGGTGCTGGGGTTGAGGACGGCGGAGGCTTCCCAGCCATGAAGAAGGTTCGTCTTGAGGATGGGGTTGCCCCAGTACTTTTCGAAGCCCAGGAGGGGGAAGTACGGAGGTTTGTAATTGGCATCATTGGTGATGGACTGCTGTGTTAATGCGGGGATCTGGTCCGAGTACGATTGCAGGAAGGTACTTGAGATGGGCACGCAGGCCACGCCGAACAGCCACAGCAGCGAGCGCTTCATGATGTGAACAGCAAAGTCGATAAAGGGATGATCGATCATTTTGACAGTTTAACAGTAGTATTTAAGTGCGCATGTGCTTTCGCATCTGGTCGACTCGCCAAAGCAGGACTCAAAAATTTGGCCCCTTGGCGGGTTTTTAGACCCGCCACAGGAGCATCTCCCATCGCTGGATTCTGCGAACGAGCCAGCTGGGCGAAGCCACCTGAGTGGTTGTGGAAGCTGCAGATGGCCATGCTTCTTGTGTGGTGGTGGGAGACAGAGAGTAGGGCTATTCGGGACAACAAACTGTCCGACTCTCGACAATCCGCCTCCTCATGACTGACCAGCGACCGAGCATCGAGGCCAAGGCGATCCGCGGCGGATCATATGATAGAGTATGCTTAACAGGTCTTCTATAGCATGTCAATCCCTGTCGATCCGCTGGCCCGTGGTGCGAACAGGCCGTACGAGAGTCTCTCCTTTTTTTTTTTTTTTTAAAGGTCGGTTCTCGTACAGTGATTGATGCGATAGAGTTGGAACTATACGATGTACGAGGGCTGAAACCGAGAGGAAATGAAAGGATCCGCTAATATTATATACTTTGTAGATGGGCGATGGGTGTTGACGCGCTCACAGGCCATGTACCGCGGCTCGATAGACCCCTGTCACTGTAGTGCTTGGCGAGCTTGCTGCCAGCCTGCCACAGACCACAGGAGCTTTTTGCAAGCGATTTAA
This sequence comes from Aspergillus biplanus, assembly GCA_027569045.1. Taxonomy (NCBI): domain Eukaryota; kingdom Fungi; phylum Ascomycota; class Eurotiomycetes; order Eurotiales; family Aspergillaceae; genus Aspergillus; species Aspergillus biplanus. The sequence goes on along the minus strand of JAPDEJ010000005.1, from coordinate 120,896 downwards.
CTCCGCCTGCCCGCGCCGTTGGTTTCTGTTATTGCAGTCGATGTATATAATCTTGTATTAACCTTGATGGATTCATCTGACCTCGACGGCCATTGATGCTCCGTCTGTCCTGCATTGAATTTGCCGACTTACAAGCGCACCTCGGATGAACTTTCACTATATCCTCATCCATTGGTGGATGCACCTGATCTAGACTGCAGATAACTGCGGAGGACGTCTACAGAGCGGTGGTTGGAAAAGAGAGCGATTGGCTGGGCTGAGTTGATTGGAGCTGCGTGAGCGGCTGCATCTTTGAAGGGGTCATTGTGACAACAAGAATTCCCTATTCCCTGATGATTCCTTGTTCCTCTGATGGAGGTGACATCCGGTGTGTTGTTTCCTGCCTCTCCGAAATGTTTGGATGGAGATATCAGGCACAATTGCATCCTCGCGGGTGAAAGGAACGGTGGGTGGGATGGGTCTCACCGTGGTGAATGATCCAACCAGTTATTTTTTTTGTATGGTTGCAATCGGCCCCATCATTACTCCGGTTTTTGACCATGATGAAGGGAACAATAAGTGATCTTTTTTAGCGGTGTGGGATGTCAACATTGCGATACACTGGCAAAGTGGTCTTGTGGTGGTATATGGTGTCAAATTGTATCAAGGAAAGAGATAATATTTTCCTAGTGCAACCTTCTCAGATAAACAATCCACCTCCCGAGTCCATTCAAGATGTATAAACTGAGCACAACAACCAACACAGGATGGATGGGAAGAAAAAGACTTGAAGCTTCTCAACAAAGCCAGAAAGGCAATATGACGCTATACCTAATTTGGAGAGCTAACACGTGCGAGATTATTATGTAATTATTTTACCAATCGGGAAAAAGAAGCACGTGCAGGAGCCTCTTTATTATTATGAGCAGAGAAGAATTACCCAATAATAATCATATTTCTATCTTGTCTTCCGACTTCAGAGTCCAGAATCAGATCCTCGACAAAGGCAACGCGATTCCATCGAGTAACAGAATGGATTTCAAGCAAATCAGGGGCCGAGAATTGACCGACAGAGCCAGGATTGCGGGAGCGGCGGAGACCGCCGACTGTGGAGCCGACACGATAAGAGGGGAAATTGAGCATCGCATCGAAGAGGAAAAGTGAAAATCGGGGCGAGGATTCGTGTCTGGGGAAGTGGACTCACTCGACTCCCTCAAGAAGCGATGTGTAATGGAAATTCATCTGGGTTTATATAACAGCGCAGCATGGTTGTTTAAATAAAGACCAGACGTCTGAGTCTAAGAATGCCTGTTCAACATGAAGAACCCTGAACCTCTCTAAAGAAAACAAACTGACCAACAGAGCTAACTAACTGGAAGGATTAATTAAGCGATTTTGTTACTCGAAATTATTATTCGATATCGTTCCCCCACCCGATATGGCGTTTTGGACGCGTTTGAGTCGCTGCCCTCTTATCTCTTGGCCCTGCGAATCTCGACCTCGTTGACCGCCAATGACTGCCGTTGACTGGCCGTTGGATGCGCCAAGCAGTTCGCTGCGATATGCTCGTCCTGGGGGATCGCTAATAATTATCGCTTGCATTGACAGCTTGCTGCCGAATCGTCATGCTATATCATATCCAGCTTCCCCATCCTCCCTGAGGTACTGAGGTCCTATCCAGGCACTTGATTTCTATCACCACAAGAACGATTTATTTCTTTCTTGATTTCTTTTATTAGCTTAGGATGGACAACTCCATCCATTCGACCGATGGCCCCGACTCCATCGTCCCGGACTCCATCCCCAAGAAAACCCTCGCCCAGCGCGGCCGCAGCATCGTCAAGAAATTCACGACGCGAGAAGGCCTGATCGGCGACTACGATTATGGCTTCCTGTTCCGCCCCGACATCCCCTTTATGAAGAAGGACCCGCGCCCGGCGCCCTTTTTCGGCCTGAACCAGGATATCCCGGTGGTTCTCGCCTTCATCCTGGGGCTGCAGCACGCCCTGGCCATGTTAGCCGGTATCGTCACGCCGCCTATTATTCTGTCCAGCTCGCTGAGTCTCCCCGATGAGCTGAAGCAATACCTGGTCTCGACGTCGTTGATCGTGTGTGGTCTGCTGTCCATGGTCCAGATCACCCGGTTCCACATCTACAAGACACCGTAGCCCTCCCTCTCTCTCCCTCTCTTTTTCCATTGTGACGTACTAACAAGCGCAGGTACTACATTGGTAGCGGCGTCCTCTCCGTCATGGGCGTCTCCTTCGCTATCATCACCGTCGGCTCCGGCGCGTTCCGCCAAATGTACGACAACGGCTTCTGCCCCAGCGCCGACGACGGCACTCCCCTCCCGTGCCCGGAAGCGTACGGCGCCCTCCTCGGAACAGCCGCCTGCTGCGGTCTGGTCGAGATCCTCCTCGCGTTCATGCCCCCCAAACTCATCCAGAAGATCTTCCCACCCATCGTCACCGGCCCGACTGTCATGCTGATCGGAATCAATTTGATTGGCAGTGGTTTCCAGGACTGGGCGGGTGGTGCTGGGTGCGCGAGCGGGGGACTCTGTCCGTTCGAGGGGGCCCCGCGCGCCCTTCCCTGGGGAAGCCCCGAGTTTATCGGGCTAGGTTTTCTGGTCTTCGTATCGATTATCATCTGCGAGCGGATCGGATCGCCTCTGATGAAGTCGTGCTCGGTTGTGATCGGGCTGTTGGTGGGGTGTATCGTCGCTGCGGCGTGTGGGTATTTCGATCGCTCGGGAATTGATGCCGTACGCCTCTCTCTCTCTCTCTCTCTCTCTCATCTAAAGTGCTGAATACTAACTGAGTGCAGGCCCCCGTCGCCTCGTTCATCTGGGTCAAAACATTCCCTCTCACAGTCTACGGCCCAATGGTCCTCCCGCTGATCGCCGTCTTCATCATCTGCGCGTGCGAATGCATCGGCGACGTCACAGCCACCTGCGACGTCTCCCGCCTCGAAGTGACCGGCGGGCTCTTCGAATCCCGCCTCCAAGGCGCCGTTCTCGCAGACGGGTGCAACTCCATCATCGCCGCCCTCGCCACCATGACCCCCATGACCACCTTCGCGCAGAACAACGGCGTGATCGCACTGACCCGCTGCGCCAACCGCACCGCCGGCTACTGCTGCTGTCTCCTCTTGATTATCGCGGGCATCTTCGCCAAGTTTGCCGCAGCGATTGTTGCGATACCCAACCCCGTGATGGGCGGGATGAAGACATTCCTCTTTGCGTCGGTGGTGATCAGCGGCCAGGCGATTGTGAGTAAGACGCCGTTTGATCGGAGGAATCGGTTTATTTTGACCGCGTCGATGGCGCTGGGGTATGGGGCTACGCTGGTGCCGACGTGGTTTGCGAATGTTTTTCCGCCGACGGAGAATAAGGAGTTGGAGGGGTTTGAGAATGCGATTGAACTCGTTTTGGAGACGGGGTTCGCTGTTACTGCTTTGTAAGTCCCCCTCTCTTTTTTTTTTTTTTTTTTTTACATGAAGTGAAGAGCTAATATGGGGGTAGTGTGGCCATGCTGCTCAACTCGATCATGCCGTACGATGTCGCAGAGACGACGACCGTTGCGGTGGTTGATTCCCGGACAGAGCAGAGTGAGGATACGGAACCTCGCAAGCAGGAGTAGTTTTTTTTTTTTCCATACATATTATACCCATGTCTATATTCCCAGTCTTAGTGTAATTAATATAATCTTGATGTAAACATTATCCGATTAGTGATATAAATATTATAAATTATTGTAGTTCATGCACCTCGCGCACCACCACATCCCGTTCAGTCTGCATGATCTCCACCCTCTCCGTGGCATCCTTTCCATGCAACTCAGCCGGGCCATCGAGAATGGGTGGCGAAGCCGCTCTCTCCTCTTCTCTTGGAGGAGCAGTAGCCATGTTCGTTAATCCTGCACCTCTTTGTTCTGTCCTCTTCTTTCTGTTATACCGCCAGATCAACACGGCTGCAACCACAATCACCAGTACGCCAACTATACTTCCTACCACTGCGCCGACGATTGTCCCTGTAGGCGTTCCCCCCCCCTTCCCATCCTCATTACTCTCCGGAGTCCCCCCACTCCCACTCCCCGTCTCCGTCTCCGTCTCCGGACTCCCTCCACTAGTCGTACTCGTCCCCTCACTCCCAGTTGTAGTTGTAGCTGGTGTAGTTGTAGTGATAGCTCCGGGAATAGCAGCCAAAACCCCATCACTCACCCAATTGATGGCTAATGTCTCAAAAATCTGATCCGGATCCGCACTCCCATAATCCGTCAAACTCCCCACCGTATACATCGTCTCCGCATCCCCGTCTTCATCCGTATCCGTACATCCATAATCCCTCATCGCGAGATCCGGCCACGTGCGCGTATGACAGTAACTATCTTCTTCTCCTGTGCAGAGCAATACAAAGGGGTCTGCACTGTATTGACTGACGGAGGAAGTGTCGGCACTGTTGTAGCATGTACTAAAGAATGTACAGGGGGTTGTTGTAGAAGAGGCAGGACAGCAGCCCATCATTGCTGGGAAGGCGGTGTTGGAGGCGTGGAAGACGCAGTTGGCGCCGTTGTAGCAGGCTAATCTGCTATCTTCACATTCACATTCTGGTTAGTTTATTGTAATTCGAGAGAGGGGAATAAAGAAGGGGAGGGGGAGAGACTTTTAGAGCCATCGTAGTAGCCGCAGACGCTGGCGTCGGCTTGTTCGGTGGTTGCGCGACGGAATAACTCATGTTGATTCTGGTCCAGTAAGAGGGAGGTTGGTTCGGGGGCGAGGGCAGCGGTCGTGGTCTCGCTGGCTGTTGCGACGGGGGATGGGAATGCGATGGCCTGGACGGCGGGGAAGAATAACCACCACATCGCGGATATTCAGTGTTCTTGCGACACAGTATTCATGAAATAAGTGAAGAGGTGGGAGGGGAATGCGCCTCCTTTGGGCGACCGCCAATATTTAACTCTTCTTCAAGCGACATGAAATGAATCATTGCCCGTCGGACTTGGCATACCTCGTGATTAGCGTGTCTTGTCTTGTCGCTTGAACTTGTGTTGTTTGGGCCATCTTTAGCGAACGATCCTTGGGATGTGGCTTGAACATGGCTTTTTATTGGTTGTCAGGAACAACCGCCAGGAACCAAACTTTGCCCCGGAATTATTTAAATTTCTTTTTCCTGTCCCACTCGAGAAGGGACTCGGAGGTTGGCCGAACAAACCCCGAAACTCACTGTATGAGTATTACACATTGGATGATCTAATTTTACTTCATCACTATTGTAAAGAGATTGAACCTCTATTCTCGACCGGCAAATCATAACTGAACTATTTACATACCATAACCCAAACCAACGCAAAACCAACAAAATAAATGCTTACAACTTAGTCCCCCCACAACAACTCTCCGCCTCAGCATGCAACGTACTCCGATTAAACCTCTGCTCACTCGCCGGCACATCCAACGCCGGATTCTTATCGAAAAACCCATCCGGCTTCAGCATCACACTCACCCGCTCCTGCGGCATAACCGGGAAATCCTCAATGCGCGGGTTATGCGTCAACCCAAACGTATGCCAGAGCACCACGTCCTCATTCTCCACCGGATCCTGTCTCGCAACCCACTTCTCCACCCCGTCACTGGCCTGGCTCTGGTTGGTGAATTCGCCGCCGGCAAAGAGTTCGTCGTCTTGGTATTTCGTGACCCAGATAGGTTTGGTGGCGAACACGGCGCGCTTATACCCGAATGATTGGGGGGAGGCGAGGAGCATTTGGGCCGGGGAGGCGGATAACTTGTACGCGATGGGTTTGTAGGTGATGGGGTTTGTAATGGAGTCGTTGCGGATTTTGAAGACGCGGTGGCGCGCGATGTCGGTGGTTGCCGTCCCGGAGGTGGTGATGACGGTTTGTTCGGTTGTGTAGCCCACGAGATACGGGTTGGAACTGTCTTCGGGCATGGGCACGCTGTCTTCGTAGTAGACGGTGTTGTGGTGGCCGTCGAGGGCGGGGTCCATGCGGAACGAGAACATGTGTTGGTGGAAGGGGGCCATGACGCCGGGCCCCACGTTGGTGCCCCAGGGGACGGTGGTGCCGGGCACACTGTTGTCAAAGGGGACGGTGGAGAGGATCCCGGTGGCGCGGACCTCGAGCTCGATGTTGGCGGCTTGGTCGAAGATGAAGGCGAAGATGTATTCATAATTCGAAACGGTGCAGATCATCTGGACCACGAGCTGGCGGTTGCGGACGACAGTCGCCGCGCCGGAGCGGTAGTTGGTGTGTTTGTGTTGCAGGCCGTTGTCCTGTTCGTGGAGGCAGATGACGTTTTTCAGGAGGATGGGGTTGCCGGCGCTGTCGCAGCGGTAGCCGTCGAAGTACTTGATGTGGCCGAGGCAGTCGCAGCCCAGGGCGAGTTGGTTGGCGGTGATCCCGAAGCCGACGTCGCCGACGTCGAAGGCCTGTTTGCGGTGGAAGGGGGCGCGGGGGTCGCCGTACGGGACGGTCATTTCCGACACAGAAAGGCGGTAGAAGGTGCTGCGGTTGTCGTAGTTGAGGTTGTGAATCACGAGACCTTCGCGCGAGTTGAACCCGACGCGGAACTTCCACTTTTGCCAGGAGATCTCGTTGCCTTGCACAGAAAAGGAGGGGCCGTGGGGTTGTTGCACGATGTAGGGCTTGAGGTCGGTGCGGAGGGGGGTGTCGAGGAGGTCGTGTGCGTACTGCACGGTCTCGACGGGCTTCCAGGGTTGTGTGGAGGTGGTGGAAGCATCAATCGAGGAAGGGAGGTAGTCCATGCGGACGAGTTCGTGGGTGATGCCGTCGAAGACGGGGGAGAAGGTGCACGGGACCGAGTAGTGGTTGTTCTGCGGGTGGTCCACGGCCACAATGTACATGTAGCATTGGAACAGGCGCCGGGTTTCTTTGGGGTCGTCGGTTCCGTAGATCCACGGGTCGTTGCACACGCTCATGCCGGCGGGGAGCTGCAGCTTGGCGATTTCTGCCTTCACGGCCGGGTGCTCTAAGCACAGCTGCTCAATTGCAATGAGTTCGTCGATATCGACGGGGCCCTGCACGCGTTAGTGGCGGCACTTGCTTGAGGAGCCACCAGATAGTAGCTTACTTGAACGCCCTTGGGCATCTCCTTGGTGTAGACAACAGACCGGGTATCGGCATTGAGAAGACCCTTGAAGAAGGCACCAGTGTCCAAGCGGTGGAACAGAACCTGCAGCAGACGGGTGGGCTTGCGGGGAAGAGGCTTGCCCAGTCGCTCGGCTTCAACATAAGGAACGACCTCCGCCTTGATCGGCTCCTGCATGTCAATCTTCTTGTACCGCAGCGACACCCCAGGGAAGGCGGCCTGGAGGATCTTCGTCGCCAGGGTGATCTCCCCGGGGGTGATGGGGTCGAAGGGGTGTAGGTCTGCCATTCTGTCTGTTTTCTATATACCAGCCTTGAATTGCTTGGAAGGGATGCTGAAGAGAGAAGAAGACGAACAGAAGACGAAGGGGAGGGCTGTTATATAGGTCGTCGGTGAGAGACTCCGCTCTCCGCTGAGGGCTTTACGTGATCTCAAAGTTACTCCAGGGCGAAACTGGATCCTATCCCAGGCCTGATAAACTGTGCTGCCGCTGATTGGCTGCCTGGGCCGACTAAGCGTATCTGTTTCTGGATCGGGCTAGCGCATTCCACCCTCGCCCTCCACTGTGCCTCCACTGTCCACTCGGAGTCCTGCCCACTGTCTCTCTCTCCAGCCCTCGACGGTCTCAACTGTTATCAGTGCGGGCGGAGCGATAGCATGTCCCAGAATGGATAAAAAACCGCCCTCCCCTGCAGGACATACATTTTTAATTCGAGGACCAACTCATCATATTGACAACAATCATGATTGCCCCTCCGTATAGCAAAAGATTTAAGCCAAAAAAGAGCATTTGTCATAAAATGGCCTATTCTAATATCCCTAATATCCCTAACAGCCTGAAACAATTCCTGGGTGGTGATTGGCACTTTTTTTTTGGGTCATAGATTGTGGTAAATAACGCCAGTAGACTCAACTCTATCTTTAGAACCTTGAGGTCACTGTCCAAGGGAGAATAGCTGATAGAGCTTCGAAGTAACAGAGAACCAATCGGGTGTCTACACAAGTATATTTTTAGGAGGTCAATCCTCCTCAATACGATTAATCCTCACCTCCACATTATAAGTGCCCGTCTTCGGCAGAATCACCACTCTGTCCCGATACGGCCGAATAGCATCTTCATTATCATCTAGCAGATTCACATCCACTCGGCGGATGAGACTAGCCAGCGTGAGATAGATCTCTGCATGTGCTAAACTATAACATTAAAAAAAAAATAAAAATAAAATAAAATATTAGCTATACCCTCAAAACCAAGGGGAACAAGGGAGTTTGGAAGGGGTTCGTACTTGATACCTAAACACTGTCTGCGACCTTTGGAGAAATTGACCAGGGCTGATTCGAGGCGTTTTCGCTGGTCGCCGGCTCTGATCCAGCGGCCGGGGTCGAATTCAGAGGGATCTGGGAAGATGGAGGGGTTCATGTGGATGAAGTAGGCGGTTTCGCTGAGGGGGGTCTAATCCCATATATCAGAGGAGGTGGAGATTGATATGAATGGTGGGTAAAATGAGGAAGGAAGGACTTACTCCTGCGGGGATCACCCAGTCCTTGTACTTGACGTTGTCAATGGGGGAGACGCGGGGAAGACGTGTGAGTGTGCCGAAGGAAAGACGGAAGCCTTCGTTTACCACTGCACTCTACCGATCTATTAGCAGGACTAGGGCTATTATATGTTGGCAGTGGTAAGGGAAACCAACAAAGTAGGGCAAAGACTGCAGATCCGACAAACTAGGCCGACTCGAAGGCAAGGGCATAAGCTGTTTAAGTTCACTCTTCACCCTTTTAAGGATACTCTTATCTCGAAGAATATAAAACATCATGATACTCATCGCGTGACCGGTCGTCTCGCTCCCAGCCTGAAGTAGGAGGAACGCCTCGTCCTGCATGCGAGTCGCCGTCCTTTCAACCGCGGCCAACTCCGGGTTCATCAGCGCTGTGAAGATGGTTTCTCTCTCTGGTTTGCCTTTGCCTGAGTTTGAAAGAATCTCGACGGCCTGGGCGCGGATGCGGCGCTTTGCGTCCATCATCACCCCGGCAGCGGGCCATACAGCATGAAGAAGCCTCGAGGGGATGTTCTCAATAACCGTTGGGTCAATGGGGGAGAAGCGCATGAGGTGGAAATTCTTTGATACAGCCAGTAAAGACGCTCTAACGCCCTCCTCGTGGTTCTGGTGGTCGAGGAAATGGTAGTCTGTCCCGTAGGCGTAGTGGGAGATGATGTCGATTGCGAGGGCGTGGAAGAGGACGTTTAGGTTGGCTGCTTCCCTGTTGATGAAAGTCACTTTCATCTGTGTGATCAGGGTGTCGATCTTGTCGTGGATGAGAGACTCGATGGAGCGGATGCTTTCTCGCGAGAAGAAATTGGATAGGTATTTTCGTCTCATGGCGTGGTGTTTATGGTCGATGGTTGAGACGACGGAATTGGGCAGGGCTATTCCCTTGACGTAGCCCCAGTATTTATCTCGCTTGCTGGGGGAGCTGGTGTAGATCTCGTTGTAGAATTCTGGGTCGTTGATGTGGATCTCGTGGGGGTTGATGCGCACAATAGGGCCTTCGATGAAGTGGTGTTAATGTGGAATCCTATCTGTATGGCAAGATGTAAAGGCAAGAGGGAAAGGCGAACCGTATTTCTTGTGCATTTTTTCAATCTCCCAGATGAAAACACCATCGTTTAGGACGTTGTAGTAAAATTCGTAGAGACTGGTTACTGCCGCGATTTTGGGGCCTGGGAATCTGCTCAGTGGGTGAAAGTATAGGCGATAGATTCCCACCGAGAGAGCCCAGATTGAGAGTGCCAGGAGGGATGTTTGAAACATTGCTGTGTCTCTCTTCCGATTTCTACCCTAGCTTGTCACTTCTTGGTTGGTCTGGTTTCGATTCGCAAGGCCGATTAGACGGCCCGGGGTCGCATGAGGACTGGCGGAGATATAAGAGTACAAACGATGCCACACGGCCTTGGGCGTATCTCGAGGCGATATTATCTACATGTGACGGTTGCACAATGGATCATATCGAATATAGATTCCCGCCTTTGCTCGAGGCAGAAGATTCAGCAATGCCAGACTTCCCATAACGGCTTACACAAACAATCTTTAAAGATCAGCAGATACACCGTCGGGGTCTGCTTAAGGGAACTGAAGCAAAAAGGGGGGGCCCCTTGCATGGCTCATGGCGAAGGCGACTTGCATGGATAGTCCCATGCTGGAGTGCGGCCCCAGGTTGGTCAGTCATCGTGGTATCCTTGTGGCCAACCTGGTTGTTTAAAAGTTTCTTAAAAGCGAGGGAGCGTTAAAAACTGGATTCATTCAGGATATAATATCTATCGCGGTAGTATGGGAATACTTCACTGTAGGACGGGGTCACTGTAGGAGACCAGAAGCAGACGGATTTCGGTCTGATGAGGAGGAATGCAGGTTAGAATATGAGCTGATTCGTCGCCCACGAATAATGAAGGGTTGACTGACTCAAGCTGCGTGGCTAGATTCGCAGATTGGTACAACACAGATGTGATCTTGTCATCTTAGTGCCACTGGTGGGGGCCCTTGTCGTGGGGAGTGGTGTTTTATGTATTGGTTGCCTGGGCCTGGAATACGGAAGATCCATCCAGCTGGGACCTCCAGCATTAATATAGTCATAGGATAATGATAATAGCAACTTTGCCTATCTAAAGACATAGTCACTGAGCAGAGGGTTCACAGGGATGACCAGTGCGCATTTGATATTAGAATTATATGAAACCCTATAAATTAACTACTAGTTATAATACTAGAGACCTCAGCCTGGCAGATATATGCAGTAAAATAGAAGACTATAATAGCCTAATTTTAATACATCTTAGCAATACTATACTGGTAGCAAGAACAATGTTAATTACGATTTAAACTATGTACAGCTCTATCTTAATTAATCAATTCCTTTACATGTTCAGGATTAAAACTCCATGGTATTAATTTATCTTAAGAAACCCAAGCCCCCCTATAATACCTGCCCCAGCATATTGCGGGGTCTCCCCACATTATTTCTATTTGCCGTGATGCACTCTTAGCCAAAAATGGACAGCAGCCGTAAGGGGCTTGAACAGCTCTACCTCGGTATAACGTGCTCAGACTCCCTGCATGCCACAGTCCTTTAGGTCAAGAACTAGTTTAGCTTTGAGTTGTTCATGAAATGCAACAGTATACCTCATTGAAAAAGATAGCTAGAATATTAAAAGTATCCAAACTCGTCAAGAAATTAATATACTACTGCTAGACTGTCATAATACTCACCCAAATAGAGCGGCGCTATCCTCTTCATCCCTCTGGCAGAGTACTCTATGTAACCTTGTCTTCTCTTCATTGTTATAGAGAAAGTACCGCTGCTACCGCTAGGAAGAAAGAAATAAGCTGGTTGGATAAAGGTAATTAGAATAGCCCTAGGGTGTCTATATTTGGTAGTGGTGTCTATTCTAGTAAAGGTCCCGCCTTGCCCTATCTCTTTCCTCTCTATCTACATTCTCTGTTGTATTGTTTTGTCCGTTCGTCGTTGACTGGAAATACCCTCCATACTCCTCCTCTTTCTCTTTCTCTTTCCTCCCCATCCTCAAACCCTTTTGGCATATTGACCCTTTATATTCATTCCCGGTCAATGAGTCCAATGGTGCATGCCTCCATCTCGTAGAATGAGCTTATCGCGTGAAGTCACCGTAGATCAACTTGGTTATCCTCCATGGTGGTATGTGCTCCCGGAGAGCAAGGCCGCCATTGGGGCAAAGTCGTGGCAGACCTATGGGCGGTTGGCAGTGCCTTATTTCCGTATCCTCAAGGGCACAGTCAAACACTCCAGTGGTTCGTCGAGTGTCTCTTTTGGTCGTAGGGCGCATCATCGGTCCCCCCTTCCCCCCCAGAACATCCCCCAATTCCTCACACTGTAAAATATAACTCAAGATAGGTAAAGTCTTCACTTCACCCGCACAGCCATCTCCCCCATACCCTTAAAATAACCCGTGGCCAAGTCCTCACAAACCCCCCAAATCCTCCTCCGATTCGCCGCCCCCATCAGCACCGAATCCTCCATCCCGTACTCCGGCGCCGTCATCTTCTCCAACCACAGATAAAGCCGCTTATAGTTGAGATCCTGTGGTACATTCTCTTCCTGCATGGACTCAAACTCCCAGAACCACGGCATATCAGTTCGGAGAAAGCGTTTCCAGAAATAGTTATCCTGGGTGAGCACATGCACAAGAAGCGAGGCCTGGGATAGAGCTTTAAGGGATTTACCCGGTAGATACGAGCAGATCTGGAGGATGATTTCGACGGGGAGCGCGCCGAAGGGGTTTTGGGGGTGGCGGTCTTGAATTTCGAGTGGTGGTGATGGGATGCGGAGGGATGTGTTTGTTTTGATTTGGGCTTGGACGAGTTCGTAGAGCCCGGGGACTTGGATGGGGTGGCGGACGCAGTACTGTTCGAGTTAATCAGCTTTTTTTTTTTTTGGAGAGGTGTCCTGGGTTAGGGTTGGGGGCTACCTCTGCGCCTGGGATACACTGCCAGCACTGGCCTTGGGCTCTGGTAACGTCGTGGCCGTAGTTGAGATTCAGGGCGGAGGCGGAGCTATTGCATGAGTTCGACATGAGGTTGTAAAGGAGTTCGATGTTGATGTTGTTGATTTCTGGGCTGCCGCCTAGAGTGCGCAGGAGGATCTCGAAGCAGCACCAGTGGAAGGGCATGACGGGGCCGGGTGCGTCGTCTGTCCCGAAGCCATAGCTAAATAAATTAAAATGCCGTTCAGATAATCATCACGGTGAGTAGCATACCAGCTGAAATATGCCCTCTTCTGAGGTTGTCCTACTTTAACCGCCAATTCACCCTGGCATGGGTTAGAGACTCAATATCTGGAAATAAAGACGGTAGTAACTTACATCGTCGGCATAGTATCCCGGACCCGACACAAATGCTCTGAAGAAGATTAGCGAGGATCCACCGCTTGCATCTCAAGTGGAGTAGTGCTTGACATGACAATACATACTTGCTTCGCCCCGAGGCATCTTTGTTCACCCCCAGGCAGTGTGCCTTGGACAGCCAGAGCAGATTGTCATCGTTGACAATGCGCGGATCATAGCTGCGCACACAATCCTCGTCTAGTTTGTTGATGTCGATATCAGATCCGGCCTCGAGTGCGCGGGACCTCTTTTCGATCCACCTCCTTCGCTGCTCGAGGGGTGTCTGCGATGTCGGCTCAATGCGCATGCCGGAGAAGCTGACGCCGCAAATGGCACAGTAGCAATCGAATGCCATACTCCTTTTTTTTATGTGTTATTTACAATGCAGATTCACAGCCAAGATGAGAAAACAAACAGAGTGAAAAATAAAGCTGGGAGGACAGAGATGAAAGAGCCGAAGAGTCACAATTTCAAAAAATCCTCCAGCTTCGACGATCAAGGAAAATCCCAAAAATTGGACCAATGGAAAGTATTGGATCCACACATTTCTTAAATTCAACCCAAACTATTCTTCACTCGTTACTATTCTGGCGTGGATAAGTGGATTAGACTTTGGAAACTTCCCCGTTCCTGACCCGAGAATCGAGCCATATTCCACAGCTCAATCACCTCGGAACAGTCAATACTCCTCCTGCAGTCCGTCACATTCTGGAACAATGCCCTTTTGGTATTAATTCCTCTAAATCTCGGGATATTCAATCAATTTCAATGTTATTTTTTTTTTCTCAATTTCCCTGTCCTCGTAGGTTCGTCTTAGCGATGACAAAGGTCACCAGGACACACCCCCTTTTCCCTTCCCTCGGTGCGGTCAAGCTCCAGACCCACCAGCGCCATCACTCTTTCGGTGGTTGAATGGCAGGAAAACGAGACGAATTGCTTTTTCTGGTGACCAGACAACTCAGCTAGCTCACCGACCTCAAGGCTCAGTCAGGGGGTTCTCCAGCTTTCAAATCCTTCAACCTGTTCACCGTCTTCTCGTGGCGTCGCGTCCTCAACGGGGCGTGTGAATTTGCCAGCTCCACTCTACCCGAAAGAATTGAACTTTCACGTAAGTACCGAGACTTGCCGGTGAACTTGTGATTCAAACTTTCAGAGTGGATTCATTGGATTTACATCAAAGGGGAATGTCAAGGTTTCCGTGGTTGAGTTAAGTCTGGATATCCAATGACCCCTGGCTGCTGATCCATGAAGTGGGTCGTTAGGGCTTCTGACCCTGGTTATGTTTGGGGTATTCAACATTATTATTGTCAAGCACTCGTTTATTCCATTGCCTCTTCGAATTAAGAGTTTGGCGACTTTTTTTCTCGTTTCTTTTTAGAATTCAGGAATAAATAAGCATTGAGCTAGTTTATGTGATAATCAATGGTTAAACTGCGATAATCTTTGATGCATGCGTCAGCCTCTGGGAAGTCTTGGTCCATAAATGGCGACTTCTTTGCCTTATAGGGCACTGAAGCACTAGAGGGGAGGGTTTGATGTTGCTCCTCATGTATTTGTAGGATAGTAATTGTTCAACGGGTCGCGGTTTCGGGTCCCAATATAGAGGACACGATCTTAGTAAAGATAACCCTTTGTGAGAAGATTTGTGAGATGGTTATCCAACCAAAGAATTTTGTCATTATTAAGAATATTCCCCGATCGGATGCTGAGCCTGATATTCTAGATGTCCCAAGAGATATTGGAGCGAGGGTAACCGCTGCATGATATACTTCCCTTCTGAACTGCATGTCTTCCTCAGCGGAGGCTGTATGCCCAACACGGGAATAGTCCTCAATATATATGAAATTACGTAGTCGAAAGCCTTACGGCTATATCCCAGAAGCTACAATCAAGCTTGAAGCTCCGAGCTCATTGCTAGAATGCGGGGTCACCCAAGTATCCGTCCCCGGAGACGGCTATACAGAATCCATTACCCCAAACAACCACATCACGTTCTTTAATAAATAAGCTCCCCCCACCCCCTGTCACTGTCCAGGAACAAAGTTACGAAAGTTAGCTAATTTAACCTCCCCATGTCCCTTCAACCATGAGCGAAGTCAAAGTTATCCCGTCTACACCGGCCCAGGCCCTGTCGCCGGCACCGGTCAACCAGCAGCAACCGATCAAATACCCGAAATGGTTTGGGGGGTCAGCGTCATGCATGGCCGTTGTGGTTTCGCATCCACTTGATTTGGGTATGCCAGGTCAATCATTCAAGAGAGATTGTTACTGATATGAGATAGTCAAGGTGCGAATGCAGATGGAGGACGGGGCGCGAGTCGGAACCGCCAAGACGGCTATTCGCATCGTGCGGAGTGAAGGGCTGGCGGGGCTGTATAGTGGCGTACGTTCCTAATCTCTCTACAATCTATATCGAAGCTAAGCTAATTTGGATTGGAAAGTTATCCGCAGGTCTAACGAGACAATGTATTTACCCCCCCCCTTCCTCTGTCCCTGATATTGAAAATAGAGGTTAATTGACGTGGACAGTAACATACGGCTCCGTCCGAATCGGGCTCTACGAAACCCTAAAAGAAGAATGCCGATCTCGCGAGATAACAGTCTCCACCCCCCTCCTCGCCATCATGGCCGCAGCATCCGGCTTCGTCGGCGCAATGTTCGGCACACCCTCCGACATCGCCAATATCCGCATGCAGAATGACCGATCACTCCCACCCGCCCAGCGACGGAATTACAAACATGTGTTCGACGCCTGGGTGCAGATGAAGCGCCACGAGGGATGGGGGGCGTTTACGCAGGGTTTGTGGCCGAATTGTGTGCGTTGTGGACTGATGACGAGTTGTCAGCTGGCGTCGTATGATGCGTTCAAGGGGCTTTTGACTAGGGCGACGGGGTGTGAAGGGGAGCATCCGGCGCTGCATGTGGGCGCGTCGTTGTTGGCGGCGCTGGTGGCGACGACGCTGTGTAGTCCGATGGATGTGGTGAAGACGCAGCTGATGGGGACGTCGGGGTCCGGGTCGACGTGGGGGGTTGTCAAGGAGTTGACGGCGACGGAGGGGCCGAGGTGGTTGTTCCGTGGGTGGACGCCGAGTTTTGTGAGGTTGGGGCCGCAGACGATAGCGACGCTGGTGTTGTTGGAGCAGCATAAGAGGATATATCGGTCGATCACTGGCAGGGGAGTGGACTCACTGTGAACGATATCCGCTTCTTTTAAGACTTTTGATTCGGAGTACTGGTTGAACGGGGTGTAGAAACCCTTTATAGATCTGATATAGTTATTCAAGTACATCCATGAATACATCTACCACTACTAAAAAACCAAATCAATAATCAGGGTACAGGCTATTTCGAAACTGGTGTCACCCCAGACCATATTTAGTTTGGCTCAAAACCCTCACCCGATTATGCACTAGGGCGTATCAGGAAAGGCTCAGGAATAATAATATTCCAAGTGTTACCATGTATTGTGTTAAACTGTAACTAAAATAATATCATGTTTGTTACTTGTATCCTTTATACGCGTGATCTACACGACTGGAAGCTTCCATGCAAACTAGTGCAAACTACTGGGGGCAAGACTGGAAAGAATTTTATAGAACTATCTCACGCATTTTCAAGTAAAAAAAGAAAATATAAATCCACTGACCTTCCCAGGCCCTCGTTTTGAAAAGAGAGTAGAATATAGAAGGGAGTGTGATGATATTTATAAGTACTTTAGTTAAATATATCTAATTTAAAGATAAAGAAGACTCTTCCAGATGGATAACCAAGAGCAAGAATTCTCTTGTGTAGTTTAAAGCAACTGGGGCAATACTCTGGTAGAAGTTATAGTATCTTCTTACCCTGCAGACAAATCCACTGGTTGTCTGATATAGATACCAACCTAGAGATCTTTGACCAAACCAAACCAAAATGGCCTTCAAGGGTCTGACGCAGCTCGCCCGTGGTGGGATCCTAGAGCTTGATGATATTATTATCAGAGCCAGAGCTTGATGGTATTGTCATAAGAGCCAGAGGCTAGTTGTTGGCCATCTGGTGAGAAGGCAACTGACAGAACCCAACTAGAATAGCCTTCAAGAGTCTGATGCAGCTCACTCGTGGTGGGGTCCCAGAGCTTGATGGTATTATTATTAGAGCCAGAGGCTAGTTGTTGGCCATCTGGTAAGAAGGCAACTGACTAAATCTAATCAGAATGGCCTTTAAGAGTCTGATGCAGCTCACCCATGGTGGGGTCCCAGAGCTTGATGGTATTGTTATCAGAGCCAGAGACTAGTTGTTGGCCATTTAGTGAGAAGGCAATTGACTGAACTGGACTAGAATAGCTATCAAGGGTCTGATGCAGCTTGCCTGTGGTGGGATCTCAGAGCTTGATGGTATTATCAAAAGAGCCAGAGACTAGTTATTGGCCATCTAGTGAGAAGGCAACTAACTGAATCTAATTAAAATAATCTTTAAGAGTCTGATGCAGCTTATCCATGGTGGGATTCTAGAGCTTGATGGTTTAATTACTAGAGCCAGAGGCTAGTTATTAGTCATCTGGTAAGAAGGCAACTAATAGAATCTAATTAGAATAGCCTTTAAGAGTCTGACACAGCTTACCCGTGGTGGGGTCCCAGAGCTTGATGGTATTATTATTAGAGCCAGAGGCTAGTTATTGGCCATCTAGTGAGAAGACAACTAACTAAACTAAACTAGAATAGCCTTTAAGGGTCTGACGCAGCTCGCCCGTGGTAGAATCCCAGAGCTTGATGGTTTTGTCACAAGAGCCAGAGGCTAGTTGTTGGTTATCTGGCAAGAAGGTAACTGACCAAACCCAATTAAAATAGTCTTCAAGGGTCTGAAGCTCTGCACTCCAGGACTTCTCTACTGTAGGTAGCTAATCCCAACTTAACAGCTCATTATTAAATATATCTTTAATAATTGAGCCTTGTGGGCAGAACATGAGTTTTAAAGAATAGAGCTAAAGGGGTGCAGTCTCTGCCAAATGCTGATTTCTATAGATAAATTATCTAGCATCCTTAAAAAACCCGAAGAGTTTAGGATCTTTGCTATTCTGTACTATTTAATATTAATATATATACTTAAATTTAATAAGATACTTACTTGTATCACAGGCTGCAACTTTTCTATAACTTTTATAATATTGAAGATAAGGCCTAAAAAACCCATTGCTTTTATTTAGTGAAGAAGATGCATTTTAAGTACTAAGAAAGCACTAACTAGCTTATTAACTGGCTTCTG
Source organism: Aspergillus biplanus (assembly GCA_027569045.1). NCBI lineage: Eukaryota > Fungi > Ascomycota > Eurotiomycetes > Eurotiales > Aspergillaceae > Aspergillus > Aspergillus biplanus. The sequence goes on along the minus strand of JAPDEJ010000005.1, from coordinate 102,637 downwards.
ATACAAGATTAAGTGCTCTGCCCAGTAACAGCAGGTGTATTGTAATTTTAGTGGTAGATAATAATTAATATATTGTATATTAATCTTGCTGTGTTGCATATTATTACTTGATAAATAATATATATTCTTCTTTAAATTACTTCTCATGATATCTAGGCATTGCATGGTAAGGAACTTGTGAGTTTTCTTTTTATGAATCTATAGTGGTATCTTATCACATGTCTAAGAATTAAGTAGAAAGTCTCAAAATAATAGGTGAAATAATCTGACAGGTTTAATATTATCTGTTGGTATACTCAGCACTGAATGGAGCGAGTTAAGTTGGATATTAAGTGTGTTCTTTGGGATCCTAGTAAGAATTAAAAGAGAAGTAATAAAGAGTGGACTCTTAAGCATGATAATAGTTTTAAGTAACTTCTGATATTTTATAACCAGCCGTGCTTTCTTTGTCCTGACTTGGTTCTGTAGAATATAATCAAGTACAGGGAGATAGGTTTCATCTAGCTTAGAGTTGTTAATCTAATGGGCAAGAATCTCCATGAGGCTCTTCACAGAATCTTATTGGCCATCTTCAAGGATACGGCATATAGTGGCGGTAAAAATAAATAATAGAATTAATATTATAATAAGAGTCTGGGTTTTGGATTTTTCAAGCTAGTATATTGGCAATGATCGGTCACCATAAATTTTTAAAAGTCTGTATTTAAAAAATAGAGAAATGTCATGTTCAACTTCTGGCTTAAAGATTTTATGAAGATCCAAAGCTTGGTAACTGCCTGTAATATTCTTAAATTCTAGTTAAATGGGTAATTCTAGCTGGCTTATTAGAAAAAATCGCAACTGTATAGACGCTGATGTTTGCACTTATGATAGAAGCTGAAGAATAGTTCTTATATTATCTTTGATTTCTTGGGATTTGCACTTATCTAATGTATTAATTACAATCACTATTCTTAAGGGCTAATCAAGATCTATATTAAGAAGTGGTTAAAGAAGGAGTTTACTAAACTACTCTTTTAATGACTTTTCTAAGATGTAGGGATTATTATTAATTACTTATTAGATGCTAGATACTAATTGAGGAATTCTAGTTATTAATTACTGTACAAGAGTTAGAAATATTCTTTTTGCATTTTCTTGGCTCTCTTTATCTCTCTTAAAGAAGAAGGTTGCTCTAAGTAATTTTTTCTTATTTAGCTGACTAGTAATTATTTAAGAGATAGTGGACTTTCCAGTCCCTATCATTTTATTTAATTAAAAAATATATTTTCCATGAGATGACTCTGTTTACTTTTTAATCTAGTAAAGAAAATTACTTCTAGTTCCCATGAGGCATTTCACATATTTGTTTTTATAGAAATTAAATGCCGCCCCGTCTGTGATTTTTAATTAGGTTAAATTAAGGTTATGTTTTATTTAATCAGTGGTCCGCCTGAGAAAATATAAATATAAGATACTTGCTTTTTTTAAAGAAAATTTATTTTACCCTGATAACATACACTTGATTAATCTGTAATACTAAACTAAGCAGTGTTTTGTGCCTCTTTATTTAATTAATTACTTTGTCCACTTCCTTGCGCGTTAGTAGCTATTTGAGGGTTTGAACCCCTAATTTTCTAGTTAAACTTTGTATTGTTTTTAGATGAATTTTGTCACTCAGGTGTCTGAGAATTGAGAAGCATTTTAAAGCCCTGTTATAAATCTCTTAAAGAGTGGTGAGCTTCTTGCCATCAGGCCTGCAAAGAAGCCTGTCAAGAATTTTAAGTATTTCTTCAAGGTAATGGATTTTCTGTTGCAGGTTAAGAATGTCTTGCTTTGCATGCTTAACTTTGTTAATATATCCCTTACAGATTTTTATAATGCTTTTTATTAGCTAAATGACAGCAATCACACTTGCCGCGCAAGAAAGGGACTTTATCTGTTAGATAAAAATAGAGAATGATTAGGGATGATTTACATTAATAAGTCCTGGTTTCCAGTTTCTTGATAAGGGAACATAGGTGTAGGAAGAAAAGCATGTTTTAGAGCTACTAGTAGTGGTGTTGTATACCTTATCACTCCAGAATGCAGGAGGGGCACGCTCAGGAGGTGAGGCTGTAAAAAGATGTTATTCTATTAGTTGCTAAAAAAGGCCAGCCATTTTCTTTAACCATTTTATGATGAAAGCATTGCTCTTTTCCATGGAGGAAAAACAACTTAAAATTCCAACTATTCCACTCATTGCTTAATTCCCCATAATTAGAGGGACTAAAACTAAAATACAAATCAAAGTAAATTTATTGCCATGAGAACTTTCCTGGTTGCTTATTAATAATATTTATAAGCACATTGACTTTATTTCATTGGGCATTCTCGTTCCAGCCACCTTATTCAAAGTCTATCTCCGGCGTGTAACAACTATAGTCCGTGAGCCTTGAGTCACATAATCACTAACAGGAAATCAAGAATATACATAAAAGATTGCCAGTGTTAATAAATAAAAGCTGTTAACTCAGTGAAACGCCCCTCTATAAGGTTCAAGTCTTATAAATATAGAAATAAATATACTAGTTGAATCCCTGCTTTTTCTATTTCCCACAACAGAAAATATCACTGGTCACGAAACTTGGTAACTTAAGAAGATATTATACCACAGGGTGACCAGCCTGTTCTACTAAAGCCTATATATTTATTACATCTAGATTTGTCCACGTAGATAAGATAATATAAGGCAAAGTCTAAAATAAAATAAAGATATGATCAAGCAAATCTATATTTTGCTCTTTGGCTTTCTGTTTCACGACTTTCTTTAATAACTTTTTAAATTTCAGTGTTTAAAACACACTGCTTGCGGTCACTAGCTCTTTAAACTTATTATAAATAAAAACTATATCTTATCAAGATATACATTAATGGGGCTTTTCAGGGAGATAATTAATTTTGGTGGGCTCGGAGGAGATGCAATGTGGCAGAAAGAAACCGCTTGTAAATATAAAACATGTAACTTAATTAATTACTAATCATGTGACCTTCCATACCATACCTTATATTATTTTAAAATAAAGTTTCGGAACCATGACGAAAGAGGTTAGGCTATTTCTTGACAAAGGGTTCGAAATAAAAGAATATATGGTGAGGGGTGACACCAGTTTCGAAAAAGCCTGTATCAATCTATTGAATAGTACTATCTAAAGCAGAAATCACACGTTGAGGTGCCAGTCCTAAGCAGCTAATCCAGCCGCGTAAACCGCAGCCTCACATCAACTGGCAAACTCGTCGCAAAGATCCCCACCGGACTCAGCCGTCCCTCATCAACCAACTCGAGCTGGAACCTTTCCACAACAAGAGCAATCTGCCGTAGCATCTGCGCCATCGACAGGGCCTTGAGGAAAGGGAGTTGATCGTACTGGGATTCGTCTAGGGTTGGTTGGGTCCCCTTCGCCTGGGTTAGCTCGTCTCGTAGAGCATGTTGAATCTCCGGGTGTGCTGCTATGCAGTACATCGTCCAGGCCAGTGTGCCTCGTGTGCTCTCGTACCTATATCACTATCAGTCAGTTTCATCTCTCAGCTCCACAAGTGGGGGTAGTGCCTACCCAGCACCCAAAATAACAAGCATCTGGTTAATCGCCGCATCCTCATCAAACTCCTCCTTCCCAGCAAGATTCGTAAGAAAATCCAGATTCATCACCTCCCCTTTTCTGTATGCCTCCCTTCTCTGTCTCGCAGCCCCCCTCCAAGCAGCAACAAGCACCTCCCTCGCACGATCCATCCTCCCCGCCACGCTGAACGGAATCCAAGGAATCAACCACCTCGGAGTCACATTGTACAGCGCAAACAACGCCCACTTATCCCTCGTACTCTTAAACAACGTCTCCTGCGCCTCATACATCTCCCTTATTCCTTCCCAGGATCGTCTCAAAATCGACCCCTAGCGACAAAATCCCCGTCACATCCAGCGACACCATCGCCACGAGCTCCGTAATCGGGGTCACCACTGTACCACTCTTCCCCTTCCCCTCTGCACAAAGGGCAAGCACCCGATCAACAAACTGAGCCGACTTAATGGTTAATCTCTCCCGATAATGCTGGATATTACCCTGGTTAAAGACCGCGGTATACGTTTTTCGATGGAGTTTATGCTCCTCCTGTTCCTGGGAGACGATGCCATGCCCCCAGAACCAGGTGGGTGTAGCGCTTAAAGCCGGCTGGTTTGGAGTAATCGTAGGCACGGGCTGAGAGGACCTCGACCAGGGCTTGTGGGGATGTGGGGACGATGTAGGAGGCCCCGAAGAGGCCGAAGAAGTGCATTAGGCCATCGGGGTGGGGGCGTTCGTTTATCCAGGTTGTGGCTTTTGAGCCGAGCGGTTCGTCGAAGATGTACAGGGTGTGGTCCCAGAGCCAGTTTAGGGACTACATAACATTAGCATATACCAGGGCTTTAGTATGTGGTAGAATGGGTGAGTGGTGAGAAGGGTCGGGTTAATGGGGAGGGGAGGTACCTTTGGACCAGGCAGATTCTTGAGAACACTTGATCGGCGTCTGTGTAACGTTTTGCGACAGATCTGCAGGAATTTGATGAGGATCGAAGAACCAAAATGGGCAGCGAGAAGGAGGGGGAGCTGGGATGGGTGGATGGTGCGGAGGTAGTGGATGGCTAGGCCGGCACTTGCCAGGTGAAGGGAAGAGCAGAGTTGGACTTCATAAAACTCAAACTGTGTGAGAAGCAAGGCAGCCGTTTTTCATATCTGGTGAGAGGCTCGTCGGGGTCTCGGTGCCATTCCAGATCTCCCCCTGGGGGATGCAGAGATACGGTTTGGGTATCGGTCACCCCTTGCGGTGTTGAAGTCTGAAGATCTGCCGTTTCGGTGGCGATCGATCAGCAACGCCATTCAGAGTTGGGAAGGTCAGAATGGTAGCGTGACAACCCGTAGCTTACAGCCGGACCAGTCCGGCGGCAAGGACTTACATAGATTTCCAGGATTTCGGGGCCACGACTTCTGGGGTCTGACCGTCCGAGGCATGGTGCCTGATCTGCATGGCTTGATGTACTGCTGTGTTCATACCTTGACGATGTAAAGGCGGGGATCGCTGAGTTTGGCCGACGCACTGCCATAGATTGAATCGACATTATAAATCACAATTTGTTTAGTTAAAGTCTGGAAGATGCAGAGCAGTGCTCGAGCGGTCTATCCTACGCCTGACGCACAATAGTCAATATTGGGGTTAGTTTTGCAGGTTAAGCGCCAATTGAGCTTGCGCTGAGATGTTCTGATATTGTAAAGAGATGGGTGCTTCCATTATATCAAGTATCAAGAGCTAAAGATCAAGATCAATAGCAATCTTCCCCTGGTGCTTCCCCTCCAACATATACTCATACGCCTCCTTAACCTCATCCAGCGCAAAAGTCCTCCCAATAACCGGCCGAAGCCTGTCCAAGTTCCCCTCAATCGCCCTACACATCTCCTCCATCTGCAGCCGACTCCCCACCCACAGCCCCCGCGCCGTAAACAGCTTCATCCACGTATCCAGCAAAGTCGGCATCTCCCCCTTTCCCTGCCCCCCAACAAACCCAACAACACTAATCACCCCATCCAGCTTCACAGCCTCGACACTCTGCCTCATCGAACTCGCCCCCGCCACCTCAACCACAATATCCACCCCAATCCCACCCGCCAACTCCTTCGCCAACACCCCCCAATCCTTTCTCTCTTTATAATCAACCACATAATCCGCCCCCAGCCGTCTCAACAACTCCCCCTTCTCCCCTTTACTATCACTAGTAGTAGCAATCACCCTCGCCCCCGCCGCCTTCGCAAACTGCACCGCAAAAACACTCACCCCGCCCGTTCCCTGCGTCAACACCCACTGCCCGCTCCTAACCTCCTTCCCGGCAAGTCCATAAAGTGCATTCCACGCCGTAACACCCGCACAACTAAGCGTAGCAGCCTCGGTAAAGCTCAGCCCTGAAGGCATACTCACCAGTCCCTGCTCATCGAATGCGCCAACGGTGCGTAAGGTGCCGTCAATCGAGGCGCCCACCCCGTATTGAGCGGTTTGGGCGGTGAGGGAGCCGGCAGTGTGTTGTTGGTTCAGCATGGTGATTACTTTGTCGCCGGGTCGGAAGCGGGTGACGTTCTTGCCGGTTGTGAGGACGGTGCCGGCGCCGTCCGAGCCTGGGATGATGTTTTCTTTCACGGGCCAGGGGTATTTGCCCTGGGTGACTAGGAGGTCGCGGAACTAGTATTTATCAGGGGGTTGTTCATATATAGATATATAGAAGAGTGGGTGGTGTACGTTTAGAGATGCGCCTTGGACTATGGGGTGGTTAGCTAGTAGTCGGTAAATGTGAGAGGGTTGGGGCTGACTCTTGACGAGAACTTCGTTGTCACCGAGCTCGGGAATGGACTGCTCTGAGTAGTGTAGGGAATCGAGTCCATTTTGGCCTGTTACGGTCCATTGGTTGGTGGTGGTTGGTTGCGCCATGGTAGTATATCTAAAGATCTTTCACTCGTATTTTGGTACCGTTAGTGATAGCAATAATATCTGAACTATTGTTGCTAGAAGTAGCTTTAAGAAAGCTGGCGACGAGGACAGATTTATATGACTGTAGTGACACCACTTCGCCACATAACTATTGATGAAACACGCGATTTATAAAGAGGCTCTCATTTGTCAGCGCCTACACTGTTGTTGGTAACTAATGTTGGTCAGTGACAGTCATTGACGGATGAATAATTGGTTGACGCTAGGTCACTGAGGAGGCCAATTACCAGTGATGATCGAGGGGAGCTGTTGGTACTTCCTCTTCTTATTATTGAAAGAGAACACACTGGAGGATGGATGATTCTACTCTATACTCGTCCAGTTGTCAATCTCACTAGAAGTGATGACTGATAACTACAGGCAGCCCTAAGTGACACCTCAGGCACTAATAACTTTCAGGCACTGATAACTTTACTCACCACCAGCCTTGCCCCATAGGCATACAGCTGGGTAACTACCAGCACTCTAGGAACTACCCTCCTTCGACGATTTCTTAATATTCGCCCACCCCATCCCAAACGCAACCACCAGCGCCACCCCCGCCGCTGCCGTCCCCAAATAAAACACCTCGTTCAAAGCCTTACTATACGCCACCAACACCCCCGACAACTCCTCCACACGCACCGTTTCCCTTATCGCTGTGGCCCCCGCCGCCACAATCCCATCCGCATTACTGTCCGGCGCATAGATCGCCAAATTCGATCTGAGCCCCGTAGTGAAAACAACCCGGGCAAGAGACAAAAACACCGCTCCGCCGAAGTTCTGCGCGAAGACCACCAGCGCGGTCGCGATGGAAATGTACTCCCGCGCCGTGTTGTTTTGGACTGCCACGATGGGCATCTGGATTCCTAGGCCGCGGCCGATACCCTGGAGGAGTTGGAAGGCGACCCAGTGGGCGGTTGTGGTGGTGGGGGTTAGGGTGATTAAGGCGCCGGTGCCGGCGGCGTGGAAGGCTCCGCTGGCGACGGCGAAGGGGAGGTAGTAGCCTATTCGGTTTACTTTTTGTTTTTGTTTGGTTAGTGGGTTTTTGTCTCGTTAGGTAGGAGGGGGGATGCATACCGAGGACTCCAGTGGCCATGGCGAAAAGCATGTTACCTAGAATGGAGGGGAGGAGGTCTACGCCGCTCATGGTGGGTGTCGCGTTTCGGACCGCTTGGAAATATAACGGGAGGTAGAAGGTTGAAGTTAGCATGCTGCCGGTGAGAGTACCGTAGTTGATGCAGCTAGCCCAGATGGCTTGTCGCCGGATCAGACTGAATGGGATCATTGCCTCTGCGCCTACAAAGTACTCCCAGATTAAAAAGATAATCAGTGCTGCTCCCGAGCCACAGAAAAGGCCGATAATAACGCCACTGTCCCAGCGGTAGGTTGTACCGCCCCAGTTGAGCGCAATGAGGACCTGGATGGAGGATGCGGCGAAGATCACGAAGCCTGGAAGATCCATTTTACGCAGGGAGGTGGCGAGCGTCTGGTTCCGGGTCTCGAGCCCTCTTCCTTCGGGCACTGTGACCAGCATCAGGAGGGGGCCTACAACGGCGGCGCAGGGGAGGTTGATGTAGAAACCTGCGAGATCACGTCAGAGGTTGCTGTGTGGTAGACGGGTGAATGGGGCATGTACACCACCGCCAGGATGCATATTGCGTTAAGGCGCCCCCAACAAGCGGACCCGACATCAGGCCGAATTGCGATAAGCCCATGAGAATGCCAGTGAGCGCTGGATCCAGTCAGCGTTTCAATTCGGTCTGAGACTGTGGGATTGTATACCAGTACGCCTACTCGGGGCAACACTGAATTGGGCGATCGTGTAGGCGCCATTGAGCAGTCCAGAGGCTCCCACCCCGGCACATGCGCGTCCGATAATCAGCATGGTTGAAGAGGTGGCCGCGCCACAGAGCGCAGATCCAATCTCGAAGACGGTGAAAAAGCCGAGAAATGTCCACTTCGGCAATATTAATATCAAAACAGAGGCAGTGTGAACCAACAGCGAGAAATGCAGTCGAGGAAGCTTACCTTTGTATTAAAGTATGTGTACATTTTTCCGGACAGCGGCTGAAGCGAACAGCTGGCATGGGTGTTAAAGGGGCATGAATCTGAGAGAGGGGGTACAGCGGGAGGGAGTACAGAGAGAGGGAGTATACCTGGACAAGAGGTAGGCTGATCCATACCACCCAACATCGTCCAACGAGTGGAAGGTAGTCGTGATGCTGGGAATTGCCTGGCAAAATAGATCTTGTCAGTCATCATACACAGAAGCTCACAAGAAAGATGACCTAACCGTCGAGACAATAGAGGCATCGAGCAGCATGAGAAACCCCACCAGAGTGATAGCGGTCATCATTGCAATTAACTTCAAACCAGTGAGATATTCCATCTCTTCCGCCTCGCTCTTTCCGGTCTCCGTCTTGGGTGGTGGTGACGGCGGCGCATCGAGGGTCGCCTCGACGGCCATTTTCTCCTTTCCAAGATCCTGCATCGGATGGAGAATAGGGCAAGTAGAGAGCAGAACAAAACTGACCTAAACACAACGACTGCTGGCGATGCGAAGGAGGTTCACGTATTCGCCGGAGTGATGACCACCAGCACCTGGTAGACGGCGCACGGCTTCGGACCGCCCATATTTATGCAGGAGAGCCATATTATTGCCAATTGACCGAAAGACGCTGTACAGTGAAACCAGTCAGCCGGAGGGCCAACCGAACTGTATATCCCGCCGGATCGGAGTCTCTTGTCGTGCCCTGCCCCAGTTTGAAATTCCCAACACGGCGATCTAGGGCTCATTAGGGCCTGTTTCCGGTTGGCCGTGCACCCTGAAACTCGAGCCATGCCCCGAACAGGTAACGGAATCGGAGCTATACATGGAGAGTCACTCGTGTGCATCGTCTTGTGTTCCCCGTGTTGTCAGCGCAACGGGGACGGTCGGTCGGAGCGGAGGCTCAGTTTTTGCTCCACCTCCGATTGATGACATACTCCTATAAACCCTCCGTTTCTAACGAGAATTTAGTACTCTGTGCAGAGACTAACTCACGAGTTAGCTATCCCCGCTAGACGACATCAAGCCAAGCGTAGCAAAACGTGGAAGCTCTCCGAATCTGGCTTAGGGCACAACTGCTGGATCCAAAGCTTCCACAGTCCAATCATCCACCTGAAGCACCAAACTGGAGATTAAAAATGGAATATACCTCCAGCAATTCGAGAATTGACTTCAAATTCCCAAACAGCAGCTAGTGAGCTCACTGAGTCGCAATAATCACTCCGGTTGTCGTTCTCTCAGTCAATCAATCAAATAAAAGCTCCCTCTGATAAGAGACTCCGTTTGGGCACCCACCCACCAAGTGGACGGTGATACCTGACACATGGCGTGATGACGGCTCGCTTATTGGCCGGAGGCACCGGAGGATTATCCCACTGGGCACCTCCTTGGCCTGGCTCTGAAACTGATTCGCCGAAATGGTGTTATCGTACGTTGCTAAGACAACTTGAATCCTTCCGTGTCCACCTTAGTCCAAAGTCAAAAGGTTGTTAATGCGGATAAAGCCACCGACGAAGCATAAATCGACCTGGGCATTGTTCTCAATCCGTTGCATCTTCAATATACTCCGTAATAATGATGGAGATCCCGGTGCTCGACTATGGGGACTTTGCGAGTGGGACGCAGGCCCAGCAGGATGCCTTTTGTCAACGGCTCTACACCCTACTCTCATCTTTGGGGTTTGTCAAGATCCGAAACCATTCCATCCCGGATGAGGTGATTGACGCAGCCTTTTCCTGGGTGAGTTCTTACTTTTTCTTTTACCCTCTGAATCTGGACTGACTGGAACCAGAGCGAACAGTTCTTTGGCATGCCGCTGGAGAACAAGACCAAGGCAGCCCATCCCGTTCAGGCAAACCCGCATCGAGGATGGAGCTGTATCGGACAGGAGAAGCTATCGGTGATCGCACAGGGCAAAGCCGTGTTTGATCTGAAGGTATCTCCATCCATCCACCGCTTACGGACAGTGTGCTAATGATGTTAGGAATCCTTTGACCAAGGCCCCGCAGCCGACGAGCTCTACCCCAACATCTGGAGCGACGAGAGCGACCTCCCCGGGTTCCGCAGCTTCATGGAAGACTTCTACGAGCGGTGCCACTCGCTGCACCTCTCCCTCCTCGCCGCCATTGCCCTCTCCATGTCTCTCCCCCCAACCTTCTTCGTCGAGGTCTGCGGCCGGAACCGCAGCGAGCTCCGACTAAACCACTACCCGTCCGCGCGGTGCCGCGACCTGCTCGACGGGGACGTCATGCGCATCTCCAGCCACACCGATTTCGGCACCATCACGCTCCTCTTCCAAGACACGGTCGGCGGGCTCGAGATCGAAGAGCAGGATCGGCCCGGAAGCTATATCCCCGTCTCGGCCACCGGTCGCACGGAGATGATTGTGAATGTGGGCGATTGTCTGCAGCGCTGGACGAATGATCATCTCCGCTCGGCGAATCATCGGGTCACGGTTCCTGAGAGTCTGAGGGAGATGCCTGACGGGGTGGTGGGCGACCGGTACTCGGTTGCGTACTTTGGGAAGCCAAATCGGGATGTACCCGTGCGTTCGATCGAGGCGATTTTAAGGGAGAATGAAGAGGCGAAGTACACGGAGGAAATGACGGCGTGGCAGTATAACCAGTCGAGATTGTTGCAGACATACTAGATTTTTGGCGCGTGAGATGGAGTATTTTGGACGTTCGCTTGGGATATATACAATGGACCACGGTTTTTTGGGTTTCACCACACGCTCTCTAAAGGGGGAATTGTCGCTATTTTCAGGCCTAGCTGGGGAATAGGTCTCCAAAAGGAACATTAACGATATAGATAGATATAGATATAGTTAGCTAGCTCAACACCTGTTACTTCGGTGGTTAACTCACTTTCGTTCCATGGAACAATCTCCCCGACAGTGGGCTGACTCACACCTGACTAACCAACCTAGCCTTGGCGTCGGGCAAGGTTTTCCCCGCTAAACTGCGGCTGCCACTGCCGGAAAGAATCACTTGAGGAGAACTTGGGCTTCAATTCATTGCTCTCCGGAAGATCACACTCCGCCCCCCTTCGCATCGTCTAAGGATACTATGCGGCCCTTGTTCCGCTCCGCAATTCATGTTGCAGGCTTTGGGACCCCGTGTTCCACTCTACTAGCCGCCCACTGAGGCACGAACCGGCCTCCGCCTCACCATCGCCCCGAATGGGTCTCCTCAACCTCCGCTCCGCGCTCCCCTTCGTCAAGAGCCTAACGCGCTCACCACGCCAGAAGGAATATACGGAAGTAAAGGATATCGGGCCCGACAAACCCACCCAGCTCTCCTTTTTCTCCTCACAGCTCGATTCGACCGTGCAGGCCCCGAGTCTCGAAGCGTTGAAATCGCTCTATAACCCCGTTCGAACGCTCCTGGAAACAGGAGGGACGCATAGCGGATGGTGGTGGTTGGATGTTACGGCGCCGTCGGCGGAGGATATCGAGGTGCTGTCTCGTATTTTTGGATTGCATCCGTTGACGACGGAGGATATTAAGACGCGGGAAACAAGAGAGAAAATTGAACTGTTCGGGCCGTATTATTTCCTCTCTCTAAGGCCGGCTTGCCAGATCGAATCGAATGAGAAGGTTCAGACGGCGTCGCTTAATGTGTATGCGGTTATTTTTCGGGAGGGGGTGCTCAGCTTCTCCCTCGACAGCAACCCCCACGCCGCCCACGTGCGCAGCCGCATCAAGGAACACCGCAGCCACTTGTCCTTGACTAGTGACTGGATCTGCTATGCTCTGATGTAAATCCTCCCCTGTTATTTATTTCTGGCTATCGATATAATTACTAACTGGGCTCTTGTTCGGCTGTAGCGACGACATTGTCGACGGGTTCGCCCCTTTCATCGACCGGGTCGACATTGGCGTGGAAATGATGGAGGAAAACGTCTCCATTACACGACCCGATGACATTGGATTGGCCCTCCAGCAGATCTATCACTGCCGCAAGGAGGTGAACCATATCCGACAGCTGCTCAACGATAAAACGGATGTGGTCCGCTGTTTCGCGCGCCACTGTGACGCGTTTGGGGCCGCCACGTCCCAAGTCACCCTCTACCTCAGCGATATCCAGGACCACGTCCTGACCATGATATCCAACCTGGATGCGGCGGAGCAGATGCTCTCTCGATCGCAGTCCAAGTACCTCAGCCAGCTCACGTTGGACTCCACGCGCATGCGGAACCAGATCATGGCTACCCTGGGTCGGCTCACCGTGATCGCGGCCATCGTCGTACCGCTTCAGTTCATTACGGGTCTTTTCGGCATGAATGTCACGGTTCCAGGCAAGGGGACGCCGGGTCTGACGGTGTGGTATAGTATTCTTGGAGCCGTTTTAGCCCTCGTCCTTCTCTTCCTGCTCATTGCCAAACGGATACGGGCAATTTAGTATAAGGAACCTCGGTGTCTTTACACGGATATAGACGATATTATTTGCTGTGAATATATATAAAAAGAGAAATAATTTAGATATCTGAGACATAGATCGTCAGTAATATATACGTTTCATCTTTAAACCCTTTCTTATCGTACAGGCGAGGAGTCAACCATATAATCGCATTACGTAAAAAAGGGCGTAATAATTTATGGTTAAATTTCCTAGCACAGTATATTGTCAATCTAGACACTTGATATATAAAGATGGCCTAGAAGTGTGGGAAGAAGATACGAGCGCCTCGAAACGGCTAGATCAATGGATTTCCCAAAACTGGGCACCAACCGCAACGAGTCGATTAAACAGCTGATTTCGCCCTCTCATACCCGTGAGATGGAAGCTCTGATCTGGCTCGATACCATTGATGATCAATCCATCCGCCGAGTCTTCGCTGCCCGCAGCCATCTCGATGATCAGCTTGCCCTTCCATCCGAGCCCCTCAGTCTTTCGCAATTCTCTGATGTCTGTGACGGGGATCTGGAATACGACAGAGCCCTTCTTCTGAGCCTCCAGTCGCAGATCATCCCCTAGCTTGGCAGACGAATACGAGGTAAAATAGATAACAGATACGTCCGGGGACGAGTCGAAGACCACTGTACCTCGTTTCCGTTCAAATTTGGCATCGAATGTCAGCGGGCCAAGGGGAGCTGAGACCCAACGGCTCCTGTCTAATAGTGAGAGGAGACCCTTGGCCTGGGCGGTGCCCGCGATTGCGAGGGCTCGATCGAAGGCGACATGGCCTTTCACGGCTGTGATGATTGCGCGCCGGACGAACTTCAGCACGCGGGCCCACTTCTTCCTGCGCTTGACTCCTGGGGTGGACTCTTTGTCATTCGGGGATTGGGGGTCGGAAGAAGCGGTGTTCTGTTGGTCATTATTGGTAATAGTCATTTGAGACTTTTTGCGCCGGGATGACCAGAAAGATTTCTTCTCCTTTAGGCTTGGCGGCGACGGCAATGGATTGGAGTTCCTTTCACGAACTCGGAGAAGCGCCAGGGTCAGTTGGGCATTTGTTGGGACCCCTTTTAGCAGCGTTCTAGATTTTGTTAGTTTGTTGCTTATCACTGAAGGGAGAACGCGTACTTCTCAAGGTCTAGATATTCTTTCCAGTGAGGGACCTTGTTGTTCATTAATTCCAGGCCCCACTCGATGACCGGGCCACCAAAGAAGGTGAACCCAACGGCAAACTGGGCAGTTTTTATGATCATATAGCTCGACAAGATAAGAGACACTAAGCAAGCAGATACTAGTACCCCTGCAAGCTGCAGCCGGGCCATTGTGAGATCGAATGGCGGGGATGGCGAAAGGAGACTGAATGGCATTAGCTTCTAAATCTGGATGGCAGTGAAAGGAATAACCCACTTGGAAATCTTCTCGCAGACGTCTGTTACATCGCTAAGAACAAGCATGGTTTGGCTGATCACTTTTGCTTGCTTCTTTTTGGAGGTCTCGGTCTCCTCAGTTGGAAATGTGGCAATCTCAAGGTCAAGAGACTGGGGCTCAGCAGTCACTGCTAAAGCATCTGGGTCTACAGGGGGATCTGCTGGAACGGGGGAGGCTTCCACGGCAGGGCTGGCAGCATCTAGAATCTGGTCGGGAGCGTCTTGGAATTCTTCTTCGGCTTGAGGAGCAGGGGTTGCAATTTCTTGTGTGGGACTCCTGCTGGGCTTTGTCTCGGAAAGCGCCTGGGTGACTTGGGGAGGAGGAGGAGGGGGGAAAAGGCGCGGGCGAAGCGGTGGAAAAAACACCAGCCCAAAAAAGAGCGCACAGAACACTGGAATGAGGAAGTCTGACAACCATGCAAAAAGATAGACCTGTACACTTTAGCTTTTGCTTCGCCTCGAGGAGGGCAGAAGGCTTTAGCATACTGCACCAAAGAGACCTGTCCGTCCTGGCTCCTTCCATGACCTCAACCGGGTGACATGGTTGAAGAAGGTGGTCACTTTCTGGACTACCGAAGTGTTGAAGCGCTCAATAGTTTTTTGCAGTTTCTCCGAGGGAAATTGCTCCACGGTGGTTCGATTAAGATCGAGTTCATGTTCACGAATTCGGGGAACGGCCTTGACGTGAGAGACTTGCTATTGGGGGTCAATTGTGTTATATTTGCCAAGCTTGTTCCTGAGAAACCTACCCTATTGAAGGACCGGACCAGTTTCCAGATGTCCTCGTCAAGCATTCCAGATATAAGCGTCTGCCCTACGGCGGTAGGAGGCGGCCTCCACTGGAATTCTGATGTCTTGGTGTTACCGGCCTCGGCGGGGCCAAAGGCTCCCGGCGGCACGGGGTTGGTCTCATCATGATTTGCTTCGCAGATGCCCTGCGCTTCAGACATTCTACGCTAGCAGGCTGCTAGCAGTTGAGTTTGTATCCGTGACGGTGGATCTGGAATTCTGAGGGTACTAGGTATCGGCTCCTGGAGTGGAGGGATGTTGGGGAAAGTCGGAGTGGGAGGGACGGTGACCACTGGCCGTCTGGCACAGGTGGCACTGACGGGACCCCTCGCAGTGCCAAGACGGCTAATACCGGCAAGGACGCGGAGAGACCCACCGTATTAGGCGCTATTCCCAACACGGTAAGCCGTCAACACATGATCGCCCCTCCCTCGTGCCTGATGCATGAAGAGAGAACAAAAAAAATTAAAAGACTCTGACTGATGGAGGATCGTGTTGCTTTGCTTTCGTAATACTCTATATACAAACAGATATGGACATGAAATGTGAGTCTCAACCATTGACGCTGGCACCCTTGGGCATCCCAATCCCCACGGCGGCCGTTGTCCCCGCATCGACTGGAAGAATGACTCCCGTAATCCAGCGCGCATGAGGCCCAGCCAGGAAGACCACGGCGGCCGCGCAGTCCCATCCATTGCCCTCTGTGCCGAGAAGACTTCTCTTGCGTCGGGCCTCGCGGGCCTCCTCGCTCATACCGTTGCCGTACATCATGGGAGTGTACAGCATCTGTCTCGTCAGTTTCCCATTAGGTATTCGTGTAGAGATGGACAGAAGAGAGAAAGAAAAAACTCACCCCCGGACACACGCAATTCACTCGAATCCCATCCTGTGCATGATGCGCCGCCATCGCCCTGGTCATGTTCACCACCGCCCCCTTCGCCGTCGGATATAGTAGATGTGGTGTTCCCCCCTTCAACCCCGCCACACTGCCCATGTTCACAATACTCCCCTTCGTCTCCCCCTCATTGCGCGTCATCGCCGGCACCGCATACTTGGCCATGACCACCATACTGGATACATTCACCTCCAGACCCTTGGCCCATGCCTCCATGTCCACCTCCACCGCTGTCCCCGGCGCACCCCCAATCCCCACATTATTCACCAGGATGTCGAGTCGCCCGAATCGCTGCAGGGCAGCCTGAACGACGGCCTCGCAGTCGCTGGCACTCGTGACATCTGCTTGGAAAGCGATGGCTTCCCCGCGGCCAGGCTTGGATGAGATCATGGATACCGTCTTCGCGGCCCAGTCGAGGTTGCGGTCGACGCAGATGACGTTGCAGCCATCGTCCGCTAAAAGGATGGAGATTGCGCGGCCGTTGCCAATACCGTCACCTAGGCAGCCTGCGCCGGTGACGATGGCGGTTTGGCCGGCCAGAGAGCGGGAGGGGGGTGAGGCTGAGATTTCGCTCATTTTCTTTTCTTTCCCTTCTTTTTTCGTTCGATGTACCTCTGGAACGTGTAGAGGAAGGTTTTCTTGGAATAATAATTATATTTTTTGTCTTAAATCAACGCGGGGGAGAATCAACTTAAATGGCTTTGGCTTTTGTACGACAGTCGGCACTTCGGTTAACCCTTTTGATGACATGGAAAAGAGCCGAACCACCCCAATAATGTCAGCCGCTGAACCCCTCATTTATGTTTAATAATATTTCTCTTATTAATAGCTGGGGTTGAGATCCTCGATATCCATTCCGGGGTAATTTCATTCCAAAGCACTGAAAGACGAAAAAAATGGCGGATTTCTCAGAATATACCGGGCCCAGCGACGAATGGGTCGCTTTGGAGAGCACTCTTCCTCCGGCCCCAACTCTCACAACGGAACAGCTCAAGGTGGCTTCGAATAAGGGTCGCGAGGAACTGGCAGCCCGAGAGATGGTTGAGCAGGGTATGCGCCCCTCCCACTTTATCTTTACCCCATATATACTAATGATGGTGATAGGTCTGGACAAGAAAGTCACTCTGAATGACTACACGATCCCAACCCGCGACGGCTCCGCCATTGAAGCGCGCACATACCGTCCTATCGATGTGAGCCCCTCGCAGCATCTCCCCGTCTACATCCACCTCCACGGCGGTGGCTTCCTCTTCGGCACACTCTCCTCGGAGGACTCCATCTGCGCACGGATTGTCGCTTCCCTAGCGGCCCATAACACGCCCGTCGTCGTTATCAATGTAAACTACCGCCATACGCCCGAGCACCGATTCCCCACCGCCTGGGAGGATGCAGAGGATGCGTTCCACTGGGTACACGAGAATCTAGCCAGCATTGGCGGCGATGGCGCGAATGTGATCATGGGCGGCATCTCAGCGGGCGCGTGGCTGACGGCCTCGACAACGCTAGCCCAGCACCTGGGCCGGGATGAAGCGCTCGCCTCTCGTCCGCGTATCAAGGGCCAGGTGCTCATGATCCCGGCGTTGGTGCACTACGATTGCTACGAGCCGCAGATCGCGCGGTTGAGGGACCCCAGTGTTTCGAGCTGGGTGAGTAACCGCGATGCGCCGATTCTGCCTTTGGATCGGGTGAAGCTCTTTACGGGGTTGCTGGAGATCCAGGGGGGGAAGGAGGTCGAGGGAGATCTGAGGATTAATCCGGGTAATGCGACGGCGGAGCAGGTGCGCGGTTTACCTCCTGCGACATTTGGGGTGGCGGGGAGGGATCCGTTGAGGGATGAGGGGTTGTTGTATGCGCAGTTGCTGAGTGAAACCGGGTATGTTTCTTTCTTTCCTTTCTTTTTTTTTGGTGAAGAGAGGTGAATGGGGCTAATGAAGTAGAGTGCCTACGAGGACGAATGTCTTCAGTGGAGTCCCCCATGGCTTCAGACGACATGCCGGGCTATCTGCGTCGAAGAAATGGGACGAGGTCATGGTGAATGGCATCAAATGGGCTCTCTCGGATCCGGTGTCAGAGCCTTTCGCAATTCAGGCTTTTTAAACGTGAAGGGAGATGGGGAGTGAATCTTATACAGCTGTGCCTTTAGATGCTCCATATAGTTCTACATAAATCCACTGGTGATCTTGGCTCATTTTCTTGTAGGACTTGCTCAGTCACTCTCAAGATCAGCCGCGGGGTGATTAAACCTCAGCATTAAGAGATGCTCTCCATTTAGACTTGTAAGACACCTAAACGCCGCATGATGTAAAAGCTGCCAGCAACCGGCGCTGGGCAGCTACCTACCTGCTTTATGTTCTGGAACGTTGGCGGGATGACTGGAATCTTGTTCGGAGCCGGCCTTGTTAGACAGACACAAGACACAGAGACACCTCCGAAAAAACCCGGGGGAATACCAATGCGAAGAAAGTAACCCCAAGAATAGATTCTTGGTGCGTCTGATGATATTCTTCTCCAATTCGATGTTGTGCCGAGGTTCAGCTTCAGCAAGAGCAATGGATCTGCCAGCCTCGCTTTCAGGAACATCATATTTCCGATACAGCCAAAAGCAGTTGTTTTTGCCGGGGGCGGTAATATTCTGCCGGCAACAGGTGGTCCCACCGCTTTCCAGCTGCTGATCGTGGGGGGAAGATGACAGGAAGCTCCGGGAGGCAAAGGAAAGCCGTCGAAGGTGAGAGCGTCATGAAGAATCGGAGTTGATGAGTGATATCGGCGGCAATAATAAGTCGTGTTTGGGACTTGCCAAATATGCAGGCCTTTGGTATGCTTTTTCCCTTGCTGTATCTTCCGCTGTTGATATACCCGTTATCTTCCGGCATCGTGATGACCTCATGCCTTGCACCCATTCCTTACCTAACTGACCATGAATAATTTCAGTTCCAAAGAATCGAAGGGTAGGTCAAGCTCCCGATGGAACCTGGAAAAAATAATAACGGTTAGGTATAGCCCAGGTTTGAACTAATTTTAAGGGTAAGCGAGCCCTCACCATATTATGCGCGCATCTCCGGAGCTAAGCTAACCCAAGACTTCCATTGTATTTAGATTATCGACCTCAATAATATCCCACTTGTCAGTGGAACGGCGTTTATAAAATGGCGACTACCCTCGTCGAGCGCGAACGAGCACCACGGAATGACAGATAAGGCAATTATTCTCGATCACAGAGCATCATGGAACTACCAGAAGACCCTACAGGTCCGGTTTACGATTGATCGAACCCAATGCCTTCAGGAATGCGAAATTCACTTTGATGTGATACAAGAGTTTTCAGTGGGAGGCCATATTGAGAAAAACCTGCTCGGACGGATCAGACTCAATCTCGCCGAGTATGTAGATAAAAGCGATGATGATGAGGGGATTGTACGGCGATATTTGATGCAGGATAGCAAAATCAACAGTACCCTTCGAATCGGGATCGCTTTGCACCAAGTTGAGGGTGAACGGAACTTTACTACGTAGGTGCCTTGCGATCTCTCTTCTTCTCCTGCTATTTTTTTCCTTTTTTTCACTTTTGTATCTTTACTAATGCGCCCCATTAAAATGAATCCAGGCCACCCCTTAAATCCGCCAACGCCTTTGGCGGAATCACAGGTGTGGTCGCCGCAGAGCAAGGCGAACCCGACGACTTAGGCCAGTTACCCTCCATCAACACCCAGACCCGAGAAGCCGCCGATATGCAAGAAATGTACCGACGCACCCTGGCTGCATCCTGGCCCTCCCGGTCCGACGACCTGCCAGCGGACAAGCTAATCGAAGAGCTTTTCTCCGGAACAGTCTGCTGGGCGGACCACCGCGACGCTGAACCGGCACAACACGTGGAAAACTATGCAGATTTGCATGATGATCCAAACGCACAAGCTGTGGCGCGGAATAATCGATTGTCCCCTGGCTATAAACAACAGGTGAAAAGTTCGGGTAGTCACTTCCGTAGTGGTGGTAAGGGGCTGGAGTTTTCTCCGGCGATTGAACATACGAGAAAGGGGGGGAGTATTGAGCACCAGCTTTATGATAATCCGAAGGGGAAAGTGTGGAAGAGTCATAAGACGGAGCATGAACTGTGTGAGTTCGATGTGCGTGAGGATTTACGGAGTTGGGATATTGTTGGCAAATAGGCAATCCTGATCTTGTTAATATTACTCGGGACAGTGTATGAATTTCTAATGCATTGTTGGTCTCTATCAATAAGGAAATTTATATAACATTATCGATCTCTGCAGAGCCTGGGCTTCGGGAAGTAAAGGGGAAAAAAGGATGCTAGGCGTCGGTGAATTTGCTCCTCGCCCTCAGCTTCCCCCCATACAAGTACAAAACCACCATGCCCACAATCCCAAGCGTGGACACACTCGCCAGGATAATCGCGCCATTTCGCACCCCTAGGTCTTGGTACATGTACGGGGTGACCATCACAAAAACCGCCGCTGTGGCAGAGCGCATGAAGTCGTTTGCTGCGAGGAGCGACGCGGCGTACCGGGGATACGACAGGGGTAGATACAGTAGTAAGGGTAGGAAGGTGATATTGATGCCGGTGGCGTACACGGATACCCCCGCCGTGGGGACAAGCCAGTGGATAGAGGAGCGGGCAGTGCCGGCGAACATGAAGAGGCCCGCCGTTATCAATGCGGTGGCGGGGATAGCGGGGATGAGGAAGTATTCGTGCTCCGGGGGAGGCTGGCGGGCTCGCGTGGCTCGGGTGGCGTAGAGGTAGATTGTGTAGATGAAGCCGCCAATGAGCCCACCGACGACGATGGCGAGAAAGGTGAGGCTGAGGGAATGGGCCGACATTCTGTAGTCGACTGGGTAGAGGAGGGGGAAGGCCGAGAAGAAGGAGTAGTATATGGCGTAAAGAAAGGAGGTATAGACCCCGACAAAGGTGATGGCAGGGTCTTTGAGCGAAATTTCGAGCGGTTTGGTGAGGCTTCCCAATAGTTGATCCCGGAGTCGGTGGTCGGTTTGCAGCTCTGCCGGCGCGAGAAGGTCCCTGTTGCCGGTCTGGCGGCGGAGGTGGTAGGCGCGGTGCACGAGGATGGTGCTGTGGGACGTTTCGGGGAGGAGAAAAGCTAGGGCAAGGAGCACGGGTATGGACATGATCACAATCTGCCAGAACGGCCAGCGCCAGTCTGAGGTCACGGCGTAGCTGGCGAACAGGGGGGCCACCGCTGGCGCACAGGTGATGCCCTCGACCCAGACGAGGTAATTGTAGGGCACCGCTGTCTGGGGGAAGATGTCCTGGATTGAAGCCCCGGCGGTCGCCAGACATGGGCTTCCAAAGAACCCCTGGAAGAAGCGGAGGACCAGGATACCAGCGAAGTTGTCGACGAAGCCAAGCGTAATGGAGATGGCTGTGAAGACAATGAAGGAGAGGATGTACGGAGGGTTGCGTCCAAGCTTGGGCATTTCACTGAGAGGCGACCAAAACAGGGGACCAACGCCATCTAGAACCGCATAGCCGTCGTTCAGTATTCCAGGGTAGATGAGATAGGAGAGAGAAACCCACAGCCAAGTACGTATAGCGCCAGGGTGAGAGAGACGACCTCCGTGGACTTGCCATAGCGAATAGCCATCTGGCTGTAACTCATCGTGCAGATCGCCGACCCGCAGTAGACGACGAAGGAGTATATCCTGCTCCGGTAGTCGACTGCGTTAGTTCTCTCCTTCACACCTAGGTATCAGTGTATGCAAACGTACGATAGAACTGCTGTGACCCCGATTTTGGCCTGGATTGGCCAGTTCTGCGGATGCTCTGGGTCGCTGGGTCCATTCCACGAGACCAGAGTATGGTTTTTTGAGTCTTTTCGGAGCGCATCCTGACAATGTATACTGTTTTTTCCCTCGGAGGCCTGGTTCTGGGTTTCAAGGGCATCAACATCCGCGTGCGTTGCGGCTTGCTGGAGCGAGTACTGCCCACTGGAGAAGAAGCAGATAGCCTGCCCTAACGCAGTTTCACGGAACCAAGGACGCATCATTCTGTAGAGGTACAGTGCGAGAAAACATTTTCCTTCTTTATTCCGGGGATCTTATTATATGCTCCTACCACAGGGGGTCCCAGGCAACTATAGGAGAACCTTTTGCCTCCAAACCCGCCCAGGGATCTCCAGGCGTGCAACATGAAGATCCTGTTCTCCTGTTTTCATATTTCTTAGTGTAGGTGTGGTCCTGACTTGTTCGACGAGTGATGGCGCCGTTTGATCGCTTCAGGCTGCATTGTTCCTGCAAAGGAGAATTCCATCAATGCACGAGGCCCAGTTTGGTCAATGAAGATGTCGGAGAGTGACTCAAGGAGTAAGGTCCAACCATTCCCAGGTGGATTTCTCTTTCTCTCAGTCTCGGCTCTGGTCGCGACCATGATTCACATTGGTTTTGGTGGGAAGCACAGGATACCGAAGCATCGATTTGGCATCAACCAAGCCCAACGCTGCAACTCCCGCTTAGTGTTTTTGGAGATACCACCTCCCCTGTGTTTTACAACCCACGTTGAGGTTGTCATTTTCTCCCCAACCGAAGTTTAATTAAATTAAATATCTAGTAAGATCTCTGGTATCTCAGGCTTGTACTCCTTATCCAACCACCGGGATTTTAGTTGCCGAACGAAAGAGCCCAGTTCGCGCGAGTCGCGGCCTGTGTTGAGTAGAGCAGCGTCAAGTGTACCAGCTCCAGCCGGATCTCTCCCCTCCCAAGATAGGATGCTAAGAATAATATCACTCTTAGTGCAACCATGAGCAGCGCCCAGTCGATACCACTCCATAGCCAAGGCCTGATACTCGTGTATAGGGCGCGCGCTAAAGAATGATAAAAGAAGGCTGATAAACCCTGTGCTTGGCCCACTTACGGGCGTGTCTTTATTGATTTCCCCCTCTACCACTGGCTTCCCTTTCTTCCCCAACCGCGGATAGCGCCCAAGGAAGGTAAGGTAGTAAAAATTACCTAGTTTCCTACACGCCTCCGCGTTCCCCGCGGTTGCAGCCTTGCCCATACATTCCTCATACGCGGCAAAGTCCCCCCTTTGCATCATCAGGCCCGCGTATCGGACCAATGCAACCGGATCCTGATACTCGAGTGCCCCGCCACGGATGACGGTCTCTTCATCTTCCCCCATCCACTGGTCTGTATTTTTGCCTTTTTGCTTCCCAGCGTGCAACCCCCTCAACCATAAATATATTTCCCACGGTGACTCCACACTGGCCACTAGTAGATTATCTCCACCAGAAAGAGCAGTCTGACTGGGCTCGATCATCCCCATGATCTCCTGCACGAGCGCGAGAGCCTCGTCATACCGACCCCGAAGACCAAGGACTTTGGCGTGCACAAGCATAGCGCGCGGATCACGCTCCTGTATAGCAAAGGTTTCAACTTGTGATAGAAGCATAGTGCGGACAGGTGCGGAACCCGATTCCTTGGATCTGTGTATGTACCGGGCTGCGGTGATGAGGACGGCCACCCGCGCGCCGGCTTGGGCGCAGGCGGAGAGGACCCATTGGCGGAAAGGTGGGTCTGCAAGTGAGACGGAGATTGCATGGCCAATTGTAAAGGTTGTATCGAGGTCTTTTAAAGTCATAGCTAGGGTTAGATCAATTGTGTTTTTGCCCGAGCGTCGAGTTCAAGCTTGTAGATACAAGAGAAAAGAGAAGGTATGAGACGCACCGTAGTAGATACGCCGGACAGAGGCCACGGATGGGGCTTCAGTGTAAGCAGCCCGTAGTATATCTCTAGCAACTTGCATGAATGTTTTTGCCTCTATGGATTTATCTAGCATCCCCTGCAGTTGGAGCTCGGCTAGAACCTCCGGGCCCTTCTTGTGAAGTAGCTTGAGGCGGGTGTCCAGATCGCCCCGGACCGAGACACTGAGGAGACCATCGCTTGAAAAAGAAGGTTGAGATCGGACATTTTGAGATCGTCTTGTCGCTGGTGATCGGGCGGCATTGAGACCCGCACTGGTATGGAAGGGTTTATGATGGCGATTTAGTCCATGGTATTGGGTGGGGTAGTTGTGCTTGTTCCTCAGCGCGGGAGCCGGACGGAGATGCGGACATCGGGATGTGAATAGAGGATTTAATGAGCCCCATGTCCGGAGGGGATTGGGAGGACGTGCTCGAGACATGGTTCGTTAGGAGAAGCAGTTTTAATATTATTGGTTTGGAGGGACGATTCATTCATCCTCGGATCTGCGCCGACTGCTAGAAAGGTCACTGCCCGGTTCCGTACCAGCAAACGCCAAGTCGGACTATCGGTTGTCCCGACCCGCCCTCGTTCGTGCCCCAGGCTGCCAGGCTGGCCAACTGCAGTGGCTGCCACTGCATCCTGGAGCTCCTGCTGAAAGTGGAGCCAGCTTGACGCCAGATCGTCTCCTCCTCTCGTAAGAATAATAAGAGTCGCCACGGGAACCCAGAGCGGCCGTTTACATCGACTTCGTTTGCGACAGGCGCACGCTGGGACTCACCTTGACCCTAGACTCAGTAAATTCAGTGAATACCCATCCAAAATGGCGCAGTACTTTTTCGACCTCCTCTACAACTTCACTGATTGCATGTGCTGTTTTCCCAGCTCGCCGCAATTGAAGATCAACAACCGCAGCTTTAAATTGCTCCGGCTCCTCGGGGAAGTATGTCTGGAACTGCCGCTTCCCTCCTTTCCTTGCCCGTATTGTTGCTGACATGCCAGTGAACCTGTGCTTCTAGGGTGGTTTTTCCTATATATACCTGGTCCAAGATAAAGCATCCTCCGAGCTGTTCGCGTTGAAAAAGATCCGATGTCCGTTGGGTCAAGAGTCTGTTTCCCAGGCCCTGAAGGAGGTGGAAGCATGTAATCTCTTTACATCCACGAGCAATATTATCCACTCGGTAGATCACTGTGTCTCGACAGAATCGGGGTCGAAATTCCGTGCCGATGGCGGCGACGCGGGCTCGAAGACCGTTTATATTCTACTGCCCTACTATCAAAGGGGGAACCTTCAGGATGTGATCAACGCGAATCTTGTCAACCACACCCGATTTCCAGAGAAGCGTCTCATGGTTCTCATGCTTGGGGTCGCTAAGGCTCTTCGTGCAATGCACCAGTACCGAGTGAAGAGTGGATCCGCATCGACCGGCAAACCCAAGGCCAGCAGGAGGGAGGGCAAGCAAAAGGATACGGAGGTTGGGATGCGGATGCCCAAGGGCAAGCAACGAGGTACTGCAGAGGACGACTCGGAAAATGAACCGCTGATGGATGATGAGGTTACCCAGAGCCAAGAAGGCGTTCAGGAGGGTGACGTGCGCCCATATTCCCATAGGGACATCAAGCCCGGTAAGAAGCTTACCCTTGTCGTAGAACCGACTGAAAAAATAAACCAAAAATGCACTCCAAGGTCCGGATTCTAATAGTCGCAGGTAATATTATGATTGATGACGATGGAAAAACACCCATTCTGATAGATCTTGGGTCCATTGCGCCCAGCCCGATCGCCATTACCTCGCGTTCACTTGCTTTGGCCGTCCAAGATACTGCTGCTGAGCACAGTACGATGCCGTATCGCGCACCGGAACTTTTCGATGTCAAGACTGGTTCAATTATTGACACCAAAGTGGATATATGGTCCCTGGGCTGTACGCTCTATGCATGCCTAGTGGGTAAGAGCCCGTTCGAGGCTCGCAGTGAGGAAACCGGAGGCAGCTTGAGCATGTGTGTTCTGGGTGGGGACTGGCGGTTCCCGGATGAAAAACCGGGCGCCAGTAAGGGTAAGGGGAAAGCTGGCGGAGATGACAGCCAGAAAGACGGCGCAGCGTCTATTAGTGCGCCAGTGAAAGAGGTCGTTCGGAGGTGCCTTCAAGTCGAGCCTTCTGACCGTCCCGATATCGACGAACTGATCCAACTTCTCAAGGAAGTTATTGTGCAGCTTCCCGAGGATGATATGAGTGGCGAATTGAGCTGAGATATCTCGCTGCCCAGATCCCATTCCCCTTATCAGTATTATTTTTAACTTGCCTTTTCTTTTCTTTTCTTTTTACCCCTTTGATTTCACATGTTGCCCCCCGAATTCACCGGGCGTTGCTCAAATAGCGTGCTCATTGATTATTACTCTACCCAATATTCATCGGATTGTACTATAGGAGCCATTTCATGAACATATTTTTCAGTCTCTTCCCCTCCCTCCTCCGTGGAATTACAATTGGTTCTTGACGATAGTGTGTGCGTGGGTTTTTCCGTTTATACCCCCTCACTGTAATATTTATATCTTCCTCAAATCTTAAACTAACTCGCTGGTTATAATCACAGTTAACATTAAACAAAGTGTAGATGCCGTGTATCCATCTGTATTATCTATCTATTGCATAATATATGTTTATATGGGCCGTATGCTCAAATGCTGGGGCGATAATCATCCATAATCATCAAATCTATCATCTTTTCGCCTCTTGTTATTTCGATCTATTGAAGACGGTCCGGGAGATCTTCTCTCCTCCACTCCGTCGCCTGGAACCGTAGCGTAGGCTCCCGGAGGAACTTTGCATTGCGAACCAACCGCACCTCTGCCGCTTTCGTCTTTCGTAGATGCTCGCGTTTCTGCTTCTCCTCTTCTCCGAGTTGCTGGTACTGTTCATCATCGAGTTGAGATGCCGTAGCACGGAGCTCTGCATCACGTGCCACCATGGTCCTTTCCAGGACATTATGCATACTAGCTAAGACTGTAACGGTGGCCTTGGCGAGTGGGAGATCGGTAGGCTGCACGTCATCTGGGGAGACCCAGGATTTGGTAGAGCGAAGGTCCGGACTAGCTGCGAAGACGGCCTCGCGGAGACGGGCCACGGTTAGGGCGGCGAACATGTCACCCGTGCCGCTGAAGAAGCAGTCCAGCGCGGGGATATCAACGCGGAACAATCGGGGGGAGCAATCAGAGCGAATGGTTGAACCGATAATGGTGAGGACGTTTGCAGGGGTGGTTGAGCCTGTGGCGAGGGAAAGTTTGGACAGTTGAACGGAGGTGATGATAACATGGGGAACATTGTAGGTAGTGTGGATAATCGTGATAGCCTCGGCGAGAGTGCTGAGAGAGGTGATTTGAATACCGGAGAGAACTCTAGCGAAGGTATAAGCGGTCTGTATTCTTGAAATTGGGAAACAGGAAAAAGAATGAAAAGGGGGGGGGTTTACTCGGCTTCAAACTGATTGGGGAGGATTAGGTCGGCATGCCGAATAATATCTTTGTACGCGGGTACAGCGTCATCATTTACATATAGACGGCCTTGGTCTCCCATGACCGGATCCAGAACTGGGGAAAGTCAGTGATATGATCAGGAGAGTGAAGTAAGTAAATATTATTTAAAGGAAGGGGGCAGACTTACCCCAGAAAAAGGAACCTGGATTATTTGCGGCCCTGCGTTGTAGGTCTTGGCCAATGGCACCGACGGCCTCAATGGCGGCAGCACTAGGAGCGTACCCAGAGAGCATGACATCAAAATCGATCAAATTATTCTGACACAGGCCCTCATAAAGTGCCTTGATTTCTTCTGCGGTACTCCTGGTGCCTTTGAATTGTCGATACCCGGTATGATTACCTGGTGTGAATGGATTAGAAGGAAACCTTGAAGGGGCTTTGAGGGCACCAACTGAAGTGAACAGTATTTAGAGAGGCGACATCACACCCTAGGAGCTGCATGACCAGGGTTGCCATCTTATTGCCTACATGACTAGACCAGGTCAGCGGCTGGAGGGGTAACCAGGCGGGGTAGCTGATTAAGAAGAAATAAGGAGGGTTGAGAAGACCCATTGGGTGGTAATTTTCATTTGGATATATCCGCAAGAAGGTATATTAAGGAAAGGCATACCCATAAACCACCTGAGTGCGGTTAGCTTTGCCGCAAAGTAAATCCAGGGTGGGAGTAGAGGCACGGGCTTACATGGCTGGCGATCGCGAGGACCCTTGTTTCCGGGACAAGATGGTCTTCCGACATCATTAAGGGGAGAGAAAAGAAGAAAAGGAAGAAAAGCCAAATAGGATAGGAAGGAGGATAGAAAACGGGTTAGAGAGATGATGCTGGTTGTAACCGCATAGACGAGATTGGTCGAGTCACCGCGGCGTCCATGAGGATGATGAGCGGCCCAAGGAAAATGTTGATGATGATTGGAAATGCCGACTGAGCAGAGTGGAGACGCCCCTTCGGATCCTGATTGGATGTTCTCTCCTTGTCTTGGAGACATCAATTCTGGGGTATCATCGCTGCCTCAGGCAAGCGCCAGTAACCGAAGGGAGAGCGAGGGAAACCATGCAGGTGAGGTCAAATGCTACTACCACATACCTACTTCATAGAACTCCTTCCTCCCGTCCTACAGTCCTTAAATTCACACAGAGCGTACACTGGTGTAATCACGTGTTCGAACCTCGAGCAATTGCCACCGCCACCAGAAATATCATCCGGATCTTTCCTCCGAACATTGTGGGTTTGACGCCAGACACTTCCATACTATTCTCGCCAGTTAACGAGTTTAGCGATCATCATCACAATTAGAGTCATATATCTACTGTACAACAACCAGTACTCTATATCTGCTAGTTTTCTCATCAAGGTCCGTTATTAATATTGCTTCTGATTATCATTATTCCCGTCACGGCCAACATCTATAGCGAAAACAGAAGTGGTGTTGGAGAGCCAACCGGAGCTTATTTTGCACGACCCCTCGCAGGCTCGCAGCACGGGTTTATCGACATACGGACGGGAAACGTGTGGGTGGTGATTTAAGGGAAAATAAGCCGTCGGAATCGAGTTTCAGTGACCGATGATTCGCGATCAAGGTCTGAATAAAACCATCCATCAGCCACTCTTACCTCGTCCGTCGTACCCGACCACTGAGGGAAGGCATAGGAAAGGAAAAGGGAAAGAAAGAACAAAAAGCCAAGTGGTTAAGGTTTTCTTATCAGCCAAAGTCCTCGAGCGAGTCTAGAACTTTGGATATCGCCTCCCCTCGTTCGTCATCGATAGGCCAACGGCCGATTCGCCCGCCCTGCAGAGCCCTATCCTACAACCAATAAACAGCTCAGCTACGACCCTGAAATCTTGAGAATAGGGATAAGCAGCCTAGCAGCTACCAGCCGCTGGTGAAGACTCAGCAATAAAAGCCCCCTTGGGAATCCACCCTGCATCATGAGTCCCCTCCCCTCGTGGATGCTTCATCGTAAATCCTGAACAGGGAAGCTGGGCTTTAGGCTGGGCTAGTCCATCCTTAAGAGGGCCCAGCCCGTTCTAGTGGTATGGCAACTCCCTATAGTGGCGTAATTCTACGGCACCATTCTTGCCAGAATTAAGTCTCCTGACGTTACCATGACGTTTCCCCTCCCTATGAATTCACGCAGTCCAGCAAAGTCTGAACTCCCAGCCCAAAGCCCTGATATACTAACATATTACATATATGGACTCGTTAGGGAACAGGAATAACCTAGATACCACTGTCACAAGACCGCCGCACAATAATATGACTGGCGTAGGTAGAAGTTGAAGCGCTCGCTCCGGCCGAAAGGTGGAGACCGGATGTGATCTACAACGGTCGTCATTCAAACACTGTAAACGATATTTAGCTCGGTCTAGATCGGGAAATAGAACTCCTTAATTATTTCCTCATTGAGTGCAACCCGAGACCTTGTCCTGCAGCGATTTTTCGTACATTCTAATCCAGATCAGGGGCGGCATCTTCTATTACCCGTCCACTCGAAGGCGACGCTAGGCCTCCTTACCGACAAGCATACTTTTTTTTTTCTTGATTTAATATCATAGCATCATGATCGAGAAATTCGAAATGGGAGGGGAAGGCAAGAAATTTTTCAAACTCTCCTGGCACAACCGTGGAAATACACGCCCGGAATCCCGTCCCAATCCAGTGACCCGAATCGCCCTAGGTTACGCCATCTAATCCAGGGCTTCAGGTATGGCACCGTCCTATAATTAAAGTTAATTGGACCCGACCGTGCCCATCCAAGGAACAGTTACAGAGCGCTTATCCAACCGCCGACACCAATGTTATTGGTGGACTTGAGCAGGGAGATGTATGCCTCACGTTTTAAAGTTGATTAGATCTTCCCCGGCCGAAAAGAAGGACCCCGACAAGCCCAGGGTATGGAAGGTTTTTTTCCCCAGTCCCCCAGAGTACGGACTACCTACAAATAAGCGACCCCGTCCAAACTATGGGGTGAGAAAGAAGTATATAATTTCTTTTCTATCGAGAATCCTGCCTTGATCGTCACCGACATGACACAGCTGATGGAAGCATACATCCCGAGGCAATCCCGCCAGGGACAGGACAGTCTTTCTACGGATGGTAATATGGCAGACTACAACCAGATGCTACAGGCTGCCCAAGCCAATATCCCTCTGGAGGGCGCCTCGTACTTGCCTGATCTGCAGAATCACTGGTCTCCTACGCCGCGCAACATGGTAGCTAATCACCAATTGTCCGGAGCTACCTATCCTCTGGAGCTACTTGGGGATTATGCAGTTGCCCCAGGCCTTGACTATAATACTTTGGTATCAAATGTATTGCCCTTCGAAGCTTTCTCTCTCTTGATTGGAATAACACTTGACTAATTCCAATTAGGCATCCCTCAACGATCTCTCCCAACCGCTGGTCACCATCCCAGGGTCCTACATCGACCCGGTGGATTCTACAGGCTCCCGGCCACCACAAGGGAAACTAGAACGGTCAGCATCCTGGGCATACCCCGCCTCTTCCATCCCAGAGACACCCCGAATGCCCACATTAAACCAGCGACATTCCGCCCCCGCATCCGCCAGCCAAGGCACATCCCCCTCCCAACGCACAAAAACCAACCATCGACGAGCATCCCACAACCTCGTTGAAAAACGGTACCGCATAAACCTCAACTCCAAATTCAGGAAACTCGAAGAGGTCGTCGTGAAAGGTACAGAGCCGTACACCACACAAAGCCCGAATACGTCGACTGGCCGACACCATCAGTCACCCAAGGCCTCGATCATTGATAGGGCTCTAGGCTATATTGAAAACCTCCAGGGTGAGATTGACGTTCTGAAGGGGAAGCTTGATCTTATGGAGAAGCCCAGTGGGGAGGAAGGGGTTTTGGATCTCCAGACACTCCAGGTGTCCCGAGATGCTACAGTGAAAAGTTGATGTTGATGTAAGATCTAGAATGGGGGGTTCATTTGTCTTTTTTTCAATCACCCCCTTTTTTTTTTTGGTTTTTGACTTCACATGGTGTTATTAGAGGCGGAGCACAAAAAAAAAAAAAAAAAAAAGGGGGTATTTGTATTTCTACAAGGTAGTTCACCTCATAGCGAGAGCATGGCATAACAAATTGGCTCGCATCAAATTCTATTAGACTTGTTTAATTGGCCATCGCATTTCGCACTTATGAAGTATACGAGAGGAATATATGACAAATTTAGTAACCTAAAGAGGTACCAGAATTTCAAAGCTAGTTGATCAAGTCAAGAACTTGGCAACAGTAGGAGAGGTAAGGTAAAAGGTAAGGTAAAT
This sequence comes from Aspergillus biplanus, assembly GCA_027569045.1. NCBI lineage: Eukaryota > Fungi > Ascomycota > Eurotiomycetes > Eurotiales > Aspergillaceae > Aspergillus > Aspergillus biplanus. Next base: position 71,044 of record JAPDEJ010000005.1, on the reverse strand, counting down.
ACTGAAAGGTAAGGGAAAATCGTGGAAGGGCCCGAACTTCAAAGCCACCTGGTTGGCAAGGAATTAAACTTGCAGCTGACGTCGAGATGGGGATTTCTCCGAACTAAATCCAGTTTAAGAGTAGCATACGAAGTCAAATATTGATTTTCTAATCATACTCATATACCTGGCTTTCCTTCCCTTGTGGCTCTCTCCAGTCAATATTCAACAGACCAAATTGCAGTAGGCGTAGAAGTAACAAGAGGCGGTCCACAATGCATAAGGTGTTTTCGAAGAGTTATTAACGTAAGCTGTAAAATAGTAGGCCCCATCAGAGCTGAAGACGGATATTTAATATTACTTATTCCAACACATTTCATTGGATAGCAGCTTTCCTGGTTATCATCCGCAGAAGCCGTTGTAAAACCAAGCAAAATCTGCTGTCAAACATGATGAAGCACTCGCACTCCCTGGGCTCAAGTTTTTCTAACGGGTAGAAGAGGTCCCTCATGTACAGCTCACCCGCCATAGATTGAAATGCAAGGTGACCCTTTGTAATAATAACGCGTGAGTACTGCAGTAAAAGCACAGTATCGAAAAGGGAAAAATAGACTGGATAACTGAACAATATTTTGGTGACGTAATTACTATGAAGCTCTGGCCACAAACAAAGAACATTAAACTTTGGTAGCTGACAACACAAAGCTAAACGGAAAAAGCTAATTGTAGTAGTCACGCGCGCCTGCCAGAGGAAGAGTCCTCCCGCAAGGAATCGCAGATCGGGATCGGGATCGAAACAGGGAGATGATTCCTTGTTAAACCTTCGTAACGACGATGGGCCGTCAACAGCCTCATTATTCTTTTTGTCGGGGTTTTTCTTGTATTCCGGTATCAGTTTCCCCTCTCCGAAACACTTACATGGCCAACATTCCAATAATAATTCGGCTCCATTGGCGTAATGAGCTTGATTGGCTGGTTGATGGATATCCCCAATCTCGTCCTCTCGTCCTCTGGCCCTTGGCCCATCATGCCTGAGACTGATAGGCTCTCTGGGTTGCGGGAAACATTGTTCTGGTATGCCCGCCTGCTTCCATTTCCGTTAAAGTGTGGTTGAAGCTTGAATCCTAACTGGCCGAGTTTCTTCTTCGGGCAAATATTCTGCTAATGCGCTTTTCCACAAAATTCAAACCCTGCTGCGTCCTGACGGTGTGATAAGAGTGCACAGTCATCTACTCCGGTAAGATAAATTTAATGGCCGGAGTGGAGATCCGGGGACAAAAAGAAGCCCCCGATATACAACGGGCATCCAATGAGCATCCTGGAGTTATCGATCATGTCTGAACTTGTGCCCAAATAGGCAATTGAGAGGCACCTGGGCACCAGGGCTGGGCGGAATCCCGAAATCCCCCCACTCAATCCAACCCCGCAGTCCTCCTATTGACCAATCATAGAGCCCCCCGCATAGACTCCCCCACACCCAACCGGCATTATGAGCGCCCCAAGTTGCCGCCCCCAGAAAAACAATTCATCGACCGGAGAGAGACAGGACCCTGGCATCAAACACATCTTCACACCAAATTTAATATCCGCTGTGAAAAGACATATTCCGATGGCTTCGAATCTATCCTCCCCTGCTCCGGGCGACGCGTTAGGTGATTTCCCCTCCAGATCGCCCGAAGGCCTTCCCCAGAACCACCTAGATCACACCAGCCCCTCGACGGACCAAGTAATGAGACGCACGACGCAAAATAAACGATCGAAATATATTGGACGGGCATGGTATGGACATTGCATTAGCTATCTCGCCGTTTTTTACCCTGTTAATTGATTGATTGATTCCTTTTCTCGTCATAGAACACGAGACTGATGTTATACTTAGTCAAAACTGCCAACGACGTAAGGTTAAGGTGGGCCAGCCTCCCATCCTTAAGCAATTCAGATGGTTAAAGTAGTATCAGGGCTGACAGGGCATGCTTCACAGTGCTCCGGAGAGGATATCTGTCTCAACTGTCGGGTACGAGGCACAACATGTATATATATGCCCCGGGGTCGCAGGGGACGGCGACAAAGAACAGATAAGGCGACAACTAAAAAAAGGTATGAATCCTTATATCCGCAATTACCCCTCTATCAGATCGGTGGCTTACCGAGAGAATAAAAGAGCAAGTCAAGAGACCGGCCGGGAAAAGTCTAGCCAGCAGTCAACCACTCTGCTATATCCCGGTAACCCTCATACAACAGATCACCAGCAACCGTCAAGGTACCGCACCGCACCTCTTCTTCCTACCTCTGCTGGATAAATATCTGATTTCAACTTTAGAAAGGAGCCCTATATCAACCTAACGCACAGTGATAAGCCACTCCTTACCTGGGAGGACGATACGGACGCCTACAATGTTGTTGAAGCAAACTCCAGAAGCATCTCCCTCTCCTCTCAGCTTCAATGCTTGCGTGAGCTAGCCCAGTCCTCTCAAAGCCGACCAAGCACGGCACCGCAAAAGCAATATCCATCTTATTGTCAAAGTTATCCAGTTGAGCTTCCTCGTCCCGCCAAAGTGAAGGCGCTCCTGGATGTCTACTTCCGCGACCTGGACTCATTCTTCCCATTTCTGGACCGCGAAGAGACCGAGGCACGATTGCACACCACCCTAGGGGGACTTGGGTACACCGACAACCAATACATCCTTGATGTTGATTTGAAGAGCTACTCAACAATCTCCCTTCTCTGTAACATGCTCGCGGTGGCTGAATGCTTCTGCCTCCCAGAGCTCCAAGCCAACGATCTACGACCCGGATGGTCAATGTTCCTCCGCGGCTCCAAACTAAATCAGTTATGCTCCTCACTGAAATATGTTGACCTGGACCTGATCCGCTACCATGCTCTGAGCGCGGAGTACCTCATGCAATCAGAGCTCCTCCGTGCCGCATCCCAGGCCATCTCCAGCGCCGTTCAACTGGCCATGCTCGCCCGCCTTAACGACCAGCGCTCCTGGGGCCGCATTTCCAGCTGTGAGGCCCGAAACCGGAAGATGCTCTGGTGGACGATCTATTTTCTCGACCGCAAGATATCCCAGCGCACAGGCCGACCCTACATTATCCGGGACACGGAGGTGGCGGTCGCAGATTTTTACCCCCTCCCTTGTAGTGTACCGGTGATGGACTGGGCAGATCACTATATGCAAGCACTTGTAAATTTGGCGAGACTATGGTCGCAGATATGGGATAGCTTCTTTGCCGCCGCGGCCCAGAAGACATTGGATTGGAAGGAGGTGGAGGTTATGGATACGCGGATTCTAGTAGCGCAGCAGGAACTGCCTGCTGAGCTTACCTGGGAGACTGATTTGCTCAATAAGGAATATATTGCCCAGGGGGAGCTGGAGCCTCATATTCGGCGTCGATTGGCGATCTTTATTGTATGCCTCCTCTCCCGATCTGGGGATATAGCGCGGAAGATATGCTGACTGGAGACTTTAGAGACTGAATCTATTACGGCTGATGATTCGACAGAACCCGCTACAGGCGAACGAGCAGCGGACCATCTCGCAGCAACTGTGCGTGTCTCTAGCCGCTCAAACTGTAGAGGCAATTGCAGCCTTTACAGATCAATACTTGAGTATCATCCCGTGCGGATTCTTCTTCTGCACTGCATTGATCGAGTGTATCTATCACCTGATTATATCCATCCAAGACGCCCCGACAGAAGAGGAGCGCTCTACCAGTATAAACGCCTTCCAGCTCTCTTATCAGCTGCTGGCCCAATTCTCCAAGACACTGGACACCGCAAAGCGAGCTATCCGTGCTCTTAATTCTGCTATCTCCCTGCAGTCAGGACTGAATATTGTTCTCGAGGGAGAGAACCATAAGATCCAACCCGCCTTCAGGGACGAGGATGAGAGGGGTGATTTCTCTGCTTCTGCAGCGGCCCTCCCTGACCTGGATGGAATGGACCTTTCCAACCAACTGTCGCTGTATCATGGGGACGATGACCCGTTTAACGCCTTACTATCATTCCCCTTCGCGGGGTTTGGGGAGGAGGCGGACTCCGAGATATTGAATGAGGGTGGTGAAATGGGAGTTTCGCTTGAGATGGGATCACCCTTTTGGAATATTATTTACGATGCGGAGTTAGAACCGGATGGGAGTCCTAGTGTGGAGTGACGGTGGCTTTCCAACTCTAAGAAGAGTATCACTTGACGGCCTTTTCACACATGATAATTAGCCTGAACCCGGCCCCGGTGCAAGTGGTGGTAGATGGGAATAAACGGGAGTATCATGGCGTGAAAGCCAGCGTTGCGACATTTGAGTCGAAATAAACCTGATGAGATCAATAGACAATCAAGCTTCGTGCAGGGGCGAAGCGCTCGGTATATGAGGACCACGAACGTAGGCTGTAGAACGGACGGTTGTAATAGTCCACGAAAAGATTAAGCACGGGAAAAGGAGAAAGTAAAGGAAGTGTCCCCCACGGTGGGCTACGAAGACTATTTACACTGTGGACGGATGGCAAAGGAAAGTCCGACAGCAACAAAGGATAAACGAAGGCGGTATGATAGGGCAATATACCCCAATTTTGGGGGTATTTCTATTACCGTCGTGTGTCATCGTGCCGTGCCGACAAGTACATTCCAAATAATTCGTGGCGGTGTGCCACTGACAGGTATCATACTGCACCCCGAGCGGGAACTGGGCGATTATTTGACCACAACCATGATTAGAAGGCGTGCAAGTAAGGGGTTTTTTCCGGGCTCACCTGCGTACTTGGTGGGAGTTATGGTCAATGATAAACGGAATAATACAGAGCAAGTGCGAGGCCGACAGCCGAGGCCATGCATGTTACCGTATATTACGTCGTTTGTTACGTCTCGGGCGGCATTGACCATCGGCTTTCCTACAAAGGACTCCTCTGCCGATGCGCTTCTCCATCTGTCTCACCCCCCCGGTGAACCAATCTTCGGCTCAGTGCCTGGCCCACCTGCTCTCGGCTGATTCTGCGTAAGTCGACCTTCCCCAGAGCCGCGGTTGCTTTCTACTTGTGCTCGCTCTCCGGATTTTATTATATAGCACGGGGCGCGTGGTCGTGGAGAAAGAGCTTCCCTTGATCTTTTCTTCTCCGCAAAAATAAAAAGGCGTCTTCTTTATTTCCCTCCCACCTTACACACATCTGTATTTCGCCATGTCTTCACCTCAGCAACGACTGTCTTCTATTGCCGGCCAGCTCTCGGGCTCCAGCGCTGCGGCTGCCAGGCAAAACATTCTCGCTAAGAATGCCGATGATATTGTATGTTTAACTCGATTCGTGTCATACTAGAATATTCCTGTTTTTTACCGTTGCTGAATATTCTTTGAACTAGGTGATTACACTCGCAGTCCGCACTCCCCTCACAAAGGCCAGAAAGGGTGGATTAAAGGATACCGGACTCGATGACATGCTCGTTTCCCTGCTGACGGTATGGCGCCCCGCTTATCCCATGTGTTGACTCGGGATGGGTCTAATCCGATAATCAGAGTGTCCGTGAGAAGTCAAACCTTGACCCCAACCTGGTGGAAGATGTCTGCGTTGGCAACGTGCTCTGCCCCGGACAGGCCTACGTTGCTCGCTCGGCCGTTCTCGCGGCGGGATACCCCGTGACTGCCGCCTGCTCTACAGCCAACCGATTCTGTTCCTCTGGGTTGCTGGCAATCCAGAACATCGCCAACCAGATCACCGCTGGTTCGATCGATATTGGTATCGCGGTTGGAGCCGAAAGCATGAGCACCAACGCCGACGGTGGCGCCCCCGAAATGTCTGCCCAGGTCATGGCACACCCTATCGCCGCCCAGAACACGATGCCCATGGGACATACTTCTGAAAACGTTGCGGGCCAATTCAGCATCACTCGCCAGATGCAAGATGAGTTCGCCGCCAAGAGTTACCAGAAGGCCGAGAAAGCCCAGAAGGCTGGTTGGTTCGATGATGAGATTGTCCCCGTCAAGACCTCAGTTAAGGATCCTAAGACCGGCGAGGTCAAGGCCGTCGTGGTCAACCGCGACGATGGTATCCGTTACGGCACTACCGCTGAATCCCTTGGCAAGATTCGCGCTGCGTTCCCTCAATGGAAGCCCAGTGCCACAACCGGTGGTAATGCCAGTCAGATCACCGACGGTGCTGCCGCACTTGTCCTCATGAAGCGGTCTCGCGCACAGGAGCTCGGACAGCCCATCTTTGGCAAGTTCTGCGGCGCCACTGTTTCGGGCCTTGAGCCCCGCATCATGGGCATTGGACCATCCCTTGCCATTCCCAAGATCCTCTCCAAGTTCGGCTTGACCCCCAATGAAGTCGATATCTTTGAAATCAACGAGGCTTTCGCATCCATGGTAAATGGGACCCTCCCCACATTGCCCAGGAACACTTGTGGCTAACTGAAAGTTAGGGTGCATACTGTGTTCAGAAGCTAGGACTCGAGGAGGCCAAGGTCAACCCTCGTGGTGGTGCTATGTGAGTAAAATCCATACGTGTTCGATCTTAAAGAGCCATTTATTAATGTTATATAGTGCCTTCGGACATCCCCTGGGAGCTACCGGCGCCCGCCAGGTGGTTACGGCCCTCTCAGAGCTGCGACGACAGAACAAGAGGGTGGCTGTCACCTCCATGTGTGTTGGAACTGTAAGTTTCGCTCTTAATTACCAATCAATGGCTTGAGCTAATCATTTCTCCTTTTTCTTTAGGGCATGGGTATGGCTGGTATCTTTGTTTCTGAACATTAAATTGTCATATATAAATATCCCTTTTAGATACCATGACTTTGTAAATACTATGTTGCAATGAATATAATCCCCTTCATGATACAAATTATCAATTCTTCTGGATATAAGTAACTCAGTTCTGTGAGGGTACGAGCTCAATCCGATACCCGAGTTCGCCTGGGGTTGCTGATCTCCCTCCCATTTTGCCTGCTGAGATTGGAGGAGCTACTCTCAACAACACATTCTTCGGCTGAACATCATAGCAGTAGGAGATAATCATATTTATTTGGCTGGCAAAAAGAAGCTGGGGAAAAAACGTGCGGTACGGCGGGCGGTCAGCGGGCCGGGTGATAGGTTGCTCCGATCCGGATCTACTAGGTGATCGACAGTGGACCTTCCTATCACGTACGAGGTCGTTGATTCTTTCCAAGCAGCACGAACCATCCGAAGTGCTACGATGGGGAAAACAAAGATATCCTACGAATCATAAATCAATTGGCCTCATCGAATCGTCAGATTAACTGGCGATTTTCATGACCCGTACCAAAGCGTTACATGTAGGTGGCTGAAAAAGCAACCGGTACGCGTGCGACAATGCTTTGTGATGGTTGAGGGTGTACCCAGATACGCTGCGATGGGTGATTCGAACAGCTTAATCTTACGGCTCATGAAGAACCGAGGGATGGGTTCTTCAACCTGATCGAGCTTGTATATACCTTTTTTTTTAGGTAGGGTTGCAGCCATGCGGGAAAAACAACAAACAGCGGACATGGTATCTAACTTCTGCAATCATCAGGGGGCTATTTTACATATTCATAACTCTGAGACACAACAACATTCTTATGGATGACGGTGCTCTCCAGACTGTTGCTCTCCTGAAAGCTTGATCCCGACCGTCGCAGCTCAGCGCCTTCGACGGTGGAAATGAGATGGGCCTGGTCGATCTGCGTCGGGGGAAAAGAAGTGCGATGGTTGCTCTTCTTTGAGTTCTTGTTCCAGCTACTCAGCTCGTGGCTGTACTGATAATTGCTGTCTTTGGCGCCACTGCGCTTTCTCTTTACCGAGACGATATACGAGCTCAGCGCGGGCAGACACGCGCAGATAAGCCCAATCCCAGCCTCAGCATTCCTACAAGTAAAAAAAAAAAGAATAAACAAATTAGCAAATCAACCAGTTCACACAGGCTCTCGCCCAAGGATCAACACGGGGGCTCACGCTGTCAGTACACAATGAACCCAAAACCACGTGGTGTCCGCCGTCTGAGCCTCGTTCACCATCATATACAACCGCCAGATACTAAATGCGGTGGCCAGCCCGCCCGCGCCCAGAAGGCCCATTACCCGCAGCTTTTTGGCCCGCGACATCCGGAGCGACCACAGCATCGGTATCGGGAGAATCAGGATCCATAAGTCGCTGACAATGCTAATGGCTGAATCGGCGATGATGACCTTTTGTTGGTCGATACAAGAACCCCCGTTCTCGGTGCCATACCAGTATGCGGAGATGGGCTTGCAGAAGAAAATCTTGATGAACAAAGCGGGGATGTAATAGAGCAGCATCACGACCACACTACCGTAAATAATCTTGACCTTGCGGTAGTCGGGGGCGAAAATCCGGAGCATCACGGAGAGGAGAGCCAGCTTGACCACAAAGACCGTGGGCACGTATATAAGCGTGATCGCGTACGAGGCCTTGGATTGCGTTGGTTGTGAGCGATGCGGGTAGGGGGTCTGCTCCTGCGGCCGGGGTGATTTACCTTTTGGAAATCGAGGAACTGGGTCTTTGGCACATCCCAGGCATGGTATCCCCCACCGTGGGCATTCACTGCGCTCTTCTTAGATATCTTTTTTCTCTAGGTCGGGTCGGGTGGGGACGGGGAGACACGTACGCACGAGCATGTTGGCGCAGAAGCCAATAAAGAGTACCTGTCCCAAGTGATGGAGATGTCAATTCAGCAGATTCAACGTCGGGGCCGGGCGGGTAGCATTACCCATCCTGCAACGGTCATATCTGTGGCAACCACGGGGGTACGGTCAACATCTGGTCTGTGTCTTAATGTGATGGGTTGGCTTACAATCCTCTAACTCCAGGCGCGTCCGCAGGCGCACGTTGATAGCGACACGCAATACCACAACGATCGTCACCACCACGATGCAGACCACCTGCGTGGCCAAATTGACCGTGTGAAGGACATCTTGTGGATGAGCCAGATTCGACACCGCCCCTGGTGGTGGCGGGATCACCGGCTCTGCCGACATCGTCGAGCCTCACAATGCTGTCGCAGCGGTCTTTGCACCTCGACGAGCGAAGAATACGAGGCTATGTCAAAGGTGTCAATGCGTGCGGCCAAGGTATCACAAGATCATCTCCAGGTCATGAATGGCCAGTATATAAAAAGGAGAGTTGGTTGGGGACTGCCCATCCAGCTTCATGGGTTCTTGAAGGAATGGTTGGACATCCCAGACAGGTATGTTGGTGAGTTCCTCCGGTCTCCGGACCACCAGATCAGGGGATGGGGCGAACTCAGAGATGGTGTGAACTTCGAGGCACTACTCGCGCGCGAAACTTCTTAGTGTGGTGATTGTCAAGATTAAACCTCTGATGGCAAGGTGGATGGCGGCACGGCACGATGGTCCGCTCCCGGTGTCAGGGGTGCAGATCCATGGCCCCAACACTATCTGAACCCGAATCGATCTACTCGTTGCCTCCAGCCGCCCCACCCGACAACCCGACAAGGATGGGCGGTCAGAAGCGACGAGAACATTGGGCCAGACCCGTTTCTGGATTCCTCCGAGGACTAGGTCATCCCGAATATTTTTGCCTGACCGAATGGGGAAAATGAAAGACAAACCATTCCCCTCCCAAAAGCAATTTCGCTACGACCACCCCTGTTGCAAGTTCCCATTGCTGGAAGGATTCGATACCCTGGTGAAACCCAGAAATCTCTGCTCCCCGGTCACCAGGAAAACCGCAGCCACATGTATAGCCATCCACCAATCGACAAAAGTCCCTGGTTGCATTCTGAGACAGAGGGCCTTCGGAAATATTCCGGAGTAAATGGCCCAAACCCTCTTGGCAGAAGATCCTCATTTGACTGTCATAATATGGAAGTTGCTTCCCTATCTCGACGCTCGGCGGGAGATCGAACGGGAATTTAAACTTGCTCGGGAGGAAGAGGGGTAACGGGGATGAAGGATTTGAGCTGTCAGAGGATGAATGGTCCCACACTGTCTGATTCAGGATGCGCGCGGGTCTACTCTATATACATGCTCTTCCGATACATAAACACAGCTTACAGCTTTCTTACCGGCTCAACCAGGGGAAAACCTTTAACTGTGATGGGGGGAGCAGGAAGGGCCAGCCAGATACCACGTAGCACGAAACCCCCCTATCCAACAAAATGAAGCTATTTCAAAGGTAGCTTTTTGGGTCAGGGAGCTTTTACCCGGTCGGAACCAGCCGAATGGTTTCAAGACGAATTTGAGTTATCAAGGCAACTGAAGGCCGATCCTACACCAGGTGCATTGTCAGGAGCCAGTAATTTTTGGGGGGGGGTTTAATTCGGATAATCTTTGGGCACGTACCAATCAATCCGGTGCGATAAGCATCAATGATCTGGATGATCACGCCGTAGGTCGCGCCCACGAGGAAGAAGAGCCCCAGCAGGACGAGCCCGCAATGCAAGAGGTACGAGACCTTTTGGGTGAGCCTCCCCTTCCTGTAGTGGCCGTGATCGTACAGCCATAACCAGCCGGGGAGGCTCATGGCCAGCGGGGCAAAGCACACGGATCCCACGAGGGCAATGAGATAGTTGAAGATCGGAATCGCCTCGGCCAGAATGAAAGCCAGTGCACCGAGGATGGTCGTACTGGCAAACCAGGTGCCCCAGTGGACGGCGGTGTTGGCCTGCAAGTGGCGTGATTTCCCCAGAATCCGCACAAACACATACTTGGCGCCGACCTAGAAGGGATCGCCATTAAGCTCCAGATGTGAATGGGGGAGGGGCGGGAGGGGCTACACTTACATGCAGGTAGAGGGTGCCGCTGACAATCAGTCCGAACAGGGCCACACCGTAAGACACCATCTTGATGGTTTGTCCGGCACTCTAAAGGAGAGATGTTATCTACTGATCGGAGAAGAGGGGATGGGCAGTTGGGGGGGAAGGGGCAGAGGATTACACACCCCGAGGGATGGGCTGGCCACCCACATCCCGCACCAGCGATAGACGACCAGGCTAAACGCGAGGTATGATGCCGTGACCAGCGTCATGCAGATATACAGCGGCTTCTTATAGTCTTTCGGGTTCCGCATCTCCGAGATGACAGGCAGGAAGGCACTGGTCCCGGCCGAGGAGACGAAAATGGTGCACGAGGCGACCATCCCAGCCGCAAAGCCCGGGTTGTTGATGGCCACGAATCCCAGCTCATAGGGCCCCTCCTGCGGCGCAGCGGCGGGCCGGTCGCGCGTGGTCACCCCAACCACGACAATGAACACGGCAACATAAATGGATAGGAGTCCCCCGTAGCTCAACCAGCCGACATGCTCGAGCTTGCGGATGGAGGCCGTCGCGATGATCACTACGGTGGCCAGAAACGACCACCAGACCGTGCAGGCGGCGTGGTGCGACAAGGCGTTGAGGGCCGTGGACACGCCGACAATACCACTGCCCGTCACCAGGACATAGGCAATGATGAATAGGAGACCGGTCACCTCCTTGGCCACCGAGCCGCCGACGAGCTGGGCCATGTCCGCAATCGAGTGACAGTGGGGATGCTTCAGGCGAAAATTCCCCAGAATCACAAAGCAGTACGTGTTGAAGCACCCCCAGGCCACGATCGTGATCGACCCCGGCACAGCCCCCAAGGCGTACAGCGCAGACGGCAGCGAGAGCACTCCAGTCGCGAAGATGATTTTTGTGAAAATCACCGCCGCATTGAACCAGCTGACCCCGCGGAAGTTCACACCGGAATCGGTCTTTTGGAAAACCTCAGCCTCTTCATCCTCTGCAATTGCCGTGCTCGCACGAGGACCTGTCTTCTCCGCGTCATAAGCCCGATGGGCGTCTGTCTGCGGGTAATCCTTCATGGGGAAAGCTCAGGGTCGCACTGTGAGAGGGATGTGATGTGATGGCGGTGGTAAGCTAAAAGGGAGCAACCAGGATGCTTTCCAACGGGTTATATGCAGGGGCGAGAGGGGGGAAGCCATCTGTCCCAGCCTCCCAGGAAGTTCGACCCTGCTGGCAACAGGGATGGACGGCTCGCTCGCGGCTTTCCCAGGCCGACCCACCCCGCAGCGCAGTCGGAGGCAAGTTACAAGACAGGAGTTTATCGTTGCTCTCGGCGGCGCCACAGCCGCGCTAGCCAAAAGTACGAATCCTCGAACATCCATGTTCGTTGCCAAGAGATGCTAAATTGTCTCAAGCGACGGAGTCTCCGCCAGTGGATCCTTCGCCCCAGTTTAAGACAGGGATCTGGGTGAAATCGGTAATCAATCCTGAACCACCCAGATCCGCATTGCGTGGTCTGGTTGCTCCTGGCGCACCTTGAGGGACCCGGGCCATTTATCCGACAATCATGGAAAAGGACATCTGGCGCTCCTTGCGACCAGCCGCTCCGAATGAGAGTGGCCTCCTCCGTCGACCAATTGTCATATCTCTGGACCGAAGTACGATTCTTGGGTCACTGAGAGTCGGTTTGAGAGAATAGGGGCGCAGCATGGCAGAAGGTTGCATGGACTAAAACCGTTAGTTTGTCCAGGGTATGAACTGTAAACTCCTCTGGGAAGAGGGGTCTGTCGCTTTCGGGAAATTTCTCGGATAAAGCACCAGGGTGGTCAAAGCTGGTCTCAACTGCCCCTCCTCCCCCTCATTTCCTCTCCTTCCTTTTCAATTGCTCACGGTCGACGAGAGACCCCCCCCCCCCAATTCTTCCTTGTATTCACGCAGTCACTTCACAATGCCGGATGGTGCCAAGCAGAACATCTATCGCCTCGGGGCCGATGTTGGCGGCACGTTCACTGATGTCTACGCCTTTACGCCGGATAGCCAAATGGCAAGAGCCAAGGTCCCGACCACGGTAGAAGACCAGAGTATTGGGATCAAAAACGGAATTCGGAAAGTGCAGCAGCAGATCCGGAACAAAGACGGTTCCTGGGACGGCAAGTTTCAATTCATTCACCATGGCACCACTGTCGCCACCAATGCCGTGTTGGAAGGCAAAGGGGCACGGACCGGCCTTATTGTGACGTCCGGCCACAAAGATATTCTAGCCGTGCGCCGATCACAGATCCCTGGAGGACTGGGTGCCTGGCTGCATTACACTCCCCCGGAGCCCATCGTGCCCCTCGAGCGGGTGATCCAGTGTCAGGAGCGCATGTCGGTGGATGGGAAGACAGTCACCCCCGTGGATACCGGGGCACTCCGGGCCGAGTTGAAGGCCTGGGGGAAAGAGAAACCGGAGGCGGTGGCGATCTCGTTTCTGAATTCACACTGCAACAGCGAGCATGAGCTTTTGGTGGCGAAGATCGTGCGTGACGAGCTGGGACCGGAGGTGACGGTGATCTGCTCAAGTAACGTGCTGCGAGAAGTGGGTGAGTACGAGCGAACGGTGACGACGTGCACCAATGCACTGGTCAAACCCGTGGTGCAGAACTATCTCCACAATTTGCAGACCTTACTGGCAGACGACGGACACACCATTCGCATCCTCAAGTCCGATGGCGGTCTGACAAGCTTGGATCTGGCAGGAGAGCTGCCCGTCAATATTCTCATGTCTGGACCTGCGGGCGGCGTACAAGGCGTGGCGGATGTGATCACCCAATACACTCCATATAAAAACTTAATCACCTTTGATATGGGTGGCACGTCAACAGACTGTGCCCTCATCTACCAAGGGAAGCCCCAGCTTCGTCGGGAGACTGCAGTTGGTCAGCTTACCGTTCGCTCGCCTGCCGTAGACATCCGGACCGTCGGAGCTGGCGGTGGTTCCATTGCAAAATATATGGACCTGACGGAGACCCTGAGAGTGGGACCGGAGAGCGCTGGGGCGAGTCCCGGGCCGGCCTGCTACCGGAATGGAGGGAATGAGGTGACAGTCACGGACGCCAACGTGGTTCTAGGATACCTACCAGAAACTCTCCTGGGAGGCGAATTTACACTGGACGTGGCGGCGGCCGGGGCGGTCGTTGAAGACATTGCGAAGCAGATGAAACTTCCAGTGACCAAAGCGGCCGAGGACATTATCAACCTTGTGAACGAGACCATGTACGGAGCGCTGCGTTTGGTCTCCGTCGAACAGGGTTATGACCCGAAGGATTTTGCCCTCGTTGCTTTTGGGGGAGCAGGACCCCTTCATGCCAATGCTGTGGCCAAGCTCCTAGGCGCTTGGCCTGTGATTGTTCCCCTGTCTCCCGGTACCTTGTGTGCCCTGGGTGATGCGACGACAAGGCTGAGCCACACCCAGTCATCATCCTTCATCCGCCTGCTCTCCGCCACAAGCGCACACGAGGTACGGGACCGATTTCAGGATCTGGAGGAGGCGTGCCGGGAAACTATGCAAAGATCCAATGGGGACCAGCCAATGCCGCTCCGCATCAGCTATCATGTGGACCTTCGATATCGGGGTCAAGCCTTGAATTTGACGGTCGATGTGGAGGCACAGGATATCTCGCTAGCCGATGAGCCGTGGCGAAAGCTTCTGCAGGCCAAATTCGACCAGCTCCATGAGCAGCAGTTCAAATACTGTCTTCCCAACTTTGAGCTGGAGCTGATGCGCCTGGAGGTGGTTGCAGTTGACGCTTCCCCCGGTATTGAGCTTCTGCCACTGAGCAAGGCCGGGTCCAGTACGCCACCGGCTGAGGCATTGGTTTCAAGAAAGAAGATTGTCATCGAAGAACGGATGATGGAGGCTGATCTATGGGATCGGGAAAAATTAAGTATCGAAGGAGTTCGGGTGGACGGCCCCTGTATCATCACCGAAATGGATAGCAATACCCTGGTCCTCCCCGGACACTACGCGGAAATTGATTCCATCGGGAACATCATTATACGCCCTGCTAGCGACACGACGAGGGAGCAGCCAAGAGACATGACCCCTGAGGCTGCGTTGGAGACCGTGCAGGCGACACCGCTGATCCCGACCCTCGTTGCTTCAGCCTTGGCAGCCATTCGGGGTGAGATGGACACTCTCATGCTCCGCTGTAGCATGTCCCCTGCGATTCGGGAGCAGCAGGATGAATTTAATGTCATCACCACCGCCGATGGGAAAATGCTGGTTGGCCAGTTTGGCAGTTTCATCACTCAATTTCTGGGCGTGTGGAAAGGGGAGATCGAGGAAGGGGACGTGTTCATTACAAATGACACCTATATGATAGAGGGCGCTGTGACACATCTGAATGACGTGATTGTCCTCCTACCCATCTTCTATGAACACAAAATGATTGGTTGGGCATCGCAATTTGGCCATCTGACAGATGTTGGAGGAACAGTTCCCGGGAGCATGTCAATTAATGCATCATCTATATTTGATGACGGTGTCCAGATCCCGTGCATCAAACTCTACGCCAGAGGGACCATGAATACTGACCTGGTGGATTTGCTGTGTCGCAACTCCCGGCAGCCGGACTGGTATCGATCCGACCTGATGGCGATCATCACTGCATGCCGGACTGCGGCCAGCCGAGTGTGCGAGCTTGCGGGGCGCTTTGGGTGTGAAATGTATCTGGCCGCATGCTCTGAACTACTCTCACGCAACCGCACCGCCATGGCCAAGATCATCGAGACCGATTTCGGCGACGAGCCCTGCACTTTTACTGATTTTGTAGATGATGATGGCCATGGCATTGGCCCCTGGGAGTTGACCTGCACAATGAAAAAGATTGAAGGGAACAGGCTCCAATTTGACTGGAGCGGGACATCTCCACAAAGCGATCACAGCATTAATTTCTATCTGTCGGAGACCATGTTTAAGATGTTCATCGGGTACTACATGATTGCTGCCGTGGCGCCTAATACAGTGATTAATGATGGCTTTCATGACCTGATTGATATCTACATCCCCCAGGGCAGCGTCCTCAAGCCTGTACGGCCAGCACCGATTTCCTGCCGCACTCATATGATGGGCAGAACCATGGACATCATGCAGGCTCTGATCAGCCAGAAGAACCCACTCTATGCAGCTGCAGCTGGCTTTAGTGACTCACCGCATTTCTTCTACTCCGGATATAAACCCGATGGGGAGTGGTATCAGCTGTATCAGATTGGGTTTGGTGGTGTGCCGGCACGCAATATCGGGGACGGCCTTGACTGCCACTGCCTTTTCCCGGCCATCAAATCGATTCCGGCGGAAATTATTGAATTGAACTTCCCCCTACGCATTGAAGCCAATGAAAGTGTCCCAGACAGTGGCGGACCGGGATTCCACCGCGGTGGCAACGCGCAGCGCACACACTATAGATTCCTCTGTCGCGGAGAGTTCAGCTTACATGACGACCGCTGGTTCACGAAGCCATGGGGCATCCGTGGGGGAAAGCCAGGGGCACGTTCACGGAAGGTCCTATATCGATCCTCCCAATCCCAGGAGAACCCGCCGATGGAAGTCCTTCCCTCGAAATGTGATCACGTTCGCGTGGACCCCGGTGACCTTCTGGTGTGGGTCACCTGGGGAGGTGGTGGACTTGGGGATCCATTGACGCGGCCTGCAGAAAAAGTGGCACTCGAAGTCCGTCGCCGATTGGTGACCCTAGACGGTGCCCGTGATAACTACGGTGTGGTTTTGAATGCTAATGATCTCACTGTGTGTGAGCCAGAGACCGCGGCCTTGAGAGAGAATATGAAGGTGGCTCGCGATGCAGCGGGCCAGCTTCAAGCATGTGATCGAGGCGGCAGTATACAACAACTGAGAGATTCGTGTTTGGAAGAGACCGGGCTTCCTGCTCCGAGTCCACAATGGGATCTAGACCCCTATGGACCGCACATGCAGCTGCCGTATGTCAAAGAGTGGTATGCCCGGATGAGAGAGGTGAAGGGATGGGACTTGTAAAAAAACAATCCTCTTTACAGTTTACAACCGTATGTGCATACTCACATTACATCTATTCTTCCTTGGCCTAATGAACACCACTTTATATGGGTTCGTTTTCGGTGATCTAGGTATTTGATAGTTAAGTGTCGTAGTTCTATATATTAAAGAACCATAAATGAGCCACGAGAAAAGAAGAAAATCAACCATGTTGGTTCGCACACCGACGACTGTTCAACGGACTTCGTTGAAGGGGCACATCGTGCCGGCGGTTTGGGGTCGGTGTTGATGACGGCCGGGTTGTTGCGGTACTTCGAGCTTGGAACTCAGTTCAATGGATGGGCCCAGCTGCTTCCCGAATAGGTCTAGGCCGAAGCTATCCAGGTCAATTATTGCGTTACCTCATCATATTCTTTTTCTAATCGCTTCATTTTTTTCAACCTGCTCGCTTGTGATCATTCTTCCAGATTGTGTGTGTCTTCTAGAACCACTAGCTCGCTCATTTCGGGCCTGTTGGGCGGTTTGAAAGGTCTCGGGCTTTTGCGGTAAATTCCGTCAATATGTGCATATGCCATAGCAGCTTTAACAAGCGTATTTAGGACGTTTTGGAAGCCAATTCTAACTTCCCATAGTGCCTCTGTCATACGGCTAGATCTCTAGAACTTTTCGGGCGTCTTTGAGGGGGGGGGAGTTGGAGACATTGTAAGCGCCCCACAGAGCTGTGAATATGGAGTTGGTAAGGGGAGGGACTTATATTCCGACTCTTTCTTTTCTTCTTTCATTTCTCTCTGCTACATTTTTCTATCTCACATTTCTGTAGTCCTGCCACATTCTATATCACATATCACGTTTCCATACTCCAATTGTCAGGGTCGTTAGCATCACTCGTGTTTCATATTGTAGGAGTCGTGTCTCATCACATGCCCGCCAATCTTCCTCCAGCGGTGATGACGAGTAGGTGCAGCAATACCCCTAGATGATCCGGACGACCCGGATGATCCGGATGATCCAGATGACCCAGACGACTCAGATTCCCCAGTGAACAGCCTCATAGCGGCCCCAGAGAGCTTCTCAGGAGTCGGAGTAAGGACCTTGCCCTTATTAGGCGGGCCGTTCCAGTCGCCGTAGCTGCAGTGCTCGTCCAGCGTGGTGCACTTATCCTGCCACAGCTGGCAGTTTGCGTTTCCAGTGGGAGGCGCTGTGTTCCAGCACACGTCGCTCTGGTCCCAGCATTTCTTGGATGACTGTTCTTATTATTAGCCCCCGCACCCCAATCATCTTACGAGAAAAAGAAGAGAAGAGAAGAGAAAAAGGGTAGTACGAACCGCCCAGCATCCATCCTCAGTGCTATACGACGGAACCTCAAACCCACACCAATTATCCCGAACCAAAATACACCCCTCCGGCATGACTCCCTTGGTCTGCACCGCCTGCTTCTTCGCCGTCTTGGCACTACCATTGCCACTACCACTACCAGGCGTATACACCTCGGGCCCCAGCTTCGGAAACGGCAACTCCATCGGCGTCTCATACAGATTGAACGTCAAAGCCTTCATGCCCAGATCATACGTCCCAGCCCCGATACTCACGGTATCAGGCCTCGCAGACCCGGTCGACTGGACAAACACCTGCGCACACCCGACGTAGAACTGCGGGTCGGGCGGGCTATCCTGGGCCGCGTGCAGGGCCAACAACTCCGGGCGCACGAGATAGTAGCCGCCCTCCAGATCCGACGGAACAGTCACGGAGAGCAGGCCGTTGTTGTCGATGAGTTTCTCCGTGCACCATTTGCCTGCGCTGGTGTCGTAGTCCATTTCGTAGATCTTGAACCAGCCGTCGCCGGCGGCATTGTTGGCGGCCGTGGCGTCGGCAACCCGCTTCATGTACACGGCGCAGGGGCCCTTGTGGCTGGGGTCGATGCTGCCGGGGCTGGATCCGTCGGGGTAATCCCGGAACTCGAAGGTGAGGGTTGATGAGGCGCTGGCGGGGCAGACGCGGGCGACGGGCTTTTCTCCGTCGTAGCCTTTTTTTTTTCTTAGTTAGTGGGAGGGGGGACAGGAGAGGAAAGGGCTTGGGGGGAGGGGAAGTAGTACCGCAGGCCATGGCCTTGTTGGAAAGAGGCTCGATGGGGAATGTTGCCGTGCTGCCGTCGCGGTTCATGCGGATGCAGACGCCGTCGCCTTGGTTGACGCCGTCGACATATAGAGTGGTGAAGGAGGTGTGGCCAGCCACGAGGGGGAGGAGAAAGGAGAGACTGAGAAGGGAACGCATCTCGGAGAATAAGCAAAACAAATAGCAAATAAAGGAATGTAAAGAATTGAAAGTTGAAAGTAAAAATGAAAGTTAGATGGGGATAAAAAAAAAAGAAAGGGAGGAAGTCTGGGGGAAGGAGAATTCTCCAGCGAATTATATAGGAAGGGAGTTGGAAATGTCGGCGCGTAAAACAACACCGCTTTTTTTTTATTTCGATACAGCCATATTGTTACTGTGTCAGTGTGTACTCCGTTAAACTCGATCAAACCCATCCCAAAAAGCGGTGTTTCATCGCTGCAGGTGGAGTTTCACTGTTCGACCAGTGATTCCCACCGATCGAGATTCCGTTTCAGCCTTTTTTCTCGGCGTGGGAGAGAATTTTATCATCGACCGCGAAATTGAGGCCGTCCCGGAGTGAATAAATGAGGTGTCACTCCTGTCTGCATTTCCATGAGCGAGGATAGATGCATCAGCATCACCACATAAAAATGGAAAAAGAAAAGAAAGAAAGGTGGCAGGCCCTGTGTTGAGCCATGAATGACGAGGGAGGGCGTTCCAAGATCGAATCGGAGATGGAGGCTCCCTTGCAGACCCTCTTGGCCAGGGACGGTGGATGGATCTAGAATCTCGATGGATAGATAGATGTTAATTCGGTCGCTAAAAAGATAGACTCAGTAGACTGAGATGGATAGATCGAAGGCCGGAAACGAGGGACCCGGAACATCCGCTGCAGGAGTTCGTCAATTAAATTAACCAGGGCCATCGTTGTGTTGGTGATGTGTCCAATCATATCAGACACGCGATATCCCTTCGATCTTGGCCGTCCGCCATGTGGGAACGGAACCTAAATTTCACTGGATGAGAAGCTCCAGCAAACATACTTTTCCCTTCCTTTCTTTTTTTTGTTTGTTTCGGACATATTGTCGGTGATCGGTCGGGTTGTGGTGCCATACAAGGCGGGGCTCCCTCTGTTGTTAGTAGTTACTCAGGACTCGGGTCTGAATTAGGCACAAACAGAGGGAAACAAGAAAAAACACAACTTCGACTATATAGATTCTTATTAACCAAATTATATACATCCTGTGTAACCGACTCAAACTAATACACCTTGAATCCGCCCACCCTATCTCGGTACCTAAAGATGAGTGTCAAACCATGGTTCTTGGCTACATGGATGGTAATCTGACCAGTGACCACAAGGTTTGTGACCGCAAATTCGTGCAGCTCGGATATCATCGGAACGAGACCCAATCGGCCTTAAGCTGACAGATCCGAGTATGAACCAATCAGTCAATCAACATGCGGTTAAGACATGCTGGACTGACTGCACCCCTAGCCCATAGGAGCACTGTTGCTTGCTTGATTGATTCATACACGGATCTGTCCGTTTAGGAGCCTAAGAGACACTGTTATAAACCTAGAGGCACAGCAAGCCTCTCCTCTCTGAGGCAATATTAATAAACTTATACAGTATCGTGATATCCAGTGTCTTTCCGGGAGACAATCACAAACAGGGGCGCGGGATCGGCAGCCCGCAAGCCAAGGGTGCCAACACAGCAAGATTATGGGGCATTTCTCGTAGAATAGGCGAGGTATGACCCTACTAACATTGTACGCGGGGTGAGCGGGGTCATGAAGATGAAATTTAGGAGAGCAGTGAGGATATGGGAGGAAACGGAGGACAGCTTTCCTCTGCTGTGGTTCTCTGGAGCGTGGCCTTTTCCGGCAATCAGCCTTGGGACTCGGTAGCCTGGAGGCTCAGCCGCGTACGAACCAATCAACCAATGCCATCCATGCAGCTTCAGGTCCTCCACCAACAGGGGGACCGGGGCGGGGAGAGGTCCCCGTGGCTGAGGCTGCGCCCCATCGATGACGCTAGAATGGTCGTGCCCCGCGCCCTGCCCAGGGATCGCCCAATTCTATAATTATTCAGTTCTCCAACGCCTCGGGAGTTTTCTAATATTTACCTCTCCTGTCTCCCTTTATAACAGCGCAGCTTGCAGGAAAGAGAAGAAAGGAAAAGAATACAGAAAATGTCGTTCATCAACCAGAACAGCATCTACATCCTCCATAAAGCCAGCGCCCTCAAAACCAGCGTTCTCCAACGAAACGCCCCGCGACATCGCTCACTATACAACGGGCTATACCAGGAACCGCAGCCTCCCATCCCTGATCCATCTCTCTTCCACCTCCTGCCCAGCAACCCGCCCAAAACCAGTCAAGACGGACACAGTGAAAATGGCCACCTCCCAACCACCAGCGACTGCGCCGTCCACCTCGAAATGCTCGAAGTCTTCTCCACTCTCCGCGACAAGATCATCCAGGACCCATTTCTCGATATCGCCTTCAATATCTCCGCGAACAAGCGCACGGTGTTTCGTAAGAAGCGCCGCTATGGGAAATGGATTCCCGAGAGGGTGACCTTGAAGGACCCTACGTTCGAAAGTCGACGGCAGGTAAAATGGACGTATTTTTTGAGTATTGCAGCGGTGAGATTTCATGCGTGGATTGCGAGGGTGGATGGGCTTTTGCAGAAGGGGAGTGAGATTGAGTTGCTCTTGTTGCCTCCACTAGGTATTTCCTCTTTTTCTTATCCTTGATACAAAGCAAACAAGCTAATATTAACTTAGATGTCCTGATCATCTGGCATGCCTTCCTACTCAACTGCTCCGATTTCGCTGAGTACTGCAGCGACCACAACCTCCAACGCATCCAGTCCATCAAGTTTCCCTGGACTCATATTGTACTCCCCCCCCCCCCCCCCCTCCTCCTTCAAACAAAGCGTGAAAAGAAATACTAATTTTAAGTAGCACAACGCTATAAACTCCAATGACTGGACCTACACCCTCCCCCGCTCCCACTCCGCCTTCCTCCTCGGCCTCAAATTCGAGCCCGACCTCCTCCACACCCTCATCGAAGCCAGACGCACCTCCCCGGACACCCTCAAACTCCTCACCCAGCTCAGCACCACCTACCTCACCCCCCAATACACCACCCTCTCCCCTAACTCCCTCCTTTCCATCGCCCACAACACCGCCGACGCCCGCATTCACGAGCTGAACAAAACGCTCACAAAAGCCCACGCCACGTCCCGGGCCAACGTCCCCCTCGTCGAAAACGTCGAGCGCCAATGCATCTTCGTCGACAAAATGCACTCCCACCGCTGGATCCGCTCCCCCGCTGTATCCGACACCCTCTCGCGCGCCGTGCACCGCTACGATAACTTCCTGCACTTATTCCACCTCTACCCCGGGCAATTCCTTGTTCCGACGCTGGATGTGGATCTCGTCTGGCATACGCATCAGTGCAGTGCGGGTGCGTATAGAGAGTTTGTTACGGAGCGGGTGGGACGGTTTATTAACCATGAGGATAAAATTGGGCGGGAGACGTTGGATGATGGGTTTGGGCGGACGGAGGGGTGGTATCGTGAGCGGTTTGGGGAGGAGTATCAGGTTTGTCTTTGTTGGTCGTGTGAGGCGATTTTGTCGGCGGTTGGGGGGATGGAGGGGGGAGGGGAAGGGGACGGCGGAGCGGAACAGGAGGATCTGATGGTGGAGTGGGGGCCGGATGTGGATGCGTTGGTGAGGCAGATTGAGGCCAAGGTGGATGATTATCGGAAGGTGGAGATTGCGAGGAAGCTGGGAGGGGGGGATATTCCGTTTTCGTTTTAATATTGTCTTTTTCTATCTAATCTATGTATACGACTATTCTATGAATGCTTCTAGTGTGAGTTATTATACCAAGTGTCAATTTATTACGAGCTATATACGGACTGAGTTATGAGATCAATACGCTGACTACCCAAGGGAGAGATGGATCGACTAGGCCATACTAGTCTTGGGCTCATCTCCCTTCACAACCTCCACATCGGTACCCGAATCCTCCCCCTCCCCCTCCCCATAGAATTCATCACCCTCGATCTCCGCCAACGTCTTCCCCTTCGTCTCCGGAATCATCAACGTGACCAACGCAGTCAACAACATAATCCCCGAAAACAACCCCAGCACCCCACTAAGCCCAATCGCCGCCTCCACTGTGCCAAACGCAAACGCCATCAGGATCGCTCCACACTTGCCCGCCGCAGCAGATATCCCATGTGCCGTACCCCGGACACGCGTCGGGAAGACCTCCGCGGGGATCAAGAAGGTAGTCACATTGGGACCGGCGCAGATGACGAACTGCGATACGGCGAAGATGACCATCAGCCCGGCGGTGGAGGTGTGGGCGCTGGGGACGCTGATGCCGGCCCAGATAGCGTAGAGGAGGCAGGTTATGAATGAGCTCCAGAATTGTTGGCGGACGCGGCCGAGGCGGTCGGGGATGAAGATTCCGGCGTAGAAGCCGGGGAGGTAGCCCTATATTTGACCTGTTAGAACATGATTTTTAAGGCAAAAAAGGGGGGGGGGGACTTACAGCGGACTGAACGATTAGGTTTCCAACAGCTAATTTCCAGAGCTTCTCAAATGGGGTTGCGCCGGTGGAGTATCCGATTCGGGAGAGAATGATGCTCTGGTTTAGGTTGAGGCCGTAGTAGGCAATGTCACTGCGAAAAGTTAGTGATCGAGAATTGGATCAGTTAGGGGGATGCGGCTTACAAGAGAAACCATGCGGCAGAGGTCGCGAATAAGACCTTGGCGTGCTTCCACTGCTTAAAGTATGCACAAAAGTCGGCCCATTGTTCTTTCAGTCCGCGCTTCTGCCCGGCATTTTGGTCGGTTACATCTAGAGCAGGTTAGCATTGATACACGGCACACAGAATAGAGGCAGTGCTCCTACATTCTTTGTATGGCGCGGTCTCGCCGATGGTCAATCGCGCATATAGGGTCATCGCAGCGGGGATAATGCCGATGCCCAGCTGCAGACGCCAAACCCACTCCAGACGGCTCACATTGTTAACAATAACACTCCTAAACGCCCTCAGCAGTACGAGGAAGACGATACTGGCGGAGAAGTTGCCCAAGCCGATGTTAGAGAAGACGGTCAGAACCTGCACGGCCCGACTTCCTAATGGCTGCTTTTCCGCCGACAGCGACGACGACATGGGGTAATCTACTTCTATTAGTCTTTTCCTTTTTCTTAGTTTTCTTGGGGATGTAAGGGGTGATAATACCAGCTCCAATTCCCACACCAGTCACCACACGGAAAACGGTAATCCAGGCAGTAACTCCCTCAATAGACATATTCTTCCATGGCATCAGAATCACCAAGAGAGTACCAGAGATGGTAATGAGCAATTCCTTTCCATATATCGTGTGTCGGCCCCAGGCATCACCCAAGACTCCGAAGAGAATCTGTCCAACCACCATACCCAGACTCAACCCCCCCTTCATGACATCACTATCAACAGCAGGCACCGAGCTCTCCTGTTCCTGGAAATACAGATAGCCCAGAATCGGCACCACTAGATTTTTCCATTAGCAAGCATCAAGTACCACGAAGCTATTGCACGTACCAAGCCCGATAGTCAAGTTCAGATACCCATCCGCAAAGAATCCGACTCCTGCGGTAATCAGGAATCGCAACTTAGCTCCCAGCGAAGTCATTGTCGCAGACTCGGTTTTTTCCTTTCGGTTTTTTTTTTTTTTCTTGTTTTCGTTTTCCGCGACGGCTTAGTCAAGGTAAAAAGAAGTGCAGTGAACCGCTGCTACTACCTGCTCCCTGCATCATAACTGTATCCTCATTCTGGAATCCTATATATATTTGTTTCTCTGTATACTTTCTGCTGCTCAACCTGCAGTGTAGCGATCAACCCCCCGTCGGCACGAAGTACCGTAGGTGCTCTTGATAACCTTCCCCGGCGGCAGACATGCCCAGAAGCCGCCGCCTGGACCAGGAAGCAATGAGCAGCCCCATGTCCTCCACGAGGCGGTTGGGGTCGGAGTCTAGAGGCGGATCTCGAGCGGGAGCACGCAGCAACCACTAAAAAGTTGGTTTGAGTGTGGCCAGTAATGGGCCCACGTGCGTCGGCGGCCACGTGAGAGTCGGCCACCTCCCCGCTGGATAAAGGTAAAGTGTCGGCGCGAAGTCCTTCTCTTTGTTTCTGTGGTGTTTTTAGCTTTGGGGATTATTATTTCCATTTGGGCTTGTCTCATTGGTTTTGGCTCTCCCTGCATCCAATTGGATGGGAAGAGAGGTTGCCAGACGAGTGCGGCGCACTTTGGCTTCAATCTTCCCACCACCAATCGGCGCCATTGCGGCCACAACGACGAGAATTGAAGCGGGAAAATTGGCGGAGTCGATTGAGATTGAGGTTAAATGTTACTTCATGTAATAACAATTCCACTAGTTAAACGTAGCGTGCTTTTATTGTGGTAATACAACTTCCCGAATATGTGATTGGCCTGAGAGGCCTTCTTTCCGAGCCTTTTCCGCCGGTTGAAGGGTCTCAATTAATACCCATTACCAGAGACCTCATCATCACATGGCTTGAGAGCATGGGACAAGAATATATTCTGTCAACCCATTTTTACACAGCATGTGTTGTTGAGCTGGTCTCGGACCCAGGGGTAAGAAAAGGTCTAAGATTTAAAAGTATTGAGCCTAAAAATATAAGGGGGAATGAATATATACAACGCCAATGACGCAATTCCGACAAAAAGAAAATCTTAAAAAACCAAGCAAAAACAAACAAACATCCCAACAAAGTTTATATATAAAGAAGGGGACATAGACAAAATTACAGCTTCGCCTTCGTAACCGACTGTCGCTGAAGTTCAATCTCGGCGTCTAAGCGCCACTTCGCCGTCCCTTTCAATCGCTCCTCAACCTCTTCGTCCGTTAATGGGCTGATCTCCTCGATGGGGATCTCCCGAATCGAACGCATTTGGTAGCCGATGTGTGTCATTTTCCCAGCCGAGGGCTTGACCTTGTCCGCGACGGCGTTGTGGCAGAACGCCGCCATGCCGCTGTAGAACCGTTGACCGGCGGGTGTGCCGGCCATAACGAGCCCGAAGCAGTGCGGCATCCCCTCGAACTGCTCCACGACGACGGGAGCGCCCGCCTGATGCATTTTACGGGCGAGAACGAGTCCTTCGTCTGTGAGGCCTTCTTCGCCTAGGGAGATGAAGATGGGTGGGGAGTCGGCCCAGAGTTCCTTCGGGGCAGCGAGGGGGGAGACAAGGGGGTGGAGGATTGCGGAGGAGTTGACGAAGAGGTCGACGCGGGGGGGCTTTGTGGGCCAGGCTTCGTCGGCGGGGACGGGGAGGGGCGCCCAGCTTGTCTCCGGGGTTTCGCGGGGGATGGGTAGGTAGTCGTATTTGGCGTTTGCGAATATGGAGGGCATGGAGCGGGTGATGTCGCACCAGGGGGAGCTGGTTGCGATGCCTGCGGGGGGAGAGATGGGGATGTCACGGCCGTGGAAGCGGATGGTGGGGGAGATGCGGCGGAGGGTAAGGAGGGTTTGGAGGAGGACGATGCAAAGGTTTCCTCCTGCGGAGTCGCCGGCGAAGACGATCTTGTTGGCGGGGACAGGGGCGTGGACGGAACCCGGCGGCGGGGAGACGAGAGAGAGGTATGCGACGAGGGCGTCGACGAGAGCGGCGGGGAATGGGTTCTGGGGTGCGAGGCGGTATCGGACTGAGAGGACGGGGGCACCTGTGTGCTTGGATAGTTGGGAGGTTGCGAGACGGTGGGTGCAAGGATCCATGAGACTGTTGATCGCAAGGTGAGTTTTAGAATTGTGATGATCTATTTCTTGTTCTTTATAGTTTAGGAATGCATGGGAGGGTAGCTTACTAGTATGCGCCTCCGTGGAAGTATAGAATGACCATATCTGATTTGGCCTCCTTCTTCAGCTTCTCATACTTCTGTTCTTCTGAAATGTCCGGCTGTGGCTCGTTCTTATCCACTCCGCTTCGATAGCCAGTCCACTCGGCCTCGATGGGCACAACACCGGGGATATCGTAGGTCTCGTCCCCAGATTTCAGGTGCTCGATGGCGTCGATGACGGCCTGCTGGACATCGATCTCCGGCTGGGGGAACTTGACTTTGGAGACCCAGATGCGACCTTTGATACCGGGGTCCCGCATCAGACCCTTCTGCTGTTTGCCAATTGAGACCATGCCGTTCATGAAAGATCGGATGAGGGCGACGGTCAATTCCGTGCGGAGATCTTGCTTGCCCGAAACCGGCGACATGTGAATCGTATGCAGAAGCACCGTTTTGACGATCATTGGGATCCTCGCCAGCAGCGCCTTGAGCATGGCGGAAGGGCTACCGAGCGAGCTCATGATGGGCGAGCGCTTGAACTCAGCTCTGGCCGTAAAGAGTGAAAATGCAAGAAAAGGGGAAATCAAAGACGAAATAAAAGATGCAACTAATCGCCAAGACTGAAGAGAGCAAACGAATGGAGAGGGGGGCCGACGGAGAAGAAAAGAAGAGAAGAGAGATCGTGCGGAGGATTCAAGGCAATTGAAGCCTCGGCAGAAACCGTGCCGTAGAAACGGCACATTAGTAAATGGCAGTTTATCGTCGCAAATCTTGTGAAGATGCACAACTGCTAGCCAAAATTGGTAAAAAGGGTTTCAGAGAAAAAGAGGATTCTAAGAGACTAACTACTTTTAAAGGTCCCGAGCATAGCCCCTGGCAGAATCTATGGCGACCCGGTGGGATCTAGTTCTCTAGCGAAACCCCAAAGTGTGAAGATGCATAGAAGTCCCGTCTGCACGGCACTCATGAAAATAGGCACCAAAATGCAAATATGTACGTCTACGAATAATAAAACGTGTCCTCAGCTTATCCGCCGACTTGGGTCAGCCCTTGACATCAGGAACTTGGCCAAGATTATGCGGACAGTCACTATGATCCGTTCCAATATCTCCACCCGTGGAAGTAGAACCTGAACCTCTTCGGGGATTCAAAACCGTCTGATAGACGGATTGCTCTTCTTCCTTCAACCCGTACCCCGAAGGATCCCGCCGGACGAGGAAGTGTTGCACTTTCGCATCAGACGACGCCATTTGATTCATAGTGTGCCTGCGTCGTTCTACCAGGAACCGCGCGGACTCCTCGTTGATTTCCTGGAGCCTGTTCTCATACCCAGAGCTGAGCTTTCCAATCCAAGATGCCTGCATCGCGCCCCCCAGCAGGACCAGTAGGATCACAAACGTCGCAAAGGTTCGATGGTCGACCAGTTGTTGCTGCTTGGGAGCATCCCGGTTATACCATCTCTCCCAGTCTTCCCAGGTCGCGTTGGCGTAGATCGGGCCATAATCACTAGACCCGGTTCTCGCCCACGAGGGGGTCGGGGCGTGAGTGCCGCCAGACGGGTGCAGCGCCCATCCGGTGCCGGACTGGTCGTAAGCTGCCCGTTTAGTAGGATCCGAAAGGATTTCATGGGCAGCTACCAAGACGCGGTACCGATGAAGCCTCAGCTCGGGGGAGAGGTCCCTGCATAATGGGTGGTCGTTGCACGGACGATCCGGGTGGTAAATCTTGACGAGTTCGTAGAAGCGACTCTTCGAATACGGGGCTTTACGGTCTTGTTTAAACACGTCGTAGGGTGTGAAGGAGGTAGTAGACGGCCAAGAGAGGTCCTTCTCAGAGAAACCCCCATGAGAAGTAGCGTACAGTCTGCCTGTAGCCGAGGACCACTGGGGTGGGGGTGGCAATAAGGGAAAGGAGAAGGTTAGGAGGTGCGATCGGTGGACATAGAGGATGTTCGGTTTCTTGAGCATTGCCACATGACTTCAAGGGAGGAGAGACATGAACCTCCTCCGGGATTGCCTTGAATGCATGGGAGTTTCACTCGTAATAGTGTGTTTCAGAGTCCAAGATCTGGTGGAGTTGTTGGCTCCAAGTTCGGGGTCCATCACGTGTTACCTACCCGGAAAGCTTGAACTTTCTCCCGCTCGATAGCTTCACAGCTTCACAGCTTCTCAGAATACCTTCCACAATCAAATCCCATTTTCTTCACCAAACTCTGGACCATGTCCGGCCGCAGGGAGGATAAGTCCTCCGAGCGCCGACGGCGCCGAACAGCCTCCCGCTCCCCAGATCCCGACCGTGATCACGACCATCGACGGCGGACTCGCCATGAGGATGGCAGAGATTCACGACGGCGTGAACATCGAGACTCTCGAAAGGACAGCAGCCCCCGGAGACGGTCATCCCGCAGTCCCTCCAACCGAACAAGTCACCGAGGTGATCGAGAGCGCCGCCACCGAGACCGAGCAAGAAGCCCCGATGAAGACCGGAGACGGGACCGCCGTCGCTCCCCAGAGGACCGCTCGCACCGGAGACACCGCGACCGCGACCGCGACTCCAACAATCACAAATACAGGCCCTCCCGGCGACACCGCAGCTACTCCCGGTCCCGGTCTCGCAGCCCAGCTCCCCGCGGACCAACGCGCGCAAAGGGCCCGCTCCCCTCGCAACAAGACGCTTACAAAACAGAGGCATCGGGGGATAAAGACGGAGCTGCGCCCGCACCGGAGAAAGAGAAACCAAATTTTGGTAACACCGGTCGCTTGGCTGCGGAAAGTAACACTATCAGTGTGAATGGGGGCGGCACAGTGGTCCTCAAGTATCATGAACCACCAGAGGCGCGAAAGCCCCCAGCAAAGGATGCCTGGCGGCTTTATGTGTTCAAGGGACAGGACATGCTAGAAATGGTGGGGTTAAATGAGAGAAGCTGCTGGCTGATTGGGCGCGAACAAGCAGTAGTGGACTTTTCTCTTGAGCATCCAAGCTGCTCGAAGCAGCATGCGGCAATCCAATTCCGCTTCGTAGAAAAACGAAACGAGTTTGGAGACCGCATTGGGAAGGTAAAGCCTTATCTAATTGATCTTGAAAGCGCCAATGGCTCTACAGTTAATGGAGACCCAGCACCTGCTGGACGATATATTGAAATACGAGACAAGGATGTACTTCGGT
This sequence comes from Aspergillus biplanus, assembly GCA_027569045.1. Classification (NCBI taxonomy): domain Eukaryota; kingdom Fungi; phylum Ascomycota; class Eurotiomycetes; order Eurotiales; family Aspergillaceae; genus Aspergillus; species Aspergillus biplanus. Next base: position 41,201 of record JAPDEJ010000005.1, on the reverse strand, counting down.
TTGGGTTAAGCTCAAGAGAGTACGTCCTCATGCTCACCCAGCCTGACTAGATGGATAGGGCCACCTAATCGTCTGAGTACGGTGGCCCAGATTGAGATGACTATGCAGCATGCCCATGAATAGCAGGAGCCCAAAACACATATGATGAATAAGAATTCTTAATAAGTTAATATTCCGTGACTCTCATCCCTCAAAAAGCCTATTATTTAAGACGCATGTTTAAGATTACACAAATAGTTAGTCCTAGTTACCCAGTTATTTTGCTGTCGTACATAACAATCTGCCGCCTCCCGCCCCTCTCACATGTTACCGTTAGGACCTCCTGAGTTCGCGGGTGTGAAAAGTAGGCCTTGCAGTTCCTGTTTCAGAACAAGGCGCCGATCTCATCCATGTTGTGGTTGGAGTCGCCCGAGACACCGTCCCCGTCCCCGTTGCAGTTAGGGGCCCGTCATACTCCACGAAGAAATAATTGCCTGCCACTGGGGGGCTAAGTCCAGCCACCTCAATAAACTGCCGCACATCGAACCCCGCCCTGGCCTCTACTGTTGGTGGGAAGATGTATCCAAAACAGTCTGGGAATGCGTACTCGTGCTTCTGCTCGAACAACAGATAGACGTAACGGTGGTGGGAGTCCCGTGGGGGTTGTGGAGCAATGTATTCAGCACCAGTGGTCGTGTTCACCAGGACGTGATGTTCGTCGCTCCCGCAGCTGTCCCGATCTGACCGTTTCTCGTGCTGATGCATAGCTACCATATTTGGTTGGTACCAGTGAAGGATGACGGTGGAGGTGGCACCATATAGAACGTCGAGGTCGACAAACAGGAGGACATATGTTAGATCTGGATTGAGGGTCCCGACGCGAATCTGAGGAAGAGGGTGCGCAGCTTCAAACTCATGGATTTGTTAGTTAGCCCGTCATGGTCCGCCTATAGCCTAAATAACAAGTTGATGGCACCGTTCCTACCTGACATCAAAAGAGTATCACCCGGAGTGACCCATGAGGTATTGGGAAATCGAAGTTGAAGTGTCGGGGTGTCAGGAGGGAGAGGGTATTGCCCATTGGAAGGTGATGAGAGAAACAAAAGATAGAAAATGAAGAGGGCAATCATTTTAGCTTTTTCTCTTATTCTCTCTGTTTCTTTCCCCCCTAAAACCAGATTTTCTTTTCGCTTTTCATTCGTTGATCTATTTACTTGTCATTTTCTCGGCCTTGTGATGGTGGGCTAGAGTTTTACATATAAAGAACCTCCCTCGTTTATACGAAAGGCAACGCCCTATAGAGGATATAAGCCGTCTAAATACCACCATGTGTAACTCTCACATCATCCTCGGTAAATAACTCTTAAAATACCGGTGAGTTAAAGATTTAGGTAAAAGGAAGGAAGAGAAAGAAAACAAAACATCCAGGCAAGCAAACTTGGGTTATGACCAGGAAGTCCAGCCCAGGCATATTTAGTTTTTTAACACCTGGAACCAAAAAAAAAGTATTAAAACTTCATACTCTTAGTCCTCCATTCCGGTCCTTTCATATACACAACTGCTAACAATGGACAAACAGCTCCCATTTCTGCAGCAACAATCGCATACGTAACCCTATTTCCCCATCGTTCAATCATAGGATGGACAAATGCAGTAGACGCAGCGCCTAAGAAACAGCGGACTAGATTATTTGTTGCCATGACTGTAGCCGGTGTGTTGTAATGAAGGTCCACAAGAAGCACGTTCATGACGTTATATGAGGCGGTGATAAAGAAGGAAACACAGAAAACAAGTAGCAGAGCTATAATAAGGGGTGGGCGGGTGGTCATGCAGAGGCCATAAACAAGAACCGAGATTGCAGATGCAATCTATTCAACAATTCATCAGTAATGTCTTTCTCTCAATTGTTGGTTTTCTCTGGCATTGAGGCCCATAGAGATGGAGAGAAAAATTCATGCAGAAAAGCATAGGAGACGAACCGTCATGGGAAGTCCAATTTGCAGTCTAGTGCGTTCAATGGGGAACTCTAACGCCATGCTTGCGCTATCCCCATTGGTATTGGGACTGTTATGGTTGCCCTGCCTTCCATCGGATGCAAGAGAGGCAGAGAGGGCTTCGATCTTTTCCTGATTACGTCGGTAGTTCCAATCGACAATAATTCCGTTAAACGTCGTGCTAACCAACGATCCGACTCCCGCAGGGATAAAGCTGAAGCCGATCCCTAAGTCTGTTAGCCCATAGATCTGTTTAAATTGCGACGGTATCCCAGCTGTTACAGCGTAGTAACTCGCGAAGATAATGCCATTGGAGAAGAGGATGAGGCATGTTGGTAGGTGTATGAGAAGGCGCAGAGAGGCCAGTGGGTTTGGGCGAGCGAGATTCCTGGGCCGTTGTTCTATTCGTGGTGGTGGACTGTGAAGGCCTTCAGGTGAGGTGTTTTCTTTTGACAGGCGCCACCAGGCGAGGGCGGATCGATTCCAGCCCTTAGGTGGTGGGATAGAGCCATCTCCAACAAGAGCACGACAGGTTTCGGGAAAGAACAACACCAGCGGGATGAAGAATGTGGCGGCCGCAATGGCTAGGAACCAAAATATAGATTGCCAGCCCAGGTATTGGCTAAGAATACCGCCTAAAATGGGGCCCAGGGAAGGTGCGAGGATGTTCCCGAGGGAAGTGAGGCCCATGTAGATTCCTCTTTCGGCAGATGTGATGATATCCGCAGCCACAGCAGAGGCAAGAGCAACTGTTCCACTGCTCCCACAACTTTGAACTGCACGGAGGGCCAGAAGTGCTGGGTAACTATGTTGAAGGGCAAGAGCAATATTGCCAGCGATATAAATTATGAAACATAAAATATATGCTGGACGGCGACCAGCTTGGTCCGCGAAGGACCCCATAAGTGTCGGGGCGAGACCTTGACATATCTAGATATTGATTGAGAGAGTCAGCTAACCATTGGTGGCAAAGTCTGACAGGAAACAGTACCATATAAGTGGTTATTGTGAGGTTAATCTGGGAGCTAGTGACTTTGAGATCCGCAGCGATGGCATTAAGCGCGGGATAATAAATGTTAGCGGAGAAGGGCGAGAAGCTCGAGGCAAGGGCAGCAGCTAGAATTATCAGGCGCTTCTGAGTGGGAGTAAACACGGAGTACTTGGGCTGGTTCGCAGGGGCCAATAGAGGTGTAGCTTCTGTAGCATCCACCACATCGTTAGGGGGTTGGTCTCCGGTCATCACTGCTTCTACTCCAGGCAGAAGGTCAATAAAAAGATGGGCAATGATTTGGGAGTCTCCTACAACATCCAGCGCACGGTTGGGACTATTATGGAAATTGAGGAATGTAGCATTTAATTCGGAGTATTTTTCAAATCTTGTCCCGGGGTATAGTCACGCTTAAACCAAAAATTCCTAGCATAGTATTTTGAAATTTATTGCATTTGTGAAGGAGAAATCTGCTCATTAATCGCGCGGCCCAAAATCCCTACCAGTGGCTCAAATCTTCGAAAGGATCTTTTCATTTGCATCGCCGGTATAGACATGGGAAGGCCTGAACAATTTGCCGCGGGTCACTAAAAGTAAAGTAATGATTAGAAAAACCCCGATATTGAACGGTCTTTATTTTTTCTGTCTTACACATATATTCCCGCCAATGTGCCATGATTCCCATGATTCGCTGGGAGAGCATCGCCCCCGGGAGAATATCGAGTTCGAATCCACTGGTAAGAGCATCCTAGTCAATCAACGATGCCATATTTATTCCTAGATGACCAAGGTTTTCTGAGGCTATACACTTACATGCTAGTGAAAACGAAGTTACCATAAAAGTCAGCGTTCGGGTAGAGGCCCCTCTTCCGAAAATAGTCATCATTAGATGCAACGTCCTCTATCCGTTCGGCGATTTTAAAAAGATCGTTCGAAGATGGATCCAGGTCCATCAAGATCGACTGTATTGGCCGTACTCTTGGGTCGACACCCTTGTACGAACGGTGGCCATACCCAAACAACTTTTTGCGACCCTGCTTTACTTCATCAATAAATCCAGGAACCTTATCTAAGGTTCCGATATCTCGAAGTGCGCGCTGTGCGGACTCGGTTGCACCGAAATGCAGTGGTCCCCACGCCGCTCCCACCGCAGAAATCAAACAAGATATGGGATCAGTCAATGATGAGGCTGTAACAATGGTAGAAAATGCCGTCAGTGCCATGCCGTGATCGGCGTTGAGCATGGCGAACCGTCGAAAGCAGGACAGCTTAACTGGGTCAGGGCAGCCAGTGGATGGGTCGACTAAGCCTGCCATGGAGAATAAATTCTGACAGTATGTTTTTTCTAGGGATGGTGGAGTAAACTGGATGTTTCTGCGATGACTTGCAACAATCCCAAATACGACTGCATACCCTGCGACGGTACGTAGAATTGCGCGGTCCACATTCTGCGCATTACCTTGATATTGAGTAGCTTGGTTTGATGCCGGAATCAATTCTGGCATACATGCTAAATACGCTGAGAGTCCGCTGATAATCAGCGGCAGCGGAGAGGTATCACGACTACCGGTTCTAAATCAGCTACAATGGACACGGTGCAGTGGTAAGTTAACCTTACGGTAAGGTGTGTATGGTTGTTCGCACAATTTCTGGCACATGCAGCATTTCCTCTGCCAGCTGTTGTCGAAGATTTTCCCTCTGGGCATGGGTTGGATACGCGCCCCAGACTAGGAGGTGCAACATATCTTCGATGTCACTGTCCCAGAGTTGCTCCAGGCTATACCCACGGAACAGAAGCAGCCCTCTCTCATGATCTCTGAAAAGGTCAGCTCCAGATAGAACTTCAAGAATAGACGAGGGAAATGTCTTACGAGAAACTGATTGTGGTTTCAATCACTGTTGTATTCTGCAATCCGGGGTCATGAACTCGCAGTCCACTCGCAACCTGATCCGCCCGATTATTTTCAGTACCAGGAGCTTTTATTTTCTTGAAATCAAGCGCGGAGACCGCATTTTTCCGGATTGGAATGGTGTATTGCACATTAGTGCGAGAGTCTCTGACGTGAAGAGTTCCAGAGGCCATCTGCTTTTTATTTTTTGGTATTCGGAGCTGGAAACAAACTGTGTTACCCACAAACCCTCTTGGAGACTGGGTATTTTTAAATAGGACAGCGTCGGCATAGTTTTATATTGGAAATAACAGGAGAATAATGCCGATGATCACCACGGCTGAGATATGTGTGCTCAATATGCAAGATACCGCTGCTGCGCTCTATATAATGCGAGCACCGGAAAGAAAATCATACTTATTTTCCTGCTTATCTCAACCGGCGGTTTTCCTCAGATTTGATTATTCGACATGTAGAAAAATAAGACTAGATCAGCCCGAGATTAGGCAACATATAGAGGATGAGTGTAACACATTAGCTAGATATATCATTGTGCTGAAACTAGAAATGGTTGTCGTCACTCACGGGATTAGGTCGCTTCCCATAAATTGCTAGAGAGACTCAGAATATTCATCCAGATCAAAATAGTACGTGACTTTTAGTCTAAAAAAGAAAAAAACCGAAGATCTAGAAAAAAAATACCAAAGAACGTAATTAATATCTCCCCCCAAGAAGGAACCATAATAATATTGGTATTTATTTTGTCAATCCTCAACAATAATTTACGCATTATTCATCATTTTAATCGTAAAACACTCCATAGAGATATGATCCTCAATGCCTTACTGGGGCATGTGCTCGAAAGGCTTTGCCAAATGCTCCTGGCAGAAAGGAAGCTTGCTTGCGGTCCAAATTTCGGTATCCTTTTGATAGAGATCCCAATCAGCTAACAGTTCCAAGTATAAATAGCATAACTTAGAAAACTTACAGGCTTCAGGCCCTTCTTGATCTCAGTATCCAAGGTACCAGCCTTGATAGCAATGATCTCGGGAGCAGCATCAGGATCATGAGCAATGGGGGAACCGCATTCCTCGCAGAAAAGTCGGTGCACGGTATTGCCAGATGATCCCTTCTTTCCTGAATAGGTTTTAACTGGTCCCTTAAGGGTCAGTGCAGCCTTAGGGACAACGGCGACCAGAGCTGTCCACAAGAATCGCTTGCTGTTAGCAAATATCCTTCACGCATAATATCGATATTGATGTGAAAATAAATGAAAATAAAATCAAATCAAATCAACAGGATAAGGCTAAAACATACAATAGGTCGAGCCAGACTGGCGCTGGCAATCGTCACAATGATCGTAACCCGTCAGCAAGGGTGCATCGACGTCAATGGAGTACGTGACAGCCTTGCACAGGCAGTGTCCAGTAAGAGGCATTGTGGCGAGGGGCGAAAGAGGGGTGATTAGATTAAAAATAAGGTGAGATAATCCAAGTGGCTTGGGCTCAAAGAGCTGGGAATGAAGGTTTGTGATTGGAGGAAGTGGTCAAGAAGATGCGATCAAGGTGCTCACGACTTGAGGACCTTCGAGGAGAACTGGTCGAAGGAGGGGATATTTATAAGACGGAGTGTCCTCCAGCGTGGCCTTTTCCACAAAACAATCGATCCGTTTTGGAAGCTATTTCTCACTGACGACATGGTTGCTCACGACCCGAGACTGAGCTAGAGGGGGAATTTGTCATGGTGGAGGAGGGGCTTTACCAATGTTGCGTCACGGCGAACTCTGATTGTTGGCTCTGTTGAGCGCCGCAAAACAATGATTTTCCCGGAAACCCTCATGCTCTCCACAATTATGTTGGTCGCTCGCTGTGAATGGCTTCGGTTTTGCTTTCTTATCTTACTAAAGCATTCCTAATTGCCCCCGGTCCCTCATTTTCTTTCCATTCAGAGGAGCACGGTGAATGGCTTACTTACTTCCTGAGGGTGGAGATCCCAACCTCCCCGCACCACCTTCCTCGACGAACCGGAATTATTCTTCTCTATCAATCAAGCAACCCGTTCTCCAACCCTCCCCGACGCCCCTATCCCAGCTAGGCGCTGATTGCTGCCTCCAATTACTCGGTCAGGTTAAGCGAATGGGCCATATGGGGCCAGACACCCGGTCGCAAACCTTGTCCTTCAGGCGCATTCCATAATAACCCTTCCATCCTTACTGCAACAATTTGTCATTATCCATACTTCCGGGCATGACCGGCCAGAGAGGAATTTCTGTGCCAGTGTGCCCAAGAAATACGGATGATAAGCGCACATACCCTGATCTGCGGATCTACTTTCACCTTAATTTTGTTCTCAACATGGGAATAATTCCCACGAGCGGGGTGAATGATTGGCAGGAACCCGTGTTTTGTGGGGTTGGTCCGCTAAATTTTTTGTCCAATTGAGGCCATATGAACTTTACAACGAAGACTCCCACTTGGACAAGAAAGATGAGAAAGGTGAAAATTCAAGCTCCCAAACACAAATAATATGCAATCCAGCCGTCTCACCCGCTGACTTTGTGTTGACTGGGCTCTGGCAATATGTTGTAACCAGTAGTTACCCGCTTTAACTAATGCATGTTGACAAGCAATATCCCATGCAATGTGATAAAGGATCATTACCGGCATATGCTAACTCATTATAACTCACATACACCAAAGTCGGGTTAAATTTTCGCAAGTGGAGCTCCTCTCCAACCGAGGGGTTTCCCTCGTCTCACGAAACCATGATTCAGGCTTTTTCACTGGGCCTTTCTCTCTCAGAGGGATAAAAATACTCCGGCCGACCAAATTCCAGCTTGACTGCCTCAAACTTTGGGCAATAAGCCACTTCAATAAATCCTAGCCCTGCAGAAAAAAAATGTCACAGCATTTGCGAAGCCATGAGTTTAGTTACGAATCAAGGGATAGAATTCCAAATATCATTCATGCCATTCGATAGCAGAATATAAATAAAAGCAAGCAGGGCAGTATCCCACTTCTCTCTCTAATACTCCGTTCTCCGTACGCATTCATCATCTATTTTTTATATCTTTGTTCCTTTTTATATTGATCAAGGGATTTTCTTTCTGGAACTCCCAAGTCTTATGATTTGATATGACTGGCCGCTATGAGTTACCCCGCCCGAGGATAACATCTCTGAAATTTCAATCACTTCTTCAGTGATACTTTTTTCTTCACCCCTTAGCATTCCCCTTTGCTTCCCCCATCGCTTCAGCGGCCTTTCCTTTGGTCTTCCCAGCTACTTCCTGCACCTCTCCCTTCAGCTCTCCAGACTTATCCTTTGATTCACAAGGTGTCTTGCCGGCTATCTCCCTGGTCTTATTGGCAGCAGTTTCTGTCACAGGATTGTTTATTAGCATGTCTCGTCCCATCCATCCTGGCCAGGGAAAAGGTAACAAGCAATGAGTGCATGAATGGGCCATAGCTCCCTTCTCGATCCCCTTCACCGCAGCATTCGAGAAACAAGCCTATCCGCGTTCTTCAATTTATCCTTCGCGGCATCCACGAGGCTGGACTCTTTTTTTATCGTTGACGAAATACTTTCTAGTTTTTATTCTCATAGTCAAGGTAGAGCGCGCCAGGTGGCAGCGAGGGATGCATCCAAGTCCATGGTGTACTGATAGCCTCGAGGGGCGTAGTCCTGGGAAGGCTCTTGGAAACCTTGGCATTGAGGGGTTTGACCAGCTCGGGAGAGAAAAACAGAAAGTTTAGAGCTGTATTTACCTCCTCTTCACTCTTCTTTATCTCCTCGACCCCAAAATCCCGCCAAGATAAGGCTCAACCAACCTTTGAAGGACAGGCGGTTGTTTGGATGGCTCGTAAATTCTCCAGATTGACCCCGTACGGAAATTAGTAATTCCGACGACCCGTGGTAGCCACGTGATAGCCATGGCTGTTCGGAATTACTAATGTTCCGATTCGGGGAGCTTCTCAGGAGAATGATCAAAAATTCGTTGTCGGTGTCATCTAGAGTAGGGGGTAAGACGACAAGATACGACGTTTACCGCTACTTCTACATAAGCGACTATAGTGCCAAATTGGGACTAGTACAATTCTGGCAGTCAGGCACACGAAACTAGCCATTTAGTGGCCATCGCTTCGAATTTCCGATTCTTGAAGGCTGAAGAGGTGAAGAATTGGTGAGGCTGTGCAGCCAGCAATCAAGGCATGAACAGCCACCCCAAATCGACACTGGGATATCCATGCTTAAAATTCCCAACGGTTTTCGAAAGCAAAACCGTCAGGTGATCAGTACTGCTATTAGATAGCTTAATATAATAATATAATGAGGAAATATTCTCGTTTCATGTTAATTATTCAAAGTTATAATTCATTGAAAACAATACTGAGCGTAGCCCAGTACCATAATGAGCTGGTATCATCCAAAGCAGAAGGAAAAACCGACATAAAGAACATAAAATTAATACCGACAATCCAAACCCGACCGTGAGCATGACTTCAATTGATGCGACAAAGTTTGCGAAAGAAAACGACGAAGCGCCCCAAAGTGGCGTAATTACTCTAGACTAGTCGCATCCGGGACCCAAACATAATAACACTCATGCTCCGGGAATAATTGCGAGCATATTTTGGTTTTGGATAGAGTCGGTCATATAAAACAAAAGAGCAACGTAGGAGGCTGAGGGAGACCGGGCGGGTTCTAATGCTTGAATATAATATACCTGTGGAAATGGATCAGCCAAGGAAACCGAGTAATATGTCGAGGAGAAACCCTTACACGGCGTGAACGATACCGGGTAGCCAACCCAGAATTGTTAAACAGATGTTAATTAGGAGATCGGTTCCACATCCTCGCTCGAGGAATACTCCAAGAGGAGGCAGAATGAAAGCGAATAGGAGCTTGCAGATATCACTGTAGAGTAAATTGAAAAGAATTAGTCGTTTCCCAGAACCATGGTGTTCTCACATGCAGCTTTAGCATAGAGAAGTCTAATTAAACAGCATTGGGTGTAATTCGGAACCTGGCGGAAACAAATATGGAGCGACTCACGAGGCAGTGAAAGGCATATTGGCTTTAATAAGAGTAAAATCCTCAACTTTCGGGCGAAGAGTGTATTAGGTCGATAAGGAGAGTGTTGTGTGCTGATCAGTAAACAGTTGGGGCCGAAATGGGGTTTATCAAGAAATCGAAGGGACGGACAGGGAGACAACAGGCTTTTAAATGATGACGAGAGGGGGTAGTAGTGTCAAGCACGAGTCCGTCTGGGCTTAGCTCCAGGAATTAACGATTTGCGGGAGTTGGATGAGAAATGGGACTCCGCTCCTTCCATCAGGATCAACGGTACATACGGAGTACGTACCCTGTTACTGCCACCGTTAAATTGGGCTTAGTCCAGAAATCGTGTTCGATTATGCTCGTCCACCCCAAATGCTACGTCATTTCTGCGTCACTCCTGTGGCTCATGAGCCCGCTATCCCCTCTGATTGGTGCAGACAAGGTTGATGAAGTCGTTGACTTTTATCTGCCCAGACTCTCCAGCGCCAAATTTCCTCGTCGGGTGACTTTTGCGTCGACCCTTCATTATTCGATATATGTGGGCAGACATCAGGATATGCATTATGTTCTGGAATCAAGGACTTTAATTTATCATCTGTGGCCTCATACACTTCTGATTGGACTTTTTTTCACCTTGCTTTTCTTCCTTCCCTTTTTCTTTCGAGAAAGGGGGCGTTTGTCCAACGCTCTTCAACTTCAGAATCCTGCTGCCTGAAGATGATGCATGCTTGGCAGGTTCACGGTGAATAAGGTGTTCTGGAAAAATAGTTAACTGCATTACTACATTACTGCATAATTCTTGCTCATCCTAGACTCCATTTTTTTTAATATTTTTTTATTAAATTGCATTGACCTTATCAGGACCAAGTACAAGTTGATCGAGTTGATCGTTATAAACAAAATATTAGTCAGAATCATAACTCCAGGGAGGAGGATTTGCGCCACAGTACAAAAAATAATACTTGTCTCACAAATCCCTTCCTTCATTCCTTCACAGTTCCAGTGACACATGTGGGCCAAACAGCCCTACAGCCCTACCAACAGATATTACTGCTTAAAAGTACTTGATTGGGTTTCCTGCTGTCAGATTGGAATGACCTCAACCAGTTTAAGTCTAATTTTAGTTTCCCCGTATTCCTTCCATCCCTGCACACACTACTAGGCTACAACATATATCCTGCTAAAAAAACATCCAGTTTTAGGTATCGGCTTGGCAGCGGCAACCATCTTCAAGACTGTGGCTGTGATACCTCTATCATCCACCAATGTGTATGGTCTGGTCGAGGATGCAACAAGTCCTTTCCGCACGCGGCATATTCCTCCTAATATAGATTTGATCTCGACAACACCTCTGAAAGTGCCACGTGTAGCCATTCTATGTATTCCTTCTTGTTCATAGATTCCCATATCACTCGATATTCTGATTCAGGGTTTCCTTTCTCAAAATAATCGTCGAATGTTAAACCTATACGCTTACGAATCTCTTAAATAATTTTAGACCCTCCTGGTTCTGGTCCAGTAGAAGGAACTAGAATCGAAGGTACGAAGGAGTATTAAACAAGAATACCAAGCATGGAGAAGGGAAAGATTATCTACGGCCTTGGAGAGGGCAACATCAATGCGAGTCACGTGCCAACTAGGGATAGGACCATGACATCGATCCATGGAGCATATTCACTATCCTTTTCACCTTTGAGTGGCTTGTTGGGGTCAAAACCCCAAGCACGGCGGGTGGTGGCAAGAGAGGTACTTGTCCCTAGTGTATCAGTGGCTGTGTAACCTTGAGGAAGATCGCCCTAAGGAGACCCCTTCACAGGCAGGGGTCGAGTTGCGTGGCTAGGGCGAGGCTGTGGCGAGCGTGGCTGTCTCCATGGTTGGCATGGGGACTTAGGAGGACGTCATTCAGAGGATCATAGAAATGCGAAGACAGGGAGGTTTGAGGTTGTAGAGGGGCGCCGAAGGTTCAAGGGCGCGGAGCTGGAAGAACTTTGACATCCGGGGTTGGTTGGGGTGCCAACGTGACTATCATTGCCCTAATTGCTGTATCAGGGGCGTTGGTGTTTGCGCTGATGTTGATGTTGGTATTGGCGTTAGTTGTCTGGACTGCGAGGGGCTTGAATTTTGCTCTGCATCTATCGTAGGGTGTTGCCGTTCAGGTGCCCGGTTGGCCAGCATAGCACGTTGTGCAGATATTGCATTTGGGAGGGATTGCCTATCAGCGCCTTCGCCCACTCTTTGTTAATACTATTTCTTACTTCGATTTAGTTCCTTACATCCAAAAGGCGATTCGGAGCGAACTACCGTTCGTGAAGACCGAGTAATATCACGACTACTTGTCAATAACGAAGGACTACATTAAACGACTGAGTAATAAAGACCTAGTCTGCCTCTAAACTTTGTGACCCCCATGAGGTGGCAGACTTCTTGTGCAGCTCTGCCATCCTTTTTCACTCAACCAGTTAATTGTTAGTTGGTGGATGTCCGGTTGTAACCCACTCACGGGAATCCTCCGAACTTCCCCAGGGACCAGATCCATACCGTTATCGTCAAGAAAGACGTCTGGATGTTGGCTAATCTCTACAAAGAGACCCTTCATGGGAACTTTGCTTTCCAAATTCAGAGTTGTCTGAGGGTTGCCAGGCTGCTCCCAGGCAATATTGATTGAGAGATTATCTGGATTTGCCTGGAGAGGCACTTCTTTCAACGGCTCATGGAAGTTAACATGGCGTGTAATAACGGGCGATTCAGCCTCCGTGCTTCCAGTAGGCAATATATAGATAGCAAAGGCTAAAGTTTCAGGCGCCTGTGCTGTGCCAGCCGGCGGATGTTGACGCATATCCACCGTGCCGAGTTCAGTGGCTCGATTTGCCTCAAGATGGTGCTTGGTGTGGAGGACGGTGCTCCAGACACTCTTCCCCGTTCGTACATCCCATGATTTGATCTCAACATTGACGATTACATTACGCAATGTCATGTTACATGCCCATGCCTCGAGCAGTATCGATCCATCCTCAACCTTCCGACTCAGACCGGCTGTAATCGCAGCGTTTTCTCGTTTCACGGCCCAGAACGCCATTTTCCGCTGCAGGTCGGAGTCAGTAATAGCCCAAGACGTAACGGGCCAGCAATCGTTGAACTGCCACACCAAAGCACCAGCGCAGTACTCTCGGCCAGGGCCTTTCCAATTGCGACGCCAGGCCCGATAAGCAGCGGATACAGCTTCGGATTGAATTAACTGTGTGCCATATACATACGCTGCCGGAGAGTCTTGGTTGAAGGTGATATTGCTCGTACAATACTCTTCCAGCTTTTCTGCGCCCTCGTCACATTTATTGTGGAACTTCATGAATTCATCAGCGGTAAGGGGGCCCTTCGCCCCTGACGCATTCGGAGGGAAGAATTTGAGGGTTGTTGATAGAGAAGGCGCTGCTTGCATGCCGAATTCGCTGATGAATCGACCGCTGAGCTCGGGGTACTCTTGGTATGGGAACCTTTCGAGGTGCCACACATGCCATTGATGGACATCCCCCTCCACGTCCGAGTTGACCATCTCTCCGCCGTACGGAGACCCAGGCCAGTACGGAATATCGGGGGAGAGTGACTGGCACACCTCTGGGAAAATATGCTCGTAGAACACTCGAGCCGGGAATCGGGATTGCACGATGGCGTCGACACTTTTTTCATTGGGGTCATACTCGTCGCCGGAGAACAGTGGAATGATATAGTCTTCGTTGTTCCCACACCATAGAGCAATGGATGGGTGATGCCGCAGACGCTTGATATTCTGATCGATTTCGATCCTCACGGACTTCTGGAACTCTGGGTAGGCGGGGAAAATACCACAGGCTAGCATCAGGTCTTGCCAGACGAGAATCCCCTGCTCATCACAGGCTTCATAAAAGGCATCGTCTTCGTAGATGCCTCCACCCCAGACACGGATCATGACTTGGTTTGATTCGCGTGCTAGTGAAACGAGCTCCCGATATTTCTTCGCTGTTGTCCGTGGTAGGAAGGAGTCGGTTGGGATCCAGCAAGACCCTCCCGCAAATATGGGGACATTATTGATTCGGAAAAAGAAGCTGGAACCCTCTTGGTTTTCAAGTGGTCGCTGTACTAGTTCAATACGTCGAATCCCGAATGTCTTTTCGACCCGATCGAGGGCGATGCTAGAACCAGGTGATCGGGCCGTCAGCACCACAATTGCCTTATAACGGGCCTGATCTCCCAGCGTAAAGGGCCACCAGAGCTTCGGATCCTGGACTAAGATCTGGGCTTTGCATCGCCCATTGTGCACCTCTACCAGCATCGAACCAACCGCGTAACCGTCTATCTCAAGGGCGATACCGGCGTGTGTGGCATCTCCTTCAACCTCAACCGAAATATCGACCGTGGCTTGGCTGCAATCCGGCACAAGGTGGGTTCGGACAAAGGTGTCCACAATTCGAGATCTGTAGCTTTCCAGATAGATCGGTCTCCATGGGCCGCAGTCGAGCAGCTTAGGACCCCAATCCCACCCCTGCACAACCGAACATCCTGGTGAGCGCTGTAATTTAATAAACGGGTGCAGGCATCACTTACATAATGGTACTGGGCCTTTCGTGTCGCTAGTCTGGCGACACCAGAAGCAAATGCAAGCCAGTTGTGGTCTGGATGTTGGCGCACCTCTTCGTCTCCACGAGGCTCAACAGCATGGAACGTGATCTGCAATGAATGTTGTCCCTGCGGTGCCGCCCGAATCTGTTCTGTAATATCCACGCGGTGCGAGAGGAACATATTGTTTGACTCATGGATAATCTTCCCATTTAGACGGACAGTTGCAAATGTATCCAGGCCCTCAGACACCAGCACTGCCCGTCTATTAACATCCCGCGCCCACTCGCCAGGGATGATCAACGCTCGTTCATACACCCAGGTTCTCTGTCCCACCCACTGAACTAACTCTTCATTCTTTCCGTCAAATGGATCTGGGATGCGTTGAGCGGCAAGCAGATCCAGGTGAATTGTCGTTGGGAGCGGTCGCGCAGGTTTCCATTCTGAAAAGGCGTCGTCCGACTCACCCTCCGACCGATATCGCCAACCCTGATCAAGTACAATGATTTGGCGAGAGTTATTCATCGTTTGAAGAGTCCGGTGGTCGCTTAGCAAAGACTCTAAACCGTTTTCGACTAATCCAGACCGTGTAATGTATTTGTTGTCTTGATTTGATGGTAGCGGTCAACACAGCCTAAATGTTCTGATGGCGGATGCCCTCGATATACAGCTTATCGTTTTCTCAATGTTGTCGGTGGATTAATCACAAAACCGCGAAACGAGCGACCACGGAAGGTGATGCCTCTTTTAAAAGCATTGAAGATGTTGGAAGCATGCAATCCCAACACAAGTGTCCTGAGGTTCAGAACTACCTCGGTCGCGCCAGACCCAGCCAATCCGAAGCTTCAGCCAAATGCCGGAGTGAGGGGAATTGCAGATCGGATCTTGTGGTCGCCTGACATGCTTTCTCGTGAGGCCAGACCAACTGGCTCTGGTGCATCACATGGAGTCCATCCCTGCCATCCCAACCCCTGCGATGGCACGAAGGATGCGCGAAGGATACGACCGACCATTCATGATCGATTGATAGATTATCGCCGATCACCGGAAAATGTCGCGTTCCGACAGCCGGGCAGAGCAGCTAGGTAAGCTCCATTCAGCCAATCGAACTTTGACCCATAATCGATTGATATTCATTGTAGGTTAGATAATAATGGTGTTCATGATTGCCATATTCCGCAGCCGCGTGTAGCAGGGCGAAGTAGCTACAAGTAGACGAGTTGAAGAATTTGCGTCTAGTATGCGAGGCTGTCTGTACTCTGGTATGTTCATGACGGACTCCTACAGCGCGCTTAATATTCATGCTCTGACCAATCCTCCAGTTCTGGCGATGGCGGCTCCTCCTCCGGGTATTCCGCAGGCACTTGGCAAGGAACATATTCCTCGATACCCTTGACTTTCGTCAGCCGTGGAAGCAAGTCATCCTTATGTTGTCGCAGCTCGTTGATCTCGCGATCGCACAGCTCACTCTTCCCGGGCCTGTAGTCTAAAATACAGAGGTACTGCAAATTCGGTGGCAACTGATGAACAAGGGTTGACTGTTCCCCACTGGGTGTATGACTAGGAGAGCCGGGGATACCCCTAGCATAGTAGAATAGCAAATTCACATGAAGCGTCAGATGTGTCAGAGCTGTGAAGTCCCTCAGCGCCCCTGTCTCTCCCCAAACATCGGCAGGAGGGCCAATCCAGCCACCACCCCCATACTCCACGTTACCCTCCATGAAACGCTCTTGGTTCCGACTCAGCTGTTGATTTACAATATCAAACACATCCCCACAGTCGAAGTCCAGCACCTCCAACGTCGTCCGATGATGTAACAATGCCTTGAAAATTGGTGGATATTTCAACGCATGATACGATTGGTCGGGCGCCACCCTTCCGTGGGTAGTGTATGTGAACTCCCGCAGCTGCTTACATGCACCCAACACTGTAGTCAGGACGGTTGTACCCAGGTCCGCATGTAGAATCCGCACACGGGATATATTCGACGACATAGGCTCGATGCCATCCTTCCCGTTCTCATTCTCGGTCAAATCCTGTACGCTGATTGTCTCAATGGAGGGTAGTTTATGCACAAGGGCCATTGCGCCAAATAGATCCAGAGTCTTCCAGTAGACCCCCTCTCCGTAGTTCTCCCGAAAATCAGTAAAAAAGGTCACGGACCGGAGATGCTGTAGATATGGCCCTCCTCGCTTTCCCTCGTTAGCCTCGTAAAGAAAGACCGGGAGCGGCCTCTTTACCCCAGTTTGATACAGATAGTGCTCTGGATCCTCAATGGGGAAAAAATCAGTATACCTCCGGTACGGGGGCGAGAGCACCAGTGATTCTAGTTGTGGCGACACGGAAATCAGAAGAGCTGCAATGGCGTGTTCCATGAAGTTCGCTGTTTCTCGCTTCCTTTTTTTAAAGGGCAGATCCCTTTCCTCATCAATGGCAGCCTGGTCCTGCATGAGCATGTCCATGATCCATTCCTCATCTGCATCGATGAATCCGGCGTTCCGGGTTGCGTTTCTCAGTCGGGTGATGTCATCATCAGGGAGATGCCTTTTCCAACCGGCGATTGTGTATGTGGGGGCGCGGAGGAGGGGCTCAAGGTCAAACTCCATGTGGCGCACATACTGACCCAGCTGGGGCTTGCGTAGGATGGAGAGGAGAATTTGAAACGCTTTCTCGCGGTGGCTTTCTGTTCGAATGCGTATCCGACGGTATTTGCGGCGGTTGTGGAAGTCGCAGAGGCTGTGGAGGCGGCGACATTGGGAGGAAAGGGCGGCGACGGCGGGGAAGTCGTCAAGGAGGCGGGAGATGATATCGGCGAGGATTTCGATGGGTAGTTGGTCGAGTGTGGGCATTTTGTGTGTTTTCCCGCGCTTTGTGATTGTAGTTCCTTTTTTTATCTTGGGCTTTGTTCGAAGTCGGCTTCCGAAGCGGTATAATCCAAGAATATTCAGGGGAAGAGTAAACAATGATGTGCCGACCTTGTTTACCTCCCAGAGGGGACGCCGGTCACGTGGATGGTCGGGCTTGTGGAAGCATTGGGGGCTGATCACTGTTTAGTCACTAGCTAAGAGTAAAATTGCCTTTGAGCTGGGTCGCTAAATATCTGGCAACTTGTCCTTTTCACGGACTACGAGCGGAGGAGGAAGAATGGTTTAGCCTCGCTGATCTCAACCCGCCTGGGAGATAGAGGGGCAAAAATATAGATCTCCTTACAACAGAAGATACTCCACAATATATGCCACTGCGTTGTTCGACACATGTATTTTAACGGTCGCAAAAGATGCGAGAGCACACCGGGGCACACACTAGAGCTTAAATACTGACCCCAATTTATGGAATTTGTGAATCCTCCATCAACGGTGCCTACGTCATCGACACTATTTTTCATCTGTACCACTAGATGGCGCTCTCAATTATCATCACTTTCGGTACTTCCACTCTATACGTTCAGACGGGACTTCATCTTGATCTTCTGGGGGGTCGCCGATTACTGATCCTGTGTCGGAGCCTGTATCAGAGTCTGTCGGCATCCCGCGTCAGGCGCTTCCCAGGAACCTCGGGATCTTCGGCATCTTTTGGGTTCATGGCCCAGGGTTCTCGATTATTTCAGGGCTCTCGGTATCCGCAATAGATTCTGTTTGTCGGCATTTATACCGTTCTGCTGATAATAATTTTCAGATGTGCATCAAGCTAATCATTCATCATTTATAAATATTCGTTACTTTAACCCAGACAACCCCTCGGACCAAGAATATACACATGCCCAGAATCAAGGGCAAGAAACAGAAATCATCACTGTTTCTCCGCAAGATGAATATCCCCCTTGTCATCATAGACAATCTCCCTCATCTTTACACTCCGCAAATGATTCACACCGCTGGATAGTGTACAATCATGATAAAACAGGTACCACTTGCCCTGAAACTCCGCGATAGAATGATGCGTCGTCCAGCCCAACACAGGCTCCAGAATGCGGCCCCGGTAGGTAAACGGCCCCAGCGGCGAATCCCCCACCGCGTACACTAGGTAATGGGTATCGCCCGTGGAATACGAGAAATAGTACTTCCCCTGGTACTTATGCATCCAAGCGGCCTCGAAGAACCTCCTCTCATGATCATCGGCCGCCAGCGGCTGCCCACTCTCATCAAGAATCTCCAGATCTTCTACCCCGGACTCAAATGTCAGCATATCCTCCGTCAGTTTGGCGACGCGCGGGAACAGCGCCTTCTCTCCAGCCCCTGAGGGCTCAACGGGCCCAGTCTTCGACTCGTCATACACCCACTCCCCATTAGGACGGGACCAGCACTGTAGCTGTCCACCCCATATGCCCCCGAAGTAGAGATACCCCTGGCCGTCGTCGTCGACGAAAGAGGCCGGGTCGATACTATAGCTTCCAGGGATGGGGGTTGGTTCGGCGACAAAGGGACCCTCGGGTTTGTCGCCGACCGCGACACCAATGCGGAAGATGTTCTCCTTGTCGCGGGCTGGGAAGTAGAGATAGTATTTCCCATTCTTGGTAGCAGCGTCCGGGGCCCAGAGCTGCTTGGAGACCCAGGGAACATCGGGGGTGGAGAGGACAACGCCGTGGTCGGTTACAGGGCCGCCGACCTTGTCCAGGGAGAGGACGTGGTAGTCATACATATCGTACTGGTCGCCATTGTCGTTGAATTGGATGTCGGTTTCGCGGTCGTGTGAGGGGTAGATGTATAGTTTGCCGTTGAAAACGTGGGCGGAGGGATCGGCCGTGTAGATGTGCGTTACCAAGGGTTCAGGCATTTTGATCTTTCTTGAGATATGTGTCTGGGAGTGGCAGGAAATGGAGGGTCAATTCAATTGAGAGTGTTCGTGGAAAAAGCTGGAGAGAGTGGAGAGGGGCTTTGCTTCTGGTTCTATTTATTCCGTTTGATCGTCTTTATCCAGCCGGCTAATTAGACCTCTTCGCCTTCTCCCCCGCATCGCAAACCCCGCCATTTAACCAAATAATAAAATTAATCAAAAACCCCGGCTAAATCTGTGCAGCCAAGAAACATCCCCATTTCAGCCTTAAGCCCTTGCAATCAATGCATGAAACATGAATAATAATAGCCAATTTCGACCTTGTCCCTGGCCAGTGGCTGCTTCAACGCCCCCAAAAGAGCCAAGACCAACACCAAGATTACGAACAAAGAAAAGTCAAAGAAAATACCACCTCCCGCCTGTTTTCCACTCCCCTTCCTCCTCCTCCCTTATCTTCCTCATTTCCTCCTCCCACTCTTGATCTAAGCGTGCTCTTATCCTTCTCTCCTCCTCTTCAAATCCCTCCCGTTCCTCTGCCGATGGGGGCTCCGGTGATCCACACCCCTGTAATCCAATGAATCGCCCAAACCGTCTCCGTTTTGTAGCAACATCTGTATCACGCTCATGCTTGGTCCCGATCCAGGGTGGGATGGGGGTTGGGTAGTTCCCTGTTTGCGGGAGAGGTGGATGCACTTGGTGGAAGTGGCGGGCGAGACTGTCAAGCTGGGTGGAGGTGAGAAGGTGATAGGATAGTAAGGATTGAGGGAAGTCAGGGTGCGGGAGGCCAGTTGAGACCGATATTAGGGGGCTGAGGCGGGTAGAGAGGTGGCGGATTACTTTTGGGAAGGCGGGGTGCGACCGGGGAGGGGTATAGGTGTAGGTGTATTGTTGCTGGGATGTTTCTAACTCTTGATCTTGCTGATATTGTCGGTTTTGATGCCGTTGGTTGTGGATCGGGGATGGAGGGAAGTTGGGAGACAGGGGGAGCGATGGTATAGACGATGGGGAGGAAGAGGAGGTGGCGGAGACTATGGAGGAGGTGCGTGAACGGATTGACGAGGAATATGAGTAGGATGGCTCGCTGGATTCGGGTGATGAGAGGTCACAGATGATGCGGGGCGGAGGAGGGTTGTTGTTGGTCATCTTGAGAATGAAGTAGGCCGAACACCTGGCGAGGAAAAACATCAGTCGGGGATTCGGAGTTTCAAGGTATGAAAAGATGTCGAGTACTCTGGTCGAGAGAGAGCGGCTTGATATATACCTGATAGACCTACTCAAATCCGAGGAAGAACAACGAAAAAGCTGCTTAAAGAACTGGCCGAAACGGCCACAGCCTTTGTTGCTTCTGAAGTAGACCCACGGGCTTTGACCTCATCCTGCAGCCTTTGCGCACCAGAACAAAAGAAAATCTGAAACGAGGATGTACATTCCATTGTTTGTATAATTACATGCTTGAATAACTGTTTAGCAACTCAATATGCGTTGCCCTACTTATTCCATACATTTTCGAAGTGCTCTCGTACTGAAAGAGAGGCTGAAAAATAGCTTCGCTCTCAAGAACAAAGATAATGCATTATATCCCATAGTATACCCAAAGGAGCCACTCGTTTTACGGGCGGATTGGTTGGCCGATTGATTCGTTTCGACATACCGTGATGCAAGTATCACATTATGACGTGGCCCTCTCGTAGATAAAGACTCGTCGAACTCCAGTTCCTTTCAAATGGGAGTTGGTCCCCTATGAGTATGAGGCTCCCGAAATAGTAACGGGCCGATCGTGGTTATGACCTCCGTTACGCACTGTTTGGGCGAGCTCGACGGTTTCTTGGGGTAGCCCAGCTAGCTGCGCTACCTTTAGGGCGTGTGATTCGCGATTCACGCCTTTCCGGAGCCGGTGGATGAAGGAAAATGACCCGGAGGCTGTCTCCTTAACATCAGTGCAGTATCGTCCTAGAGCGGAGAAGTCACGGGTCATGTCTGCCAGGGCGTGGAAATGCGTCGCAAATAGTGTCCGGCATCGATTGTGATGATAAAGATGGTGGAGACATGCAAAGCTGATTGCTGTCCCGTCCTCGGGCGTGGTTCCTCGGCCAACCTCGTCCATGATGACAAAAGACCTTGAAGTTGCCTGCTTGAGAATCGTAGCCGTCTCGAGCATCTCGACCATGAACGTGGACTGGTCTCGGAAGAGGTCATCGGCCGCCCCGATGCGACTGAAGATCTGGTCTACAATCCCCAGCTCGGCATATTCAGCCGGAACAAAGGATCCAACTTGCGCAAGAATGGTGATCAATGCGTTCTGCCGAAGAAATGTGCTTTTGCCCGCCATGTTGGGCCCTGTTATAAGCCAGATGCGTTCAGGGTCTCCTAAGAAGCAGTCATTGCTAACAAACCGTCGGCCCTGATGCTCAAGGCCAAGTTTAACTGTGGGATGACGTCCTCCGATAATCTTGTGGCAGTTTCCCTGCGTAAGGATCGGCCGAACTAGCTGCTGCTCATGGGCCAGGCTGGCAAATGAGCATGCTACATCCAGTTCATCCATTACTGATGCATTGCGACGAATTTTCACAAGGTTCAGGATAACCTCACGGCGCAGTTTCTCAAAGATGGCTTGCTCCTCTCGGCGAATTTGGAGCTTGACCTGATCCATCTTTTCCCC
Organism: Aspergillus biplanus; assembly: GCA_027569045.1. NCBI lineage: Eukaryota > Fungi > Ascomycota > Eurotiomycetes > Eurotiales > Aspergillaceae > Aspergillus > Aspergillus biplanus. The sequence continues at coordinate 19,271 of JAPDEJ010000005.1, read as the reverse complement.
AAGTTCTGTCCACGCGGGTAAATAAAATGAACGCGTTGACTTTGTAGACGAGACATTGCGTGTTACACCTAATTCTTCAAGCGACTTTTGAGAAATTTTGGTACCTTTAACGTGGCATATGTGACCTAAACCCGGGGTCCATTTGAGGGACAACGCGGAAGAACCCACTGACGAGCAAAGACTTTGGTTTAGGGTGATTTTTTTATCTTGCAGATCCTCCAAAGCCCGGTGAAGCCTTTCAAGCCCTGGACTTGCACCTCGCCTCATGATCCAAGCTTCCATGTCTGAGGGTTCGTCGGTTGCAGATGCTGTCGAACCAGCACTCTTTGACCTGACCTTTTTGGGCAGAGACTCTAGATCCCCGGGCAAGCCTTCGTTCATTGTGACTTCTTGCGCTAAAATAGCTGCTTCTGCGGCTGTATTATCTTCCATCCGTTGCTTTTGGAGCAACTCTTCTTCATTAATAGCTGAGAAAATATTGTCCGCTAGCTTGCTAGGACCATCGAGGTGTAGTCGATTAACCATAGCATCAAGGGATTGTCGGAAGGAAGGGGAGACAAGTGGGCTACCCTTTTTATCATACCCTATGCTTGAGAGCACTTGCTTGACCTCTTTCGAAGCCTTGATTGCCCTGGATAGGCACACTAGATCATCTGCGTCTCCCCGTCCGAGCGTGAACTTCTGGACGAGGCGCTGGGCGTCATAGCTGCGCTTAAGAAGCTGGATTATACAATCACGTAATTCTCCATCCTCCATGAACGCCGAGACTAGATCCAGCCTCTCATTGATGGCCAACAACGAGGTGGAGGGGGATGTTAAACGGTCTCTTAGGAGGCGTGCTCCGCTTTTGGTGGAGGTTCGCTGGATGGCGTGCAATAAACTTCCTTTTCCAAACCCATCCCGAGCTGTCTCAAGTATTTCAAGGCCTCTAAGGCTATTTCGGTCGATACTCATTGATTCGTCTAGATGTCGGCGACGAGGAGGCTGGAGTTTCATATTTAGCCCCTGTAGCTGTACCTGGATGTATTCAAGCAGACTATACCCCGCTGCAACTTCTTCCTGAGTAAAAGCTTTGATTGCATGGGATGGAAGAGCTGCTTCTAGCATTGGCGTCCATTGAGACATTGGGGCAATCGTATCCGGAAAATCGAAGAAAGTCATTAGACGATGATCATGGCCAATCAGCAGCTGCAGCTCCTGCCCGATCAAATCCTGAAGCCGCTGATCCACGAGTATTTCACGTGCACCGATTCTTGCGATGGCGGATGGAAGCATCTGTGCCGTTGTAGTTTGGGTAAAAAAGTCACCAGTAGAGAGGTCTAGCCAGGCGACCCCTACACTTTGAGATGCGGAGGGTAAAACATGTTGATATGAGGACAACCCATCCTCTTGGGCCTTGAGCTGAGTTAATGATGATGGATCAATATAAATTGCCATTAAGAAGTTGTTTTTTAACGGATCCATAAATTTTTCGTCTATCAAGGTGCCGGGGGTTATAACTCTCGCCACTCTTCGATCGAATAAGAGACCCTTAGAGCGTTCTTTATCATCCACGTTGGGGGCAAATTCCTCGCTGATTGCAACATACTTGTTCAAATCCAGCACAAGAGTCTTCAGGAAGCGATCCAGCTGAAAGAACGGAAAGCCCGCCATGGGAACAGGCCCGGCACTGGTCTTCTTGGAGGCAAGCTTCAAATTAAGTAATGGAGCCAGCTCCTCGGCTTGCTCAAAGTATAACTCGTAAAAGCCTCCAACCCTGGTCAAAACGACGCAGTTCTTGAACTTCTGCATATTGTTGCGATGACCCTGGACCACTGTCGGGTATCGAGGGCTGTCGTCCCCCACATCATGGTAAGGTTCTAGCTTCATTGCTCCCTGAGGCAGATCTTTGAGCTTTACGGTTGTCTTGGTTTTAGCAAAACGGCTTTGTTGCGCACTATGAGGAGTGGACGTTGAGGCCGCGACGCGTATAACAGGCCGTCTGGAATGCTGACAGAGGATTTGGTGCACATGGCGGCGTTGAGTGGGAGCCACAGCGCGGAGAGACCAGCGCTGGAGCAGGATTAAGTGAGGCAGACGACCTCCATTCATGAGCATGATCCCCACGTTGGGCTTTTTTCAACTGGTATTTATGGTGGTGGCGCCGCCAGTGAGAGGGTCGGTCACTCCGGGAAACTCAAGCACTCATCCACATCACAACCCTGACTACGGCTTCAAGCATGCCTGAGAAAGGAACTGGTAGTTTAATTGGTAGGACACTAAAAGCCAGGTACCTTCAGGAGCAGGGCCGCTGAGGCGTGACTCGGGGTGGTGTTGCATGTCAACAAACCACGCAAACCTGCTTAAATAGGCTAGCGTTTGTCGCGTGTATCACGTGCAATTATGGGAATGGGTACGTGACGTCATCCAGGCACCCAATCACTCGCCTCTATTTCAGGTTCCCACTCTCGTCATCCCCAGTTATACACTTCCGGGGCGGTGGAGCTACCAATTTGGCGCTGGCAGATTTATATTTTGAATGATTATGAGCAGCTTGAAATTTGGGAGAAAGTGGTTGACCATGAAAATAGAGCTACCCGCAATCTACGTTCCCACAAATCACCGTCAAGACCAGTGACGTTCTTGATGGCGAAAAGCTTCATAGAGGTCTTTTCTGCTCCGTTTAAGTACGCTTCTCTGAACACGTGCTCTTGCAACTCCAATATTGACTCTGTTACTTGAAATATGGATATAGGTAGATTCATAGAAGTCTCATACAAAAGGAATTCGTACTAGAAACAAAGAAATGTTTCCATTGGTGTATGGTTGCCGCCCGAAGAGTAGTGATGTCATCTACAAGACTCCAGGTAACCTTGATAACCTAACCCTTCCCTTACATCTCGACTGGTACTCTGCGCGGCTTCCGCTTTTCCACCTGGTATGAAATAAAAATGAGCTCTAGGGGCATCTTCTTCCCTAGTGAAATCCCCCAGGTCCTGCGACGCCGACTACCCAGAACCCAAACCAGAACGCAACCGATCACAACCGTTACCGCCATTAACAAGCGCTCTCGGCCAGCTATCGCGGCGTTTTCACAGCATAATTTTCCCGGAATCAATCCCACTCGGTTCACAAAGCCACTTCTACCAGTTACGAGCAGCATGGCGACCCAAACCCAGCCTGTCGATGCCCCTCTCACCCAAGCCGCTACCTTCCTTGTCGTAACTGTTAACGACACCCCTTCTGCAATCCAAACCACGCGCTCCACTCTGGCCAGCATTGAAGATCTGGCTAAGAATGTTAGCATTCGCGATCTGAACTCGCAGTTCGCCTGCACGGTTGGCATTGGAAGTACCATCTGGGACAAGTTAACCGGCCTTCCACGCCCCTCTGAACTCCATCCATTTCCTGAAGTGAAAGGCTCCAAACATACAGCCGTCTCCACGCCGGGAGATCTACTCTTTCATATTCGGTCCGAGCGGCGGGATATCTGTTTCGAGTTTGAGCGACAACTTCTTAACATGCTGGGCGACGCAGTGAAGATTATTGACGAGACAACAGGGTTTAGGTACTTTGACGTGCGTGACTTATTGGGGTTTGTGGACGGAACAGCAAACCCTGTGGGACCCGCTGTTTCAGATGCTGTTCTGGTTACAGCCGATGAGGATAAGGGTGCAAGTGCAGTGGGGGGAAGTTATATTGTTGTGCAGAAGTATCTGCATGATCTGAACAAATGGGGGGAGTTGTCGGTGGAAAAACAGGAGGGGGTCATTGGAAGAACAAAGCTAGATAATACTGAGTTGGATGATGCGGGGGATGACCAGCAGAAGTCACATAAGACGCTGGCAACAATTGAGGGTAAGAATGGAGAGGAACACGAGATTCTGCGGGATAATATGCCGTTTGGGTCACCAGGCTCGGGGGAGTTTGGGACATATTTCATTGGATATACGAAGAAGTTATGGCTGATTGAGAAGATGATGGACCGGATGTTCGTGGGAAATCCTCCTGGTTTGCATGATCGCATTCTGGACTTCTCGCGGCCGCTGACAGGCACCACATTCTTTGCGCCTTCGGCCAGTGTGTTGGCCAGTTTGGAGAGTGATTAAGTGGGATTGGTCTGGATAGAGCTGTGAGATAATTTTGATGTTCTAGATTTGTGATTGTGATTTTTTGCCATTGAAGGTGTATGTATGCCTACCCTTGAAGGTAGAAGCGTATAGTAAGAGATGTGCCAACCCACACCAGATTAGAGTCCTAACCTAGGCGTGATGGGATGGGGGTGAGAGTGGGATGGAGTAAACAAGCGAGGTTATGGCTCAAACTATTTTTTATCTTGTACATTGACAATCAATTTGCTTTATCCTTTATCATACTTCTCAGAGCCTCGGTCTCCCCTTCTAACTTAGAGACTCGCATTTTCAATTCATCCCGCTCGCGCTTAATAGCGTCCAGCTCGGCCTCCAGTTCATTCATCCGGTCGACACGTCTCTGACGGTATCTACGAGCAGCAAGAGTGTTGAGTTGACGTTTTTGAACACGAGAAGAGTTTCCCTTGGAAGATTCGTCTCGAGAAGCAGACGAGGGGATTGGCAATGAGGCCGCAGCTGACATTGAAACAGTAGAAGCAATAGAGGAAGATTGGTTGGGCAAAATGTCTTTGGTTTACGTCAGTACAGGCGATGAGCAGTGTTGTATCAGGGACAGCATACCTGGAGATTCAACACTAGGGGTCTCGAGAGTGTTGGGTGACTCGCTCAGCTCCGAAGGAGCAGGCAAGCAGCCCAGGGCCGCCCAATCTACGCCTGTCGCCGTACTGCCTATCAGGGCTGGGTAGTCCGGCACGTTTTGGTATTCGGTATCAGTGAAGGCAGGCAGGGCGGGTCCAGGAAACAATGCTGGCTGTGGGGAATCATAGAAAGTGGTGTCAACGAGAGGGCAGGTCGCAGACGGGATATCGGCGAAGAAGAAGGGCGCAGGAGAGGCGGAAGAAGAGTGGATATCGATATTAAAGAAATCAGGTGAGAGGTTAATATGGTTAGACTGAGCGTTGTATTGCCTGGTAGACGAAGGGGCCGGTTCGGCGCGCCACGGTCGCTGCTGATATTGTGGCTGCCGCCATTGCGATATACTTTAAGCCGGGTCGCCGGGGACCCGGTAGTCGGGCGTTATATACTAAGGGATGGTAGGTGACTCACGTCAAGGCGACAATGAGGAGCATGGGAGAAAGAAAGAGGAGAGGTGAAAAGCTGGTGACGATGAGGCCCTTTTTGAAGGTGGGTGGCGGGGTCCGGATTCCGCCGAGTGGGTCGGGATGCCAGTCGCAGTCATACCGAGTCAATACCCTTTGAATACCAATCCATGCCTTGTATAGTTCCATCATGGATTTCTTCCACGAGGTGAGTGACCCATAAAGGCTAGAGGTATGAGAATTGATATCTAGGAACGGTTCTTCAAAGGGCCTGAGTATTTGATGTAGGCTCAATATCGAGCGGGAAACTTGGCCACTTATCACTTCTCGAGGAAGATTGAATCTACTTTATAGTTCAGATGCATTGTTCTTTCATGTTCCGAATACATAGCCACCTAAGCCCAAGACTTTGGTAAACAGATGCCACATGATGCCATTGCTCTTTACAGCAGCTCACGGCAGCTCATAGCTACTCATTCTGAGCGTTGATCGATAACAGTCGCTCTCCATCATAGTCTTGTTTGTGGTAAAACCCAGGTAAACTCGCGATACCGCTAGTCCCGGAATGGGAATTTTGAGGGAATGAGCCAGGATGAGTCATTCCCACTCACCAACGCCAAGCTCTGAGGTGGTTTTTATTAGCCAATAGGGGGAAGCTATTTACCAGGAACCACAGGTGGGGAGAAAATCCATGGAACAAGTCAGCGCTTTCCGAAATTCTTTAGGTTTTTATTTTATATGGTCTTATTCTTTCCGATTCAGACTTTTAAATGTATCAATTGAGCATCCTGCTTCATTACGAAGTACCTAAATACCCGACGTAACCAGCCAGGGCCAATGGAACTTTATTCGATTGATTGAGGTGGCGTCCAATTGACTTGACGTCGAACTGAGTGTTGTCGGAATGTGCGGGGTCCCGGGGATGATATCGGATGGAGGGGGTAAAGGAAACATTGGACTCTGGAGTTGTGTTTTCCCGGCACGTGACTCCCGCCCTCATCTACACGTGATCTCATATCTTGGGATTACCCCAGCGGCGAACCCCAGCAAATCTTTAATTTCTCTCCACCATCACCCGGCCTCCAGAACCAGAGCCCATCCACTACCTAGACCTCTTTTGGTCAATTAAAGTTGTTATTCCTTATGTCGCTGTTATTCTCTGTGGCTCCAATGTTATCCCACTTAGGTTCTCTCCTTTGGCGCTAATTTACCGGTCCGTCCCATTTGCGAATTAATTCCTCTTACTCCGTTGTGTGCCCCCAGGACTCACTTTCCTAATTCTATTAACAGAGTTCCATTTCGGGCCATGTCAGGTTGGGCATGTCCCTCGGTCTTGAATGATATCTGATCCTCGAAACACCATGTCGATCCTTGCGCGCCCATCCAAACGCAAACTCAGCGAGTTCGAAGCGCTCCCGGACCAGCACAGTCGTCGCTTTTCACATGCATTCGGCCAAGGGTCGAACAATGGACCGGGGGAGTCTTCCGACTATACTCGCCTGAACGAACGGCCAGATGTGGCCGCGGATCCGTCCGGGTTTGCGTCACCCTTTCGAGACCTGAACTCCGGCCGTGTCTCACCAACTCACTTTGAAGAACCGTCCCAGACAACGAGAAAATTCCCTCACAATGCCTCGATCGTTTTAATTGGTATCCGAGGTACAGGGAAATCCAGTCTTGCCGTCATGCTTTCTGCCACCTTTGGGAGACGTTTGATCGAGGCCGACCGTTACTTCCAGCAAGTGACAGGCTGCTCTCGATCAGTGTATAGAAAAGACCATAGCCTCCACGAATACCGTCAGCAAGAGAGCAGGGTAATGGAATCCATGCTTATGGAGCATAAGGAAGGCTGTGTTATTGTCTGCGGATCAGGGGACGTGGAGCGGCGCGGCCAGGTTCTCCTAAGAGAGTACGCGAAGACGCATCCCGTCGTTCATATAGTCCGGGATTTTGAAAGCATCCAATCGTACCTGAAAGCTTGGGATACTGATAAGGTTCGCCGTTTTTTCAACCTCTCCGGCCCGATATATCGTGCCTGTTCGAATCTCGAGTTCTTTAATGTTTCGGAGAAGGTTATCGGGGATTCCTCCTTAGGAAAGGATGGCCAGCGTTACAACCAGTGGGATGCTGAGTTAGATCAACGACTACAGACATCAGCCCCATTTTTGATGCTCAAACGACTACAGCGTGGTTTTCTTCGTTTCATGGCCTTTGCCATGGGAGATACTACTGAGCTAAAGCATCATCTCTCGCCATTTCCCCTTTCAACGCAACCAATCGAGTCCCGCAAATTCACTTACGCCGTGACGGTACCCATATCAATTTTATTTGAACATGGGGACCTGGATATCGAGGAGTTAGAATCTACTGCAGATGCTTTTGAGCTAAAGATCGATATTCCTGACACTCCTTCTCCACATCTTGGTATAGAGTCAAGCTTGGCGGATAGAATCAGCCAGACGGTAGCAGCTGTTCGACGCAATATAATTGTCCCCTTAGTTTACCATGTAGAGGGTACTTTAGGCCCCTCTATGCAACAATCCGAGTCTCTACGCCGCTCCGATAGGTCATACTTGGACCTGATACACCACGGATTGCGCTTGGCGCCCGAGTTCGTGACTGTGGATCTCTCCTTTGACAATACACTGCTCTCACAGATAATTGCGTGTAAGGGATCTACCAAGATAATTGCGCATTATGCGGCCCACCAGCCCTTTCCCAAAGGCTGGGATGATCCTGAGCTGCTGAGGATCTATGACCGCGGAAGGAAGTTGGGATGTGATATGGTTCGCTTGACACAACCAGCGGCTTCTGTGGACGACAACTTTGCCATTCAGCGCTTTTATCACCATGTCAAGACACTTTCTGGTCCGCATATACCTCTTATTGCTTTTAATTCCGGCCCAACGGGGCGACTCTCCTGCTGTTTTAACCCGATTTTAACTCCTGTGATTCCTCGGTCTTTGGTTTCCCAGGCAGGGACGAAGGGGCTACCGTATATTACCCTACGAGAAGCACAGGATGCTCTCTATACTTCGTTTGCACTGGATCCTATGCAGTTTTTCGTCTTTGGTGCCAACGTTACGTATAGTTTGTCCCCAGCCATGCACAATTCCGCATTTAAGAGGTGTGGGATGCCACATGTCTACACCATTCACCAATCACGGTCTGTAAGGGGACTCAGCGCGCTAGTGGAAAATCCTAATTTTGGTGGCACAAGTGTCAGTCTACCCTACAAAACAGAATCGATACCCCTCCTCCACTCCATGTCTCCTCATGCTCGCGCAATCGGAGCAGTCAACACTATAATACCGATCCGGAACATGGAACAGAATACGGATAACTCCCTAGACATGGAAAAGAGCCGCGCAGGACCTGTCAAGGCTTTGCATGGCGACAATACTGACTGGATTGGGATCTGCAATTGCTTTAGACGAGGATTATCCCCAGCTAACGCCATTCGACCGTCAAGTACGGGACTGGTAATTGGAGCTGGAGGAATGGCTCGCGCTGCCGTATATTCAATGATTCACTTAGGAGTACGCAATATTTTTATTTGGAATCGCACAATTGCGAATGCTGAGAAGCTGGCACATCATTATAACCAACAAAGTCTCCAAGCTCAAGGCATCACCGTCCGCCCTCAACTACATATTTTGGAGTCGCTGGAGGATAGATGGCCTGCTAATTACAAGCAACCGACTATTGTTTGCTCTTGTATCCCAGCACACAGGATTGGAGATCAGCCAGCCCCCAACTTTCGCCTCCCTTCTCAGTGGATTGAGAGTCCTACTGGTGGGGTGGTTGTTGATGTAAGTTTCGCAAAATTCCGGAGGCTAACTGGCCTCATGCGTAATATGAATTCTGTTATTAACGAATTGAAAAGCTAGCTTATAAGCCTCTGAATACCCTGTTGATGCAGCAAATACGAGGGCTTTCCCATCGAGGTTGGGTTGCTCTTGACGGCCTGGACGTTCTCCCTGAGCAAGGTTTTGCTCAATTCGAACTTTTTACCGGGCGGCGGGCTCCGCGACGACTAATGCGGACCGTTGTTTTACAGGAGTATAAATCCGAGGAAGAGCAGGAGCAATATGACCAGAACGCCATGCAGACTCGCCTTGAAAATTTGGATGGACAGCCTACATGAAAGCCTACCTGGCGAGGAATGGGAGGGAAAACCCAAAGGAATCAAATAATGATCAAGATGAATGATCTGGGCCTATTTTAGGATATGGCCGAGCGGTATATCCCTCAAGCCCGGGATATTAGCAGTAATGAATATACACTCTCACGACCAACAGCTTGTTGTAATTACAACTTCTACTCTTTCACTGAGGCCTCGCCTTACCCCGAGGATCAGTTGAATCAATTGACCTGACTATCGATCCTCCCAGCACACCACTGTGATGCAAGTGCGATCGGAAGAGGCTTGAAATCTGTGCTCAGAGAAGGAAAGGTCTTATATACAAGCGAACTTGTGGCATGCAAGGACACGAAAACCCCCCTTAGTGGATAATTTGCGTCCTAGAAGATTCTAAATTTCTAAAATAGAGTTTGATATTCTATATATAGAGAATCTGGATACCACGATTTGTCACAGCCTCAATATCGTCCTGTGACCCTGAGGCATAATCTAATTTCGTTTCGCCCGCTAAGCTCAACAATACCATCAATACCCCTATTCTCGCGCTTCAGCTCTCCGTGTATCGATTAACGAGCTCCTATGCATTTAGTATTTCATCAAAATAACTACCTGCATCTCTATCTTTTCCACTTCCTGGCGCGTATTTTGGGCTGGTGATGCGGTTGATGATTGAAATCATATTTATTGATTGGGCGTGTGGTCTATGCTGAAAATATCTAGACAGAAATATATTCTGACCATGTACCAACCAACCAAGGTGTTAAATATCATTGCAAATGCAAGCAACACATCATTTGGCTCGAACAATTTTGGAAGGTTGTGGCTTAGGTTATTCCTTAGTTTTTCCTTGAGATAGCTTCACTCTTTCCTATTCGGGCTTCTCTATATATTTAAGGTCCTAGGCATCGAGTTCCCGCTTCGTCGTGAAGCATCTACAAATCCGGCGCAACCAACCGTACGTTGACTGATGTTTGATTGATTGATTGTCAAGTGGTTGAGAAATTGAACTCCAAAATTAAACACCCCCAAATATTTCATATATTGTACATCGTGCATTGTCGCTAGAGAGGAAAAGGGAAGAAGATGGGGGAAAAAAAAAAAGAAACAAAAATTGGATGGGCTGTTACATTGTGTTGTAGGCCCCAGATGCTGCTGGTGTTTCCACAAAGTCATCCTCAGAGTAATCCTCAGAGTCATCCTCAGCGTCATCCTCAGCAGAGACATCAATCGGGAGTGGCTCTCCGTTGTCAGGTAGTTCGAGTCCGGCTGCTGCAGCAAGTAACTGTTTCTGTTCGAGGATTTGCTTCTGCAGGCGAATTTGTCGTCGAAGAGAGGCATCCTTTCGAAGTTTCTTATTGGCGGAGAATTCGGTTAATGCCCTCACCATTCTCTCTTCCACCAGCACCTTGACGTGAGCTGCCAGTGTTCGGTCTGTGAAAATCCCGCCAAATCGGTAGCTGAGCCACGAATATAGGATGACAGACTTGTGTAAACCCTCTAGCTGATGCAGATAGGTCTTGTTCCCAGACACTGGGCTTTCGAGAATCTCAAGGTTAAGATCCGGGAAATCCAGGAGCCGGCCGTTAGAGTGTTCAGCCACACACTTCGCATACGCAACAGTAACATCACGAGCGTATGCTTCACGCGCATGTATTGGGGCGGCCATGAATGTTAATTGGTCTGCAATGTCCAACCCGTTCACGACGTCTATCACCTCTGCGTTTTCGAGGGAGTTTCGAGGGTCGCACATGAAGAACAGCGGGTTAACTTGCGAGAGTTCCGCTAAACGTTTAATAATATACTCAAGTGGAACACTCGGCGGGAAGTAAGCCGCAAACTTTTCGTAAACGGGGTCTGGAGGGAGGATACCGGCAGTGGCCAACGGGGGAGGTTCAACGCCCATGGCCTGGCGAATGTAAGGAAGATCAACCTCCTCGAGGGAAGTGACATAACCAACATTTGAGTTTTCCTTCTCGGAAGGCTCGCCATCGTCTTGCTGTTTCGCGGCACTCCGATACCGGCCTGCTCGCCCAGCGATCTGTTTAATCTCAGGAACAGAGAGCCTCACAAGCCCCTCGGGAATTCTTTTGACAAGGGTTTCAAATATGACCCGCTTGACGCTCAGATTTAAGCCCATGCCGATCGCATCACTGGCTACCAAAAAATCGTAGTCATTATCAGGATCATTGAAAAGACTGGCTTGTTGGGTGCGGATTTCGGCTGGCAGGCCCCCGTACACGATTGCCGCTCGCCTCCCCGTAACCTTTTCAATATCAGACTTCAAGGTGTGAATTCCAAACCGGGAGAAAGCCACCACGCAATCCCCCTTCTCAAGATTTTTCAGATCACCTCTAAGGCTCTGATTCGAGACCTTCAGAGGATTGAGTCGTTCGTAGCGGTGGATCTCAAGTTTATCCCCAGTAAGGGCTGCAATCTCACGAATCAGGGGCACAGCTCTCGTCTCGCCACAAAGATGGAGCTCCTGAGCACGCGACCCAAGCACCGCCCTCGTCCAAGCCCAGCCGCGCCTCGCATCAGCGATCATCTGAATCTCATCAATCACGCCGACTTCGTATGCTTGTCCCAGATTTACCATTTCAACTGTATTGCTCACAATGGTTGGTTGTTGGCCCTCGGGTACTTTCACTTCATCTCCAGTGACAAGACTGCACGATATTCCGCTACTTTGAAAGCGATGGTAGACTTCTTGAGCAAGAAGCCTCAGCGGGCCAGCGTAAAAACCGTTCTTGGAGGCTTCAAGCCGTTTTAAAGCGTGATAGGTTTTCCCAGAGTTTGTTGGCCCAACATGGAGATGGATCGTTCGCTGGGTTGCTCGTGCCTGTGGGTACCATTCTGCTGGGTATCGTAAATCGGCCACTTTCTTTTGCTGGTCCATGTTGGGCATCGAGTACTGGGCCGTGATATCATCCGCATATATGAGATATTCAATCTCGGTTCTTAACCCCTGGGCACCCGATTTGAGATAGGCGTTTTGGAGGGTCGTCTTGAGATGGCGCATGCGTCCGTACCGCCCACGGTCCTCCATCTTACAGGAATTCAGGACAAAGCGTTCGAATCGCCCCCATGCTGCAATATCCCATGATGGATTATTCGGGTCCGCTTGTTGGAAACTCTTATCTTTGAACTCTTGTAGAATGGATGCGACAACGGTTGGGAAATCGGAAGCGACGATCTTTTGTCGTGCAAGCTTAGGTGCGGAGTGGAGAGGGTTTGATTGCGCTGCTGTGCCTTCCTTTTTAGACTTCTTTAAGTCCTTCACCAGCTCCCTTGCCTTTAACCTTGTTGCTCGATTCCCCCTTTGAAGTGGTGCGGTTGTTGCAAATGTTCGCGACAGAGGACGGACTGAAGCCTGAAAAGTACAGTAGAGGCAATAGCTGCCTCTGCTGGTCCATGACTGCATTACTCTCGGATCCCAGTTTCGGGAGAAAGAGAGAGGACAAGACCGCAGCCTATATCATTTGATCCGGTCGCAGGGAAGGGGAGAGTTCTGCGGAAAATAATTTATTTGATGATGCGACGAGAATCTTCCCATTGAAGCTTGTTTGCATCCTTGGCACGCGAGAGTCACGTGGTGCGCCATCGCTGTTGAAATATTGAACCACTGAGCTAAAAAGCAATTACTTCTCTGTCAATAACTAAATACCCCCTAATTTTCAGGAAATCGCCTGGATTTGCTCTTCCTGGGATTACCTTTATCTCTTCCTCCGCTTGTACCCGTGTCACCCTTGACCAAGCTCCATGATAGCGGCCATAATATATTGGGGATGTACAAGTTTGCACTACTTCCAGGCTAAATGAGCGGATCGAACACCACCATACGGAATATATTTTGATTGCGAGCTTAAGAGGGTCTCGGTCGTAAATATTAACAGAATCATGTTTAAATTCATCGGAAGTGCCACAATCCGGTACACATCCCAATCCCGTGAAACTCGCTCACCCGGATACTGAAGCTTTTCTCCATCTACTGGGCATTTGCATGCTAGGCTTGCGAGGCACATGCAGCTTAGCCCGGGCTCGGTCATTACATTGTGTGATAAGTGGCCGCATGCTAGGAAGACACGCAGCGACAATCCCAACTGCGGACTCAATGCATGTCCAAGCGCTAGCTGGTGTTTGATTAACTGTTCCACCATGATAGATTAGTAGATGGTAGGGGTGATATCATGGTAGAAGGTAACTCACATGTTACATCAGGGCCTGCTTCGGAAAGCTGAATCATCACGATTAATCGTACAATATCAAAAATCAGGGTCCTGGGAGGGAAGTGTTCAGTTTGATGGCTTATCGCTGATAGGAGGAGCATATACTTACATGCCACCAATCGCGAAGATCCCGAGGAGGAGATACTTTTGGAATTTGGCCACCTGCAGATTCCACACAACCTTCATAGGCATCACAAGAATGATCGCATCAGTAGCGATGTTGGGGATTTGCAAGCCATAGTAATACTGCGCGAGATCGAGGCAGCCCCCAGGAAGAGTTGGATTCCATAGCCTGTCAATTGGTATGCAGATTAGGGCACCAACAAGGCTGACACTAAAACACCATAGAACAACTATGGAACCAACAACAGCCACTGCTATCTTCATGTATTTGATGGGGAAGAGGCGGCGGTAAAAGCATAGGATTGAAAGTTTGACAAAGGTAATGCAGCCTGTATAGAGAAAGGAGTCTGCATAAACAACCTGCGTCTGTTAACATGTCATGCTCCCGTGCTTCCCCAGCTAAAACAGTTCGTACCTTCATATAGGTCGTCATTTTTTCCGGTGGCACGAGCCAGACATGAGTGCCCATGCCCTGAAATAACACTGTATGACCCGATAAGAATTTATGCAAGGGAGAATTTAGAGACGGAAGTAGTATACTTGCAAGAGCGCCGAACCCGCAGCCATGTTTAAAAAGCTGAGGAAACCAAGGTTAAAATCAGATATAATAGGGTTTTAAAATCGGTCATGACCAACAAGAGCTAGTATTATCAGGTAATCATCTAGATATATTTTGCTCCGAGTTATTCTCCGGCACACGAAGCGAAGGACAACCGCAATTGTTGATATGGCCGTGGAAAACGAGATGGCAAAGATAGCAAGATTCCGCCTACTATCGTGAGGATAATGGGATGGAATTCCATCGCCTTCTGGTGTCATACTCTCGTGGAGCGTGAACACAATATCAACTGAATATGAAATCGATAAAACGGGTTCAACGCCAAAAGGGGATGAGACTTTGAGTAATCCAACGTGCCAGTGTCACTCGGGGGAAAGAATATTGCTTCGACTCGAAGATGCAAGAGGCCTCATTTATCAATCGATGCTCAATGTGGTCTTGTGAATATGATCTGACATGCAATGACAGCGACGCTTTGTCATTTCCCGAAATGGATATCCAATAATTGAAAAATCATTGCCGGATGCAGCAGTAGATCGCCCGATTATTGAGCCCATGCATGTTCAGCTCTTGGATTCCGCGCAAACCTTCCTTGTTTCTGGCACCTCAATGGTTCCCCTGATTCGAAGCCCGAATTACGGACTTTTGTCTGTTCCCGACAAGTTGTGCGGGACAGATTCCGTTGATGAGGCGAAAGTGGATGCACGAGCCCATGCCCCATGCACCACATCAACAATTGCGATCATCAGTGGCTTGAGTCCGGGGCTTAAACCTAAAAAGCTGTTCTCCCGGCCGAACTATGGAGTACAGATCCACTGCCCCGTAGTCGCTCATGAGGTCGTACTTTTTCCCTTTTCTCCCTGTAGCTTCCCCAATATTAATCATAGCTTTCCTATTCAACATCAACGTTAGGCCCCCAGCTAAGGTGGATAGAGTCACGCGTTGTGGTAAGCTATGGAAGTTTAACCAAGTAGTACCTAAGTGGTGGTGGTGGTGGTGGTAGTAGTTGGTGGTGGCTTTATCCCGTACAGGTATACAAAATATAGTTCACAAGGGACCATCGGTTAGATATGATAGTACGTCCCATCCTTTGATGTTACCTAAAGAGTGCCCTCTTCTTACCCTATCTGTCTTCCTTTAAATATTTCCTTCGTTTAAATTAAGTCCATATTTTCGTTTCCTCCCAAAATTAACTTTCGCAGCCCCCTCCCACTTCGGACCATTGCATTGTCCCAGCCAATATTCACGCTAGTTAAGCCTCAACTGGAGGATGCAAGTAAAGGTACTTGATCTGCATGTGCTCATCCATCTCCTGATCCATATTAGTACTATTATTCCTGGGTCGGCTGAGCGACACACCAAGCAATAGTTGCGTCGAGCCCATGGGACCGGTCAGCCAATTGGTCTCAGCGACGTTGGTTGGTATAGTATAGTGGACCACATCTAGCATTTTTTCGAGAAACAAAAGATACATTATTGGATTTAAAGATCTTTTCTTATTTTTTCAGAGAGATAGAAGCCCATTTTTACACTCTATCATGCCCCCCCCCAAAAACCTTCAAAAATACCCGTCGAATCCTGGTGTGGAATGACAAGAGGGGATTTGAGATATGTGGGTTTGTGGGTGAAGGATCTATAACTATTTATCCATATTAATAGCTATTGAGAAGTAGAAGCGAGAATGATACCAATTTAAAGAATATCTCTGGTATACTGTGCCACTCTCTGGGGATGGAAAACTTGTAGATACATGTAAGTGGTATTACCATGCTACTAACAGGGTATGCTGGGTGAGTGCAGTGGGATCCTGAGGATGAAATTTGATAGAGTGGTTGAGAGAGGAGATGATGAAGCTGAATTTGACGGAATTGAACTAGCTTTCATGAGCTATAAAGATATGCTGTAATGACACCATCCCAGCCCCTGGAATTCTCATCTTCCGTTGCAATCGCCCGGTTTTCCTCAAGAACCATGTTGACTGTGTTCTTAGTGTTGGTTCCAGATAGTTTAAAACCTGGACTGTATTCTTCTGGCATTTTCCATTATTAGTAGTGCAATCTCTATTATTGTGAAAAAGACCCAGTTACAGCCTCTGTAAATGAAGAGATTAGACGAGGCGTGAACTCACTTAAAGAGAGCCATATAGCGGGGGGCGTTGTTTGAAGTAGTGGTTGTGGACTCTGGAGGCCTGATCGCGACAATGTCTTGGCATGGAGGAAAGATCCTCCTGCTCCTTGCCTCCATGCATTAGGTATTATGTACATTATTATGAACTATCCTTATATTCCTATTGTAAGGACCTTGGAGGATGAGACGAGAATTATTGAGAATCCTGGTTCACTTCTCCAGCTTCGCGCAAACAGCCGTCACCAGAACCTGCGAACCAGAAGCCACCGTGTCCTATACTTCTCACTACACCTGACGAACAGGACACCTTCCCAATTCTTCGGGATGATCGATGATTTATCCTGCCTGTCGCAGGCAACAGCAATTATCAGCGATGATAAATTGGCGCCCACATCATCGATACGAGACTGCCCTCGGATGCGACAGCTTGTAATATAATAATACTCTCATCTGAGAGGAAAAAGAGAAAATAATATGAGCATGAGTGGTGAGTCACCATTGACCTCTTCAAGTCCGCCGATCTGACCATCCTCTTCCAGCACTCACACGGTGGCTATATGGCCCCAAGAGATACAAGGTGCTCCTTATGGGAGAGAGAGGCTGTGGGAAAACCACATTTCTTGATCGCCTGAAGTTCAACAGGGTCTGGGAGTCCCCGAATCCGACCGTGGGCGTGAATGTCGAGACTGTGGAGTATCCGATAGGTTGCTTTTGGGATTTCTGGGAGATTGGGGGTATGTTTTTCAGCTTATCTCCTACAGCTGATAATGGCCCCTCTAATCTTTTTCCTCAGGAGGGAGTCAAGACCCTCAACAGTTGGCGTATAGCCATCTCGCCCCAACCACAATCGTGCTTTACCTCCACGACTATCAAAACTCTAGTGACCAAGTGCCCGAATCCTTCTTGACCATGTTGGAGAATATGGTCGAGACAGGCTCGCAGTACCTCTGGATTACATTCAACAAGCAGGGCGGCGGGCGATGGCGCTCGTCGGATATGGTCAAAAAACTAACCGAGGCCTACGAGGCGGAGCTCGACAAGTTCCAGAAGAATATCTCTGGGAACATCCTAACCCACATGATGGACCCAAGCTCCGCACGAGGGACGTTTAACGTCATGGAAGACTTGTTCAGCAATATGGAAAATGTGAAGGATATGTTCACACATTGCTCGACCCCCCGCCCGAAGCATATGACCACTCTCCAACATAATGTTGAGCGCGAGATTTCTCAGGATACGCTAGATGCTGAGTCTTTCTGGGTCGCCTTTCTGAATCGGGGCCCTTTAGTCTGGAGTCACTATAACTTTCTTAGAGCACTGTATATGCTTGTGCTCGATTCGGCAAAAGATGACGCAGAATGTTCCGAAATTGCGGACCGTTTCACGGGGTATGCGAAAGGACTGGAAGAAAAATCGCCAGATTGGTTTCAAAGGACCCAAAACAGGTAAGCTCCGCGCAGTTTTAAGACCGAAATGTTCACCGCTATGACCAAAAACTGACAAGGAGGAAGGACCATGGTCATGTTCTGGATCCTGCAAATTCAATACACTGCCAGGGACCATCGAAACTCAAAGAGAATGAACGGGGTCCCGAGTCGGGGTGATTTCCCTTTATTCCTACGTCAAACGCCCAAAGTCATGGATGATCTGCTATGGAAAGAGCACTTTTCCCCTGATGAATTTTTCTCGCTTAGAGCCAAAGAACAGTGGCGACCCCCAAGGTGGAAGCCGTTAGTATGGGTATCATTTCAGGAGAGAACCAGTCAGGATGTGTCTGCCCAACAGGAGGACCCAGACCGGCTGTTGAGATATGCCTTTGAAATTCTGCAGTACATGCACAGGTCTGGTCTGCAACGGATTGGCTTAACCGCGCGGGCCCTCGCATGCTTCGAGAAAAGCACCATGCGAGCGAGGAAAACACGCCCCGAGATCCCTGCCTACTCTGAGACCCAGGCTTATTTTTGGCTCCAGCTGGTGCAGATTGCGCTACAGAATCTTTACTCGTTATATCCAGAGGCTCAGGCTCAAGACCAAGAAAAGCAACTGCATCACGATTCACTCTCTCGCCTTCGGCTAGAGGGATTCAAGGACCTGTTCCACATCAACAGCGACACTTGGAAAAATTTCTATTCCAGCCGTGTCTGGAATGGTATGGAGGGACGCCTAAAGTATATCCCGCCGGATCTTAAGCAATTGCATGCGTCCTCTCTCTGGACACAGGTTTCTAGCAACGAGCTCGCCGAACAGCTAGAGGTCATACTCACGACCGAGGACGAAGGCCCTCGTCTGCCATCTGTCGAGGCGCTTTCCTTTCAAGCGACCCTTGTCATTCAATGGGCGCAAGAACTCGACGCCACGAGTCCAGTTATTGTAAACCACACCCATCTACTGCTATATTTATTTCAAACCCTAGTTGCCGACATCAAGGGTTCAATTGAGCTACCGCAGTCGTCGGGCCGCATCCCGCAGGCTCTGGTTCATTTCTCAAAAGTATCTGGCTCGTTGATTGATTCAGTCACGCACCGCAATTTCTGGTTCCAGCAGTTTTTGGCTGCTGTGGCCCAGGCAGAGTCGAAGAAGCCGCAGGAGGGCACGCCATCAGCTAAGGCGACCTTTGCCGATTTTGTCATGAATAATCTGGACCTGGTGAATGAAGATCTACCGAGTCAGTATTATAGCCCAGAGGTGTGGCAGAGTGAGGAGGCGAAGGAGACAATTGTAGCGCCGGATAGGGAGGAGATGCAGAATATTGTCGAGATGAATATTGTTAGCGATATCGACGAGTGGGTGCAGGTTTAATTGGGGGGGGGGGGGGGGGGGGGGGGGGGGGGGGGGGGGGGGGGGGGGGGGGGGGGGGGGGGGGGGGGGGGGGGGGGGGGGGGGGGGGGGGGGGGGGGGGGGGGGGGGGGGGGGGGGGGGGGG